>OV656839.1:18292107-19492107 GCA_927399475.2 Acleris emargana
ACGACACAAAATGCTGTGTTATGATTGGTCGATTCCAATTTTTCATTTTAAGGTTAAAATTTGAGTCACGAATAAAGGTTACATTTCAATGACATTCAAAGCACACCAGTGGCGAAGTGTCACGTAAATAAATAGGCAAGCCGGAGCAAAAAAAAGGTGTATGGCGTGTGTGCTTGTTTGCCCCTTCCGTGACATAAAAAAAACATACCTTAAAAAATGGATGTCGTCTTTCTAGTTCTCAAAAAGCAGTGCTGAAGTGTCGCGTGCGTTAAAAGTGCGCGGAAAGGCAATTCTTGCTTTCCAAGTAGTACGACCGTATCAATTAAACGTTTCAATAAATTTCGATTACGTTCCACTTTACGATTGTGGGCCTCAAAATTATTACCAAAAAAAGTTTAAATTCTACTGTTACCAAACTCATGTAATAATATACAACTCCGTGTATATGTTTCTCGCTTTGAGCATGTTTTCTAGCTGAATTACTTATAGAAAATAAAATATAGAAAATAGAATAAGTTTTTTTTTCTTGCCTTTTTCGTGCTTATTATGATTGAATCTTAGAAAAAATACAAATTTATTTCCCTATTTCTGGGCGGTTTGCCCTTCGGGAATATTATAAAAACTAACCTAACATAACCTATTTTTTTTACATACTTTAATTCGAACCGTAATGTTTCAGTAATAATTGATTTTAGAGAAAAGTTTGTTAAAAAAAATATGCTTGTTTTAGTATATTCTAAACAATTAAATCATCATAAATAGACCTTATATTGACATAATTTTCAAGCATCAAAATTTTCTAAGTCCCTGACGCCTTGAAAATGACCAACATTTGAACCCCTATAACTCAGCCAATTTTGATTTTAGAGAAAAGTTTTTCAAGTAAAACATGCTTATTTTAACGTGTTCTATACGATAAAATCATTTAAATTAGGTGTCATAATGATACAATTTTGGCGAACTTTTTTTTAAGTCCTGCGTCCCCTAACTGAATTATATAAATAGTGAATATCTGCAAAACCTGTTCGATTCCAAACACTGCTAGAATCGGAAAACAGCAAAGATGAATAGCAAAATAATTTGTTTAATTTGCAGCTGCCAGTCAGCCAATTGTATTTGTAATTCGCTGTGGAAATGTTTGAAGAATCCATCTCTACGCCTATAATCAATTTTTATGTCTGGGCGAGCGCGTCCTAACTTAATGACATGTTTCTTATTTCCAAAGGATAACTTTGAAAAACATGTTTGTTCATTAAGTAGGTAATCTGTAAGACAACACTCAATTTGCACCAATGCAGCCATTTGTACTTTGAGTACAGGCAAAAATATTTAAAAACCAAACCACGAATATAACCTAACTAGATCGAAGCAAAAATAACAATATTTAGGTACTTAACGAAATATAAACAAACCTCCGTTGTCGCCACGAATCTGCAAATAACACAATCCAAACAGAAAAACATTCACAGAACACTAAGCAAGCTAAATTTCACTAGTTGAGTCTCATAAAACACAATAAGTTAAGTAATAACACAAATTAAACTATAAATCAAAACAAAACACCGCGTATATTAGCGCGAGGACGCGAAAGTAATGGCGTAATGAAAAAAGTAGTTGAAGGTCGTGAGGACAGGACAGGGGGGAGAGAGACGGTTGAGTTGAGTTGAGTGTCCTTGGGAAAAGAAAGTTAACGCATCCACTTTAAGTTCAAAATTGGATGCAATAAGCCGTAGTTCGCCGGCCGGACTTGCGTGCTTCTCCCTCTTGCGTGCTCACACAGGTGCCGCTGTGTCTGTGTGCGAGTTTAAAGCTAATGTAGCGCTATAATTTTATACCATTTGGTTTGAATTTGTTAGTGAGGTCCGGCGCCGAGTCACCGGCTTGTATGGCGGTTTTAATTGTGGGTGTAAGTTCGAGCGCGCGTAGTGAAAGGTAACTGAGCATGTGTGCGTGTATACGAAAATATTGTTCTTGTTTCTTTCTAGTAATATAGGTTAGTGAATGGGTGCGAGCGAGTGATAGATTTCGGCTTGGTAAATAAATAAATTTGAATTGCGGCGTTAGTGCGTGTTCATTCATCGTATTATGAAGCAAGGTAAAGCTATAGTACACCGGGTTACTTTCGGTTTTACGTTTTGTTGTTTGTATACCTAGTAGGTACCTACTCTATGCATAGGAATATTTAGGGAAGCCGCTGGGAATCGGGTTGTATGGACGCTTCGCTACTGAAGCACACGCTAGTATCACTCTGTGCTGTACGGGCTATATTCGTCTCCAGGCTAAAAACGGTTTCAGCTGAACTAAATTCCACGTTGATGTGTTGGTTGTGTTACGTTGTTACTCTTTCATGGTGCAGCGGCTGGTTTGGATAAAATTTGAAACGGAGTTACCTTATAACGCAAATTAACACATAGGCTACTTTTCAACCTGTTTTTTTATAAATTCCCGAAAGAATAACGATAGTCGAAATCTACACGGATTTAAAATTATGAATTATAATTATTTAACGTAACGGTATTGGATTGAGGTCAACTGTCGACCATTTAAACATTAATTACAATAATTTCGTATCATTTCTACGAACGTCAGATTTAGCAGAATCTGCCTGTCTAGTTCTAACCGGTTTGCTTTCATATGTGGCTTTCTGTTTGTGTAATTAGCTCTTCAAAATAGTCATAATATTATGAGTGAATATTCAAACGATATCGTATTTGATCGAAAAAGTTCGTATTTAGCTTGCTTTCTCAGTCAGTTCCTGTACCTATCCATAAATTAATTGAGGAAATAAGACAAACACGAATTTGCTGTACAAAACTATCGAATTACTTGTCTATTTTTCAACACCAAATTTATTCAATTGTGTGAGGACCTTGTGCAAGGTCCGTCCGGGTTGGTAACACCATCTTATCCATTAACCTACCGCCAAGAAACAGTGTGCACATTGTTGTGTTCCGGTTTGGGGATAAGATAGCCGGTAAAATGACTAGCATAAAGGCATTCCATCTTAGTCCTCAGGGAATGCGAATGTTTATGAGTCACAGTTTCCACTTACCATCAGGTGGCCTGTGTGCTCGTTTGCCTTCATATGACATTAAAAAAAAATTGTTACATTGTTCATGAACAGATATTAAAATCTCTATACGATATGATAAACCGTAATTTGATCATCCAAGAAATCCATAAGCACACGCTGAAATGAAATTGTTGCTAGAAATTTGAGAGCGAACTCGAGTCGCGGCTAGGCGTCGAAATTCACGGAGCTCTCGGCTTCAGAATATAGAGAGCTATGGAGTATTACTTGAGAATGTAATATATCTTCTTTTTTTTATGGCTTGGGATGGCAAACGAGCACACAGGCCACCTGATGGTAAGTGGAAACTGTGACCCATAGACATTCGCATTCACAAGACTGCAAATGCGTTGCCAACCCTGAGGACTAAGATGGAATGCCTCTATGCTAGTCATTTCACCGGCTGTCTTATCCCCAAACCGGAACACAACAATGCGAACACTCCTGCTTGACGGTAGGTTAATGGATAAGATGGTGGTACCAACCCGGGCGGACCCTGCACAAGGTCCTCAATCATTAATAAAAACGGTTACGTAAAATACCTTGATGATACAGGTTAATTCACGTCAAATTAATGATAGTTAATAAATAAATATAATGTTTTTTTATTATTATATAATGTTGGCCGCGAGCAAGAAATAATAAATAGTGTTGGGCTTTATTTTAATCACCTCAAAACATGAATAACCTATATAATTTGTTTTCGAATTGGTTTAAAACCTTTTCATTAATATCATCAACATAATCTTAAGATTGCAGTTTGTTGTTGAGGTTGTTATCCTGATATGACAAATGTCACGGAGTTTTAGCTGCCACTCACCAACTTGTGTGCTGAAACTAACATTAATTGCCTACTCAATGGCATTGAAAAAACTCCACTGGACGTACTATCTGCAATAAAAAAAAAACATGGATTGATAATATTGGTTAAAAGTTTAAATTTAGTATAGGAAGTCTGTTTTAATGGTATAATAATTCTAACGAGACCTCTCTACATATTTCTGTTAAATGCCTCGAGTCGTTTCGCTGAATTTAAATGCTGAAGCCTATAAAAAGAGGCTGAAATAGTCGACAGTCGAACGTGAAGTATTCAACCAATAGGATATTACGCAACACTCCAAAAGAATAAGGTTTAGGTAAAATAAAGGAGAAAGACGCTACGTTGAAATATGAATTACGCCGTGGATTGGTTTAGGGGAGGAATCTTACCCAGAAACGTTTTAGGGATAAAGTATTTTGATAAAGTAACATACTAGAATAGAGTGATGGTACGAGTGATGATACCTAAATAGCAAAAATTAAGACAAATACATTTACAGTGCAGTTAAACTGAGGCCCTAACGATTTTGTTTGGCGCTGGGCCCAGAAGTATCACATGCAAAGTCTGTATGTGTGTTGGCTTGTTCTTCTATTGCATCAAAATAGTGTAAGTGTATGTGCTTATTTAAACCAATAGCCGGAGGCCGGAGAAACCCTCATACACACATCCACCCCAGCTGGAGTCAGGCCAGGTCCATTGTAACCTGCCTATAGCGTTAAAAACATTCCATGAAACTGCAATAGCGCTGAATAGTAAGGCTAAGGGCTAAACTACCGTATTGGATTCACCTAACTCCGCTATGGAGTACTCTTGGAACTGGAAAATGTCACGAGGCTTCCAAATGGAGCAAGTCAACTACAATCTACGTCGATAGCGGTAGATCTTTAAATAAAGTTGAAAAATGACGTGGCTAAGTTTGAGGGAAATCAATGGATGCAAGCGGGGCAGGACAGGTACTTTTAGAAAATCCTGGGGGACACCTATGTTCAGCAGTAGACGTCTGAAATAATGATGATGTCAACATGATCATTACTGCCCAAAAACGTCCACTGCTAGGCAAAGTTTTGGGTGGTAGGACCTTGTGCACGTTTTGTTCGGATCGCTAACACCATCTTATTAATTAACCTACCGCCAAACAGCAGTGTTTGCATTGTTGTGTTCCGGTTTGGGGATAAGAAACCCGGTGAAATGACTAGCATAGAGACATTCCATCTTAGTCTTCAGGGTTTGCAGTGCATTTGCTGTCTTAGGATTGCAGTCTTGTGAATGCGAATATCTATGGGTCACAGTTTTTAATTACCATCAGGATAATCTGCGTGCTCGTTTACCTTCTTAGCCATAAAAAATTGTTATTCTAGAATATATAGTTATTAGAAATTATTTAACCCTTTAATTCGCTATGTTAAGTATCCTCAACATCAAAAACAAAAAAATGCTGCTTAGTTATTTTAAATTATACCTAGAGTTTTTTCGCCAAATGTTTTTGTTTAATTTCTGAACGCAACTTTAGAGTCAAAAACGCTGCGTACGCGCGAGTATTTTGACAGTTAGTGACAAAATGGCGCCGACGTCGCGAGCAAGCTTTGGACCCAAGGTAAGTAATAATTGTTTAAAAATATTTATCTACCCTATATGAATTCCCATTTGGCTGAATCATGTTTATAAAGGTCTAAACCCAATCTTTGGCTAATTTTTTTGTTGATTGGAACTTAAACTAACACGTTATAAGTCTGCAAATACGCATGTTGACTATTCTCAACATTGCGAGGCTTGTAATAATACACTACTAATTTAGTCTGTTGAGTATCCTCAACATTGCGAAACTTTTAAAGTTATAGTATTGGTATTGCATGTTTAGTATTCTCAACATTTTTCAATGATGTGTGACTAACTTTTAACTAGTTATTGGCTGATTTTTTAACAATGGCGGCAAAAGGGCGAGTTTTTACATACGAACGGGTTTACATTCACTTGTGTAATTTGTAATCATTGCATTCTATTTTTTTATTCTAAAGCATGACCCCCGTAGGTTCCATATACGCGTTTCTTGTTCATTGATTATCTTATTAATTTTACAATAAAAGACGCAGCGTAGGTACAGACAAGGGCATTAATATAGCAACCTTATTGTCATTACAGTAAGGTCCATATAAGTACAGTCGAAGGCATCAATATCTATACACCTCATCGCGTCATTATATTATTATCTAATACAATAACCTTATTGTGAGTGGCATAGGGTCGTATATATATTTTTGACGCCTTGGGAACATATATATATTTATGCCTTTGAGTGTAAGTTTTTTTGTTTTAAACTGGTGTTTGCTGTTTTAAATATTTATATATTATAACCATAATAGGCTCATGTTTTCTGCTGTTTAAAACTATGCTTTTGGTATTTTGTCTGTTGCATGTTTGGTTTTGTTTTCTTGCTTCAGGGTAATATAAAATGGGATCGTATAAACAAAATTATGGCATTAGTACCGCCATTAAATGCCATTTCATCTGAAGAATGTTCCAGCAGTTCTGATCATGATGACTTACCTCAAAACACCAGCCCTCATGAAGTATTGTCTGACGCGAGCTCTGAACCTCGATCTGTACCATCATCCCTGGAGAGGCTCAATCTATTGGATAGCTCAGACGAAGATCCCGAACCTGCCTGCCAAAACCCTCTGCTATCTGATGAAGAAACCGTACCCCTAACCCCTGTAATACAACAAATGTTTCAAGAAGATACTGCTCGAAACCAACTACCTTCACTTACCTCCTTGTCCGCAATACTATCGCCGTGTACACCTTCACCTGCAACATTAACAAGATCTAAACGTAAAGCTATCACAACGATCCAACCACGTCGCATTGTCCGTAGAAAGAAGTATGTTCCACGACCCTTGATATTCAACTGGAAAAAAACTAAATTTAACTACCGAGCCCTTATCGAGCCAGTCGAATTTCCAACGTCTAATTCGAATAAAACACCCATCGATTACTTCTTGTCCTTTTTTTCTCAAGATATAATCGAAATGATAACCGATCAAACAAATCTTTACTCTGTTCAGACTAGCCAGACAGCAAAATGTATAAATTTGGACCCGAATGATATACGCGATTTCATAGCTGTGACGTTGCTAATGGGTGTCATATCTATGCCATCTTACAGAGACTATTGGTCTACTGAATTAAGATATGCAAAGATTGCCGATGTCATGCCCTTGAAAAAATACGAGACTATAAGAAAAAATCTGCATTTCGTTGATAATAGCAACAGTAACGACGACCGATTTTTCAAGATCCGCCCACTTGCTGAAAAAATACGACAGAATTGCCTGAAACTGGATGAAGAGAATCGATACAGCATTGACGAAATGATGGTGCCTTATAAAGGAACAAGAGCCGGTAGTAGACGCCAATATTTACCGAAAAAACCGAAAAAATGGGGTTTTAAAATATTTGTTCGTTCCGGGGTGTCAGGGCTTGTTTATGACTTCGTCATATATGCCGGCGATGATACGTTTCGGTTTGAAACATTCACTGACTATGAAGACAGTTTGGGCGTCGGGGCTAAAGTTGTGTTAACACTAAGCAAGACGATAAAGACAAAACCGTGTGTAATTTTTTTTGACAATTTCTTTACCTCCCTTGAGCTGATACGTATTTTGCGTTTAGAATACGGAATTTTCAGCCTTGGCACCATAAAAAATAACCGCCTCAGAGGTTGTCAAAATAAAATGCCGACTGACAAACAGCTAGCAAAGAAAGGGCGAGGGGCCAGTAGTCAAGTTGTTTGTCACAACAACAAATTAGCTGTTGTCAAGTGGCAAGACAACAAAGTAGTGACTTTGGCGAGCTCGTTCGTCGACTCGCATCCCATCGAGTCTATAGGACGGTATTCTAGAGCGGCAAAAACCAGGGTAAATGTTGATTGTCCGCAGATCGTAAAACAATACAATGCACATATGGGAGGTGTTGATTTGTCGGATATGTTGGTGGCGTTATATCGGGCAAACTTCAAGACCAAACGTTGGTACATGGCTATCTTTTCCCAGCTACTTGATATATGTGTGAATAACGCTTGGTTGGTTTATCGTCGCGAACAGAGGTCAACAAAGTATTTGCCATTGAAACATTTTAGAGTCCTCTTGGCAAAGGAGCTTTTGAAGAAAGGGAGAGTACAGTACGATGAAGCGAATATAAAGCCTGTTCTGCAGGCCAAAACCCATGTAGTACCTAGACCCCCTGATGCAGTTCGCTTTGACAATATGGGTCACTTGCCAGTGTTTACAACGTACGGAAGATGCAAACACTGCAAAAAAGGCTATACCAACATGAAATGCTCAAAGTGTGACATGCGGCTCTGCTTAGTAGCTAAAAGGAATTGTTTCTTTTCATTCCATGTTGATAAATAAATTTGTTTCTTTATTAAAATGTATTTTTTGTTTTTAACCTCGATCATAGTATATAGGGCAACGTTAAATATGCTCAACATTCTTTTATATGTTTCCTTTGTAGACTGATGGACAATGTTGAGTATTTTTAACATATGTTTTCCAAGTTGTTCAATATACAAGATTTTTTTAATCATTTTTTTCTAGCCTTTTGTACCCTAAATAACTAACTTTACAACAGAGAACAAAAAAAAAACAAACAAAAAAACTTGGTCGTTAAAGGGTTAAGCACGTATGTTTTCGTGAGTATAGTTGGCTGTCATTGTAAATGTCATTGACTATACATACATTCTAGGTATCTTCATTGTTAAGAGCGTCGGTGGCTTAGTGGCATTGGGGGTCAACACGTGATCGTAAGGTACCGAGTTCGCACCACCGCGGTCACTATTTACCTACTAATGAGTTTTTCTAACTTAAATGCATTACCTGCTGCTGTTACGGTAAAGGAAAAATGGTGGGGATACCTGGACATTCGAACAGCTGAGTGTGTAAGAGGGTTATTGCAGAAAAGATCCTAAAGAGTCGAAGTGTGTCCGAAAGGACCCATCTCTAAGATAAGATAAAATAAGATCTTCACTATTATTATCTGGATTACTCTTTTTTTTTTGGGATAATAATAATAATAATACCTGATAGGTACTTATTGTAATGGTTAATCAACTAAGTCTCCTATCACTCGGTATAGAGCAACAATTTGTTTTCGAGCAATATTTCTAATTTATCGTCTAAACCTAGAGGCCATTTGCAAAATTTATTGAGGCTAGTGGCGAGCTGTTGGTGAGTGGCGACACCACGGACCTGAATGCTCCCGAGGGTAGGTCCTGTTCCTCACCTCACGCTTGCCTTCACCGGCCGGCTGGAGTGTATAATGACGAGGAACAGACCCTCACCTCTGGCTTGCCTTTATTAGCCGGTCAGAGTGGAGTCGCAAGAGCTATATGCTCGAAGGGTGGATGTGTTGCATAAGTGGTGAGTGGGCACCTTATGGTCGTTTAAAGTCCAGAAGCACCTCTCCACCCTTAGCCCCTCTGGAACTGTTACCTCCCTGCTGCTATATATATGCGGCTATTTCGGGAGGCCCATTCTTGAGTTGGCGAGTCACCGCCTGCCATTTCAACCAAAGTAATTAGCATTGGCCAGGCAGGCGCCGTAGTTTCATCAATAGCCTAGTTCACCAATCCATATCTGTTCATTCATAGAGCCTATTGTTAATACTTCCATCCTTCTTAAATAGTCCTACACTAACCGTTGGTTGTCCGTGGGAGCATACTTTTATAGTTTGAACTCAGGGACAATCGCCGGTTGGTGTCCCATCACTTTACTAAATTAAACTTGTCTAAAGGGCCTCTGCGTGTTGGCTTCGGCTCCATGTACGCCTTCCAAAGGTCCGGGACTCCCATAGTCCCGTGAATGGTAAAGACATAATAATACCTGATAGGTACTTATTGTAATGGTTAATCAACTAAGTCTCCTATCACTCGGTATAGAGCAACAATTTGTTTTCGAGCAATATTTCTAATTTATCGTCTAAACCTAGAGGCCATTTGCAAAATTTATTGAGGCTATTTGTCACGAACGCGCGATGTATTTCGATTTGTTGCTGTCAATAATTTGTGCAACAATTCATTTGGTAAATTATCGCTTTTGTTTAGACACCTTGTTGGATTATTGTTGTCATAAGACAAAAGATGCAGTTCGATATGAATATTTCTTCCTAAAGATGCATTATGTATCAAGGATATACAGTATTTCATAGTACTAACCGAATTTGAATCGAAATGTTCCGACATTAGCCGTATCATTAGTTCATTACCTATTTATTGTGGCATTTTATGGATTGGTTTAAGAATTACCAACAGTTATACATCGTAACAACCAATACGATCTTATGCTAGTGACGTACAGATGGGTTATTATAACGTAGTTATGCAGTTCATTTTACGGCGAGCGTAAAGGACAGCTGTTATATAACTCTGTATTTTTCTCTCAGCGTAAAATGAACTGCATGGCTACATCATAATAACCCCACAGAATGCTATTCTTATTAAAGGTAACCACATCTAATTTAAGTGTATTGGAGAAAAATAAAGAATTATATAAATAATTGTTTATATACCTTAGCATGATAAAAACTCAGATAAAAAATAAATACAACTTACAAAAGAGCTTTGTAAGATTTTGATGTACTTTCATGTCAAATACATTTTTCTTTGCATTCCAGAAACTTTCCAGTTTATTTTTAATTAAGAACAGCGTTGTTTGAATAATTTTGGACCCATTCTGGTTATTTATCATCTAAATTTAGAAAGATAAACGCGGTGATCCTCTTCAAACACGGTAGGGTAAATATTTACTACATAAAATTCATAAGACGCGACCCACCGCCTAAGAAGTGTTTAGTAGCCACCCGATTTATCCTTGAACATTTTTGAAAGGTTTTATAGATCGAAAATTATTTATACTGATTTATAATTACATTATATTAGTATTGGTAGTATTAGTATTAAATAAAATAACGTCGAGGTTTAATAAGTTGTCAAAGTTAATTAGATTTGGTAGCATTTTGGAATTTGACTGACGATGAGATTTAGCTTGTATGAAAACCCTATAAAGGAAAAAAACATTAAAATTAAAATAAACAAAGAATAAACAAAGCCGAACCTTTAAAGGATCTTTTCTTCGCTTGTTTCTATTAACTATGTTCTGTAGCTTTTACATACGACGGGTTTTTTTATAAAAATAAGTTAGAAGTTATTCAACCTACTACCGAAATAAGAAAAAAAGTGAGTGATTTACAATTGAAATTACATCCATTACTTTAATTATTACTTTCCATTAACTTAAACTTTTACTTTATGTGCATAAAAGACGTTTTTATGTAATATATGCCTAACAAAAACTAACAGGGGCAATAAAATGTGCCACTTTCGTTAATTTTGCGTTTTATCTGGTTGCTTTTTAAAAACTTACTTTGTTAAACGTCTACTTAATGGGGTTATTTATAGAGTTATACTCGAATTAAAGCATTGTAAGAAGTTATTAAAAATTGCTATTGAAAGTTTATGCCATCTAAAACTTTTCAAATATCCCAATTATAGTTACTTATTGACGTCATTATTTGAACTACTACAGTAATTTGATATAATAATTGTGGACTTATTAGTAAGAGTGTTATTACTGTTATTAGTCAAGAGAAAATATGTTTTTTTTTTAAATGGCCTATATTTATACAATCATCAAAATACGGTATATATCAATTGGGATAGACCAAAAAAATACCTCACGGTTTTTTCATTCTAATTCGAAATAATAAGTAATTATAAGAGACTAATTTCATTAATTTTAAATTTGACCCAATAGTTTTGTTTTAATATCCTATTTATTTAGCAGACATTTAATGGATGGCGTGATTATTTTAAATTTGGGTTGGCATTTTTTAATAAATTACAACTACGTGTGATAAATCATACTATTTCAAGCGGTTTTCGCCTAACCCGTAAAATACACCTATGAGGGCTTCAAGCCAAAAACGAAAGTCAAACAAAGGTCAAATATATTTTGGTTGAAATGTCCGAAATAGATAAATATTTCAAAAACTTAATGATGCAGAACGGCTTTAAAACCCTATTCCTCGAAATGGTTTTCAAATTAGAGTAATTTAAAAAATATGAACAATCCCTATTGTATCCTAAACCCATTTAATTAATTGCATTTTAATATCCGCTGAAAAGCTTTCTATTTATTTTTCATCATACCTTACTGCTTCTAAGAAAATTGTAAGCTCGAGTAAGTACACCCTGTATATACAGGCTGTATCTATATAAACAGCATTCTTACATCACCGGGGCTCCGAGTAATGTAAACATTGGAACTAATTACAAGACGCCGGACCTGTTCGCAGAGCAAACACTTCCAAGTAAACCCACGGGATGAGCGAGAAAGAATATTGAGAGTTATTTGTGTATAAAGAGGAAATGCGAGGTAGTACTATTTTAATACTGTAGGAACTCAAGTTTAAGACTGGTTGTAAACATAATCGAAATACCATAATTCTTCAATACTAGTTTGCGGCAACAGTGTTTGCTTTGATCTGTTCTAATGTGCGGCGAAATCAACGGACGAAATATATAGTATAGACGCATTCTACCTTCGTTCTCAGAGTTGGTAATGCATTTATAAATTTGAAATTGCAAATAAATATCTTAATAATGCCTAAGAGCTCACTCATCAAAGTCCGCAAACATACATGCAATTTCCTAGCAATGTAACTAGTATGCAAAGTGTAGTACGTGTACATAGTTCTAATAAGTTTGTCTTTTTTTTTAGCTCGATGCTAGGTAATTGTTTTTTTATTTGACGTTAACCGGCCCCCACACTTTTTTGTATAAATACAAAAAAGTGTGGGGGCAATCGAGCAGGCGGGTTAAAACTGGTAGGAAGCAATCACCGCAGCCCATAAAAATCAAGAAAAATAAGAAATTACAAACAATTTAAGATTTTAGGAAATAATGCCGTCTCTTCATAGCGAATTTTTATCTTTAATCATTTCTCAAACGATTGGCTTTTGTACAATACAAATGATTTTAGCAATTTGGGTTTTTTTCTGGTCACTACAAAAGTTTGTAAAAACATCAAATATTTTGGTATAAACATTCACCCTGTATTTAGACTAACGTTTTTTTTTATAGATTGCACGCTTTTTCTTATTTCTTACGTGAATATTAGACACAGTAACTAACCTTTCTTTAATTAATTAACTACCAGTGGAAGTTTGTCTAGCTTAAGAACAAATCAATCTTACATTTTAGGTTACAACAATTCCGGATCCTTCTACAAAAATAAGAAAAAATAAACCTAACATTTTTCTAGCGTGTCTAAGGGTAAGAATTTTTGCCGAAATACATTTTTCCTCACTAGAAGTAAAAGCCGTTGATAAAAATAAAATAGAAGTATTAAGTTAACGTGGCTGCTGTGTATAGACAGACACGAACAGATGTGTTATAATCATACGACATCGTATTTGGTCGGAAAAGGTCGTTTTATCTTGCTTACTGAGTCAACTTCACTATTTATCTATAAGCTAATTGAGAAAATTGAGATATCAAGAACTTTTCCGACAAAATTCGATGCATTAAACTCTCTGTACCGAGTGTAATAATTTGCAAATGTACTGGCGGTTCTCCTTCACCGGTCGCATTTTGTGAGCAGGTTCGATATTTATATGGTTTTTTGTCGATTTAGTTTTTCGGGCCCCGCGCAGTGGGTGCCCCCCGCCCACAGGTCCAACGTCTAAAATGCTAGTCTGGATGACATTCTCCTCCTGTTTTGGTACAAACATCAGTATGCGTGTACTCATATCCATCAGGGTTGACGATAGGATGAATGAATAATCCAGTCGATATTCTTCAGCATAATATCCAAAAACAAACCCCCTCGCAAAATAGGCGCATATCTAAGTTACCCAGTTGCGGAACTGCCACAACCTGTAGCCAAAAACAAACCAGGGGTCTCTTTATAGAATTTGCTGCGGACCTAGTGCTTGCTCAATCCGGCACTGACGACGTTCTATACAAAATTACAATATTGATTATAAGAAAGTTTCTTACAAATTTGTACCGCGGTTTTTCCTTTTTTCTTGTGAAGTGCTGCTTTAAATGCTTGCATATATTTAGCCAACAGGTTCAATCTTGAAACCTATTTTAAAACTAATTGTACAGTCAGCGTCAGATAGATCGAATCGGACAGCGTGCCCATAAAAATGGGATGCATTGGATTTTCAAAAAAAACGAACCCGCTAAAATTTCAGAAAAATGTGATGTGACGGGATGTTTTAAGTATCGGCTTGGATAAAATGTCAAGATGATGTAACTGCATAGATTACCTAAAAGATTGAAATGGTCAAAATGCATTATTAAATGAAATCATCCTTCATATAAATAAGTAGATTCATATTCGTAATCATGAATCGTGTTTCACGAAATAAATCATTTATAATTATATTTTTGCACAGATGTCATTTTGAAGTTATTTCCACGTCCTAAAAAATGTCTATGCAAAATCACTGAAAATGGCGATAATCCTCCATTCACAAACACCGTAATAGGATGTTTAGGGGTTTCCAAAGTAAATTAAAAAAAATACTTTAATCCCTAGAGATAAATAAGGAGCTTTAGTCCCCATACGCAGAGACTTAAAAGTCATTATGACACTGTAATGGGTATTAAGTAGTTACGTAATAATATTAAGTCACGACCAGACATACGGTTATTAGTAGTTATGATAACACTGTTGTAGATGAGTTGGTTCTTGGAGTTGAAGTAATGTTGGTGAATACTTTACGGTATTTAAACGCGTTTCATTTAGTAAAGAGCATGAAAATATGATACAAGTTAAAAATACACAATTCATCGCCCGAACATGCACACATTTTGTTAAAAATCCCGAGTGGAGTCGCTAAAATAATGAGTACGCTCATGGTTCTCGCTAAACTGATTACTGCATCGGATAACAAACTTATTCTTGTATAATATCCGCTTAAAATTACTTTGCTGGAATACGTTGCCGGCACACAGCGTGGTAATGATGGGAGTGGATAATATTCAACATAAGTTTAGAATCTGCCTTTAATGTGGTTCATTTTGAGGAAAATCTATTACTTTCATATGCAAGGAATTTGGTGAACCGAATTTGGAGAGGTAAACCTTATTAAAAGCTTTTGGTTGTTAAATATATCTTAGAAAGACGAAGTTATCAGCGAAAGTTGCCGATGGAATAAAAACCTTCTATTAATATATTATGCGGCGAAAATATATAGTACAGTCAGCAACGAAAGACCATGAACACATCCAAATTTTCAAAACACCTGCACACTGCTAAGGTTCATATGTAACTGAACAGGCTGTTGTACAAATCTCTGTAGACATTTGGGAATACCAAAGGTCGATGTACATTATTTTTACAAAAGTTGCTGAACATGTTTAATTACATAATTAGCCTTATCTGTAAAATATCAAAATTAGCTGAACAAGTCTGACTACATAAATCCACTGATATGTATAAATTTGTCGCCGGACCGGCATCCAGTGTTTGTTAATCCAATTATACAGGGTCCAAAAGAAACGTTCTGAGAAACCGAGGTCGAGTTAATGTTTATAAGTATTTCTGTATTAGAATATTTTTTTTAGTAGATAATTGACTACTTGTCAAAAAAAAAGGTTTAATAGAAAACAAACATTTCAACGGAAAAATCTCTGGAAATACTGCTTGAAATAAACTAGAAGGCTAGGAAGATTAAAAATATATAAACTCTTTATTAGAGAAAATATTAAGCGTAGAGCCACTTTACATGAAGTGCTTACTCTTCATAGGACTCGATTTTGATAAGCCCGACACACATGAGTAATTATTACTAAGGCAATAAGGTATATCATTTAAATATCATGTTCGGTACAGTCATCTTCAAAAGTCGCTGAACATTTTGGTACAGTCTAGGTCTTAAATACCTGTACAATCAGTACAATCACACATACATAGCCGACAGGTAGAACAATATTTTCGATCCTACAGTTCGATCGATACGCATTTCTGAGAACACAATATCAAGGTTTTTTTTTTTTACTTTTGAAATCATGTTATAGCCGTAAGTAGATATTAATAATTGAATTCAGTCATGTTACTATCAAATATTGCAGTGGGTATAAATTAACACAGTAACACCGCGAGAAAACCTTGTATGGTATGAAGTAAAACTATTAAATTGAAAATTTATAAAACTGACTTCTACAATCCTGAATAGGGCCACCACCCGCCTTGGAGTGTAACTTATCCATTAAAGAAAAGAATTCGTAAAATCTATTCATAAAAAACATGAAACACAATTGAATTGGGAACCTCCTCTTTTTGAAGTCGGTTAAAATCTAAAATAGTAAAAAAGTGTAAGAAGCGAGAGGCTGGCATTACTAATTTCGAAAAAACTCGTATCTATTTGGAGATGTATGAGTTTGAACGTAATTCTCTTAATATACATACATACATACATTAAATCACGCCTGTTTCCCAGAGGGGTAGGCAGAGACCACTTCTTTCCACTTGCTACGATCTTGACAAATTTCTTTCGCTTCTTCAACATTCATACATCGAGTCATGCACGCACGTCGGTTTCGGGTACTTAAGATTCGGCCCTTTCCCAGTATTTCTCCGATTTGATTCGAAAAAGTACGCCTAGGGCGGCCCCTTCCGACCCTTCCACTCACTTTCGATCTGTATATCTCTTTCGTCAATCTACTTTCATCCATCCTTTCCAAATGACCGAACCATCGAAGCATGCCCTTTTCAATCTTAGTCACTACGTCTTCTTTCATTCCACATTTCTCTCTGATTTTTTCATTTCTAACTCTATCAATCAGTTTCACACCACACATACTACGCAAAGAACGCATTTCAACTGCATTTACACGACTAACATGCTTGTCCTGCCACACCCAACATTCACTACCATACATCAGGGTAGGGGCTAGCACTCCATTGTGAACAGCCAGCCGGGCTTTTTGTGAAACGCCCTGTCTGCTCACAAAGGAGTGCAGGGCCCCATTAATTTGATTCCCCGCATTCACCCTCCTCTCGATATCCTTCTCACACTTACCATCTCTTGTAAACATACTTCCCAGGTACACAAATTCGCTCACTTGTTCTACTAATTCACCATTTATATTTATCACGCACTCAGTCATCTCCTCATCCTTCTCTATCACCATGACCTTGGTCTTGGCAACATTTACTTTCATCCCCTTTTTCTTAAATCCCTCATTCATTACTGTCACCATCTCCTGCAACTCAAGTACCGATGAGGCAAGTATAACTTGATCATCGGCATATAAGAGGCATTTGATTAGCAACTCTTGCATACGCAAACCCTTATCATACTCTTTCAAATCCCACATACAACTGTCCATGAATAGATTGAACAGCCATGGTGAGGCAACACAGCCCTGTCTAACACCTTTAGAGATATTAAACCAGGCCGAGTATGCCCCATTGATCCTGACACAGGCTCTGGAGCCCTCATAAAGGGACCTCAAAGCCTGCACCAGGTTGCTGCTCACTCCATACATAGACAGCACCGTCCACAACTCCTTTCTATCTACCCTATCATAGGCCTTTTCCAGGTCCACAAAAGCACAGAAAACCTTTTGGTTCACAGCCACGAACTTTTCTGTGATGGACCGTAGTGAAAAGACCTGATCCGTACATCCCATTCCCTTTCGAAATCCCGCTTGTACATCCCAGATTTTGTCATTCGTAACATTCAATACCCTTTCTATTAGAATCTTCGCATATACTTTGCCGACAACACTAAGGAGGCTGATACCGCGGTAGTTTTTGCAGTCTTGCTGTGACCCCTTTCCTTTATACAGAGGGACGATAACGGCCTTGACCCAATCTTCTGGGACTCGGCCGCTATTCCAACATGCATTGAAAAGACGGTACAACAGACTACCCACCAGGCCATCTCCTCTCCTCAGCATTTCTATCGACACTCTATCACAACCTGCTGACTTTCCCGCTTTCATACTTTTTAAAGCTTTCATGATTTCACTCATACTAATCACACTTTCATCTTCGCTACTTGCATCTTTACTCATGCTTTCTGGCTCACGACAAATATCTTCGCATTCAAACAAGCTTTCAAAATAAGTTTTCCATCTATCAAGCATTTTTTCTTCCTCACATATTAAGTCTCCAGACTCATCCCTCACCGCGCTTAATTTAGTTTTCTCTGATTTCCCCCGAGCCGATTTAATCAAGCTCCAAAAGAGTTTAATATTCGACCGGAAGTTGTCAGAGAAACTCCTATCATACTTTTCATTCAGTAAATCTTTCTTTCTAGCCACAACTTCTTTCACTCTTTTCTTTGATCTATTATACTCTTTTTTCTTTCTGTCGCTTAGATCTTGTCCTGGATCTACAGCTACAAAATCCAACCAACACTTTTTCTTCTCTTTCACGACATCATCTACCTCTCTATCCCACCATTCCGGACGTTCATTCTTACTTTTTCTTCTTTTTACTACACCGCATACTTCAGTGGCCGATTTGACCATGCCATTCTTCATAATCTCCCATACATTATTTACATTATTCTCGACTTCACTGTCATTCATTTTATTAACACATTCAAAACGATCTTTCAGCTTTCTTACGTATTCATCTTGTATAACTTCGTCATTCAGTTTCTCTACTTTTATCCTCTCTAACGCAGTTGTCGGTACGGGAACACGATGGCGCCAACGTGTGAACAGACCCCTTACTCGTGTTACCACTAAGTAGTGATCTGAACCTACGCTAACTCCTCGAAATGCTCTGGTATCTACAACTTTGTTACGCAACCGTTCATCCACAATCATCAAGTCTATCATAGACTTCTCATTCTGACGTCTCCACGTATACTGATGAATCTCTTTGTGATCAAACAAAGTGTTTGTCACGCAGAGATTCTTAGCCAAACATACATTGAGAAGGCATTTGCCATTCTCGTTCACTCGCTCATCACCATACTTACCCAGTACCGATTCATAACCATCCCTTTGCACGCCTGTCCAACCATTAAAATCGCCTAGCAAAATAATCCTCTCATTCTCCTTGCATTTTGTTGAAACCTCATGCAAACTTTCCCAAAACTCCTCCCTTTCTTTTTTAGATTTATTCGTATCTGGGGCATAAGCCCCAATTACGAATAAACGGGTGAGACCTACCTTGACTCTCACCCAGAGAAGTCTTGGGCTCACACATTCATGCTCTTGCATACATTCAGCCATTCGCTCTGTGAGTACGATGCCAACTCCCTGACGACCGTGCTCGGATACCGGAACTCCGGACCACAAAGCCGTCAAGGTTCCGTGTGTGGACGTACTCACCCCTTTTTTCTTCGTCTCAGTCACACATAGAACATCCAGCTTTCTCTCTTTCATCATCATACATACCTCATCTAATTTATGTTCCATCCCTCCACAAACATTCATCGTAGCAAGGCGGCTTTCAGCGGCCCGCTTTTTGCCAACCCCCCTGCGAACACAGCGTGACGCGTGGCAAACGGCATCGCCGCCGTTCCGATCCCCGGAGGGATCCGAACATACGCGCACTATTTTGCCCCCCCCAGAGTACGAAGGGCTGCCCAGGCTAGGCCTAGGGAGGGATTCTCTGGCATTGCCAGTACCCTCCTGGGGTATAAACTTTTTAAATGGTGCTCGCATGGTCCATTATGCAGGGTCGGGTTTGAATTTGGAGTTTTCCTTCTCCTAGATAGGTAGCAGCCCAATGCTAACGACGCCTATCCCGCCGGGTTTGAATTCGGAGTTTTCCTTCTCCTAGATAGGTAGCAGCCCAATGCTAACGACGCCTATCTCGCCCGGAGGAGATCTTTCCTATGTAATAATCCCTTAATCGCCTTCTACGATACCCGCGGGAGGATATGGGGTGGTGCTATTCTACTCTACCGGCACCACACGGCAAAGATCTCTTAATATTTAAGTTTAAAATCGTACGTCACGATTTATGAGATACGAGATTTTTTTAAAGCAATGACGTAATGACATGTCAATGATGACAGAACCAAAATGAAAGAGACAAATGTTTTATATGACAGTGCTGTACTTTTTTCGGTGATTGTCATTCATCAGTCTAAATTCAAAAATTGGTCCGGGCATGATTTAACAAATCACTTTTAGACGATACTACGTCCAGCAACTTTTGGAAGTCTACTGTCCAGCCAGTTTTGGAAATATACTGTCCAGCAACGTCTGGAAGCCTACTGTCCAGCCACTTTTGGAAATATACTGTCCAGCCACTTTTGGAAATATACTGTATAGCTATTTTGGAAAATTTATAATGTAAATGGAATTTTGTTAGTGAATATGTTCAGTAACTTATGTACAATTCATGTGTCTAGTATCTTTTGTAACGTTATTTTGTTCGGCAAATTTCGTTGCTGACTGTACCTATAAGAATTTGCTCTAGTCGAGAACAAGACGTACTATGTTGGTGAAACAGACCCTAATTTAGTCAAACCAAGCTTAACCAAAAGCTTAGCTTATCCAACACTAACTAAAGCATACTTAATCAAACTACTGAATACAAAATCTATTCATAGCACTGAGATAATTAATACCGGGAAAAGATTTGAAATAGATACAACGAGCAGTCTATAATAAGTTGAAATAATGGTCACTAACTAAAAGCAAATTCGTAATAAAATAAGCATTTTCTTGTTTGGAAATAAGATTCGATTTATTCACAGCAAACTTGTCAAATGGAATTTCTCTTACTGCACGTACCTAATTACAAAAATGATGTGTTGAAAAAAAAACAGTGAAACGTTTGATGTTTCGAGATGTATAAGTTTACGAGCTTTTATTAAACGTGTACAAAAATCTCATACAATAATAGACTTTAGTGTTCATGGACTTTCGTTGCTGACCGCTTTTTTAATATCTCCGGTACTATAATGCTAGTATTAAGGTAAAAATTAGCTTAAACCACGTTTGCTTATTATCAACAATTTATTAAATTAAGGCAACGCGTTATATCCGAGCGTTTCATGTATTTTCCTGTCTGTGAATTTTCCAGAGTTCCAGACAGTTTTGAATACAGGGTGGATCCCTTTATGCGTCTTAGTTTGAGACGAGTGAAAAGGATTACGTTTAATGGTTGTGTGGCGACGTCTCTTTCAATTTATTTAAATTTATTTTAAATTGTAAGCTTACGCAAGGATAAGTTAAGTTAAAGATTCATTTAATAATACTATACAGTGCGTTAGATCTATGTCCTTCGATTTCAAGTAAAGTCAGGAAGACTTGCGTCAGAGCAAATTAAAGCGAATGAGCGCGTGCTAACCCAAAGGTTTTTTTCAGAGCACTTTTACACTGTATACATACAATGCGCATGTTTTTATCATTACGTTATACATTTCTTCTTACTTGGAAAAATGAAATGGATGGATGGAAAAAGTGGTAAGGATTATAATAAAAAACATTTCTAAAAAAGTGTATACCTACATAATTTTATATTAAAAGTAATACTTTTTTGATGAATAAAGTTCTACGAAGCGTTCTTATTGTGTCTTTATAAGCAAACAAAATTATATTTTTAATAAGAATAAAAAAACCTGGTAGCTAACAAAATGTAAAATTTAATGACTGTAAAAATGTCTTAATTGATGTAGTACTAATTTACTTAGAAATTCTCTAAAAAGACAAAACAGTATTCTAAACACAGGTGTAGCTTAAAAATATCCAACATTATTAATGAATACCAATTAATTCATGTGACCAAAGAGCTATCGAAGTTCTTTCCTAAAGAGTAAATTCTCTGGAAATCCGAAGGATCAAGATCGTCAACAAGTTTTAATTTAAAACGACTTACCGCCCTATTGCCGACGGCGGCCGGATTAAAAGTTGTTCGACTATACCTTGCTACCTTGCTGATAGTACCCGGTACGCTATTTCCAGGTACAAGTGGGAAGAAACTTTAATAGCACACAAGTTTAGGAACTTTGTTCAGCACCGTGTTATTATTTGCGCTAACGTTATTGATTAAAAATATTAGTTAAGACTCGTGCTCGTTATATAAAATTACCGCTTGTTAAATGTTTACAAAATAATTATATAGGAATTACATCACTCGTTAAAATGTTCCAACAATGGGCATATTTTTGTTGTGATTTGATGTAATGCGATGTGATGTGTGCGTGTTTGTGTGTGTGTGTGTGTGTGTGTGTGTGTGTGTGTGTGTGTGTGTGTGTGTGTGTGTGTGTTTGTGTGTGTGTGTGTGTGTGTGTGTGTGTGTGTGTGTGTGTGTGTGTGTGTGTGTGTGTGTGCGCGCATGTGTGTGTGTGTGTGTGTATGTGTGTGTGTGTTTTGTGTGTGTGTGGAACTGTGAACTGGGTTGGTAAGGGCAGTGCCAGCTCCCCCAGCACGCAAAAACGTCGCATAAATTAAGTCGTCCAGTCGCGGAAAACCAGCCCGCTCAAACTTATAACCTAATCTAGTTTTACAAAGTACAACAGAGCCCCAGGAAAGTTTGGCAACCGTAATAGAAGACTCTTTGGTGTGCTATTGACTGACAGGATGACTTTCCAAAAAAATATTGTCATCATCGGTTTCGTAAATCTTATTTATTATTTCCCATGCCGCGACTTCTGCCGCGTAGATTTCGACTATCGTTATTCCCGCGGAAACTTTTAATTTTTTCGGTAAAATACTATCCTAGGTACGAGTATATATAATATTCCAGGACCTAACCTGTACTTATATGTGTGCTTCATCCCGATCCGTTCAGTGGTTGAAGCGTGATTGAGTTACAAACATCCAAACATCAAAACTTTCTCACTAAACTACTAATATTAAATATTAGTAAGATTTTATTCGTTCTAAAACTTGTATAAATACATTAAAATGAGTCACGTTTTCATACATTATTTTACGTTAACACCTTTACTACTCGATGTCGGAACAAAAATCAATGTCAAAGCGTAACGTGGTAACAAATTGCAGTAACAAATACGGGCACGTGGGTGCTGATCTAACTTCCATACAACATTTTTAGGGTTCCGTAGTCAAACTAGGAACCCTTATATTTTCGCCGTGTCCGTCCGTCCGTCCGTCCGCAGCCTAGCTCAGAGACTCTTAGTACTAGAAAACTGAATTTGGCATAAATATACATACTAGTCACATAGTCACGCCAACAAATTGGGAAAAAAAATATCTTGAAAACACGTATCGTGGGGATGTTCTTTTTTCTTATCTCCTCCATAGATAGTGTGAGTGATAGGTCTTTTTAGAATATTTTTTCGATTAAGGTTTCCGTTTATGAAACATGAAGCTTTACAACAACAACAACATACCTTCACACCTGTAATCCCAGAGTGGGGTAGGCAGAGCTACAGAATTACCTACAACTTTAAAAACTTGTTGATAATTCTGTAGCCACATTTTGCATAATCAGGCTAAGATGTTTATCAGTGTTTTAGTGACAGGTTGCAAGCCCATCGCCTAACAGTACTACAAGCCTATATTCCCTTAGTCGCCTCTCACAACATCCACGGGAAGACTTGGAGTGGCACTATTCTAACCCGGCAACCACATGGGGAAGCTTTAAAGCTGAATATTTCATAAGCGCTAATTTTTGTTAGAGTCAAGTGCCCTCCCTACATCCAAAACTACAAATATAAGAAATCTGAAAAATGTCTTCAACGAAGGGGCATTTAACGAATTTTAAAGTAAATATATGACAGCTGAGTAGACATGATTGGTTCCTGAGATACAGGCGAGTAAAGCGTCTATACGGGTGTCCTGCCGTTTGACCAAAAGTCATTTGGCAAAGTTACACTTGACAAACAACGTTTTGCAAAAAAATGTTAAGTCAATTGATCATTTTACTACTAGTCATTTTACAAATGACTTACTTCTCCAAATGATCATCAGTTAAATTTACATTTTACGAGGAAGACTAATCAAGGCATAACCGACTCGGATAGGTTAGGTTAGAAGGCAAAGGCGGGAGCATGGCTCACGCCTTGGCCTTCGATGTGGTTTTTTTTTCTGCCCAGAAATAGGTAAACTAATTGCTAAGTGAACAATTGCTAAGTGAGTTTTTGTAAGATGATACTTTTGTCAAATGTCTCGTTTGCCAAATGATCATTTGGTGAAACGTTGTTTGTCAAATGACCATTTGTCAATATTTTTTGGTCAAACATTAGTGAACCGTCTATACCTTCTAAAACGCCTAAGACTTAATAACTTTAAATAGAGAATTAGTACATACTTGTGGTTTTTTAAGATTTTTGATGTGAAGTGCTTTGGAACCTTACACTGAGCATGGTCAGATATGCTCTTGGCCGGATTTTATATGACTTTACGATTACGTTACTTACTCGAGCTCGAGGTAACGGTGTAGTTTTGCAGTTCTACGTTTTTTTTTAAATTTATTTTGTACTATTATAGTCACACAGGGAAACATCTTAGCCTACTTGTGCAAAATGTGGTTACAGAATTATCAAGAAGTTTTAAGACTTGTTGGTAATTCTTTAGCTCTGCCTACCCCACTCTGGGAATGACGGCGTGAGTTTATGTATGTATGTATGTATTATAGTCAACCTAATTTCATAGATACCTAAAATGGCCATCGTTTTAACTAGTTATGTTCTTTCAAATACGAAGTTGTAAGTTCACACTGCCGATTCTGTAAATTGGTTTTAGCTTTTAAATTGAATTGATGGTACGTGACTGACATTGCAACATATTTACTGCTACTGGGAATTTGCAGCAATAAAAAAATACTTTCACAGCTCATACATTCACCTCGTCTGTTGACTTTGAAAGCTCGCGGGGCGAAATAATGTCGTTACGTTGCAGTAACATAATGTTGTATAATAAAATATTTCATTTACGATATTTTGCTTCTATTGGACTGCCGAAGGAGAGTTATAGTAAGGAGAGGGTTAGGGTAAAGTCACCAGTGGTCAGCCAGAGACCAGTAGTCGACCTTATTATGAGTGCGAAGAGTGCCAAATATATCTTCCGTACTCTTCCCACTCATACGAAGTATAGGCAGAGGCTGACTACTGGTTTCTGGCCGACCACTGGTGACTTTACCCTATACCCTGCATGTATGAATGGTTCTTGGTCTTCCTCGTTGAGGCTGAATGGAAAGCCAGATTTTAATGGATAAGGTTTCGTTAGATTCCTCCTTAGCGTCACGAGTGCCATTAAGCATTCTGATTGAAATTAAAAAAACAATATCAAAGGTTATAGATTAATGATTCATAGATGACTATAACAGAACATGCAGTCGGGTCTTTAAAGCTTGTTTTTGTAAGTCTTATTATGTTTTTATTTATAGAAGTTTAAACATTTAACTTACCTTCTTAGACACAATTAAAAAGTAATTAACTCGCTCCTTTTTCAAACTTATTATTATATAGAAAAATCTTAACTAAGGAACGATTGTCATTAAATGTACTATTATTATTACTATGTCTTTACCAATCACGGTACTATGGGAGTCCCGGACTTTTGGATGGCGTACATGGAGCCGAAGCCAACACGCAGAGGCCCTTTAATTTAGTAAAGTAATGGGACACCAACCGGCGATTGTCCCTGAGTTCAAACTATAGAAGTATGCTCCCACGGACAACCAACGGATAGTGTAAGACTATTTAAGAAGGATGGAAGTTATTACTATTATTATTATGTACTATGGGAATCGCCCGTGTGGTTACCGGGATAGAATAGTGCCACTCCATTTCTTCCCGTGGATGTCGTAAGAGGCGACTAAAGGAATATAGGCTTGTAGTACTGTTAGGCGATGGGCTTGCAACCTGTCACTAAAACGCTGGTAAACATCTTAGCCTGATTTTGCAAAATGTGGTTACAGAATTATCAACAAGTTATTAGAGTTGTTGGTAATTCTGTAGCTCTGCCTACCCCACTCTGAGAATGAAGGCGTGAGTTTATGTATGTATAAATACGAAATTCAGCTTTTTCGTCTATTTATTACGCTTTTTCAGATTATACATTTTAAAAGATTTTAATGAAACTTAGTATATTGCCAAAAAAGACATAAAATTTGTGTCAGTTCAGAGCATGAAAGCCAGAAGATTAAATTAGTTGTACGCGGAAATAGTTGCAGGCAGCAGCTAGTAAAATGCGAGTGTCTATTTTAATTATATGTATCGGCGCACCAACGAAATTTCTGGTTTTGTAAACATAACTATCATTGTTGTCATTAATTCATAGCGTTAGGCGTAGATTTGATTTCATAATTCGCCACATTGACAGTGGCGCTACCGCTTTAATCACAACGTTAGTTGTAATATTTATTTCTTCAATTGAATAAACAAAAGTAACTAAACTATTATTTGTGTTTTTGATTAAATGCGTTTTGATTTGTCTTCCATATAAGTGGGTTATTCAAAACAGTTAATACGAACTATTTAACTTGATTTTTAACAAAAGAATAATTCAGCCCTTGTTTAAAAATGTTAATGACAACTTTGCAGCTTTAGTAAATAAACGCTTTAGTAAATAAACTCTATTGTTTTACCACTTTATAATCTCTACTAATAATGCAAAGTTTTAAGGAAGCAGCCATGTTTCATAGGTTGTTTGTACAACAGGTGATCAAACTTGCTAGAAACAAAACTCAGATTCCTTAACCTTAAATTTGGCTTGAATAATTAAAAAAACTGCTAATTTATAAATCTTGCTACAGGGCTTTTAAAACAAAGTAGAATTAGTAAATAGTTTCCGTTGGCAGCAATCGAAACTGAATAAATATATTTACTTTGATCGTGGCATCGAAAATTATGGTTTCCGAAGTTGTATTTTATTATATTTTGGACACTTTCTGACCTGAGCTATCCTACTCTGAATGGTTGACCACTTTATTCTGGACATCCTGTATACAGTGCAATAACTCTTGAAAAGTCTTTTAGGTTCGGTTAAATTCGATTATACTAGCTTTTCTAAAGATACATGCATCTAACCACTCTCTTCCAAAGAAATATACAACGCAATTTCGATTCTCATTTAGTTGGTATTAGGTTTATAATAAGTTCTTCCACGGCAGACTTAGAATATCAAAAGGGTAGCCTGAGGTGCAAGTTTTAATCCCTGCGCTAGGGATCAGTAGAAATCCTTCTAAATTAAAACTAGCTCCGACGCGGATTTGGTTTTATGTAAATGTACGTAAAAATGTTTGTTTTCATTATTATTTGTAGTTAGTATAAAGGGTGAAGAAAAATAAATTATACCTAATGGTGAAATCAGTAAATATTAACAGTCTCAGTTTATAATGTGATAGCTGTTTATTTTAATTATAAAGCGGCATATACACATTTTAAGTATAAGAAGCATGGGGTCATATTTTTTATAACAGGCTATTATGCAATAAATAGGCATTCTTTAAGGAAGCTGTAGGTACTCGAGCAGCGTACATCATGTGATGTCAAACCGGAAGAAAAACTCAGATTCGTCAGCCTTAAGTTTGCTCTATATAATAAAAAGTTATGCTAATTATCATTGAAAAATTATAGAGTGAAACGAAGCTGAAACATTAGCTGTGGCATCGAAAATGCTTCAAGGGTAAAGCATTTCCGAAATTTTGATAAGTTAAGGTTTTCTTTACAAAACATGATATATCATATTCTGAACACTCCTGAGGCGAGATATCCCGCCCTGAAAACTTGACCACTATATCCCGGACACCCTGTATATAATGCAATAGCTTTTAAAAAGTATTTTGTGTTCGGTCAAACTCGGTTTGCCTCGCGTAAGAGCAAATGTGTGAGTAGAATAGCTTAATATTGTTTTATAACGGCTCTTCTGTTTTATTTGTTTTACCTGGTTATTATTATTATTATTAAGGCGGGGGTGGGTCCAAATCAACGTTAGTTTGCGACCGGTCGCCAGATGATATGGGTCCGTCCCTATGTCAATCTACTTGTCCGGTAGTTGGTTTGGCTAACGGCCGAGGGTGGAGCTCACAGTTGCTATGATACCCCAGGCAAGACTGGTTGTGTTCCTTCCCGAGGTTGCTGCCTGTCAACTACTCGGTTTCCCGCATTAAACGAGTAGAACAGAAACAACAGTCGCACTCCTGACCGTCCTGTTTTCACCCCTCCACGCCTCCTTCATTTCCTATCCAATCAGCTGCAAGCGATATTGTGGCATGTCGCAGCGGGCCTCCTATCCAATAGGAAAGGATGGGGGGCGGTAAAATGCCACCCGCGTGTTTGTGCCGTGCGCGGGGACCCGTACGGGTGGAGAACGAGATCCTGGTAGGCTGAGTTTGAAGAGGGTCGGAGTAGTTACCCTCGGATAACAACACGCCACTTTGGCTCGGGATTCATCTCACACGGGAGGTTCTGGCCCAGCCAGTCAGAATCAATCGGCTGTCGCGTTTACAGTAGTCTGGCCGCGGGCGAGCGTTCTGGGGTGATGAGGTCAGTAGCCGGCGGAGTACGGCCCCGAGTCGCTGTAGTGGTGACGGAGGGCCTGACATCGTGCGGGCTCACTTGACAGCTCACCCCGGAGCGCTATATCGGACTCGTATCCCTGATGGGTCAAACCATCCCCAGTAGGAGGGCTCCGAGGAGGGTGGGGAGCGAGTCGGATGAACATTTAGAAGGAAAACTATGGAACACAAAACAAACCAAAAAGATGTAAGAAAGGGAGCGAAAGAGGCAGAAGTGGGAGGGAAGCCGAGCACCAACAAGATGGTGCAAGGGGGACCCCCGCAGATGCCAGAGTGTAAGGGAGCGGAAGGGGCAGAAGCAGGAGGGATGCCAAGCACCGACAAGAAGGTGCAAGGGGGACCCCTGCAGATGCCGTGGAGTGAGCTGGTGAATCTGTCCTTGGACGACGAGGAGCGTTTGCTGAACCCACCATCAACTTCGGAGGAGGGAACCGCCACGGCGGCAACCCCGACGGAGGGAGGCGAGTTCAGCAGACTACCGACCAAGGCAGAGAAAAAGAAGGCTAGACAGGCCAGGAGGAACCAGCATAGGTTAGCGAGGGCGGCGGGAGAAAACCCTTGCCACATTCAGGCGAAGGGGAGGCCCCCGCCGCCAGGGAGGGCGCCGAAGTTGAAACGGCAGACAACTGACCCGGACGAAGGACCCTCGACACGGCCTCCAGCGAAGAGACCAAACCGCGGTGACTCGCTCGCGAGCACCCGTGCGACCGCAAGGGAAACACGGGAGCTCGCAGTGGCGATCTGCCGCGTGGACGGTGTACCGCTGGATGAGTCGCTAGGGACCGAAGTCCGGAGAATTGTCAGCCGTTTCATTACGGAGGCGATTAAGGAGCAGGGAGTTCGAGGGAGGCAACTCCAGTTCGCCATGTCGGGATTGGTGTCAGAGGGATTTTTCCTTGTGACACCATCCACGGCAGAGGCGAGGGAGTGGCTTCTTGAGAAGGACCTGGGGGAGCCTCAGGGGCATAGGCTGCAGGCCCGGATGTTGAGCAACACCCGGGTCAATGTCTGGATCCCAGGCCCGCCGGAGGAGCTCCTGGAGGATCCGCTCCTCTACCTGAGAGCCCAAAACTGGGACAGGGAGGGGGAGCTGAAACTCCAAGAGTGGACGCAGGTGGGGCGGGAGAACCTGGCCACGGGTATCCGGGTGTGTTACTCGGTGCCCAAGAGCGTAGAGGATGCGTGGGGTGCGGAGACTAGCCAATGGCTATTTTTCCAAGCCACACGCATCAGGGCGCGATTGGTCAGGGCTCAGCCCCGGAGGAAAGATGCGGAGGCAGAGACCCCGGGTGGGAGGGGAAGCTGTAGCTGCAAGTGCAGTTGTGGCGACCCAGCGCTGCAACCCGGAAACCAGGCAGAGGCAGCCCCGATCGATGACCATCCACCACGGATGGAAACCGAGGGGGGCTCCTCAGTCTAGGGAAACGGGGGGCAGCAACACTACACATAAACACAACCAGCAATGGACAACACAGACAAACAACCAGCACTACACAACAACACACACAACACAAACTACAAAAAAATAAGAATATGTCAAGTAAACCTTCAGCATTGTAAGGACGCAATGTCGGAACTATGTCAATACATAGTAAGGGAAAAGATTGATATAGTCCTGATGCAAGAACCGTATGTATGGAAAAACCAGGTCACAGGCCTGGGAAGCCTGGGGGGTGACCTACACTTCGAAAGAAATGGTGAGTTACCACCTAGGGCATGCATTTATGTTAGTAGAGACTTAAGAAATATGGGATGCCTTGTGACCATATGTTTCAGAGACCTAGTCGTGGTAGAAATCAACCTCGTGACAAGGAGTGGAGAGAGAATCAAAGCAGCGATGGCAACATGCTACATCCCAGGTGAAAGCAACGCGCCAACTAGAGAATTGGAGGAAACGATTATAAGATATAAAGGTAAGAAAACACCCATTCTTGTAGGCTGCGATGCAAACTCACATCATGAGGTGTGGGGGAGCACCGACACCAACAAGAAGGGGGAAGCACTACTAGAATTTATTGTAAGTAATGACCTGGACATACATAACACAGGGACAACCCCAACCTTTGTAACCAGGGCTAGAGAGGAGGTATTGGATATAACAATTACCTCAGGGGGGATAGGCAAACATGTAAGAGACTGGAGGGTGGACAGGGAGGACAGTATGTCGGACCACAGAAGACTACTGTACGGCCTGGACTACTACACGGAAAGAACGAAAATAAGAAACCCTAGAAAAACGGATTGGGAGCAATATAACGATATACTGAGTAAATGGAGACCGAGCCATAGAAGACCAGAAACGAGTGAGGAGCTGGACAGAGCTGCAGAAGATCTGAACAAGGCCATATCAAAAGCCTACCTATCGGCGTGTCCGGAAAAAACGAGCAACGGAGACAAAGGACAGCCGTGGTGGAATAAAGAGATACAGAAACTGAGGAAGAGATCTCGTAAAGCGCTAAGATCAGCTCTGAAAAGGAACAATGATCAGTGCTGGCACGAGTACAGAAGCATTAGGAACAAATATACTAATACTAGAGACAAACTGAGAGCACAGGGATGGAAAACATTCACGGGAGAGATACAACGCTACACAGAGGCAGCGAGATTAGTAAGGGTACTGTCGAACGAGAGAACCTGCCAACTGGGTAGCCTGATAGTAGGATCGATCGAACTGACAGACCCCAAAGAAGTACTGCAGCACATGGTAAAAATACACTTTCCCGATTGCAGGGAGGACAACTTACATGAGGCTGCAGTAGAAAATAATAACGAGATAAGGGAAGCAGGGGAAACGATGAACCTCAAGATAAGTGATGAAGTGGGGGAATGGGCTATAAACTCTTTCGCCCCCTACAAAGCGGCAGGACCAGATGGAGTGATACCCGCACTACTACAAAAGGGGTGGAAATACATCTGGAACCATCTGAAAGAAATTTATGAAAGAAGTCTGGTGCTAGGCCACATCCCGAAAATCTGGAGCGAGGTAAAGGTGGTATTTTTACCTAAACCAGGCAAGAAAAACTACAAGGACGCTAAATCCTTCAGAAGCATAAGCCTCTCATCATTCGTTTTGAAGGCATTGGAGAAGATCATAGATACACAGATAAGGACAAGCATGCAAGGTGGTAGACTACCCTTACACGGGCATCAACACGCCTACATGGAAGGTAAATCAACAGAGACAGCTCTGCACAACCTGACTACAAGGATAGAAAGAGCATTAGAAGACAAGGAGTTGGCACTGGGATGCTTCTTCGACGTAGAGGGAGCATTCGACAGAGCTACTTTTGGTGCGATAAAGAAATGTATACGGAGGGATGACATAGACCCCGCAGTTAGGAGATGGATAATGGCCATGTTAAAAGAGAGAGCGATCACAGCACAACTGGGGGGAGACTCAATAAGGATAAAGACGAGCCGTGGATTCCCACAAGGAGGCTGTCTGTCACCACTCCTATGGTGTCTCCTACTAGACTCGCTCATAAGAGAAACTAACACAAGAGGTATACACATGCAAGCGTATTCGGATGACGGGGTACTCTTAGTGAGGGGAAAAGTCCTCAGTGTAATGAGAGAAGTCATGACAAGAGGGATAAAACAGGTACTAAATTGGTGTCAGAACAGGGGACTAGACCTGAACCCGACCAAGACGAAAATAGTACTCTTCACCAACAAAAGAAAGCTGCCCGTCCTAACACCAATAAAAATAAAAGGTGAAGAGATAGAAACACTCAAGGAAATAAAATACCTTGGAGTAGTACTAGACAGTAAGCTGCTATACAAGACACATGTAAAGGAGCAATGCAGAAGAGCCACTATAGCCCTGTGGCAATGCAGGAAAGCCATAGGAAGGAGATGGGGACTAAGACCAAGGATAACGCAATGGATATACAGAGCGGTGGTCCTACCCAGACTCCTATATGGAGCCATCGTGTGGTGGCACAGAGCAAAGATAAAAGATATAGACAAAGAATTAACAAAGGTTCAAAGACTAGCATGTCTGATGACAACCGGGGCAATGAGAACAGCACCTACACAAGCCCTGGAGATCATGCTAGGATTGAACCCGGTGCGCATAGAGGTGGAGAAGAGAGCCACAGAACAGTGGTATAGAATAAAAGCGAGCAGGGAGTGGATCGGGTCCGAGATGGACAAGAGACACGCAAGCATACAGAAAGAGTCAATGTCAAACATGGATATGCTCATGGTAAACAATGACCTAATCAAGAAAAGGAAGAGGTTCGACAAGAAATACAGAATCCACATAGGAGAGAGAGACAGCTGGGAGAGAGAAATACCAGAACCCAAAGTGACATGCTTCACAGACGGTTCATGGAAATCCTCAACCAAAAGAGCGGGAGCGGGCATATATAGCCAAGAATCAGATGAGCACACGACGATACCACTAGGAGGCTCCACCAGGCAGAAGTCTTTGCCATCATGAAGTGTGCCCTGAGCCTCAAGGAAAAAAGCAATGTAACGGGTAGTCACGTTATAATATACTCAGATAGCCAAGCGGCACTCAAAGCACTAGGCAATCCGGTGATCAAATCATCTCTAGTGCAAGAGTGTAGGAATGAACTGAACACTCTAGGCACCACATCCCATGTAACACTGGCGTGGGTGCCAGGACACAGTGGAGCAGTGGGAAACGAGAAGGCAGACGAACTAGCCAGAGCAGGAGCGGACCAACAGTACCTAGGCCCGGAACCGGTTTTACCGATATCGGAGATGGTAACCAAAGGAGTTATCGCCAGAAGAATGGAAAAGAAAACAAATGAGGCATGGGGGATGACGCCGAAGGGTGCAGACAATCCAAACTCATGATAGGAAGAGTTAATAAAAACAGAACAAGGTACCTTCTAAACCTGGGTAAGTACAATCTAAGCATACTAACAGGAATCCTGACTGGACACTGTCCGCTCAACAGACATCTGACGGTAATAGGTATTAAACAGAACCCTCAATGCCCACACTGTGGCAAAGAGGAAACTAGTCAACACGTCCTAGCCGAGTGTGTCATGTACTCTTCACTGAGATACCACACATTCGGAGAGGACGTTTTGTCCACAGAAGATCTCAAAAGCATAAACCTACGGGACGCACTGTTGTTCTGTAGGAAGACAGGAAGATGGGATCGATGCTGGATGGGAGCGCCGCCGGGCCAGTAACCTGAGGCACGACTGAGGGGAATAGGGCAGAATGAACGGCTGACCGAATCGACTGCCCGCCTGCTTCGGCTGGGCGTCCCCACCTATCATCATCATCATCATCATCATCATACCTGGTTATTAATTTACCCGGGTAGAACAAAATATTTACATTACATAAAGAGCATACAAAAACAAATTTAGGTTTTCCCGTGCGCTAACGAGGTACATCGCTAAAATCAACGACGTTAACACTAAAATATTTAGTTATACAAGTTAAACAGAAAAAGATGCTTCTACATTCTATATTTGTAATAAAACTTACTAGCTTTCGATTCCACCTACACAAAAAATAATAATATCTATGGCTATTTTCGTTCGTTTGTTCCGTTTTTACTGTTTAACTCCTTTAACGCTTATTTTGAATTTTGTACAAAAAGGGCCTGGAGACAAAGCCTAACTATTTTTTATCCAAGAAAATTGAACAGCTCACGGGCCTAAGCCAAGATGCATTACGCTAAGTCTAGCGTTTCTATTCGTTTCGTTTGACTAGATGACGGGATCACGTGACCTAGCAGTGACGCGATTGGCTTAAAAACGAAACGAATAGAAACGCTAGTTAGCGTAATGCATTTGGCTTGGGCCCGTGAGGTGTTCAATTTTCTTGGATAAAAAATAGTTAGGCTTTGTCTCCGGGCCCTTTTTGTACAAAATTCAAAATAAGCGTTAAAGGAGTTAAACAGTAAAAACGGAACAAACGAACGTACTTGCTTATTTATAAGGGTTAGAATACCTTACTTTTTGGTAACATTGTCACAGTTTAAATACTCGTATAGTTTATGTTTATCGTTAATCTCCTCACTAACCTTCATTTGCTCTTGGATAAAAACTTTTCTTTACTTTATATGGTATTGTTGTAGGTAGACAGTATTAAGTGTGCCGTTCAATGATATAAAATAAAAAGCCATCATCTTGAGCTCTTCGTTTCATTCATTATAGTATAAAACTTCCCGCCGTTTGTCCATCGGTAAGTATGTGTAACCACGAAACGGATTTTAATATCTTTTTTATCAACTGATATCTTATAGTAATAAAAGAGGAAAGTTTTAAGGTAGATAACAGTAAACTCCCAGAACCAGAGATTTTATAAAAAAATAATTGGTTTAGTGGTTTCACAGAATCATCCCATTCTTCTTTTACCTTAACGAATACATCTACCAACTTCATTACTACTTTTCAAAGTCAGAATAATAATATCATAAAAGTGAATTTCGTAACCCAATAATAAACTTAACATAATTACGTTCAGTGCTTACGTGAAAATTTTATACTCACCTTTCCAACGAAAATGTACAAGAGTGAGTGTTTACACTACTCCGCTGCACTTTTCTGCCCATCTATATTACACTAAAACTTTTAAACAAATGCAGAGTAAAAATTGTCTCAGGTAAAACTTTAGATACTGCTGCAAGGGAAGAAAGTTTGCCGCATTTTTCCACAGTCTGTCGTTAATAATATGGGCCTGGCTATTTACAGCGTACAAGCACCAACTGGTCCTGCCTCCAGTATTACATTTACATAATGTACTTAGCAAGAAGAGCCGCATACAAAGGCGCTCCCCAGAAAGTGATGAGACTAAATTGTGTCAAACTAAAATGAATTCTTTCGCGCGGACGTTTTTAAATGTTTTTTCAGTGGTTGTGCATTGTTTTGCTAGTGTTGTATTATAACGTGATGTTTTACTCGGGAGACGGTGAGTACAATTTTCGTTTATGTTTCAAACTTACATTGTTTTGTATGGATGTTAACTTTGGAACTAGAGGTAGTTGACTTAAAGTTGGGAGGAGGTCGTTGTCACCTTCGAATTATCCATTTACTTATTCGTTTCGTATTCCAAGACGGTGTTGTAGTTTTATCGTGACGAAATTGTAATATACGCGAATTTTATTTTGTTTCTGCTTTAAAAATGACAAAACAATCGTGATATTTTTCTGTAAAATGCATTTAAATTGTAAAGTTAATTTGCTTCTAACGCCATCTTTAGTGTAGTTGGGTGAATATTTGAAGATGAACATATTGGGGGTGTAAGAAAAAAAACGAAATATCGACTCAGATGTGAATATTTATTGGTTTAACTTGTCAGTTAATATATTAATATGAAAAAAAAGCAAAAGGGACAGTACTTACACCAATATATATCTATATTTTCAGTTTTAATTTTTTCTGCGAACGGTAGTGAGAAATAATACGTACGGTAATGAGAATTTTGTGAATGGTAATTAGTACGTATGAATGGTAAGGATAATTATGGAAAAAATGGTGGATGGTAGTGAGAAATAACAATATTTCCAAGGGAATATCAAAAATGGTAATTAGAACAACGGCGAAGTAATATTTAAAAAAAATCAATAATATTTTCTTGAATCGTCTTTAAAAAGAATACAGGGTTCCATGATTTACTTTAAAAAAAAATATTATAACTATTTATAATTTAATAATCCATAATTATTTCTTCTTTTCTTTTATTTTCTGCGGCATCTAAAAGAAGTTCAGTTAAGTAGTAGAAATTTAATTAAAATTTTGTAATTACCTCCTATTTCATTTTCATTTATTATTGTTATATGTATGACGATCCTGTGTGGAGATATATTTATTGTCATTTAAATAATATTGACCTATAATGTATCTTGTGTGTTGACTTTTAATTTATTTAATTCAGTGTTGACAATATATTTTATTTTACCTATTTATTATTGTTATGATGTATATGACGATCCCGTGTGGAGATGTATTTTTGTAAAATTAATTTCAAATTTATAGATGACATCCATAACTTATTTCTATTTTCTTTTTTTTCGATGATCTCAATGTAACTAATTATAATTTGACATACTATGCAATTTATACATGACATTATATTGAGAAATAAATAAACTGAAACTGAAACCTATAAATTAATACTCGATCATATTACGTGCCGTCGTACCTATCGAAAATAAGCAAATAATACATTTTAATATTTAGATCCAGTATGACTTTATAAATTAAGTACTTTTTGGGTTTTTTCACAAAAAGTTAAATAAAATATCATGTTGATTCTCATTACCATTTCAACATTCTCATTACCGTTTGTCAAAACTAAATGGTAAAAAACGGTAATTATGAAAATGGTAATGAGATATTAGTTCATTTGTCGCCGTTGAGGATAATCAAATAAAATTAATAACATTAGGCGCATATCAAGGCAAATACGACCCAATCGCACATATCTTAGCATATAAATTTAATAATAAAATCTTAAAAACGTATCTTGGAAATCTCGAATGGTGTGGAGAAAAAAATCGTACCAAACGAGTGCTGCCCGGTGAAATATCGATGTAACTCGGCGCCAAATCACTCGAAACGCGTGCAACTCACTTCATTCGCCAACGCGGACTGCCATCGGACTGCTATCGGACCAACTAAGTGGCACGAAATATTTTTTTTAGCTGCGTTCATTGTAACAAACGGTAATGAGTGTTAGGGTCTGGGACATTTTTCTAAGCGATAACAAATTATTTGAAAGTGTTCTTTAAGCTGTGTAATTAATGAAGTTCACTAAAACCACTAATATATTATAGAAATTACTGCATAAAAATACGATCTTCAGCATAAAAACGTATTATTTTTAACGTAGACTGTTCAAAATTGGGATTTGGGACACGGCTGGTAATGAGACTTGACATATATTTGTGTAAATTAATAATATTTCTATTTGAAATTTAAGTATATTATGTAAAATATTATGTAAAACAAATGTCATATTTTGTATAAAACCCGAAATTGTATTGATTAATACAATTTTAAATAGGTCTTTACCAATCGCCGCGTAATATGTACATCTTCAAATATTCACCCAGTTTAACTTGAAATTATAAGGTGACAAGGATAAGTTTCACTTTAAGCTGGTTCATCTGTCTTGTGAAATAGTCTCTTTTTGTATTTTTATTTGCCAGCAACGTAACCATAGCAATGACAGTTTCATAATGGTTATAAAACAATTCGTGTGACTATAACAACGATAGTTTTGTAACTGGTACACTATAATATAGCTTAGGTATGAGTGACATTAAAATTAGTAGTTTATAGTACTTGAGTAAAAAATGTTACACAACAATACATTTTCAATTTCGGGGGATTGTTATGACGTAATTTTGCAGTTCAGTTTACGTTGTGAAAAAAGGACAGAGCTATATAACTGCTATAGCTCTGTCCTTTACGCTCGCCGTAAAATGAACTGAATAGTTACGTCATAATAACCCCCCAGAGTGTTGAAACAACAGCTCGTGTTTGCTATTTACCTTTATTAGGCACTGGTCCCACCAAGGGCGAGGAAGCGATTAGCTATCGACTATTTGCTCGCTCTAGAAACGAACAAAAGATATAGATCCCGTGTCAATAAAAGAGACACGTATATTAATAGTTGATCGCTGGCTGTTCACACCGCCGGCGAGAACTCTTTCCACTAGTTTGACGAAACAGAAAATATAGATCTCGTGTCAACAAAAGAGACACAAATATTAATGGTTGCTCGCTAGCTGTACTCGCTCCCCACCCATCGTCGGCGGTGGGACCAGTGCCTTATGCAAGATACGTAAACAACTACAGCAGTCTGTACTATCTCAAATATAATGTTATGTCCGTATTAATACACACGCGTCAATATTCCTGGCAAAGAGCTCCGCTACACCAGGCTTTTGAGAACAGTTCCCCGTCGCATGGCACTTACGGGTAAGAACCCGCGTGTCATCGGTCCAACGTACTAAGCGTCTACCCACTAAGCTTAAAAATGTACCATCCCACGAAGCATTTAAACATCAGCTGAGAAACCTTTGATTGGAAGATGGGGTGGCTTCGTACAAAGGGAGCATTCGTACAGTGGCCATATCTCGACTATCCATCATTCTGAAGTGTTCATATTTATATGCGTGATTGCCGCTCATATGCATAGGCTACCCTCCAAAAGTGATGGCAGTGCAGCAGCAGATTTCGCCAGAAATAATTAATATGTGTTTCCGCGACCCGAAAGTAATTTTTGGTTCTCCTTTGAATGCGTCTGTTTCTAATAAGTTTTACTTGAATTAGAAAAAATCTTTGTATACAGTTGGTAATTAGATGTTTGAGATTAATATGTGAACAATGGTTTTGCGATTACTTTAACGGTTATTTTCTATTTCGATTATTTTTCTGATCGTTTTGGTTGGGGTACCTTCGTACAGTCAAAATGTATGTAATTTTATACCGTACGAATGCACCCCATAAGTAAAAAAATTGTATAATATCAAGAATAATTATAATTACAAAACCAGGTCAGTAAGATATGCCTAAAAGATGACTAAAACAATTGAAATAGCTGAAAATCCAATGAATCCTGGGAAAAAACGAATAGTGTATGAAGGCACCCCACGTATGGGGTGCATTCGTACAATTCCCATTTTTTGGGAAAACCGTTATATCTTGACAAAGTTGCTTTGTATCAAAACTGAAATACAAAATTATTATAGCCAAATAAGTGGATGATGAAGTAGCATTCATCTCATATTGAAAGAGCGGTTAGTTTTTTTTTTACACGGCTTTGAGTAAAAAGTGTACGAATCCACCCCATCTTCCCCTACTCCGACGATGAATATATTATGCAACTTAAATTGTAAAATTATTATTGTTTATTTGTCATTTTTTACTTTTTGTATATTGACGTCGGAAACTGACCATGTATTATTAGTTGTTTATTAATGTCGTCTTTGATTATTTTTGTATTATTATTTCATTATTTTGTATTAATGTTGACGATATGAATATTTCGTTTGTTTTGACATGCAATGCAATTTGTGTTGTAACATTACATTGATGAATTAAACCAAACTAAACTAATAATATTATAATAAGTTTCAATTGTTTTTAACTTATTTCAAAAGCACACGTCACATATTTTTAATAACGAAGCTTGCTTTAGTTCTGTCCCGCCTGAGAAGACGGGTGAAGAATCTCTAGTGAACCAAATATCTTATAACGCAAATGATCAATGTTTATTCAAGGCATATTAAAAGGCCTAAATAAACTTAATTATATCTTTGATGGTACTGAAGCAAACAAAAACACTATTAACTAAGTCCTCGTCTTTCACGCACGATAATAACTGAAGGTTGTTTAGTTTTTAAGCATCTTGTTAATTTTAGACAATGTAAATATTTGTTGAAAATATTATTTGATAAAAATTGTATAATATTTTAATAGTTTTGATATTTAATAGAGATACATAACAATATTTTAAGCAAAAAGCGCACGTTAAAAATCCACCTAAACACAAAAAACACACACAAATTTTTTTTTCTGTAATATGTCTTATTAAAATATATTTTTTATAAAAGAGGGAGGCAAACGAGCATGCGGGTTGATATTAAGTAATCACCACAGCCCATAAACACCAGCAATTAATAAATGATTAATTTAATGAATTTCCAGGTGCAATAAAATTTCTTTAGGGTTGGTTAGAGTATATACAAATTAATAATCAATGAGACGTATAAACCTCAATTATTGTGCAAAATAAAGTAAAGGAAATATAAAGCTCTGAGGTATGTATAAATTCTCTTCAGCTCTCTGTCAAACGGTCGATGGAGAGAGCAAAATTTATATGAGCTCGTTCTGTCCACGGGTAAAGAGGATAAGCTTAGAATGCACGCTCTTAAATATGTTTTTTTTGCTCTGACTGGACAACTTCAACTTGCCGGTTAATATTTGGTGCGTCAAGTTAAAGAACAAATGATTAAAAAGAACTACCTACAGGATTTTTCTACATTTAGCTTCTATTTTTAGTAGTACGTAGTTCCTAATCGTACCTAGAAAACCAAGCGTTGTTCGGGATGAAATTGGATGTTCCCGAAGTTGACAACTTGATAGATTGATTTAATATTCCTAGGCGACTAAGGGAATAAAGGCTTGTAGTACTGTTAGGCGATGGGCTTGCTACCTGTCACTAATATACACTGTTAAACACCTTAGCCTAATTGTGCAAATTGTGGTTACAGAGATATCAACAAGTTTTTAGAGTTTTTGGTAATTCTGTAGCTCTGCCTACCCCACTCTGGGAATGAAGGCGTGAAGGTATGTATGTGTATGTATGTATATTTAAGATCTTTGATGATAAGTAGAACACTAATATAATGTATTATTGTAGTATTTTGCTTGTGAAATAGGTACCTTTTTAAACATGTTAATCATTGTTGTGTTCCGGTTTGGGGATAAGACAGCCGGTGAAATGACTAGCATAGAGGCATTCCATCTTAGTCCTCAGGGTTGGCAGTGCATTTGCAGTCTTAGGATTGCTGTCTTGTGAATGACATCAGGGAGACAGCAGGCCCAGTCTGGACAAGGGAAACGGAAAACCGTTCTGGTTGGAGAAAAATTGGAGAGGCGAATGCCCAACGGTGGGTGAATACACGCTGATGATGATGATGATGATGATGATGAATGCGAATGTCTATGGGTCGCAGTTTCCACTTAACATCAGGTGGCCTGTATGCTCGTTAGCCTTCCCTATGCCCCAAAAAAAATCTTGTGGAAGAGCGGGGCTCTCCCGACCCAGTCATTTTGTATACCTACAAGAAGGTAAGTTAGTGGTCTGTTACTTATGAAATGATTATTTTTACAAAAAAAATATGTAAGAGTCATTAAGAACGCGACTACGCACAACTTTTGCAACAGTCAATTTATATATGCCGTCTACGTCGTTGAAAAATCATAGCCGCATCTTTAAAAACTGATAATAACGTATTTTAAGTTTGCTTTCACCTCAAATCTTGATATTCTCTGCGAATACTTAATACCGCATGTTTCGTCATTTACAACATCTGAGCAGAGCATTAGTAGAACCACAGTAAACCTAAAAAAAGGTAAAAAGATAAAAGATGTTTATTCAGTAAGTAGGCCGCACGGGCACTTTTACACGTCAAAAAAAAATCTACCAGCGCTTCACAAGAGACCATTGCTGAGAAGAAGCGCCGCAAGAAACTCAACAGTAAGTCGTTTTTTAAATATTGCTAATGATATTAAACAATAATAAACTTAACCTAGCATTATATAAAACAATGAATCTCATATAAAACCAAAAATTAATATATTCATGCGTAGTTGAGCAGGAAAATGTGTCAAAACTCAGAATTGTCACAAAACTAATAAGCAACAGTAATAAAAAAAATTGAAAGTATACAAGTTATACTTACCTGTGACGGTGCAAAACAACCTGCATAAAAGTTTCGATACATTCTCCTACAGAAACCGTGTCCCCTAGACAATATACAAATGTTTACATATTTTTATGACTAAGTTATTATTAAATTATTTAGGTGTTGGCCAAGCATTTTTATCTGTTACATAGTCTTCGACCCTATAGTAAGCTTTAGACATCAACGACTTTTTCAAGTAAGTTTTACGTACTGGAAATGATAACTTTAAAACAACGTCAGGTAATTTATTAAAGAAAAGGATGCATTGACCTACAAATGATTTATAAACCTTACGGACACGAAATTTTTTAATAGCAATTTTATTTTTATTTCTTGTATTCAAATTATGTATATCACAATTCTTAACAAAAGAGTCTTGATTTTTAATGACATAAATAATATTCTCATAAATAAATTGTGATGCTACTGTCAAAATATTAATTTCTTTAAATAGTACTCTTAAGGAATCACGGGAGTTTAGATTATATATAGAACGAATGGCTCTTTTTTGCAACACGAATATAGTCTGTATGTCAGCAGCTTTTCCCCAAACCAGAATACCGTACGACATAACACTATGAAAATAACTATAATAAACTAAGCGAGCTGTCTCAACATTAGTAAGTTGCCTGATTTTCCTAACAGCATAAGCTGCCGAACTTAATTTACCTGCTAGTACTGCTATATGGGGACTCCATTGCAAGTTTTTATCTATAGTTATCCCTAAGAAAAGCGCCTTATCTACCATTTCCAATCTCTCCTAACACACAGAATCACCCTGGCATAATAAAGTAGTTTAGTTAAGGTTGAGAGAAAGGGACAGCGCGGTATTATGGTTATAGCTCTGACTCTTTCTCTCAACCTACACAGAAATGCTTTAGTAAGTCATGGTAACCCACCAGGCTTTTTTTTTGTATCTTTATCACTATATGGTGTGAATGGCCCCGGCCGCGTCTGTCTGTCTGTATAAACGCGATGTTCTCAAAAACGACCGAACGGATTTTCATGCAGATTTAACCGTTAGATAGATATTTTTTCACGAATGGTTTTATCACTACATAGTATAAAACAAAGTCGCTTACGCTGTCTGTCCCTATGTATGCTTAAATCTTTAAAACTACGCAACGGATTTTGATGCGGTTTTTTTTAATAGATAGATTGATTCTTAAGGAAGGTTTATATGTATAATACATTCCACGCGGGCGAAGCCGCGGGCGGGTCGCTAGTATTTTACAAATTGTGGTTAATGTACGAGTGTAACAGAAAGCTCACCAAACATAAGCCATAGAGAAGCGTAGGTAATTATTGTTGATAAATTAATTGTATTTTCTGTAACTTGGAACTACTGCACTGGACGGGTGCGTCCCACGAGATATAACTACATAATAACTATTTTCATGTTACTAACGTTTACGAGATATAATGAACGTTAGCTATAATAACAAAATCAATATTTTTATAAGGAATAACGGTCAAGTCATATAATATTCATTTTATATAATATTTTTTAATATAACACTCACAATGACTAATTTCAGTTCGTATAACATACATGACATATAGCGATCATAATACATATTATCTTTTAGTATAAGTGTTACAAGATATAATATCGTATGATATAAATGTGAGCGAGCGAAGCGAGCGAGCAAGACTTCTCTGGGCAGAACCGACTCCGGTTAGGTTAGGTTAGAAGGTTATTTTTTTTTTGCCCAGAAAATTCAGACTGCTGCCAGTAAAGTTAGTAAGGTAAGGTTGATTGTTAATCAAGAAGGCCACTTAATACTGAAAATAGAATTTAATTTCAAATAACATATGCATGTATTTATATTATACGTGTATTATGTTTTTTGATGTTAGATAATTTGATTTATATATCTTTTAAATCTTAGGTGTTATGAACGTTATACGTTTTATAATAGTTATATAAATTGATATTATATATTAATAACGTTATACTGTATGTAAATAGATATTTTGAAATTATATCTTCCGTTCATTATATCCAGTGAACGTTATACTAAACGTGTTTATACAAAGTGAGCGTATATATTATGAGTGTTATATTATCAGTTCTTATATTTCGTATTACTTACCCGCACTGGACCGATTTTAAAATTTATTTTATCTACGCACATATCATTAGTGCTCTAAAATGCGTTCAGAAAACGTAGGAAATGACCAACATTATTACAACTAAATTTACTATGAGAACTTTCTTGTCTGTGTAGTATCGATTTCTGTAAGGTTATGAGTTTAAATTTGGAACAGCTGTCAAAGTTCAAGAGGGGTCTCTATTCTAATATCCATAGATATTAAAACAGTTATCGATACGTCAATTCAGTATGTTTTTAATATAAACCGCACATCATTTTGATCTCGAGTGACCTGAGAATAGGGACTTAATTCGTTTGTCTATGATTTAAAAAAAAAAAAACATTTTCGTGGCACTTACGCAGCACCAGTATTTGGCGCCATTTTTGTGGTCAAGTCGTCGGCTTCTGAACCCATCTGACAGTACTTATGATATCGTCAGTGAAACTGCAAAACCACGTAGGTAACATTTTAAATAAGGAGCAAAATGCACCTTTTGAATAAGATTGTAAGGTTTATTTGGCTCTATCATAAATTGTTTAGTTACGCGGTCTTGCAGTACCTATCATCGACGGTATGTGTTTAAATAAAGTAGTGTATGCAAATGTACATAATTAGGCCTTAAAACACTCGTGTGATCCTATTATGAAACTCGTTTCATAAAACCTCACTCTTATTTATTATGTATCTGTTGCATAAACTACTATTAATAGAATCCTACAATATGCTTGAATAAAATAGAACATTTTTCACTACCTATGTTAAAACTGCAGTAAATGACTACGGGTGGCATTCGTTTTATGAATTTCTAGTTAAAGTTAAAGTACCCATCTACTGAGACATATTCGATTGTAAATATTAACAATTAACAGTTTTTTTTAAATATTTTACACATCTGTCTACAAAGCTAACGGGTTCCGGGGTCGATTCCCGGTATAGGCGAATATTTGTGCGACGAGTGCGACTATTTAGTGTTAGATATATATTTCTCTACATAAGTATGTTTAACGTTGTCTCGTACCCATAGTACAAGTCTAGAGGTTAGTTTAGGACTAAGTCAATGTGTGTGAGTTCGGCCCATACTATTAATTTATTAAATTACATTAATAAAACGAACAAAATCCGAACTTACCTTACATATTCACAACATACCATCTACACAATTTAAAACCACTAACCAGTTACATTACGTCCCGAAATGAGCAGGTATTCCCTTAGGAATCAATTAATTGGCCCATAGATGGAGCTAATGAAGCCTGGCCGTTGCCTTTGTGACGTCACCTGCCCAATAGCTCGCGTAATGATAACGTTCGACCGGGACAAACTAACAAACTAACCACCGATGACAAAGGGTTAGATATTACGTTTGGGTCAAAGTGATTTGTATTGACCTGGTGGTCTCTTTTAATTATTTATGATTAAGTTGTTCAATGCTGTGTGGTTGCCGGCTTAGAATTGTGCCACTCCATGTCTTCCCATGGAAGTCGTAAGAGGCGACTAAGGGATTAAAGGTTTGTAGTATTGTTAGGCGATGGGCTTGCCACATGTCACTAATATTACACTGTTAAACATCTTAGCCTAATTGTGCAAATTGTGGTTACAGAGTTATCAACAAGTTTTTAGAGTTGTTTGGTAATTCTGTAGCTCTGCCTACCCCACTCTGGGAATGAAGGCGTAAAGGTATGTATGTATGTGTAAGTTGTTCAATAAAACATCTCTGTATAAGGATATTTAGTATATTATCATGTGCATTGGCTATGTTGTATGTATGTAAACTCTTTACGCTTACGCTCGACTGCCAACTACTACTCTTTTCTTCTCCTTCTAGCAAATGTAAAAAATATTCTAAGTCTTCGCTGCATTCTGTTCGTTTAAAGAACAGTTTACCAACTGATCTGTTGCTTATCTTAAATCTAGGCTGAAGAAGTACTAAGTAGAAGTAGTAAGTATATATCTTGGTTATGTTGTCATGACTCCGTCTAATTCTTTAAAAAAAGTGATCTTTGTGCAATATATATTTAAATGTATAACCGTGTGGTTGCCGGGTTAGAATAGTGCCACTCCATGTCTTCCCGTGGATGTCGTAAGAGGCGACTAAGGGAATAAAGGCTTGTAGTACTATTAGGCGATGGGCTTGCAACCTGTCACTAATACGCTGGTAAACATCTTAGCCTATTTGTGCAGAATGTGGTTACAGAATTATCAACAAGTTTTTAAAGTTGTAGGTAATTCTGTAGCTCTGCCTACCCCACTACGGGATTACAGGCGTGAAGGTATGTATGTATGTATGTATAACAGTCTGCCATTTAAACCAAAGTAATGATTGGTCAAGCAGACGCTATAGTTTTATCAATATCCCCTATTCATCAATCAATATCATTTCATTCTAATAGCCTATATTAATGTTGCCATCTTTCAACAATTGTCGTACAGTTAGCAAGTGGTTGTCTGTGGGAGCATACTTTCATAGTGTGACTCAGGGAGGTTTCCCAACACTTTATTAAATCAAAGTTGTCTAAAGGGCCACGTATTATTCCTACTGTATGTCATAGTAATTATGCTATAATTGAAACATGTGACTGGAACAAATAATATATATATATATATTATTAATCTTTTATTAATATCGCAACAAAAAAAGTTTCTGTATCTATAAGCACATCTTTTTTATTCTCATATGCCACGATTTTTAAAAGTTAATTGTAAAATTCGAATAAAAGGGCAGTATTATAATAAAATATTTCACGAAAAGAGTTAATAGAGAAAACGTTAATTTAAAATATTGGTGTGCATGTAACTTTTATATGGTTTGAATATTTGAGAGGTATTTCGTTAAAGCTTTTGCACGAGATGTAATTAAATGCCATGGCCAATACCACGGCTGGACGCGTCGCACCTAACTCGTATTGTTTCTGCTTACTCCACTGAGGTTAAGTTACAGTTACTGGTTTCACAGTTTACGAGTACTTGTAAATTTATTGTACTTTACCGAACTTTATTACTTGTATTTTTAACTATATTTATAAAACTAGGTCCAGCGATAAAGTTATAATAGAATTTCATGTTACCTCAAAGAGTTGCTTGGAGTTTCATACAAAACACATAAACAATGTCTGCTTGCGGTGACTTCCACGAGAGAATAAAGAATCGTTAAAGTATAAATACAGGGCAGAAACCTGCATGTACGCTAAAAAAAATACCGTTCTTTATATACAGGTGGATAAATATATACACAGGTTATTGTAGAGCAACGGTGGTGGTTAGAGTTGACTTCATAAGCTACTAGACTACCGACGTTCGACGTTCAAACTTGATATGAACCGACACTCGTAATCGTAAGATAGCTACCGAGTTTAAAAACCCAGCGATTTCTATGTACCAATGAGTTTTTCTAAGTAATGTAAATCATCCCATACTTCATATAAGTAAAAAAGGTAAACACTGTGGAGAAATCTGTACACTTTAACAGCTAAGTGTGTAAGAAGGGTAATTTTACAAAATGTCGACGACGACGACGACGCGCTGGCCTAGTTGGTAGTGACCCTGCCTACGAAGCTAGCAGTCCTGGGTTCAAATCCCGGTAAGGGCAGATATTTGTGCGATGAGCGCAAATATTTGTTCCTGAGTCATGGATGTTTACACTATGTATTTAAGTATATATTTATCTATATAAGTATATATATCGTTGTCTAGTACCCATAATACAAGCCTAGAGCTTAAATTGGGACTAGGTCAATTGGTGTGACATTGTCCCCTGATATATATTTATTTTTTATCCTAGATGGTTTAAATGTTTCCGAGATCGCCTAACAGTACAAGATAAGATAAATTAGGCTATGTTTTTTCAAATGCTATATATACGTCTTCTGTACCACTTCACTAGTAAAACTACCTTCTAACATTCTAACAGACCACATATCCTACATACTGCCGCCGATAAACACCAAAACCTAGCGCCGAGCGATAAATCGCTTCCGCTCTTGCGCCCGCTCAGTTCGCTCGAAACTAGAAGCTGTTAATTTCCGCTAGCTTAAATTGTATCGGCTGAGCATAGCAGCCAGTATTATTACGCCTTCCCAGCAGTTTGCGACCTGTTATATAACATTCATTAGGGTTGGGATTTGGTCCATAAGCTAAGCGATTATCATGTTGCTACTGTAGTATCCAATGATGCTGGTTTTGCTTTTCAAATTCAGTAAAGTTAATAGTCTATGTATAACTACTGAAGAATAGGTTTTGGCCTTTATTTGGCTTTTTTTTTAAATAATATAGTAAACAACAATGAACAACGACTTAGAAACATACTTTTTCAGGAATAAAAGATTATGAAATCCACCGCAAGTGTTTAGGGTCAAATAATAAACCAAGATTTTAAACTATAAATTTTAAATATATGAAGGATGTTAAAATGTATGCACAAATATTTAGGTACGTCGTAGGTTAGAAATTACCTACGACGACGTATCTAAATGCAAATCTAATTCATTGTTTGTTTAATAAATATCCTTAAAGTCAGTCACTGTCGTGATTTTGCGCTAATAGAATGGTCAAATATGCAGTTATTTCCTTATTAAACCGCGGCGCTAGTGAGTGGAAACGCAGTTTTATCAGAGCTAGGCCGCTCTGGTTGGATATTGAGGAAATGACACAGATGTTTCGGATCACATGTAATTCTAGCTATTTTGCCATGTTTATCTTAATTTCAGAAATCGAATTATTTTTATTTAATACGTACGTTTCAAACCTTTAATCGACATTTTATTTTACTAAACTAACCATCTTTTAATTATTTGTCAAAGAAGAGCTGAAAAAGAGTCAAAAGTTGGTGAATATAAGAATAAAATATACATACATACATTAAATCACGCCTGTTTCCCAGAGAGTTACACAGAGCACTTCTTTCCACTTGCTACAATCTTGACAATTTTTTTTCGCTTCTTCTACTGTTATACATCGAGTCGTATGTTTGGTAAATATGATTTTATTTAAAGGCGGTGAAAGTTTTGGCGAGTAAATTTATAGTTTTGTTATTCTAAAATTTTTACGTCTTGTCGTGTTTATAAACGATTACATAGCCAGTTTTTAAATTTATAAAAAAAAAAAAAAAAAACTAAGAATCCAATAGCACTGTAGTACTCGTAGTAGTGTAGCACAAGACCGTTATTACTTTACATTATACTTTAAGAAGGGCTATATTTTTCCTCGATCCATGGCCCAAGTTTGGTCAAGGTTTTTGTTTATGTCTGGGAACGTACCATCTTTGGGCCTATATCGAGTGGCATTATCATTGTTTCTCCTAACGTTTAACTAGGTCGAAAAATTATAAAAAATCATTTGTGTTGTTAATTGTTGAAAACGGTTTTTACAATTTAAATGGTTTTTGTTTTAAATATTATATTAAACTTATCTAACCTAACTTTTCGACAGAGTTGTGACATATTTGAAATACTTGTATTTAAAATACAAATACAAAATACAAAATACGGGAGAGTTGAGAGGGCGCTAGTGCACGACAGACGTATGTCGGTAGTCCCTAAAGTGAAAAAATCGAAAAGTGTTGTAAAAGTTACTATAATATTACAAAACAATAATAAAAGTGTTAATTATGGATACACCTGCGTATTTGCGTGAAAAGTTATGAAAAAAGTGATCGAATAACACTACAATTTTAAAATAAAATACGCATTCGAACGTTAAACTTGTTTAAAAAATCAAGACAAAGGATTCACAGTGCTAAGTTCGGAGTGCGTCGGCTATGTTCGGCACCGATCGGCGCGGAGGTCATTAGCGCTTATCACTAAAATGCATCTAAGTACCAGTCCAGCGACATAAGAAGCTTTATTTCAAAAGCATATCTAGCGCTCACGGTGGCTTGGCGGTTTAGTTGTCGCCTTCCAAGCAGCGGCCGCCAGTTCAAATCTTGGATCAGTGTATTGTTATTTTTAAATATCTTTTTTTTTTTTTTTGTACATAAATATTATTTTTTTTGATAAGGTTTACATTATTTGCTATTTGGTACTATTAAAAAAAAAATAGTATGGATAATGTTACTATGCGTAAGAAACGAATAAGTATGGAAAAGTCGAGATCATTTGAATCTCTGTTGGAATTCAACGACGCAAACTCATCACAACTGTCCTATACTGCAAGCTTACCCACTCTAAATGAAACGCTTGAAGATAAATCATATGTAATTAGCTTAGAACAAGAAATTGCGTCACTACGGTCACATCTAGAGAGCGCAAATGCCGAAATTGACAAACTGTTACTCGAAAACGGCATACTCAGGGAAGAAGCTAAAATCAGTGAGACCAAGATAACTCAGTTTAAGCGAATGTATGTAGCGGCAGTCAGTACTGGCAAAAAGAGGACGATGTTGTATGATCGTAACCTGGAACAGAAGCGACTATCATTTACAACTGCTGATAAGATACCATTAATGAATAAACGAATGGACGAGGGCACCAAAGCATTACTTTCTAATCTTCCGGAAGGTTCTAATGTAAAAAGTGCCACAGCCCCGGACACTGAGGTAGTGATACATCAGCATGAGCAACTTAAATGTAATAATAAAGACAGCGTTCCAGAAGGCCCTAAAGAAAAAAGTGCCGCTGCCCCGGACTCTGCGGTAGTGATACAGCAGCATGAGCAGATTAAATATAAGAATAATAAAGACAACGTTCCAGAAGGCTCCATGGAAAAAAGCGCCACTACCCCGGCCACTGCAATAGTGACACAGCAGCATGAGCAGATAAAATGTAATAACAAGGACATCATCCCAGAGGTAATTATTATTAAGCATGAGATAACAAATAAGATATATATTTTTGGTGGAAATCAATGTCTTGGACTGGCATCACAAATAAAGAAAAATCGGGAGAGTAGTGCTGTCGCTACATATGAGGTAGAGGCATTCATAAAAACATTTGCCACGGCGGATATAATTCTGAACAGTTGTAATAAAGTGTACCCCACCAAATCGGACAAAATTATTTTGTGCATTGGAGAGGACGACAAAAATCCGAATAAAGTAGCACATGAATTGTACTGCACATTGAAACACCTTCAGCCAGCATGTGTCATAGTAATTGGAGTGGAACACAACAAACACCTAAATGAAAAAAAGTTGAACACCTTACTAAAATCAGTAACGAAAACCTTTAAGGATACTTGCTACTTCATTGAACCGAACAAGGACTGGGCGCCCCGCAATCTTCAAGAAATGTCTCGGAAGACAAATTTAACTATTGACACCCATGATTATTACGAGAAGTTTTTACCATGGCGTAATCTAAAAACACAACATAAGGATAAAACATCAGTATTAAACAGTAAAACCTTTTACAAGCAGGCGGAGACTGGTTTTAAAGATATTAGTAACTCTATTCAAACTACATTGTATGACTACTTCCCAGTTATGGAAAAGGAGGCATCAAAAAATCAAACACGTACTGCTACAGCAAGTGTTAGCGGTAGTACTTTGAATGACAACAACAAGGATCAAGTCGAAAACAAGACATTTTTTCGTGTATGACCGTATTAATGTTATGCATCAAAACATTGCAGGTCTTATAAATAAATCAGATATGTTAACCGTGCAACTAGACGAATTAGCGAGCAATAATAAAAAAATTGACATTTTGTGTGTTAGTGAACATAATATGAAACCTGGTGATGAAATTACTCTAGTGGTACCCAACTATAGTCTGGCAGCATGTTTCTGCAGAAACAATAGAAGAGGGGGATCTTGTATTTTAGTGAACAATGAACATGAATTTAGAGTACTTAGTCATGTAAGAAAACAATCAATTATGAATACTTTGGAATGTGTGCGATTGAAATCATTAAACATGAAATTATAATTGTTTCTGTGTATCGAGTCCCAAAATTTAAAAATTTAAATATTTTCTTCGATAAGCTAGACGAAATTTTGACAAGAATTTGTAATAATATTAAGAAAACTAATTATATGCGGCGACTTTAATATAGATATATTGAAACAAAATTCGTATACATCGAGGTTTGAAAATTTGTTAATTAGTCATAATTTAAAAATATCAATCAGAGCACCAACTAGACTACAAAGTCAAACATGTATTGACAACATACTTCATAACTCACGTGGCAGTAGAAGTGAAGTGTTAGAAACTGCTCTATCAGATCATACTGCTCAGATATTAAACTGTAGGGTAAAAAAAACATGTACATTTGAGAATTGGAAAGTATCCCAGGTAGATTATTGTAGAAAAAACCAAGTTATATTTAGAAAATGTCTATTGTCCGTAACTTTTTCTAATGTCTTCGAGGAAAATGACCCCAATAATGCATATAATAGCTTCCTGGACATCTTTAAAACTTTTTATGACATTTGTTTTCCTACGCAAATAAAAACTCGGAAAACTCGGAAACCAGCAAAATGGATATCTAAAGGAATTAAATTATGTAGTAAACGGAAAAGGGATCTACTTTGGCGATACCGTTCTAATCCATCAGAAGGTAACAAAGCTTTACTGGCATCATATTCCAGACGTTATAAAAAAATTATTCGTCTTACCAAGTATGCGCAAAATAATCATTTTATTAATACTGCGGATAACAAATCCAAAGCAACTTGGAAGGTTATCCAAGATAATAAACAGTTTTTTCCAAGGGAATCGATTACTGAAGTGTTGCATGATTGTAAAAAAATTACTCATCCTATGGAAATAGCTAACACTTTCAATGATTTTTTTGTGGATCAAGTTATTGATTCTTCTAATAATGATAAGTTTAAAAAGTACGATATGGGTAGCTGTAGATTAAACTCTATGTTCATGCCGCCTACTTCACGTGACAGCATTTATAGAACAATTATCCGTCTAAAAAATAAGAATAGCGTTGGGTTTGACGGAATATCGGTTAGGATTGTTAAATTTGTGGCGGACATTATAGCGGGTCCTTTAAGTTACACTTTTAATTTATGTATAGAGCAGGGCATCTTTCCGGATAATTTGAAGGTATCTATAATAAAACCCTTATTTAAGAAAGGAGAAAAATCGTTACTTACAAATTACAGACCTGTAGCACTTTTGCCGGTTTTTTCAAAGGTCTTTGAAAAGGTCTTACATGAATCCCTTTACAGCTATTTCCAAAATATGAATATTTTTTCTGAAGAACAAAAAGGCTTTCGCAAATGTAAAACCATAAATATGGCAATATTTGATTTCTTGGAAAGGGTTGTGAAGTGTGTAGATAATAGAGAGCCAATATGTGCGCTGTACATGGACATGACCAAAGCTTTCGATCATGTTGATCATGACATATTAATATTGAAATTGGAGTCTTATGGTATTCGAGGTAACATTCTAAATTTAATTAATTCTTATTTGCAGAATAGAATACAGAAAACGGAGATAATTAAAATAGATATTAAGTCAAGACAAGAGTATAAATACTTATCAAAACCTCGTGTAGTCAAATTTGGCGTCCCCCAAGGGAGTGTCCTCGGCCCCTTATTATTTATTATATACATCAACGATTTGCCCAGAAATATAAAGCATCCAATGGTCTTATTTGCCGACGATAGTACGCTCATCGTGAAACAAGACTGTGTCACTAACTATGAACTAGACGTTAACAATGCATTGAACTCAGTAAGGAAATGGCTGGTTTCAAATAATTTATTAATAAACTTACAAAAAACGTTTATAATGCATTTTAGCCAAAAATCATGTAAAAGTCATTTTAAGGTCATTAATGCCAACTGTGAAATTGAGGAAACCACGACGACCAAATTCCTGGGCATAGTAATTGACAGTAAATTAAATTGGAAAGAGCATATAGATGACATGTGCAAGAAAATAAATAGTTTTGCATATGCTCTGTATCAATTGTCTAAAGTAGCCAATCGCAGCACTGTGTTAGTATCCTATCATGGATTCGTGATGTCTAGATTGAGATACGGTATAATTTTTTGGGGTAATTCAACTAACCGAGATCAGGTATTTCTAGCGCAGAAACGATGCATTAGGGCAATATGTAATTTACAAGTTACGGATAGCTGCAGGCCGCACTTTAAGGCATTACAATTATTGACCGTGCCATCTTTATATATACTCGAAGTCTCAGTATTTGTAAAAGCAAACTTGAATAAGTTTAAAACTCGTTTCGCTGGGAATGCGAGACGCAAGGTGCAGATTAGGCCTGAAATATGTAAGACTGCACTTTTCAAAAAAAGTATTTTTGGTATGGCACCGACTATTTACAATAAATTACCTGACTGTATAAGAAATTCAGACATTGATAATTTTAAGAGGAAAGTATTGAGTTTATTAATTGATAAATGTTATTATTGTGTGCATGACTTTTTAATGGATAATTTTCAATAATAAGATTTAATTTTGAACATTTGTACGCCAGCTGGCAGTTTATAGTGATACTTTGAACATTTGTACATCCTTTTATGATTATTATGACCTATAAATACAAATAAATAATTTGATTGATTTGATTTGATTGATTTGGATTTTGTACTTAAGTACTTTTTTTTTAAAGTATTTTGTATTTTATTTGAAATACTATTCGAGACGTATTTTGTATTTGTAAAATGGTTTGTAAAATACAAAATACTTTTTTATTCTTAGCTTCATTTTTCTAAAGCATTCCGCGATTCAGTAAAAACAAAAAATGGCCACTAGTGGCGCAGCAGCTTTGAAAGTCTATGCGCAAAATGACAGATGAAACAAAACGCATATAAAACCTGACCAATAATATATGAGGGACCCCTCTTGACAATCCTCAAAGTCACTGTTACGTTTTGCAGTGTTGGCAGCTATTTCATTATTTCTGTGTTGTTCGCTCGAAATGTCTTTAAAAAAATGCCAAAACAAATTGTTCTTGCGATGCTCTTTTTGAAGAGCTTGTGATTTTAAAATCTTTAATAAATAAAGAAAACCAGTAATTTTACCATAAAGTATTTTATTTCAATAAAGTATTTTGAAAATACCTATTTTGTATTTAGTATTTAAATACAAAATGCAAAAGTATTTTGTATCTTGCATTTGAAATACTATATTAAAAAAGTATTTGCATTTTGTATTTAAATACTTTTCGAAAAGTATTTTGTACATCTCTGCTTTTCGACACAATTAGATGTTTATTAAATTCTGTATTTTCAACCTACAAGAATATTAGGCGAAAATATTTATTGAGACATAAATATTTTCGCCATTGGATCAAAGAAATACCACCGGTTTGACATGATCTCGTTTGTGTGCAGTGCTAAAAGCGGAGCCTGACGTTTGGCGAAAATATGTTTGCCAAATGTATCTATACCCAACTTTTTCGTTCGCTCCAGGTGAAAAGTGAAAAAAACGAAGATACGTGGCTGTTATGTCGCCGTCCTTTTCACTGCCTTGGTCTAAGCCTGAGCAGGTTTTGGAACTGTTAAGACCTCAGGTAATTCTTCAATATGTTCAACCACATACTTTTAATTACACGTCTGTAAACCTACGCTCGTTTCACTTCATTCGTTTTCGATTCCGCACATTCGAATCCCAACGGAAAAACCTGAGTACAAATGAAAATAAAATCAGCTGGTCGCTTCACTGTCCCACATGAAGCGTCGGTACTAGTAAGTGAGACCTTAACTAGAAATGGTAAAGATTTATTTTCCGATGGCATGGTTGAGTCGGACCTGAGCTTGTGTAAGATAAGGTGGCATGTACAATAAAGTAGTTGTTTCCGATACGTTTCCCCGACGGCCGCTGTTCCCGTGTTATTAATATTTCATCTGAAGGGCCGAGTGTCAATATCACACTCGTTCAAGACACTCCAGTCGATACGCTAGAGTATTAGAGTATTATTGGAGACTTCAAAGAAACCTATACTTTTATTATACCAGGTTTCATTATAACTGGGGCTCTTAAATACTCCACTGCGTTTTATTTTGGTTTGTTTAAGAACTGTTGCGTAGTGTACAGAGTTTGGTAGGTGTGAGCTATTTTCAGATTTTCCATAACATGGACATACCTTGTCATTCAATTGTAGAGGTGGTGTAATTTTGTAAATAATTATTTAATTTGGGCTGCCTTTCTGCTACGATACTTACTTTGCCATCAAAACAAATTAATTTTATAGCAAGCGTTTTAGTAAACCTCTTTAAAGAAACAGATGTGGACTGTATTTTAATGTAAAATTACACTCTACTCACTTCAGTGGATGTAGATCTTTTTCTATCAAGTGGATATAAAAGTCAAGATAAAATGCGTTGAAAATTGAAAATATTGAAAACTTATAGTTATTTATTACATTAACAAAGAAAATTTTGAATTAATAATAAAATCTTGGTATCGTTTTGTGCATAATGTATAGTCATTTTAGTTTAATTATAATTAAATAAGTTTTACAGAATTAACAACAAGTTTTTGAGGTTGTAGGTAATTCTGTAGCTCTGCCTACCCCACTCTGGGATTACAGGCGTGAAGGTATGTATGTAGTAAGAAGTTTTATTTTATTTTTATATTTATTTTTAATAATATAATATCTACACTTGACATTAATGACGTAAAAATGGCTCACCCTTGCCGAGCTCTGGTCAATGTAAGTACCTATTTATGGCATGTGGCGGTAAAATGATTTTCGAAACTTTTTTTTTTGCTCTCGTATTTCAATCGTTGTTGACAACTCGGCCGCTATTACTTACAGACAATACTTATTAGACAATGTATAATAGGGGTTTGTTAACTGGCCTCGTATATTATGTGTATAGGCACAATCTATTAAATAAATAAGATCGCCTTTTCAATTATTGTATCCGCTTTATTTTTTGCTAGTGTAAATTTTACTATATTCTGCTACTCGTTCCCTTTTGGGATATCTCACAATCCGTCAACGGCGTCATCTTAAATTATCCTCTTTTTCCAAGTTACCTCAGATCATTTTTTCACTATCTTTGTTCTTCTAGGTATCGCCAGCAACGCTCGGCTCGCAATTTAACTCTTTCTTTCCCTTTTCACCGCTCTGGTTTTGTCAGCAACTCTTTCACCCTTCAAACTATTCGTCTTTGGAACAGTCTCCCTCATAAAATCAGGCAAGCCCCAAATAAATCTGCGTTTAAGAAATTAGTTCCAGCTCACTTTTCGTCATTTAACTGAATCTTACAATTGGCTACTTGACAGTTGTAACAATTAAATATAAAAAGTGTTGAATATGGTAGTTTACACTAAAAAAATAACTGCACATATTTTTATTTGCAATAAAAAATATGATAATGACTTTATTTTTGGAAAATAACGTCGTCGTTTTTTACCTGTGGCTCCAATGAACCCAAACGCTAGCGGCCATGACTGATTTACGTGTGACGTCACTGCAGCCTAAATACAAAGTTGTCAAACATCTCCGTAGTAAAAATAATCGACTCAAAAGCTTACCATAATTGTATTCGTGAGAAGTTGCACTAAATGGAGGCGGGATATTTAAAGGCAGATAGTGCAAATCTGCCAAAAGTGGACAGATGTTAACTTCGAATCTCGACGTGCCAACTGCAACCACTTCTTTCGATGTTGAGGATTTTTAGGCACGTGTATAAATAATTTTTCAGGAGTTTTGATCGTCGTACTTCTACACATATTGGTACGGCACACGTCTTATAATTAGACATTTTCACAAAATATATTTTTAAAACTATCCTTTCGCTTAAGTTGGCTTTATAATAATTCGGTTCGTTGTTTTATGTGTAGTGACGTCACCAACGACAAAAGTCACGTGACCTACCGTTTACGCGCGTATTTCAAATTAATTTCGTTATAAACGTGTTTTTTCTAAAAATTTACATTTTTTCTAGAAAAAAAATATTGTGAGATGTATAAATTAAGCAAACGCACATTTTAAAATACTTTTCTGAAAACTGTCAAGTAGCCACATATTTATGCAATAAAGATAAAAAAAAAACTTTCTGGACTTAATAAGAAATAAGTTTAGCCATGCATCTAGTTTGGAATATCATTATTCAGTGTGGCACTATATTCACTGTACCACTAATTATAACTCGGTCAATGAAGGATGATTTCTGTAACACCTGTGTTCCATAATTTCTTACACTTCTGTTTTATAATTTTAATAACTAAACATAGTCACTTCGCAAGGTCTGTAAAAGTACAAGTTTAGTACTTTAAAACAGACACAAAATAAGTGAAGTAAATAATATATGAATACCACAAGACAATCTCACACAAGTAGACCTAGCCCCAATCTAAGCTTAAGGCTTGTACTATGGGTACCAGATAAAAATAAAGTTATATATATTGAGAAATACATAGCGTCGGTGAAACTGCAAAACCGCTTAAGTAACATTTTAAATAAGGAGCAAAATGCACCTTTTTTATAAGACGGTAAAGTTTATTTTGCTCTATCATAAATTTGTCAGTTACTGGGTTTCGTAGTATCACCGACGATAGAAAACATCCAAGACTGAGGAAAAAGTACTCGCGCTCATCACACAAATATCTGCCCTTACCGGGCTTCGCAGGCAAAGTCAGTACCAACCAAGCTCTCTGCTTTGTCAGGATTATAACTTTTAATTTAAAACAGAGTCAAAAATAGTTCTGTCCTAGATTTAGTCATAAACGTAACGTAATTGCCGGCAATGGCTGATTTTCCACTTGCCGGCACGGCACCGGCACAGCGACGAATGGGAGGGATGCCGCGATACGCAGATACGTATGGAGATAATCTCCATCTCATTCCAACGTATTGCGGCGTCCCTCTCGTTCGTCGCCGTGCCGGTGACGTGCCGGCAAGTGGAAAATCAGCCAATAAGGCTTGAGCGATGGTCGATGGCGGTTGTTAGCGAGCCTGAGTGGATAAATTGAGGTGCTAAGTCGGCATTCACTGAAGATAAAGTAGATTAACGTCACTCTCCCTAATATCGACATGAAAGTATTTTAGTGGGTAGATACGGGGGGATAAATTGCTACAAGTATACCCCGCACTCTACTTTTAGTATCGTCTCGATGGAGTAATAGGCTTGAACGGTTGGCGTATTATTGTGCCATTTCTTTTTTATTTACTGTGTTTTTATGCTGACAGATTGTGACGAATTATATTTATTACGAGGTGTTACTAGAACTAAAGAATGTTAAGATATAAACGTCAAACCTGATTTCAGTTTTGTAAGAATAGTGTTAGAAGTTTACTTGTGGGAGGACCTTGTGCAGGGTCCGTCCGGGTTGGTACCACCATCTTATCCATTAACCTACCGCCAAGCAGCAGTGTTCGCATTGTTGTGTTCCGGTTAGGGGATAAGACAGCCGGTGAAATGACTAGCATAGAGGCATTCCATCTTAGTCCTCAGGGTTGGCAACGCATTTGCAGTCTTAGGATTGCGGTCTTGTGAATGCGAATGTCTATGGGTCACAGTTTCCACTTACCATCAGGTGGCCTGTGTGCTCGTTTGCCTTCCTATGATATAAAAAAAAAAAACAAATTAAGAAAGATTTTTTAAATTAAATAGAGAACCATGATTTGAATTTGCCCTATTATCTAACGGTTAAATCACATTATTTAATTGGTTTGTAAATCAATAGTACGTTTTCAAATAAAAATGGTTTCTACCGTAATTTATAGTAAAATACACGTAACGCTTTATAGAAATCTAAAAGTATCCCTAGTCGAACTTAGAAACTCTATTGATTCTATTCTATTCTATATTTATGGTATTTTTTGCTTCGTAATAAGTGTAAAAATAGCTTGTCGAGAAGCCCAAGCGTACAAGCCAGATACGCCTTCAAGCGATAAAATTTAATTCTCACACATCTCAAACTCGAGCAATAAAAAACATTGTATTACCGTATTTTGTTTTAGTTCGTCTCAAGCTACTGGAGAAACAGATAAACTGCCGGACGTAACCGGAATACAAAGCAAGATTGATGTTTCCACAAAGGGATTTTAAACTTCTTGGTCACAGCATTGCGTCACGCCGGGTATAAGTTACGAGATTTGTTCAAAGTATGTCGCAATTGACAACATTTCATTTGCAAATTACTATACGAATCGAAAGGGTTTTGCTTCCTGAACACGGCAAAATATTTATTTAGATTTATTTTTCGGTATTGACAAAATTACAAGTAAGTAAAAAAAAAATCGAGTTTTACCAATACTATGCCTGAATAGATATAATACCATTGCCTTTTTCACGAGAAAAAAAGCTGTCATACTTCAAGTTTGACATTGACACTATTGACAGATGGATAGATACTTGAGATCGGTTGACCGCCATTATTAAAAAGAAAAACTTTTTTTTTATACAGATGGACTAACGTAATATGTCCATTGTGTCGTAGAAATGAAGTTACGCCCTTTTAGAATAAGAACATCTTAATAAATTAATAATAAAATAAGTATACATCCTAGGGAAAAAATAAAACTATTAGTGTCTTCCTCCTTCCAAACAGTATCTATAAAACGAATAAAATTAAAGTCTTGAAAATATGAAATCTTGTCAATTATTTATCGTTTTTTGAACACCCTGTTTGTTAAATTATCATTTTATTAAGTCAATAACTTACAAAAGTAGGAAAAAAATCTTTTTTATTCTACTTGTCTTTAAATTATCTTCATAATTATTGCGGTGTAGATACGAAAATCAGCAACACGAACACTTATAAAAAAAAACAAGTCACGTTTGTGTCGAAAATCTATTCCAAATAGTAAAGATACACTGATAATTTAACAAACAGGGTGTTCAAAAAACGATAAATAATTGACAAGATTTCATATTTTCAAGACTTTAATTTTATTCGTTTTATAGATACTGTTTGGAAGGAGGAAGACACTAATAGTTTTATTTTTTCCCTAGGATGTATACTTATTTTATTATTAATTTATTAAGATGTTCTTATTCTAAAAGGGCGTAACTTCATTTCTACGACACAATGGACATATTACGTTAGTCCATCTGTATAAAAAAAAAGTTTTTCTTTTTAATAATGGCGGTCAACCGATCTCAAGTATCTATCCATCTGTCAATAGTGTCAATGTCAAACTTGAAGTATGACAGCTTTTTTTCTCGTGAAAAAGGCAATGGTATTATATCTATTCAGGCATAGTATTGGTAAAACTCGATTTTTTTTTTACTTACTTGTAATTTTGTCAATACCGAAAAATAAATCTAAATAAATATTTTGCCGTGTTCAGGAAGCAAAACCCTTTCGATTCGTATAGTAATTTGCAAATGAAATGTTGTCAATTGCGACATACTTTGAACAAATCTCGTAACTTATACCCGGCGTGACGCAATGCTGTGACCAAGAAGTTTAAAATCCCTTTGTGGAAACATCAATCTTGCTTTGTATTCCGGTTACGTCCGGCAGTTTATCTGTTTCTCCAGTAGCTTGAGACGAACTAAAACAAAATACGGTAATACAATGTTTTTTATTGCTCGAGTTTGAGATGTGTGAGAATTAAATTTTATCGCTTGAAGGCGTATCTGGCTTGTACGCTTGGGGTTCTCGACAAGCTATTTTTACACTTATTACGAAGCAAAAAATACCATAAATATAGAATAGAATAGAATCAATAGAGTTTCTAAGTTCGACTAGGGATACTTTTAGATTTCTATAAAGCGTTACGTGTATTTTACTATAAATTAGGGTAGAAACCATTTTTATTTGAAAACGTACTATTGATTTACAAACCAATTAAATAACGTGATTTAACCGTTAGATAATAGGGCAAATTCAAATCATGGTTCTCTATTTAATTTAAAAAATCTTTCTTAATTTGTTTTTTTTTTTTATATCATAGGAAGGCAAACGAGCAGACAGGCCACCTGATGGTAAGTGGAAACTGTGACCCATAGACATTCGCATTCACAAGACCGCAATCCTAAGACTGCAAATGCGTTGCCAACCCTGAGGACTAAGATGGAATGCCTCTATGCTAGTCATTTCACCGGCTGTCTTATCCCCTAACCGGAACACAACAATGCGAACACTGCTGCTTGGCGGTAGGTTAATGGATAAGATGGTGGTACCAACCCGGACGGACCCTGCACAAGGTCCTCCCACAAGTAAACTTCTAACACTATTCTTACAAAACTGAAATCAGGTTTGACGTTTATATCTTAACATTCTTTAGTTCTAGTAACACCTCGTAATAAATATAATTCGTCACAATCTGTCAGCATAAAAACACAGTAAATAAAAAAGAAATGGCACAATAATACGCCAACCGTTCAAGCCTATTACTCCATCGAGACGATACTAAAAATAGAGTGCGGGGTATACTTGTAGCAATTTATCCCCCCGTATCTACCCACTAAAATACTTTCATGTCGATATTAGGGAGAGTGACGTTAATCTACTTTATCTTCAGTGAATGCCGACTTAGCACCTCAATTTATCCACTCAGGCTCGCTAACAACCGCCATCGACCATCGCTCAAGCCTTATTGGCTGATTTTCCACTTGCCGGCACGTCACCGGCACGGCGACGAACGAGAGGGACGCCGCAATACGTTGGAATGAGATGGAGATTATCTCCATACGTATCTGCGTATCGCTGCATCCCTCCCATTCGTCGCTGTGCCGGTGCCGTGCCGGCAAGTGGAAAATCAGCCATTGCCGGCAATTACGTTACGTTTATGACTAAATCTAGGACAGAACTATTTTTGACTCTGTTTTAAATTAAAAGTTATAATCCTGACAAAGCAGAGAGCTTGGTTGGTACTGACTTTGCCTGCGAAGCCCGGTAAGGGCAGATATTTGTGTGATGAGCGCGAGTACTTTTTCCTCAGTCTTGGATGTTTTCTATCGTCGGTGATACTACGAAACCCAGTAACTGACAAATTTATGATAGAGCAAAATAAACTTTACCGTCTTATAAAAAAGGTGCATTTTGCTCCTTATTTAAAATGTTACTTAAGCGGTTTTGCAGTTTCACCGACGCTATGTATTTCTCAATATATATAACTTTATTTTTATCTGGTACCCATAGTACAAGCCTTAAGCTTAGATTGGGGCTAGGTCTACTTGTGTGAGATTGTCTTGTGGTATTCATATATTATTTACTTCACTTATTTTGTGTCTGTTTTAAAGTACTAAACTTGTACTTTTACAGACCTTGCGAAGTGACTATGTTTAGTTATTAAAATTATAAAACAGAAGTGTAAGAAATTATGGAACACAGGTGTTACAGAAATCATCCTTCATTGACCGAGTTATAATTAGTGGTACAGTGAATATAGTGCCACACTGAATAATGATATTCCAAACTAGATGCATGGCTAAACTTATTTCTTATTAAGTCCAGAAAGTTTTTTTTTTTATCTTTATTGCATAAATATGTGGCTACTTGACAGTTTTCAGAAAAGTATTTTAAAATGTGCGTTTGCTTAATTTATACATCTCACAATATTTTTTTTCTAGAAAAAATGTAATTTTTTAGAAAAAACACGTTTATAACGAAATTAATTTGAAATACGCGCGTAAACGGTAGGTCACGTGACTTTTGTCGTTGGTGACGTCACTACACATAAAACAACGAACCGAATTATTATAAAGCCATCTTAAGCGAAAGGATAGTTTTAAATAGTATTTTTCACAATCGTGTTATAATTTCTTAGTGCTTTCGACTGTACACGTACATGATTTATAATATGCATATTATATTTAAATGTACAAATAATTAATATATACAATTTTATGTCAGCTGCTCCAGCATTTCATATTGTTCCTCAGATTTCTAAATACCAATGTGCCAACCATCGGCCTTGACAGGTCGAGAGGGAGGGAGCTATCTGTTAAAATGAGAAACGTCTTTTTTAGAAATAACTGCGTCTCTCTCGGCCTCTCAGTCCGACTGGTGATCTGTGGAAAGAGCTTAAAGGCCATCAGTGCCTCTATTCTACTCGCTAAAGCCATATTGACTTTGACATGTTATCGTTTTTTTTTACTCGGCCTCCTTTTACTGTCAAGTACATTAGAGCTATAACATAGGAATATGGTTTTAAAGAATAAAATATAACACCAAGGTAGTGTGTGTTCGTTTGTATAGTTAAGATCATAATAATGCGTAAACTTTAGTACCTTGTCACTTTAATCGCTGTGACAATTCATGTAACGCAGTTTAAAACATGACCTTAATAAGACAAGGTACTAAAGTGTACCAGTATATATCGTCGTTGGAAAGGCAAAACTACTAAAGCGCTATTATGGTCAAAATGAAATATATAAATATATATAAATATATATATATATATATATATATATATATATATATATATATATACTTTATATTCCTCTGGTGCTGCAGGTGTCTATGGGTGACGGTAATCGCTTTCCATCAGGCGATCCGTCTGCTCGTTTGCCTCCAATACCATTAAAAAAAATTAAAAAAAATGAGTTATACATACAGTTTGACTGCTTTTTTTTTCTGCATCGATTGGTCTGGGTCTCGTGGCGATCGGAGCATGTTTTTGGCGCTTTAGTAGTGAAAATTGGGACAAAATTTCAATAATTTCTAAGGATTTTTTACTAACATCCGACTCTTTTAGACATATTTTTGAATAGATGGCGGTTAAGTATTGTGCTTGCTGCATCTAGCCATTTCAAGCTTTATTAGTAATTTTAGATAACGTAACTGAGGATACTCGGTGGTGATTATGTAAATTTCGCTTCTATTAAATATTAAATCTAATGTCTCTTATTCAATAACGTTTACACAATAACCGTCATTTGTAGTAATTTAGTATTTTTTCTCTATTGAAATCATATGAAGTCATGCTTGTTAGTAAATAATCTTATAACAGGAATCGACAATTGTGGCGCTTTAGTATTAAAAACAAAATTAAGGAAGTACTTCGTTTGTTTATATTTTGGGTATAGCAGGAAAATACCAAAACTGATATTTTTTAAATAAACGCTTTATTTTACTGTAAGTAATTCATGTTTTATTTATTTCCTGGTCTATTAATTTCAAATGACATGTATGCGTAAGTATTATTGTTAAGGCTGAAACAAGAAAAAAGTCCTTTAAAAGTTAAATCATCAGAATGGCCAATTAATCATTCTGTCCTTTAAGTAACATACATTTGAAATTTAACTTGTTTTTAAATGCTAAATTCCTGTTTGCTTTATGACTGTGTAAAGTATTTCTGACTTTTAGTATTTTCCGCTTATGATTAACATATTTTTTGATACATGTAAGTATTTTTTTCTCAAGAGAAAGTAAAAGGAGACAAATCGTACGTATTTATTGACTCCTTACCTAAAACTTTAATGTGGAGGTTAGTAATTTTGTCTTACCAGCATTTTTTTAGGATTGAGAGCATTAATGCTAAAGCGACACGTAACTCCGTAAATATTGAACACATGTACAATACGATAAATGATTCGTGCAGATAAAAAAAGAACATGATATGTTACTCTTTACAGCTTCCGTTTTCATTCCAAAGAAAAAAAGTTATGACAGTGTAAAGACAAAAAAATCCATTAAAAATGCTTTTTCTCGAAATTACCCTTTTGGATGTTAGTAGTTTTGCTTTTCCAGTGAGGATATGAAATCGTTTGTACTTTATACCTCGGGAAGCACCAATAAGATAAGAAATAAGTCAAATTCTAATCAACTTCGTTGTAGTATCTGACGACGCGCTGGCCAAGTTGGTAGTGACCCTGCCTTCGAAGCTAGTGGTCCTGGGTTTTAATCCCGGTAAGGGCAGATATTTTTTTTGATGAGCGCGAATATTTGTTTCTGAGTCATAGATGTTTTCTATGTACCTATTTAAGTATTTATTATTTCTCTAGTACCCATAGTACAAGCCTAGAGCTTAGTTTGGGACTAGGTTAATTGGTATGACATAAAAACAGGCGAAAGTTGTTAATCCAAGATCCCGGTGTCAGTTCTTTCCTTGCGCCGTTGCTATAAGAGCCAGGGTCCACCCAGATCGGAAAATCGAATCCTAAGAGATGAGCGAACACCGTCTAAGCAGCAAAGTGACGGAGAAATAAGAGTTGGCTGTGTTATTGGATGACACAGAGCTAGTAACTGATCCATCAAGAATTCCTTTGATAATTTTTGTATGATTTTAAAAATATTTCTAAGTTTCATGCGAAGATGTCACACCAATTGAACTAGTCCCAAACCAAGCTCTAGGCTTGTACTATAGGTACTAGACAACGATATTAATACCAACTTAAATACATAGAAAACATCCATGACTTAGAAACAAATATTAGCGCTTATCACACAATTATCTGCCCTTACCGGGATTTGAACCTAACAACAACGCGTCGTTGTACAATTCTCATATCTTACCTAAGGCTCTATTCCAATTGATGTTAGCTCATCTTCCTTTATACCGCAATCTTAGTCCTTTTTTTTGTAGAGTCAGCTTATTAATGACAAATGCAGTAAATAGCAAGATATTTTTTGTTAATATCACTAATGATAAAGATAAACAGTGTTAAAATATAATTTATCGATACGTATAATAATTTGAGAGACGAAGCAAATAATCAAATGCATTTAGACAGTTATTCCATTACAGAACTAATTGCCACGGATCAAATAAATCGAGTCCGAATGGTCTAATTGATGGCCCTTTATTAATTCGATCCGAACGTGCGCGACCCTTTGAGCAATTCGGGTCGATTTGCCGCGGTTGATCTGTATGAAACATGTATTGTATGGGAGATTTTGAACATTTTCAGCTAATAAACTTTATGAATGAAGGAAGGAAAACGAAACTTTAATAGAAATAGAAATATACTAATCAAAACAAAATAGGGGCCACGCTATGTTCTGCATACAAAATAACTATTTTCGGAGAAGGAATTTTATAACAAATGTTAACCTAAAATTTTTGAATTTAGTACCATTCGAAAGCTGCAATGTTCAACTTACAGGCAGTGTTTTTAAATTTTTTGTCCCTTGTTTAGTTTTTACCGTGCGTGTGGTTTTTAAAAAAAATGCATGTCTTTGCTCATTTTGTATAAAATTTTAAAATTGTTTTAAAAACCACAAGCACGGTAAAAACAAAACAAGGGATAATAAATATGGTTAGCTGGAAGAGATCCCTTAAAGGGATAAGTTCGCCTTTGTACATATTTTTATATTAATTGTATTGTTCTGTTTGTTCTTTTGTACAATAAAGTGTTTACATACATACATACATAAATTAAAACACAGCTTGTAAGTTGAACATTGCAGCTTTCGAATGGTAGTAAATTCAAAAATTACAGTTTAAGATTCGTTATAAAAATCCTTCTCCGAAAACAGTCCTTTTGTATGTAGAACATAGCGTGGCCCTTATTTTGTTTTTATTATTATGGAATTATATCTTTATTTGTTTCTGTTTACATAATATCACATCCATAGCTGAAGTCTCCTTTAAAGAAAAATATACCTGTGCCAGGAGACCCCGCTCTTCTATAGCATATATTATGTTACATGTAAATTAGGTACAACTAGATAATAAAGAAAAACTATTAAAAATTAAAAATTAGTCTGAAAGTAAACAATTAAAATATTCTTACACAAACAAAAAGAAATATACACATGAGTATCCATGTGCGTGTGTATGTGTGCGTGTGCGCGTGTGTATGTGAGTATGTCTGTAATTTTAGTTTATTATCATTGAAACGTTATCAAACCTAGACGCCATAAACCCTAGACTCTGAACTAACTGAATATAAATCAAACCAATTTTGCTACTATTATCAAAGTTTGCATGGATGTATATTTGTTGCCTTATCACGCCAAAACAGCTGAACGGAGCTGAAAAACATTTGGCACAGAGATTGATTATTGACAGAAATAATTGACAGTTTTCAAGTGAATAGCAATAAACTACTTTTACGCGGATTTTAATAAATAAAATGATCCTTACGTTTCCTTTCCGAACCTTTTTTCTTTACCTATGTACCTATTAATAATAGTCTACGTAGAGGAACCATATACTAAGTTGCTAGTAAGCTATGGTTCTCTTATTTTTAATAAATATACGTAAACGACGAAGTTGATTTTTATTTCGAATTAAATTTGACGTTTAAAAATGAATGTTGAAAGATATTTCAAATTAAAAGACATGAGCTGACTTTGCCCCATTTTGTTTGATAGATTTTTTTCTGAATAAAGACGATTTTGACCTGGAAAAGTGCATATGCGGCCTACATCTATTCAATAACATGTCTTTATTATTATTTTCTTTTATATTTTATAGTTGGTCTGTCTTCAAAATTGGCCAAAAACAAGTTGACTAGTTGTCTTCATTTCAATTTATTTAAGGTTACAACATAAAATGGACGTAAAAACTTAAAATTTTGTATAAATTTACGATATAGGAAGAATAAATTATACTAGATATATAGACAAAATATATAAGGACAGGCAGGACATTTAGAGTAATTGAGTAACTGTACTTTGAGCACAGGATTGTCGTGTGGATGAACGTCAACTTATATCATCATCGTGTAAATTTGTATAATAACCCCGTATTTATAATGTAGTGCTACTTAAATTTCCTTGTACCCATTTTAAGTTGACTAAAAACTAAAATTAAATATGAAAATATCTAGTCTATTTTAGAGGACAGTCAGAACAATAGAAAAGATGATTCGACAACGCGACTCATTATATTAATGTTTCTTTTTGAATTAATGATTACGTCACAATCTCAATTCTCAATTAATGAAAATTAGAAATAACATACATACATACATTAAATCACGCCTATTTCCCAGAGGGGTAGGCAGAGACCACTTCTTTCCACTTGCTATCTTGACAAATTTCTTTCGTTTCTTAAATTAGAAATAATTTGTGAGTAAATTCACAAAATATTTGAAAGAAATAAGGAAAGAAAGAAAAATATGTTGATATTATTTGTCACCAAAAACCACAGACGTATGCGAAATATTTGTGTCTAATCATTAATCATTATTTTTTTATGGGTCGTAAAAAATTTGAAAATCTTATTTTAATAAACATGAGTGCAATAACATGTCAAGCTGATATATTAAAACCAGACTCACTAAAAGCTCATCGTTCAAAGCCCCAAACACTATAAAGCGTCCATTTAGCTTTGGTAACTTCAGCTAGGCATTGAAGGTATAAATGCATTAACATTTCAAAGAACACGTTTATGCCCCAACACGTTTTACGACTGCAAAAGAAAACATGCATCAAATAACCAATCAGTTTAAAGCTAAACTATAAACAATGTCGATAACCTTTCGTAGCAAACCCTAGCACAAGTTGCTTGCATCTCGGATCTCCCTTTCTATCTAGTCAGTAACTATAGAGACGCACTGAGCGATAAGCGAGAAAATACAACTTGTGTTAGCAGTGCCGCTACGAACTACGTGCTACGGCGTAGCGAAGACAAACAGTGAGCCCAACATAACAAGACTAAGCTACGCTCGACATAAGCTTAATACGGTCAAGATAAGACACAGTTTACTTTAAAGGGTTGTGTAAGGGTGAACTGGGAGATAACTTGGTTTTATAGTGTTTGGCAATTTAAGGCTACAATCGTGATATTGCTTAGATAAAGAGATAGGCGTTATTAATTAAATTAAAGTCAATTTCGTTTGGTGGGTTTTACTCAAGGTTGTAAGAATTTGCGTTTATTGTAGTTTTTGAGTAAAGAAAGGTTGTTTATGTGTCAATAAACTAAAAAAAAATGTTTTTGGAAGATAACATAAAATAAATAATAACAACATACCGAGAATTTCTTCGACATCTATATCTTAATGTTGAAATTGCTTGGATTAAATATTAAAAAAAGTTTTCATCGTACTGCAAATAGTAAGTAAGTACCTGTATTTACCCCACCACTAAAATAACGGTATCTGGTTTTACCCTCATACAAGGGGTGAAATCGGATTTAATAATGTTAAGCAAATGTTGATTGATCTCTTAAGTAATCACTTGATATTTTTAACACCTAAAGTGAAATTATCATTAGAATAAAATTATGTAACGAATTACATGAATCATCTTGTATCGAAACTGTGAAATAATGTCATGAATATTATCTTTTACACAAAATATTTATACATGGTTAAAAATAACATATAAGATACTCGTACAAGAGATAAAGGTCAGGTAGAAGTCATTTACACTGAATAAACTATCCTATTACTTAACAATTTAAGGTGGTTTAGGCTTGACACAAACTTAAGGTATTTGAGATGCTAGGTTACCTGTAAAATGTGGTAAGCTTAGATAGGAGTAGCCCTGTCTTTGAAACTAATTGAGATACTTCAATTGGGCGTAGGATAGCCGAGCGGTCCTGAGTTCAAACCTTGTAAGGTCAAATATTTGCGTAATTAGTATGAATCTGTATAATGTTAGACATTTTCTGTGAACATATTTAAGTATTTTATCTACACACATATCATAAGTTCTCAATTAAGCGTTACAAACCCGTAAGAAATTACCAGCATTATTATAACCAATTTTACTATGAGAACTTTCTTGTCTGTGGTAATAGGTAAAATCTGTACTGAATGTTATTACAGTATAGATTTATGTAACTTTATGAGTTTAAATTTGGAACAGCTGTCAAAACTCAAGAGGGTCTCTATTCTAGTATTCATAGATATTAAAACAGTAATCGACTGGAAACGTCAATTCAGTATATTTTTTTAATAAAAACCTCACGACATTTGATCTCGAGTGACTTGAGTATAGGGACTTCATTCGTTTGTCTATGATAAAAAAATATATGTCTTGACAGAGGATCGAATAACCGCCATTATTGCTATCATTTGTTTGTTGGTTTTTTGCTATTACGTAGATAATTAACTAACTGCCGCACTCAGAGACGTCAATTTAATTTAATGCTTGATTAAAGTTGATGCTGTCACTTTTTTTGCTATAGCAATAAAATAAGACAACACGTCACTAAAAACGCATTTAATTTAAGTGACGTCTCTGAGTGCGGCAGTAAGACGTAAGAAAATTCTAAACTACGTATACGGTTTACGTGTGCAGATAGAGTAGTGTATGCAACTGTATATAATTAGGCCTTAAACACTCGTTTAAACCTATTATGGAATTTGCTCACGCTTGTTCCATAAAACCACACTCTTATTTTAAGGCCTCTCATTATGCATCAGTTGCATAAACTACTATTAAGTGTCTCTAATAACTAGGGGCCTTCATGAAATAGGCGCTTTATGGGTTTTTAAGTGCAAGGAGAAAGCACGCAAGGACTCAGGCCACCTGATGGTAAGAAGGATCTGAGACCAATAGACATTTTAATTCTCAAGACTTTAATCTCAGGACTGTAATCCTAAGACGTCAAATGTGTTGCCAACCCTAAAGACGGAATACCTCTATGCTAGAAATGTAATCAACAGGGAGCGCAACTTTGGTGCCGATGACAGGCGTATGACGTCAAGCTATATACAGAGTGTTTTTATCTAGATTTTACTTCGTCACTAATAACAACTTATTGGCATCTTTAGTTTACTGATATTGACACTTGATTTGAGACGGCTAGTAGGTACTTATAAAAAGGAGATTGAGTAGCATTGAAATGGTAAAAAGAAAATTATTCGAGACACTAACAAAAATAATCATTTTTTTATTTGTTTGTATGTAAATTGTAAATATAACAGAAACATGATTGTTTCTCTTGCGCAAAGTCACAATGCTCAGCCGTATTTGCAGAAGTTTCCTTTTCTGATTGTAAATAATGAAATAAGGTTTTGACAGGAATGTAGGCAATTTAGAAAAACATTGCATAACAACCAAGCACATGGGATGTTGAATTTAAATTTTAAGCGTTCTGGATACTTTGAAATCCAATGACATTTCATTTAAGTTATGTTTTTCATTTACTTGTGGAAAGAACCTTTTTCATTATTATATTACCCAATTAAATATTTATTCATATAGTCTTTGTCATTATTTTAATATTAACATTATCATTATAGCATTATTAAGAATCAGTGGGGTGTCTAATATTGATTATAATAAAAGCATCCTATATGTGAATTTGCGTCATAATGACGTCACCGGCACCAAAGTTTCGCTCCCTGTAATCAATTGTCATACCAGAACACATCAATGAGTACACTGCTGCTTGGCGGTGCCTAAAAGGATAAGGTGATGGTAGCAATGCGGACAAACCCTGGATAAGGTAATATGGTTGCATTTTTTATAAAAAAAAGTATTGGGATGGGAGGTCGTAAATTTAAAACACTGTAGGATTAGTCAAAGCAAAGGTATTTCAGCGTTCATGAAAGATTTTTTGAAATAAGTTCATGAAGTACCCTAGCATAAACAAACAAGCAAACATTATTTTTTTTTAATATTATGCCTATAGTATAATATAGATTATGAATTTCGACTAACCTAAAACTCAGTAGCTGTCTTTAAAGCCCTCATGGTCTCTATTCTATTCCGTAAAACCATATTACTTAGACATACTCAACTGTCAACTATCCGCTAGGTACATAAATTTGAATTTGAATTTTATGAAGGTGTTTATTTTATTTTATTTATATTGGTTTTATTGGTAAGTTAATGTGTTATGTTCCTTTAAATAAATTTGTACACTTGCTTAGTCGATGCATAAACCTTTCACTTTTCTCAATCTCTCAAGGGTTAGCTGAAAACGATCCCTTAAAGGCATAAGTTTGCCTTTGCATATATTTTTATATTGATAGTATTGTTAATTACATGTAGTATTGTTTTTAATTCAAAATAAGAGCTATCTTGAATTTGACAATTCGATAACAAAAGCAATATGGTTTTTCTGAGTAGAATAGCGCCCCATTGATCATTAGATGAGAAAAAACTATGGTAAATGATTCAAACTAAGACGTACGCGCTGTTGCCAACCCAACAAGCTAAAAAGGGTCGAGCAAAGGTCTTCAGTGAGGCCAATATGGCGGTGTTCCGGAAAAAGGGAAGGTTAGTTATCCGAATCTGTGGGCTTGTCTTACACGTGTATTAATTGTAAAAACAGCAGAATATAAACGTTGTTTTATTGTTGTGCGTATTAACGAGAAAGTTCATCATTGTGCATGCCTTTTTGTTATTGCATTAATATTCAAAATTAATTAAAGTGTTAAAAATGGTTTAAAAAATAAATTGTTCAATATTCTAGTAAAATATGGCATGTGAAAAGCTTGACCTCTTAAGATGGAGGGAGTAGTTTTCATTTTATCAAATACTAGCTTCTGCCCGCAATTTCGTCTGCGTAAATTTCGATTAACCTTATTCCCTCGGATTTTTTTAAAGCATATGGTGTTAATTCAGTGTATCATTTATTCCCATTTGGATTTCATCTAAATCCGTCCAGCCTTTGCAGCGTTTTAAGATCTATATTCGTACTTATGTTATCACCCGATCGTATAATTTGCCGGATCATGAAATTCCTAGACAAAAAAAAAAAAAAAAAAACTATCACACAGTTAACTTTTATTTCTAAAAATAATTAAGCATAATATAAGTTTTATTTACTTCATTTGGAACCTTAACACGTCTAGATAAATAAGCACTTAAAATTAATTACTGGTCTTGCTTAATGAAGCAAAATACCCTAATGATTCTCGACCAAACTTACATGGCTCAAGGGATAGATGGGTCTGTATGAAATACCTAAACCTCGTCCAAATTATCGACGTAATTAACTAAATTTCAGTCTGATTTTGTAATTTCTATAAAAATGTGACTGAGAAAACCTGTTTTTTTTATGGTATAGGAAGGCAAACGAGCGGTAAGTGGAAACTGTGACCCATAGATATTCGCATTCACAAGAACGCAATCCTAAGACTGCAAATGCGTTGCCAACCCTAAGGACTAAGATGGAATGCCTCTATGCTAGTCATTTCACCGGCTGTCTTATCCCCAAACCGGAACACAACAATGCAAACACTGCTGCTTGGCGGTAGGTTAATGGATAAGATGGTGGTACCAACCCGGACGGACCCTGCACAAGGTCCTCCCACAAGTGAGTGTAAGATAGCAAAGGTAATAAATAAAACTTAATTGATTTGCAAAATTATTTTCTATCATTTTTAACACTAAGACTTGCAGTACCAGCTGAGAGGCCCTAGATAAGATACTTAACGCTATCGTAAGCAATTTTCGAAAATTAACAAAGTATATGGAATTGATAATTATAAACGCTTGACGAGACCGTCCAGCAACTTTCTTCAATCCTATACATTTTCGATAATGATAACGATCTCGCAATGCATCTTGTGTAGAAAATTGTTCGTAGGACATTTGATTTGTTTGCAAAGCGGAACAAACGCTGCAATCTGCTGTGACGTTATAGTTAAAAGTAGTAGGTAAAAACAAGAGTACAGTCAGAACAATTTATTAGGAAAAGATAGAATTAATATTTACAACAAAGAAAAAACGTTAATTTGAATATATCCCTAAAAAGTTAACACTCGTGTCCCCGATGTAACTTCGGTCGCAGTCCGGGATTCCCGGGATTGGAAATTTTAGCAGGGCAGTTCAGACCAAAATTCCCGTGATTTTTAATTTTCAGCGGGGCAGCTTCAGACCAAGATTCCCGGGATTTAGAATTTTCAGCGGGGCAGCTTCAGACCAAGATTCCCGGGATTTGGAATTTTCAGCGGGGCAGCTTCAGACCAAGATTCCCGGGATTTAGAATTTTCAGCGGGGCAGCTTCAGACCAAGATTCCCGGGGATTTAGAATTTTCAGCGGGGCAGCTTTAGACCAAGATTCCCGGGATTTGGAATTTTCAGCGGGGTAGCTTCAGACCAAGATTCCCAGGATTGGGAAACCTCTAGATCTTCTGACGGCTGGACTGAAGTGTCATATCACTTCCAGGCTTTTTCCCTGTGAATCCCGGGTAAAAAAAACAATCACTAGGTTGTTAGAGTACTATGTGTTTGTGACTGCGATATTAAGAAGTAGTGTTGGACATGTGGGGAGGAAACCCAAGCACCAGTTAATATGGAAAGATGAGGCAGTCACAAACAAAAGGTTAAATAAAAAACAAAAGAATCTGACGATAAAGATTTGAAACAAAACTAAAATAGAACTCGTAGGAGTTAGTTAATAGAATATTTTAATCTTCAGCATGAATAAATTATTTTTCCGTCGTCCTTCAAATTTTTTACACTTCGACAGCCTAATGTCACGAATCGGCCAACTGGGATACTGGCTATTCAAACTCCAAGGCGCGCTAAAGGCTAGATAGCGACCAAAGAGTATCACAACTCACAACCGTTACACGGCTACTAGTAGCGCTTCGTGGCAGCGAATGTGTTAAACCGTATCAGCAAAACAATTTGCAATTTTGTTGTATCAATGTTAACCTAAAACCTCTATTACAACCTGTTTCTAACCATATTGACATCATATATCATTAACGTATAAATTGTTTGTATGTTTTCAAAAGTTCAAGCGATTATTATGATTATTATCAAAGAGTATTAAGATTAAAATAGATTCGGAAACAAACAAAACACGAGGAGCTAATCCAAACGAATGTTTACAATATTGCCATCTCCATCCAAATAAACAAAACACCATCTTGTCCCCAATCATTTCCCCACCAACCCCCAAACCTTCTAAAAAATTATCACGTAAAAACCAAAACCGTCACAACACACGTATCTAAATTCGCCCTGCAGCCTTCCAGATTCGGTTTTTTTCTTCCACGTTCGTCCTTACAGCGCATACTTAATATCTATTTGCTCGAACCGCGAGGTGAGCGCGGCGAGGGGCGGAGAAGAGAGGGGGGGTTAGGGACAGGCGCGTTAGACTCGCCCCAGCCAGTTGAGGCTGCGCCGTCGCTACGTGCGCTTGTCGCGGCCGCTCGTCCCTAAAAAAAAACTGTGACCACCGTGCCAGTGACGTGATCAGTGTTGCACATGCGTGTACCATGACCGAGTCGATGATAGCCGACTGGTGACTTGTGCGTGTGTTTGTAAGTGAGTTCGAATCGAGTTCGTGCACGTTGGTAACACGGTGCAATCGCTGAAATTGCTTCCGGTAAGTTTCGGTGTTTTCTAAATTAGCATAGTAACAGGTTTCGTTAATTATGAGAGCGGCTAGTTAGTTTTAAAAGGGTAAATTGGTTGAGGGTTTAAAGCGTAAATTGGCTCAAAACGAACATGTGATCGAGAGTTATTCATTGGAAAGGCCTATTGATTCGTCATAACTTTGCCGGCTATTGATTTCGGTCAAAAGTTTTAGCCCGGTGCGGTATTTCATTTATTATTCAGCAATATTTAAGTATTTGAAATGATTGCTTGGTAATTTAATATTAACGCAAACCACATAACACGGTAATTTGAACTTTATGTCCATCGCCGCTGTCACTTCATAGCCTATTATATATTGCCATTAAATTTTCAGGAATGAACACGACACGCTACCTCGTGCTTTAGTATCAATTTAACAAGTAAACTAAATAACATTTCAAAACCTGAATAAAACTGTGTTATACTTTAAAATAACCGAATGATTCAAGAACTTCGTAGAACATCACTACGCTACGAGTGCTACGAAAAACATTCGTAGCTGTAGACTTTACAGCGTAGTTGCAAAAAGGCAAGGCATGTGAGTTTGAGAACCATTGCGAGCGGCATTAACTAAGAAGCTTGACTTGAAAAAAAGCCGACGGAAAACGCAATCCCATGATGTCATGACGTCTTACAGATTTCCGGTTTTTGTTCTTATCCTACTAAAAATATCTAGTAAAATATAGTGTTTGAAACTGGTAGCTTATCTATTAAAGACAGGTTTATGAAACTGCTTAGCGTTGTTGTCTTAATATAAAAATAAGAAATAAAAACAGTCCTTGAAGATTGTTAAAGCCTTTTGAATTATTTAAATCAATTAACACATAACACCAAATCTACTTTGCGATTGCTTGCTTTGCTCCGTAATGATTTTATGTAAAAAAAAGTCGGACGAGAACCCGAGCTAAGTTAAATTAAGTATTTTGTGTGAAGTAACAAAACCACATTGTAACTTAACGCGCTTGTTCAACTGAAATAAGTAGACAACTCTGATATACAAATAATCTTATTATACTAGGTATAATATGATTTTTTTCTGTCTTTGCGTCTAGTGAAATGGATGAAGATTTTTTACCTAAGTACTTAAAGAGGAGGGTAATGTGTTTATCAGCCTATATATGCATGTTTGATTCTTATTTCAATCGATTTGTCTTAATCTTGTGAGTGTAACTAAAGATATGGCAGTAATCAAAATTCAATATGGCGGCAACGAGACGCCATATTGTACAAAAAAAAAAAAAAACAACGAATTTTAACATGTGGGGTATTATTGAATAGGTAATTAAAAATCGTATTAAGCTTTCCTGCATCATTTTTCATTTTGAATGATCATTTAGTATTTATAACATTTAAAGTTATTATTTTGCTTATGTAACTCCTTTTGTACGAGTATCATCTCTTTATATTTTTTTAACCGTTATCTTCAAAGTTAGAACGCCGCCGGCGGCACAGCTGTATGACTGTCTATAAAAATCCTTTTTTTTCTAAGGTAAATAACGAAAACGAGCACACTGGCCATGTGGGTCTATTCTACTCGGTAAAAATATATTGCTTTTGACGTGGTTATCGTATTGTTACCATAACGATTGCTCTTATTTGCTTGACAGTAATGACGGCCTAGTTTAAAACGAAACGATGACATGCCATGTCAAACGCAATATGGTTTTACAGAGCAGGATAGAGGCCCTGATAGTAAGTGAGCTCTGCGGCATTAAACATTTGTTATCTCAAGACCGAAAACTTAAGACTGAAAACGCACTGCCATCTGTTAAGACTAGGGTAGAATTCGTAAAAGCTAGTAATTTCCCCTGTTGCTGCATCTCTCTCTCTCTCTCTCGATCTCTCTTTATTTAAGAGCCATGCTCTTGTCGGCGGAATAATAGCAAAACGCTCCGGTCCTCCGTCAACTGCTTGACTTTCTGGTTGTTTTATATCCAGACTGAAACACAACATGTTAAAACTGCTAGGCGATACATTAGTGGATAAGATGGTTGTTGTCGATTGCACGAACCATACCCACAACTATAAAATCCACCGGTCCCCACCCGGTCCGTTATTTAATGTACAAAAGGCAAGGTTTTAACTGTTTTCGTTGGTCACATTAGCACTAAGTCTACATTTTGATTATCAATTACTTGCCTTATACGTATTACTACATTATGCTCCAACGACCCAAAATCGGGTCCACTGTTCGTAGGACATTTACGCCACCTAGCGGAAAAATGCCGCTACAGGCTACAGCTTAGCGTAGCACTGGTAGCATTGGCTGAATGTGATTTGGTGAGATAATTTGACTTAGGAAGGATTTATTGACAAGTGTATTAAGTAGCATCATTACCGGTAGATGGCAGCAGTATCAAAACGACGTTACGTCATGAGATGTTTAAAAAAGGAAAAATGAATAAAAATTAAAGATGTGCAAAATGTGGTTACAGAATTATCATCAAGTTTTTAGAGTTGTAGGTTATTCTGTAGCTCTTTCTACCCTTCTCTGGGAATAAAATCGTGAGTTTATGTATGTGTGCGCGAAACATAATTAACTGACTCGTTACTTTATTACTTGTTAATGGTAAGACGAGGTCGTAGTTTAATCGATGACTGTACCGTTGATAAGTACTGAAAATTGAAACCAATTATCGTTTGAATAATCAATACGTCTAGATCATTGTACAATGGACGTATTGTCACAATGCGTGCAAAGGAAATAATGTAATTAAGTAGAACTTGGCCTAAATTGACTAAATTTTTTTTCACTGTACCAAGAAGCCATTCAACTAATGGTAAAGTCTGAAGCCCATTAGACATTTGTAATCTTAAGATTTCAGTCCTAAGACATAACTCGCAATAATTAACCTCTATTTCAGATTATCTTTAATTTTTGGTAGTTGAAGCTTATACAGGGTCAGTCCGGTTCGCTGCCACCATATCGTCGGTGATACTGTAAAACCGCGTTACTAACAAATTTATGATAAAGCCAAATAAACCTTACCTTCTTATTAAAAAGGTGCATTTTGCTCCTTATTTAAAATGTTACTTACGCGGTTTTGCAGTTTCACCGATGATATCATTTAACTCACCGCTAAACAGCAGTGGTCACATTGGTGTATTTAGGGGTGGGGATAAAACAGTCAGTGAAAGTACTTGCATAGAGGCATTCCATCTTAGTGCTCAGGGTTAATGCATTTGAAGTCTTAGGATAACATTCTTGAGATTTGAGAATAAAAAATATCTCCTGCAAAATGAGGCTTTGATTCCACGAACCATCTTTGCTTCCTGGATGGAATAAAAAAAGTCTTCGAATTTAGATGAAAAACGCAACTATGACTTCAAGAAGTGACTGAAAATAGCAATGGACAAAGTTTCCGAGCATTCTCAGAAGTTAAGACATCTCCAGAAATTACTAAGAATATTATCGGAAACATTTGAAAACATTGAAAATGTTTACTTCACATACAAAATTTAAGAATATTCTTAGAAGTTTCCGAAAATCACATAGGAAACTTTCACAATTTGAGACGTTACTTTTCGGTGCAGTGCTAACTGAAAAACAATTAGCATAAATTTGCATAAACACAAAAAGATAAATTAAATCACTTAGTTTTTCGTTGCAATTCATATTTTACTCAAAAACCACATCCAAGAGACAAAAACTGGAAAACAATTACATTCGTGGTTTCAACAAAAATGCAGAGCGTTTTGCATAACGGCTTCATTAACGGCTTTTAACGCGTTCTGTTTTCAAACGCGGATGTAATTTAAATTTCTGGTTTTTATATTATCTCTATTGTATGCTAGAAGATGTATGTATGTATGAATGTAAACTCTTTATTGCACAAAAATATAAATATTAAACCAATGTAAAAAGGCGAACTCATCCCTAAATGGGACCTCTTTCAGCCAAACCTGAAGAAGATGAATAAGGATAATGCATTGGGGTTGGAAGATATGTGCATTACAAATTTTCTTCGTATTTGCCGTTCAAATTTTACAAAAAAAAAGAGTAAATCGAAGTAAGTTAATAAATTCTACTCCACCTTATTTTATGTCATCGGGAAGATAAACAAACACACAGGTTACCTGGTGGTAGATGGGATCTGTGACTCGTACACATTTTTTTTATTTCGTACCTGTACCTATTTATAAAACTGTTATCGCTCACCCCTCTTATTTTTCTCTTATATTACACGGATCAATTTTCATACATCTTTGGATATTTTTTTATTGCTATTTGGTGTGGATCTTACAACTGTTTACGTCCTATATAGAATCATGCAAATTGAACTGACAGTTTCGTACTCTTGTAAAAATTGCGTCATGAAACAGTTTTTCAAACATGACTTCTATTAGTACCACATTGGATCCTAATTTATAGAAACCCAGATAAACGTTGATGATATTGTTCCAATATCAAAACGCGGACTCTAGGGGTCTCAATTCAATTTAGTTTTTGCCCCTATTGCTTTCGTAAGGGATGTTCATCCCAATGAGAAATAGAGGCCCAAAATGTTCAAATTCATAATTTAAATATGAATACTTGAGCTATAAGCTCATTCCTTCGAAACATAGCGTAGAATTTACTGCTAACTGGGAACATACGTGCCGCTGTGTCTGGGATATTCAGAGCTGACCTACTCGTGTGCTGACCCCAGTTTATGCAATGGCCGCCTGCCAATTTGCTCATATTACTGGCATAGGGAATTAGCTGGTTTTTTTTATTCAGGCCTACTAATGTAGAAGCTCGGTTTTGGTTGATAAATGATGAATTATAAAGGTTAGAGATAAGGAATATGATCAATTGTGTGAGACAATTAAAAGTTAAAACGAAACTTATTTAAATTAAAAATACACTAAACTACTCAAATTAAAATAAAACTAAGCTACTCAAATATTAAAGGTGAAAATATTAATCACCACTATAAAAAGAACACCCCCTCTAGCAGGTCCGCTTTGGGAGAGGTAAGCACCAGCTCTAGGATCTCCGGAGGTGCTATTGTGTGAGCGAATATGTAAATGATAAAATCAAAAGAAATGAATGTAGGGGGTTTAAAAATACAGGGTTAAAGTCACCTGTGGTCGGCTGGAGACCATCCTGTGGTCGGCTTCTGCCTATACTTTGTATGAGTGGGAAGAGTACGAAAGTACACTATTCACACTCATATATTAAGGTGACTTAACCCTATTTAGTTGAAATAAATTAATGTTAAAGAGTGGCCCATTGCTATATATTATTATGTACATCGGCAGTTCTTAAAATCAGTTTAGCACTTTAACAATTAAGATGAAACCAACACACAGAGGAACTGCTGTACTAACTTCATATTGAGCTCACATGTTAATCAAATAAAACCTACTTTGATGATCATTAAGGAATTTGTTGTTAAAAGAAATAATACATTACATTACATTACATTAAATCACGCCTGTTTCCCAGAGGGGTAGGCAGAGACCACTTCTTTCCACTTGCTACGATCTTGACAAATTTCTTTCGCTTCTTCAACATTCATACATCGAGTCATGCACGCACGTCGGTTTCGGGTACTTAAGATTCGGCCCTTTTCCAGTATTTCTCCGATTTGATTCGAAAAAGTACGCCTAGGGCGGCCCCTTCCGACCCTTCCACTCACTTTCGATCTGTATATCTCTTTCGTCAATCTTCTTTCATCCATCCTTTCCAAATGACCGAACCATCGAAGCATGCCCTTTTCAATCTTAGTCACTACATCTTCTTTTATTCCACATTTCTCTCTGTTTTTTTCATTTCTTACTCTATCAATCAGTTTCACACCACACATACTACGTAAAGAGCGCATTTCAACTGCATTTACACGACTTACATGCTTGTCCTGCCACACCCAACATTCACTACCATACATCAGGGTAGGTGCCAGCACTCCATTGTGAACAGCCAGCCGGGCTTTTTGTGAAACGCCCTGTCTGCTCACAAAGGAGTACAGGGCCCCATTAATTTGATTCCCTGCATTCACCCTCCTCTCGATATCCTTCTCACACTTACCATCTCTTGTAAACATACTTCCCAGGTACACAAATTCGCTCACTTGTTCTACTAATTCACCATTTATATTTATCACGCACTCAGTCATCTCCTCATCCTTCTCTATCACCATGACCTTGGTCTTGGTAACATTTACTTTCATCCCCTTTTGCTTAAATCCCTCATTCATCACTGTCACCATCTCCTGCAACTCAAGTACCGATGGGGCAAGTATAACTTGATCATCGGCATATAAGAGGCATTTGATTAGCAACTCTTGCACACGCAAACCCTTATCATACCCTTTCAAATCCCACATACAAGTGTCCATGAATAGATTGAACAGCCATGGTAAAATAATATAAGGTGATAAATAACAAACTAGCAGATATTATAATATGGCCCATTGGCAAAATAGTACTAAGACAGCAGAAATTATAGAAGATCGTAATTCCTATTCCAATATAAGTCTGAAATAGAATCAAACGATACCTTTGCCGAATAACAATGTGAAACAAATCGCAGATACTTCCGATAGATTTATCGAAGAACCCATTGTGTTTCCAGGTAAGATTTAAATCACAGTAAGCCGAAACAAATGTGGAATTCCGATGAAAGGAGACCGCAATCAAAACTTGCTCGTGACTTCACCGTGTCTTTCTCTAACTTATCTTATCGTATCTTACAGATCGGATACACTTCGATCCTGTAGGATCTTTTGTGCAATTACCCTCTTACACACTCAGCTGTTCGAATGTGCAGGCTTCCCCACGATGTTTTTCCTTAACCGTAAGAGCATCGGGTAATGCATTTAAGTTAGAAAAACTCATTGGTACATGGTGACCGCGGGAGTTCGAACTAAATACGTGCCTTACGGTCACGAATCGACACTCTCAGCCACTAGGCTACCGACGCTCTGTCTTTCTCTAATTACTTGTACCTGGTGTAAAACGAAGAAGATGGGAAGTGGGTGGCATTACTTGTTCTGATTTCGTGGAAAGCAAATTGGGAAATGTATGAATCGGGCGGACAATAGCACTTCTAGGTTCAGTGTCGCGTAAACTAATTGTGGTTGAATAGACGGTAGTTTGTTTAAGTACACGTGAGGAGGTATTCAAAGTTTGATGTAACTTGATCATTATAATCAAGTAGGACTTCATGCGTGAACTATGTATAATTAGAAAGAAAATAAATACATACATACATAAACTCACGCTTTCATTTCTAGAGTGGAGAAGGCAGAGCTACAGAATTACCAACAGGCCAAAAAAAAACGTTGATAATTCTGTAACCACATTTTGCACAACTAGGCTGTGAGTTGTTTAGCATTGTATTAGTGACAGGTTGCAAAACCATCGCCTTTATTCCCTTAGTCACCTCTTATGACATTCACGGGAAGACATGGAGTGGCACCATTCTAACCCGGCAACCACACGGGCCATTAAGTAAATAAATTAAGAAAAACTACAGTCATCTCAAAAACGACGAAACAACTAAATTAACATGTGGCTCACCTAATGCCAGATGCCGTGATTGCTCAGCTTGGAGCTGACCATGTTGCTGATTGTAAAACCAGTGTTGGTCTTCCGCTGGAGCCAATACAATAATTATGAATATAAACAATCTGATATTGCCGTGTGGTTGCCGGTTTAGAATTGTGCCACTCCATGTCTTCCCGTGGAAGTCGTAAGAGGCGACTAAGGGAATAAAGGCTTGTAGTACTTAACTGTTAGGCGATGGGCTTGCTACCTGTCACTAATATACACTGTTAAACATCTTAGCCTAATTGTGCAAATTGTGGTTACAGAGTTATCAACTTATCAACAAGTTTTTAGAGTTGTTGGTAATTCTGAAGCTCTCCCTACCCCATTCTGGGAATGAAGGCGTAAAGGTATGTTTGTATGTATGTACAATCTGATTTTGCGTTATAACTAAGTTTTCGCGAAATGTTTTTTTAAAACTTTTTTAAGGTTGCAAAGTTTGATATCTTATCAGTTTTTGTTGAGTTAAAGAACAACTTCAAGTTAAAACTAACAATTACCATACGTCACGTATAAATTAGCCTTATTTTATCCTGTTTTTTTATTTATATTTATCGTAATGTCTACATTTTGATAGCTCTAATTAACTCGACAGGTAATGGTGGACGAGTCGAAAACCATAAAACATGCAATACGGGATAAGTTGCTGTAGAAATTAAGGGTCCAGTATTCAAATGAAAATGATAGAAGAATGTATATTATATTTTTTTAATTACAATAGTAATTCTATCACAATTTAATTTTGGAAATCTGTTATGTTTTGAATCTGAAATTAGTCGGTAATTCATCGATATTTCAATAAAGATGTTCTAAAAACATTTATTTACGGAATAATTCAAAACTATTAAACGATCAGATACAAACAAACAGTAGGGGTTATTATCTCATTTATTATATGTATGGGTATTTCATGCCTACCCATACATATAATAAATGAGACATTAACGCCTTCTGTTACAAGGGTTATGGGTAAAGACATGAAACAGCCTGTTAAATTTATCTTCAAAGCCCAGCTCCAATTCCATAATTTACCGGAATAACAACGTCTAAGTCGGTTAACCTTGGATAAATACCTAGGAACCATTACAGCTAGAATTTTATGTCACAAGCTTTTACGAACCAAATTACTGTAAAAATATTCAAATGAACCTTCCAAGGTTATTAAAATAGTTCCATAATTTTGACAAATAAAGATAGCCTTGTATTAAAGTTTTAGGCACAAGGCAGTTAAATAATTTTACTGTTCGATATTATCAACTAAAACGTAATGGTACTTACTACCTATATAGAAATTAATGATGTCATTAAATAAAAACAATAGAAAAAACATACGTTTTAGCTTAAACGAATGAACGTTTCAGTATTCTAACAAAAGCTTAAACTCATTGGATAGTCTATCTGGGACTAACGAACTATTAAGCTTGTGACTTATTAATTCGACGTATTACTGAGGGACATATTTAAGTTAAACATGCATAAATTTAATTTTTCCCGTATGGTTGCCGGGTTAGAATAGTGCCATTTCATGTCATCCCGTGGATGTCGTAAGAGGCGACTAAAAGAATAAAGGCTTGTAGTAATATTAGGCGATGGGCTTGCAACCTGTCACTAATACGCTGATAAACATCTTAGCCTATTTTGTGCAAAATGTGGTAACAGAATTATCAACAAATTTTTAAAGTTGTAGGTAATTCTGTAGCTCTGCCTACCCCACTCTGGGATTACAGGCCTGAAGGTATGTATGTATGTATGCACAAATTTAAATGGGCAGGCATTAAATAAGCAGCAAATAACGTCCAGCCGAGACCAGCGGTTGTGAAACGCTCCTGAAACGTCGCCCACTTCACCCAAGGGCATCATTATTTTTACACCACGTTTGTGTTCGAGCATTTCAAACAACAGCTTATTTACGGCTTCCTCCTTTGGTCTGTTAGCATTCTGCATTGGAAATGTATAAAACGACCCTTTATTACACTGTTTTACGTAAACATGTTGGAAGAGTGGACAGTGTAAATTGTAGCAAGCGTAAGCGTCCGGTTTCCCAAACCGCGGGGTATGTGATCTATATTATATTTTAGGTGGTTTTAAAGCAATTTACAAAACATCTTTGATTTAACTTTTATTTCTTAGCTTTGTAACAATGATGGTGAAATAGCACTTCTGACAATTATCTGTTTAATCCTGAGATAAATAACATACTAAATTATGTTTGAAGTAATTATTCATTTTCTTATAAACTATAAACCTCTTATATCTCTTAAGCAATGCTTTAAAAATGACATCTAGGGTCTTGGTAATGCAACTGTTATTGGTCCGCTTAGTAAATTGCTTTTATTTTTCTATTTATATTTTGCAGAATATATTAGGCAATTTTAAATCCCTGATTTTTAAAGAGGCAGTGGAGTCAACTAAATAAAATTTACTCTTAACTACGCATGCTCTTTAGAGACATTATATTAAATTGAAAACATCAAACATATCTGTTGACAAAGTTTGTAGATCTGCTTAGCTAAGTACTGTAGTTGTGATAAACTAAATGTTTTATCAGTTGGTGGTAATACAGGGTGTCCCAGAAACCGACGTCAACCCGCATAGGGCTGATAGAGCAGCTCATAAGCTATCGTTTTAACCCCCATGTATGTTCAGCAATTGTTATTAGTTTCCGAGATATTGATCATTTTAATCGGAATTATTGTCATTTTTCCTTATGTCCGTGCTACGAAAAATCTCTAAATTCATGTATTAATTCACATTTTTTTCAGTGTTTTCTTGCATGATTAGAATCACTGTAAAATAAGGAAGTTTTTAAAGCTAGATGCCATTTTTTTCTTCATTACACCTTTTTTAGAAAACACACAAAGTTGGTTTTTCCATACTTGGTGAAAAACAAACGCGGGGTTCTCTTAGTATGGAGAAAGTAACTCTGTGCGTTTACTCAAACATTTGTAATAAAAAAGAAATTGGCATGTAGCTTTAAAAACTTCCTTATTTCACAGTGATTCTAATCATGCAAGAAAACACAAAAAAATAATAATGAATTAATACAAGAATTTAGGGTTTTTTCGTACCACGGACATAAGGAAAAATGGCAAAAACTCTGATTTAAATGATCAATATCTCGGAAACTAATAACAATTGCTGAACATTGCTTACATGGGGGTTAAATCGATAGCTTATGAGCTGCTCTATCAGCCCTAGGCGGGTTGACGTCGGTTTCTGGGACACCCTGTATAAAGCTGGTTGTGAGTTGGTTGGGAAATAGGGAATGCGAATTAACCGCTTATTGGCCATTTTTGTATGAAAGTAACCGGTTATAACCGGATATCTCCGGTTATTTGCATTCCCTATTGGGAAATGAAATTATTGTGCTTAATTAATCAATAAACTTTTATCGTTTTTTATGTTAGTCAGAATGAAAAATACGTTTATTTGTTGCGTTGTATTTATTGTTTCTGTTATTAAAAATAAACCATGCTAAATACTCGTGTATATTTATAACATATTATGTATGTCACGTGCTAACAAAACAATAACTAAATAAAAAGAACAAATCCCAATAGAAATCATGTTCGATTTTTGACGACAAAACAATGTATATTACTGTTATTTATTCCAATAATACGGACGTTATTATTTTGATTGTTTTATCTAATAATAACCTAATTGACGTATTAATACGACAGCTACTTAAGTTCTACTCATTTTTGTTATAAAAATAAACAATGAATGTTTTGATTCGAAGTTTTTCAATTATGAAACGTAATAATTACATCAACTAATATTTCATCAAGTCATACCAAAAAACCATAAGTCTTTGTATTACATCAAAACTCTTATTAGCTTTGTCAAAAGGTTGACTTTAGCTAAATAATATGGGTTGTTTTAAAAGTTGTTCTTTACTCAGGGACATAGTTACCGATACAATCTCTGTGAATACATTTATATAAAAACTGCAGCGTAATATCGACTACCTTCTCACTTAAACACGTATCTAACACCGATGTGACGTCCGTACAACTACTTTACCATTTCAAGGATAAGGTTCAAATTTATTTGACTGTATAAATGAGATACGAGCTCAAGAAAGTAACAAGGCAATATGGATTAACATAACGCCCAATCATTGTGTTTTCAACGCGACACAAAATGGCGGGGCTTTTTCAGCTGTTCAACTCGTATAAACCTGCTAAATAAATTGGTGCTTTTATAAAAGGGTGGATGGTTGAACTGGAGCAATTAAGCACTTGTTAGGATTATTTGTAGCAAGCTGTAAATCTGTTTCTGAAAATAGATTTTATTTAAATACTCGTACATTCGCAGTGATGATCAAGGTTAATTTATTTTTAACGTTTGTCTGTAAATGTGTCACGATGTTTCTTCTGTTTATGTTGATGATTGTTTTTTTTTATTGATTTAATAATTATAATAAAGCGCGCTTAGAAGCGTTAAATCGTAAAGGGGTTTTTATTTGGTGATTAATATTTTTAATTAGTTGTTTCGTCGCTGACCCTGTTTGTCGGTATTCCCTTGATGTCACATTCTTCAATCAGCGATGAATTGTTTTTGTCTGTGAAATAAAGAAGTGTTTAATTGCGCTCAAATCTATACAATCATTCATAACGTTAAAAGCATCTGAACATGGCCCTTATCCTTAACGTTTGTAGTGTAGTAATTGTTTATTAAAAACCGTCAGTGTGTTTTATTCCAGCAACATGATTTCTAATTGAAAACCTCATTATTAATTAAACTTATTTCACATTTCATTGAAGTTTTGTATAAACAAAATTTAACTGTCCCACATTATTCAAAAAGGTGCCAAGGCGCACAGAATTAAAATGTACCGCTTTTCTGTCCCGATATTGTGTATAAAATAACTATTAGGCCTGCCCCTAGTTTACCGCGTCGTTACACGCGATTTCGACCGCGTATTTTTCAACCCTTACACGTTAGTGCGTTTAAAATCCTTCCTGGCTTTGAGGGAGAATTGAAAACCCTCATTCCGCCCCAGCACCGAGCGCCAATCCATTAAGACCCTTATCTTTATTTACGTAGATAAGAAACTCCAATAATATTTAACTTAGGCAACGCCGAAGTAATAAATAAAGTCGCAAGTTATAATTGTGACGTGAAATTGTTTAACTTTAAATTGATTGCAAGATAATTATTTTCTATTTGCATGTCACTAGAGTTGAGTGTGTTGAGAGGCTTTTACTCCATTTTACTTTCAAACATGTAGGTATGTAAATAACCTATGTAAATACTTAAAAGTGTATAACGTAAAACAAAATAGTCTGTCAGAATTGGGATGTGTCATGGCGAACTAACCCCTTTAAGAGATCTCTTCCAGCTAACCTTAACATATATTAATATGTATAGGTAGTTAACGTTATAATTGCTCTAATAAACTTTTAAGGGCCTCTTGGCCCACCACTCTCACTGGGTTCTTTTGACTGCCATTTACTGACAAAGAAATAAGAGCTAACAAAATGTTGACAATACGGCAATACGTCAAATACAATATTGTTTCACCGTGTTGAATTGAGGCCTAGTAAAAGCAGCCATATCGCTACAATATTGGTTTAAGATTATGTGAAATGGAGGCTTAAATCACCAGATACTGTTCACTGCTTTATACCTTAACTCCTTTGAAGAGGAAGATATTACAAAGAGTACTGTTATAAATCTAAAATAGGACTTAATCGCGTAAAAACATTATAGAAAGAAAGAAACAAACAAACGATGAAAATTATTTATTCGTGACATGCATAACAAATAACACACATACATACACATACATACCTTCACGCCTGTAATCCCAGAGTGGGGTAGGCAGAGCTACAGAATTACAACTTCAAAAAGTTGTTGACAATTCAGTAACCACAATTTGCACAAATAGGCTAAGATGTTTACCAGAGCATTAGTGACAGGTTGCAAGCCCATCGCCTAACAGTACTACAAGCCTAAATTCCCTTAGTCGCCTCTTACGACATCCACGGGAAGACATGGAGTGGCACTATTCTAACCCGGCAACCACACGACACACCAAATAACAGATTAAAAAATACAAGAAGAAAGTAGCCACGAAATGGTCCCAACTCATTGCATTAAAGTCAGCGCTGGTCTTCAGTTGGAACCATCAGGTGAAACCGTGGAAGGTTACACACACATAATTAATTGAACACAAAACATGAGTAATAAAATATACCTTGACGTTTTGATCGTGGTGCAACAATTTGTGGCCATGAGCAGTCTTTCTATATACCAGTATCTGTCAGTATCAGTCTTTCTCTAACATTGCGAGGGTTAAAAACTAACAACATCATAGAGAAGTTCATTGGTCAATCTAAAAACAAAATTAAATTGCCATGACATATTTTAACAATAATAACTGTCAACAAACTTAAGATAAACATTTAATTTGATCCTAAAACAACTTTGCTGATCAATAACACGATATAATGTTAACAGAACAAAAGGGTAAAGACAAACAAAACAAACCTACCTATTAACTATCGATAATTTACCGCTATAGACATCCACCCCAAGCGGAGCCAGCGGAGCGCGACAAATTATCACGACACGGTATCAATACTTCTGAATTACTCGCTTGCGCGACACAGGGTTAGATGAACGATAAAATATAACTTTTGTCTGTAACGGTGTTATAATGGGTATTTTCGTAAATAATAGAGATATTATCGAGCATATTTTGTTTATCGTCATTTTCTCGGTTCATTTTCTATTTCTAAAAACGATATTGCTTCTTTGATTGTGGTACGTTTTACTGTGAAGTTTATGATAAGATCGGCTTTACTGTAAAGTGCATAAGAGCTGTCACAACGATGACAGTGTGATGAAAACATGGTTTTAGTAATTGTAGAATACAGTTTATATTATTCTTGTAGATAGATAAACTATAAAATTAACGTTAAATGTGTTTCTGAGACACAAAAACGCCAATAACCATAATATTTTTGATTTTTTTACTTTTTTTGCTTGTTTTTTACTTATTACATTTGCCCATTTCATAATGTTTGTCATTATAAAACCTTTAGGCCAAACATCGTTTTAGTGTGTTTTTGTAACTTTCATAAATATATATCAGGGGACAATGTCACATCAATTAACATAGTCCCAAACTAGACTCTAAGCTTGTACTATAGGTACTAGACAACGATATAAATACTTATATAGAGAAATGTATACTTAAATACTTAGAAAACCTCTATGACTCAGAAACAAATATTCGCGCTCATCACACAAATATCTGCCCTTACCGGGATTTGAACCCAAGACCGTCAGTTTCGTAGGCAGGGTCACTACCAACTAGGCCAACGCATCGTCATAGTTAAAATGCAATATTTTCATCCTTATAAAGGTACAGGGGGGTTATTATGACATAACTATTCAGTTCAGTTTACGCTAAGAGAAAAGGACAGTGCTATACAAACTGCTATAGCTCTGTCCTTTACACTCGCCGTAAAATGAACTGATTAGCTGTGTCATAATAACCCCCCAGTAAAGAGAACTGAAAGACGTACCTTTACAAAAAATGTGACTGTACTTAAAAACATAATTCCTATTAAAACATCGAAATTATTAATACAGATTATATTAGACGGTACGTCCAAGAGGTGTATTAAGGCATATTTACCTGCTCCTAATCTCAAGCGACACTTTTCGGGCCATTAGATAATTGTGTTAGCTTTGATGTGGGTGGGAATTATCAAGTTGTCCTGTCGGGCTTCATTTGGTACGGACGAATAAAGTAGTTATCGTCGGTGAAACTGCAAAACCGCGTAGGTAACATTTTAAATAAAGAGCAAAATGCACCTTTTTAATAAGACTGAAAGGTTTATTTTGCTCTATGATAAATTGGTTAGTTACAAGGTTTAGCAGTATCGTTAACGTTATGTTACGTTAACCGAGACTTCAGTCACAGAACAGATAGGTACAGAAATCAATCTACATACAAAGTGCGCTCGAGCAACGCACACATAGACACCGCTTACGGACACAATATCTCGGACTAGTTGGGACGAGTGCGAGCGCGAGTGACGTCCGCTTGACACGCGTCGCGTCTGTGGACTTTTTTGTGCGATAATTAGGTATAATGGAGCAACAAAAAAGATGTTATTATTAGGGAATGCAATTACCGGCCAAATTTGAAAACCGGTAAATTACCTACTTCAGTCTGGCAAAATCGGTTAACCGGTTATTGTGTTTCTCAAATAAAAGCAATAAAATTGTTTGAAAATCGTATATTTTACTTTAACAAGTCATTAAAAAATAATGACAACTTGAAGTAATAATTTTAAACTTCGATATAAGAAAAAATATCAATCAGTCTTAAAATTAAAGAAATCATTTTAATGATTAATAGTCATTTATCAGTTTTATCACACACAATTTACAAGTCATTGCACATACATATGATAATGTATTTAAATAGTCAACAACGAAAGCATAACACAAATCTGAGTTTAAAGATTAAAAATCTGTTCTCAATTTAGAGAGTAAATAAGTACAAAAATCAACGTAAAAATATAAAGAAATGATTCACTTAACACAATAAAATAAGCACTTGTAATCAATCACTAATCAGATTGTTCAATTTAATATGCACTCAAGCATGTGTTGTTTTATTTATTGTCCAATTGGTTTTAACGTTTAACTTAACAAAACAGTAGAAGGTTGGCAGGTAGCAAACTAAAACAATAGGCTCAGATGTACCCTTAGGTTAAAAGGGAAGGGATAGTAAGATAAAGAAACAGTAAACAAATAGTACCTTACCTAATAAGGCACATCTTCGGCTGACCCTGGAATACGTAGCGTAGCGTTACTTTACTTGCTTACTTCGTAATAGTAATATAAGCTTACAAATAATTATCAGTCTTGTTCATAATTTGAAAGCCAATTTCAATCAAATACATTTTTAAGGAGTGGTTGAATGTAAATTGCACTTAAAATCATATTATTTTACGTTTATTTTTAGTTTTTCACGGTTCGGTAAATTACCGGTAATAGCTATAAATTACCGGTATTTTACCGGCTATAAAAAGGGTCGGTTTACCGGTAAACCGGTATACCGGTTTACCGGTTTGCATTCCCTAGTTATTATAACTGTTCAGTGGACGGTTGCTTAAATTCCACTTTAAACGGTGAATTGTCCTTTTTCAAGCTACCAGTGGCTTCAGAGAGGTAAGTAGGTATCTGCTTGTATTTAAATGGTTCGTTTTAACGTTACACAGAAGAGTTAGGTAGGAAAGCGCCCCGTCCCGGCCCCCGAAGAATATATCTAAGATCGATTTAAATAATAGTTTCCTATTTTGAATCAGTATAAACGAAGTACTTAACTATATTTTTGTAAGGTAAATTCACGCGTAAGTTGAAAACATGTTTTTTTGTTTGTGTAGATATTGTGTTGTTTTTAGTGTCTTTTGATAGGTTTAGGTCTAAAACATATATGGTAATGGAAATTGTGTAACTAGGGTTATCCGTTTAGAAGTTATAAGGAATTTTCGATAATAAAAATTGACAAACGTAAAATTTAGATAGATTTAGAGAAGATACGAGTGCCACTACCGCGATAGTTTTTTGTGCATAAGCCATAGTTGACAACCCTAGAGCGACCGCCGAGCGTAGGTATGAAAAGTGAAGTAAGTACATACATGTGATCATTGTCATTATCTGTTCTGTGCTTCAGTGTTCCAAGGAGAGCTAATTCGGAGTTGAAATTGAACCTATTTTTGGTTACAAATTTCACGAATATGCTTAGTTGTACAATATTTACTTGATGAGCAATGTTTGCTAGATGTGGTTTTATGTGCCGATATTGGTTCATATAAAAATTGTAGTCCTAAAGTATGGTTACACATAATTATCGCGTCATAAAGTTTTTTTTTTATAAAACGGTTTTTATAAAACAAACGTTACTGAACCTAACCTCATTTACCAGCTAGATATTTAAAAAATCCATGACTTGCGATGATTATGAGTAATACATTAGGACTACATTTTTTATTTGAAACAAAGCGCTCCCTGGTTTTATATATTTTTTAGATCAAAAACTCAAGAGTTCAAGACACGTATATACTACTCATAATCCAGGACCTCCCTCCCTCCACTAAAGCATCTAGCAGAGTGCTCACGTTTCGAAAAAAAAGTTGCTCTAAATTGCGTCATACAAACATATCATTTTTATTTATTCCACAGAGCTTCAACTTTTATGTTAGTTGATGCTGTATATTATACACATACACAGCAAATACATGGCGCAGCCGGAGAAGAACAAATTCCAACTAGATTGAAACGGAACATTAAATTAATTTCTGTAGATGTTTATAAAAAATGGAAAGAAGGTGTCTCTAGGAAACAGGCGTACTTAATTTAATGTATGTATGTGTGGTTGCCGGGTTAGAATAGCGCCACTCCATGTCTTCCCGTGTGGATGTCGTAAGAGGCGACTAAGGGAATATAGGCTTGTAGTACTATTAGGCGATGGGCTTGCAACCTGTCACTAATACGCTGGGAAATATCTTAGCCTATTTGTGCAAATTGTGGTTACTGAATTATCAACAACTTTTTAAAGTTGTACCTAATTCTGTAGCTCTTCCTAGCCCACGATTACAGGCGTGACGGTATGTATGTATCGTCCCCATAGAGCGAAAAATCACTAAGTCGTATTTATCTGATTTGAGATACAGAGGTTCAAAGTTATGAAATAAAAAAAAAAATCTAACGTTTCTTTGGGATGACATATTTAACTTATTATAGTCTCATCGCAAAGATATTAATGTTTCGGTATAAGCTCCAACTGCCAAATCGAAGCAAGTAGCTTATTTTGCAAGTGATAAGCGATAATTACTATTATCTTTTAAATTATGGACCCAAATCTCAGTTAGTGATTTTTAGACTAGAGTTAGTGAATTGTCATTCATTTTTAAAGTATTAATTAAGAAAATAAGATGATCGAAAGTTCACTAAAAATACTTAGTAAATTTTCGCTTTCATATTTTGTAGCAACCTTTGCAATTGTCAGGTAACTAAGTTGTTCTAGTGAATTTGGGAATATAATTGTGCTCGGTCAGAAGCATAACTGAATAAGGCAAAAATAACTAAAATTACTTAAGTAACCACTTTGGCCGATTTTATTTTGGTATAAATTCATTAAGTAATTTAATTAATTTTAACTTCAATTCATGCGCAAAAACAAAAAATTAATGAATTTACCAACTTTCTAAAATTGGATCTATGACTGCTATTCACATAGCAATAGGACTGAAATTTGCAGAAAAAAAATGCAATATCGGTGGCATTAAAAAGTCGATTTCGACATTTTGGGACTTGGTGACTTTTCGCTCTACGGGGACGGTATGTATGTTTAAAAAAAAACATTTTTAGCAACCGTGGTGGTAAAGTCAAAAACACTAACTATACACCTATCTCGTCAAATGTTATGTACACATTATTATAACATATATTGTCCGAGGCATAGGGGCGTATTTTTTTTAACCTTTACTGTGCTATTATTTACATTCCATGTTGATCTTTAGCAACATATTTGCAACCATCCGATTAACTTAACTTTAAATAGCAAAGTGAAATGTTTAAACAACTGCGTACCCCAAAAACTTTCCTTAACCTTATTAGAATGCAAAGCCAGTGTTACTCCCTGTTAAGTCAAAGTGTGTGGAGGCACAAAAGATAATGAAAATTAGCTTTCAGCCTAATTGACCCCGTCATTGTGCCATGAAAAAGAATTCATTTGTTTCGAAGTCCCTCACAGAAGTTGTTGCGTCTCATCTTTCTTTGAGGAGAGAAATAATTAAAAGGACTTATAAAAACCATTGTTTTTAATTACATAAAGGTATAAAAGTTTTTTTCTTTTCGTATTTTATGCAATCGTTGGAAGTGTAGGGTAAAGTCACCAGTGGTCAGCCAGTGACCAGTAGTCGACCTTATATGAGTGCGAAGAGTGGGAAATACAGGGCGTCCCACGGCTATGCCACATGGAAGGAAAGTACCTTAAATATTGGAGATGGAACATTTTACTGAGAGAAGACATTATTTGAATTTAAAAAACAATTTAAACTGCGTTCATAGATTTTTAAATAGTGACATGCTTGAACCGGGAATCGAACCCGTTACACGAGAAAATTAATTACCCTGTAGCTTTATCATACCGATCGAAAGGCTTCACCATAAGGATTATTTTTTGCTAAATAACATAGTCTCAAAAATAAAAGGAAGACCATGAATTTTAACATTTTTAATAATAAATTAATCAATTTATCAAATGCTCAAAACATGCTGTCCCTTCCTGTTGAATACAAAGTCGCACTCTTTTGATTATTTCGCTCACAAAAAAAAACACATTAAATGTTAAAATTCATGGTCTTCCTTTTATTTTTGACACTATGTTATTTAGCAAAAAATAATCCTTATGGTGAAGCCTTTCGATCGGTATGATAAAGCTACAGGGTAATTAATTTTCTCGTGTAACGGGTTCGATTCCCGGTTCAAGCATGTCACTATTTACAAATCTATGAACGCAGTTTAAATTGTTTTTTAAATTCAAATAATGTCTTCTCTCAGTAAAATGTTCCATCTCCAATATTTAAGGTACTTTCCTTCCATGTGGCATAGCCGTGGGACGCCCTGTATATCTTTCGTACTCTTCCCACTCATACAAAGTATAGGCATAGGCCGACTAACTGGTCTCTGGCTGACCAGTTGTAGCTTTTTTTTTTTTTTTTGTCTGCTGAGTTTCTTGCGGCGCTTCTTCTCAGCAGTGGTCTCCTCTTGTGAAGCGCTGGTAGATTCTTGACGTGTAAAAGTGCCCGTGCGGCCTTCTTACTGAATAAATGTCTTTATCTTTATCTTTATCTTATCTTTACCCTATTTGTTAATAAAAAAACAGGTAGAAAAGTGTGAAATTTTAGAAATATTTTGTTAACTTTCCTATTAAACTTTATTTTTCAATCATAACAATGAATCAAGTTAGATAATCAAAGAGTTCAAGACACGTATACTACTCATAAACCATGACCTCCCTCCCTCCACTAAAGCATCTAGCAGAGTGCTCACGTTTCGAAAAAAAAAGTTGCTCTAAATTGCGTCATACAAACATATCATTTTTATTTATTCCACAGAGCTTCAACTTTTATGTTAGTTGATGCTGTATATTATTAAATTAATTTCTGAAGATGTTTATAAAAAATGGAAAGAAGTGGTCTCTAGGAAACAGGCGTACTTAATTTAATGTATGCATGTATGTATGTGTGGTTGCCGGGTTAGAGTAGCGCCACTCCATGTCTTCCCGTGTGGATGTCGTAAGAGGCGACTAAGGGAATATAGGCTTGTAGTACTGTTAGGCGATGGGCTTGCAACCTGTCACTAATATGCTGGTAAACATCTTAGCCTATTTGTGCAAATTGTGGTTACTGAATTATCAACAACTTTTAAAAGTTGTACCTAATTCTGTAGCTCTGCCTAGCCCACGATTACAGGCGTGAAGGTATGTATGTATGTATGTTTAAAAAAAATCATTTTTAGCAACCGTGGTGGTAAAGTCAAAAACACTAACTATACACCTATCTCGTCAAATGTTATGTTACACATTATCACTACATAGTATAAAACAAAGTCGCTTGCGCTGTCTGTCCCTATGTATGCTTAAATCTTTAAAACTACGCAACGGATTTTGATGCGGTTTTTTTAATAGATAAAGTGATTCTTAAGGAAGGTTTATATGTATAATACATTCCACGCGGGCGAAGCCGCGGGCGGGTCGCTAGTTATAACATATATTGTCCGAGGCATAGGGGCGTATTTTTTTTTAACCTTTACTGTGCTATTATTTACATTCCATGTTGATCTTTAGCAACATATTTGCAACCATCCGATTAACTTAACTTTAAATAGCAAAGTGAAATGTTTAAACAACTGCGTACCCCAAAAACTTTCCTTAACCTTATTAGAATGCAAAGCCAGTGTTACTCCCTGTTAAGTCAAAGTGTGTGGAGGCACAAAAGATAATGAAAATTAACTTTCAGCCTAATTGACCCCGTAATTGTGCCATGAAAAAGAATTCATTTGTTTCGAAGTCCCTCACAGAAGTTGTTGCATCTCATCTTTCTTTGAGGAGAGAAATAATTAAAAGGACTTATAAAAACCATTGTTTTTAATTACAAAAAGGTATAAAAGTTTTTTTCTTTTCGTATTTTATGCAATCGTTGGAAGTGTAGGGTAAAGTCACCAGTGGTCAGCCAGTGACCAGTAGTCGACCTTAGGTATATGAGTGCGATAAACCGAACGAATTTTTTGTAAGACTTAATTTAAATGTGTAAGAACAAATTCGCACTGCTAGATTCAAACAGTAGTAACTCAAAATACAACCGTATTTTAAAATCAACTTTATTACAACTTCTATAAAATTGAAACAAAACTAGCAAGGATTTTGAGTTGATACTGTATTGATCTAGCAGTGCGATAATATTAAATTGAACGTTTTATCAAACTTTAGCTAAGAAATAGTTAAAGATATCTAAGGAGATCGACCCAAAGATAATGCTACGAACTCATTACAATAAAACATCTCAATGTTTATTTCACGCTCATACTAAAGTAACTTGGAGATTACTTCGGGAAACAGCGCTTTCGAAATGGCAGCTATTATTCAAGAGTCCTTGTTTTGTTTGGAAAAATGTGGGGAAAGGAAAAGTTTATAACCTAAGTCGATAAGCATATTATTGTAGGTACCTATGTACGTATAGAAGTGGGATAAAAACTGTACTTAATTTTGGCAATATCAAGTTTTTGGCAATATTACTACAAAGCTGACAACGATAGAATTAGCTTGATTGAAAGTTATAATCATCAGTGATTATAATATTATTATAAAACTTATTCATCTCTTGAGTCCACGAAAACTATAGTTTGCATGCAAGTAGGTATTTGTCGCAGTAATAAAAGTAGGAAAAGCCAAAACAATGAGACTTTTAATTGTTAAAACTGCCACTGATCAATTATTTTGTCGCCATGTGAAATTATAAATTGTGTTACACTGACAGTTTTTTTCTCGCTTGAACGGCTTGAGGGATCTGCATTACCTAAATATATTAAGAGTGGAGATAGTTTACACCCTGAAGTAACGCAAAAACTATCTTTTACCTTGGAAAAAATTCTGTGTCTGAGGAATAGTTAACGCGGACGAAGTCACGGGCAGAAAGTAGTACAAATTTTGTCAAACTGCAGCACTTCCTTTAACAACAGCAATTATTCAGGACCATTCGGCCTGCTAAATTTTTATCTCTTAAATTCCTCTAAATTCACGAGATACATTAATGCAGAATAAGCCACCAAAATAACCTTGTTAATTAGAGATGCTGAAGGAAGGAGATTAAACGAACGACACGACGGTATAGAGTGAATTTAATTTCATATTATTTTCGGGCGGAGCGCCGAGCGAAATGTACTATAAAATGACGAAGTGTTTTTGTTCTTTTTCACAGAGTTCACTGGCTCTCTTCCACTAAGCTTGCTCGGGCATAAAAAGAAAATGAGATGCATAGATTAGTTAGGATTTTTTACTTTAATATAATTTATCATTTTTTATTCTGCTTCATGTTTGGGTGGATTACAGTTTATTCTGAGTCATCGATGCTATTTCGTAAGATCGATTACTTGATCCAGTTGTTCTTTGAATATCACACCCTGAGAACAATAGTGACCTAATTCAGAAATTTCAAGTTTCGAGTTGAGTCTCTATAATAATAAACTTAAGACTTGAAGTTTGAAAGATGAAATTTTGAATTAGGTCAGTATTATTCTGAAGGTGCGATATAGTCGTGACAGTGTCTGTACGTCGAAATTGAACTTTTTCCACATATCAAGTGGTAAATAGAGACGAGAACAGCGCTCCGGTGCCAGTCAACTTTAGTATTAAATAGGAACAATTTATAATGGTAAACCATCATTTAATCGAATTTCACTTCATCGATATCATCATTTCATCGAACATTATCTTCTGCTGAGCCTATGATGATTTATGGATAACTTAAACAATTATTACGTAGGTCAGGTTAGGTTACACTTGTAACATAACCTGACCTACGTCTGAGTTTCTTGCGGCGCTTCTTCTCAGCAGTGGTCTCCTCTTGTGAAGCGCTGGTAGATTCTTGACGTGTAAAAGTGCCCGTGCGGCCTACTTACTGAATAAATGTCTTTATCTTTATCTTTATCTAACTACTAATAAGAATTAACTCATGCGGCGAGAAATGACAAATAAATCAATACTCCAATAAAACGGTAAACCAATACTAACTAAAAATTGTGTAATCAACCTGACATGAATTGATAAATACAATGCTCATAGGTCAGCAGAAAGTATTTGACCTTTCGTGACCTTGACCTTTGGGTTAAACTCCGCAAAACTACAAATCAAACTGGATACATAAATAAAGCATGTTATTGCAGTTAGCTATAGAAACCATTATGATTTATTATTGTCTCGTTAGCTCCAAATTGGTCCCCAAACAGCTACTTACAGAACTAACCTAAATTCAGGGCAATTAATATAAATTACTTAGATTTACAATCCCTTTGGGGGTTTAGATCGCTGTTATTTCCTTTTGTAACGCATAATGGCGCGTTATAACGATTTCGGGTTGTTTGTACATCAATTCTAATGAATACATCACTAATTAGGTTTGGCAAAGGCTTCGTGGGAACCGGATCACAGACTTAGTATAATTGTAACGAGAGTTAACATTAAGAAGGAAATGTTACTACTAAAGCCAAGTAAGAGGGATCTTTTGCAATGATATTCTTCTTTATAATTATTTGTTAAATTGTTGCTCTGTGAAATTTTGTGACATTGTTCCTAATATAGGAGGGAGGTATGTATTATTTGTCATTTCATTTATCATAATACATCTTTTAGATCTTTTGAATACTCAAAATAAGCTAAGCTAATTTAAAAAATCAAGTTGACAAAGAGTGACATTTTTTGGAATATAATTATGATTCTTAGCGTACTTAGAATGTCTTACCTTTTTTTTTGCTTTGCTCGACAAAGAAAATTGTAGCAACGTAGCCATTCAAAAAATTAACCAAATGAAATATTAATGTGTCATGTCCTTTTCATAGATCATCATCATCATGGGTTTATGACATTATGACATAGCTACGCAGTTTATTTTACGGCGAGTGTGAAGGACGGAGCTTTATCAGTTATATAGCTCTGTCCTTTTCTCTCAGCGAAAACTGAACTGCATAGTTATGTCTAGGCTTGGGACTTTTGGATGCTCGCTATGGTTCTAGAATCCACGGAGTCGCCATTATGTTAAAATCTTTTTTTAGAAGTCAAAGTCAAAGTGGATAAGTACATACAACTTGTATGTATATAATTACCAATAATAAAATACTCTATTGCTAGTAAACAAAATAAACTAAAACAAATACTTTAAGTAACAATAACAAAAATGTCTTTTTCAATCTACTATTAGTCGTCACTTCAAAATTTTTGATGAGGTACAGGCTTTTTGAATCAGTGCATCATAATCATCATCTATTACTATTTCATATTCATCATCAAAATGGTACTAAGAATGGATCACTATTATTTTTTCTATATTTTAACTAATAAATTTATGATAAAATTAATTGCAGTCATAATAACGTGGTTATTACCGATCGATATAACAGCGTAAATCTAACATGTTTTATTTTTACACTTTGACTTCGAAAAATAATATTTTAACATAATGGCGACTCCGTGGAATCTAAAACCATAGCGAGCATCCAAAAGTCCCAAGCCTAGTTATGTCATAATAACCCTCCAGGAAATGTGACCTATCTGGTAGGTATTGGTATGATTTAAAAAAATTATCTTACTCCACTCCATCTTACCGACGTGTAAAAGAGCCGTCATGTGGCCAATTTACTGAATAAATACTTTTAAAGTTTGAATTTTTTGACTTTATTATGAACAAACTGTCAAGTGTTTTTTTTTTTTATGTACTCTGTATTTGTGTTGACTTTCTAATATTATCATTTAATTCATGAATCAATGCCATGCCATGTAATTTATACTGTGTTATATTGAGTAATAAAATCTGAATCTGAATCTGAAGTCAGCAAAAGAGACAGAGAGTCAAAACTCTGTCCCTTTCACTAAATAGAACTTGTCACGTTTATATTGTGCTAATACAGTGGGCTCAGAAGCCGGTCTTCACAGACAAACTAATTAATAATCAATGATAAAACGGGGCGTATCCTCGATACCTGTAAACGGTTCACTGGCTTTGCGGCCTCGAAGGATACAATGGTATATTTTTATACTTCATATTTATAGCTGGGTGAGTATTATGGCCGCCTTTTGCGGTGGGAAAACATTGATAAATCATACGTCACTCTCGCACTTAGCTGGTTAGAAAGTGATGGATGCTTTATCCACGTTAATCCACTTTGATAAACACGAACATAATTGTGTTTATCGCTTTAGATTAAACGTATGTCACTTTCACACTTACTTATTTGTCAGAAAGTGACAAATGTTTTATCAACAGCCAGCAATAAATTTGACCATAATAGGCCACTGTTTGATTGATAAAACTGAGCGCGGGCGCACTGTTGTGCAGTAGGTATTTTGTTAATAAGAGTAAAAGAGGTCAAATAGGTACTGCACCTGTCAAGTGAATAAGACTAACGCCAACTATATGATTACGATATTGGAGCAAGGTGGGTTAATACAAAGTGAATTGAAGGTTCTGGTAAAATATAAAAAATTGGGGAAGCATGCGAGATAATGAGTAATTTTTTTGATTTGAAAGAAAAAACGTTTTGAATAGTTGTATAATGTTTGTGTTATGAATGTGCACTTCATATAACGCAATATTTAGGCAAAACTACGTAAGATTACGTATTACAGAAGCCTCTGAAATATGCAGTCTATTCTGCGATTGGACGGCGCCATTTTTTACGCCTGAGAGGAAAAGAAACCTTAGAAATGCGTGGATTTTGTAATAGTTTTTATTTTGCAGTTCTTGTGCTTCGGAAATGATCTTCTTTTTTTTCAAAGTCAAACATTTTAACGTTTAAATACCGTCTATTACGAATACTTATAGTATTTTTCAAGTATTTTAACGTTCGCCTAAAAACAGACTTTGCAATTAACTATTACTTACCGGTCAGTGACAGGTGTAAATTTTGATAAACCCTTCATTATTCACTGTACCTATGCGAAGACTTCGAATACGGTTCCAAATTTTCAAACTGCGATATCTTAAAACAAAAAGTTACCGAAGTGACACGACTTTATTGTCATGTACAGTCGAAAACTTGAATTTGTGGTTCGCTTTAAGTTCAAAGTCAATCTGACATTCTACAGTAATGAGGTTGAATTTCATATAAACTACAGATGACTTGGCATCTCTTACGACATCGATGACCTCACCTTTATACAATTTCATCAGCTTGTATGTCACCTGTCTATAACCATTTTTTTGTATAAGTTTAACCTTGTTTTAAACACTAACGCGTACATAAAGTCATACATTATCAGCAGGGGTTGAACTTTTCATGGCGATGGCGTCAGTTTGTATACAGGCTGATTTAAAATGAAAGACTAGTATTGAAAGGTTGAAATTTGGTTCAAGTATCGCCTAAAAAGTGCATATACCTATAGGGAGTTTGGTTTGGAGCTGACGAATACTAAATCTAATGCCAATTAAATCATTACATTTATTTAGATTTTATTTTAAGTACAATCACTAAACTACTTAGTCCTAGACAACGACTCATGTGCACATACACTGCGATATGACTTGACGCAGCATTCTGTGTCCCTACAAACCCTTATTTAACTTTCTTAGTGTAACGATACTGACATTGGGAAGGACAATATATGATTAAATAGACATAAATACAATTATGGCATTGACATTAATAAAAGAACGTTGGTCTACATTTTCCATTTATAGTAATGAGTGGTGAAAAAAAATATGATGCTGCCGTGGTTCGTATTTTGATAACGATTAAGCTGTATTTAACTCTAATAATTTTACCACTTCTTACTTTTTTTTTACCGGTTCAGACAAACCTAAATACCCGACTGTAAAATTTTGTCATTTTGACGTCATCGGCATGAAAAGTTCGACCCCTGATTACATTACAGTGAACTATTTACTTCGTGCTTTATCGGCACTATCAATTCATTCCCAATGCAAACACACAAGAAAGCGTCTCACATTTTATCTCTACCTCCAGGTAACTGCGACAGGATGAGAAGTGACCCATTTCTGTCAATGTACGGTCCGCGAAAGTGTCGCACACTCAGTCAGTCTTACTGCGAGGCAGTTACAAATTGCGTTACTGAGGGGATAAAACCTGTTTTTCTGCGGTGTGAGTCAGTTTAGTCCGTGAAAAATTTGAGCCATCTTGCTTGGGCGATTTAGTTTTTGAGCATTTTATCAAAATATTAGAAGGTTTATTTTTTATGTGGAATATCGATAATAATCATTTTAGAGTATGAAATAAAAGAAGGCATAAAAAGGAGCGTTTTATTTCTTTCATAACATCTGCACTGTATTAATGTGCTAAACTAAATCATAAAACTAAAACTAATTCTCTTAATTCCTAAGTTTGTTTAGCGTAATATTCCTGATACTTTTGCCATAAAAGAAAAGTAATACAATTACACGTCTTTATTATCTTGCAAGGTTAGAAAGACCCTAAAACATGAATGAATGAATACAATCCATTACGATTTGGAATACTTATCTGACCTTTCAAAGTCTAAGGGTCACATAGTGCACGCAATGTGGAACATTTTATGTAACAATATTATGAGAACTAGTTTGACGTAACCAAAGCAAAAGTTTTAGCTCTAATATTTTGTAAAAAAAAACTTCGGTCCAACTAAATGTACGTGAAAAATTAGTTTTCTTGGTAATTATGTATTCTTCTCCTTTTTCTATTAGTGCAACCCTTTTTCCCCGATGTGAAACAGTCGAAAAAGATATCCACTTTTGAACCTTATTTAAATGCAACGAGATAATAAAGTGAATATATACAAATCTTTGAAGTGGACTGTATTCCACATTCAAAATTAAATCTATTACTGATATTACTTCTACATCAATATTACTATCCTACTTTACAAATTTTTGTGTGTGTGTGTTAGTTTGTTATTTTTTCTTGCTACAACGGCAGGTCGGAATTGGATGATGATGAATGGAGATAGCTTATACCTTGGATTTAAACAAAGGGTACTTTTCATACTGGAAACTGTAAATGTTACCGGGAGAATATCGATAATCAAAATCTACGCGGGCCACGCCGCGGGCAGAAGCTAGTTATGAATATTAAAGCAACTTTGTCTGTTTGTTACGCTTTAACGAACAAATTGCTGAACCGATTTTCATAAAATTTCTTATGGAGATAGCTTGAACCCCAAGAAAGGACATAATATACGCATATCCGCGAGTAGCGAAATGACTTCTATGCAGACAGAGTCTAGGGCAACAGCTAGTTAATCATAATTTCTTATAGCACGAACAGGGTACGGTGTAGTAGGTTATACTAGTAGTGTTTTAAATAAAACTAGTAAAACAATTACGCAACACACCAGCTAGAAGAAGGCATTTATATTTTTTACCACAGTTTAATAAGATAAGACAAGATGCGTGGCGAGATCGTTATCGAAAATGTATAGGATTGACGTCAGCTGTCAAACGCTTATGTCTTCTTCTCCTTTTTTTTATAATGGCGGTCCACCGCGGTATTTGGCAGTGATTTTGCCAGTGTCAAGTGAGTACAGTATATCAGTAAATATAATTTAAAAAAAGTAAAAAGCCAAACATCATTCAATCGGCCATCTTCCTTTTTCGAAGGGGAAGCGTTGCTTATGTCAGTTGACAGGTGCCATACACTTTGTCAGTTTTTGAAAATCGAATAGCGTTAACCATCTATTCTAGGGCCTCTATAGTATACCAACTAAAAATTGTTTGGCAGTGTACCAACATCACAACATTTAACAGTATCACACTACACGTACATTCATTTGCATCATTCTAAATTTAAAGTACGAAAATATATTAAGCAGCTACACTAAAAACCGTTTTGGCTGTCCCTACCCGCGCCGCAGCTATGTCAACTCATCTCATAGCAAATATGTACTAGCTCGTGTAAGGGTTCGCCTCCTTGAACGCCGTTGTAAGTTTCTATAGGTAAATCACTCGAGCGATGCGGTCTTTGCGTGTAGTTGTGAAGACATCATAGGAATAATTCAGAACAAAACGTTACAGTGCTTGGGCGAAATTCAATGCTATCCCTATTTTTACATCCTCACTCACACATATGCAGATGAATAGCTATATTGATTTAGCTGCACCTTTTTCCAAATCTACTTTAGAGGTTTCCTTAGAACTCTTTTTATAGAATGGTTCCCTTTAAGTTTGTTTGCATACGTGTCTGAAATTTGAATGAAAAGGTTTGAATTGGATTGAAATATTGACTACTTTTGTACCCGTTTTTTTACATATTAATGCAATGTTAATAAATCTCAAATAAACAACTAAATTTGTGTTTATATATTTTTTACATCATTATTATTAGTATGCCAACAGGCTTTACTTTAATTTGTTTAAGCTTAATTGCTTGTTTCAATTGATAGTTCTTACTGCCAATTAAATAATATAAAAAAAATACTTAATGATTTAATAGCGTACACAATTAACTCGGTCATAAATTTTATGGATTACTTAAAACCTATTCATATTATTAATCTGAAAGTGAGCTTATATTACCTATCCACCTACAACGCCTCTTCACCGATTGGATATGAATAATGGAGATAGCTTTCGATTTGGGAAAGGCGAATAGGTTCTTATCCAATTTCCAAAAAAAGGCAAAAGAAGACCGATTAGTTTCTCTCAGATAAAGGCGCGGGAAAACCTAACTAGTAAATTTAAAACAAAACTATCATTGAGTATTATATTTTATAGACCATGATAGTCTAAAGCCAATCGAATAAATTTCCGTACACAAATTGGAAATATAGTAGACCTTTCGCTCGTCCAAAAACAAAACACTACAAAAAATATAAACTGTGTTTTCTGTTAGAAAACTAGAATTCAGGTTGGCTGTATCGAGCTCGAACGAAGTCGATGAGCTGTGAAAAAAGTAAATAGAAAACTATGCAGTTTATGAAGAATTAAAAAAAAACTTGTAAGCTCCTGAAGTAGAAAATACCCGGTAGAAATACTTGATTCAAGGTACTTAAGTAATGCGGAGAACCGTTTCGTTCACGGTACGACGAATCTGAGTAGGTGAAAAGTATGCCTCTGAGAATTTGAACCGTTATTAAGTGTAATTGAAGATAGCATTTAGGTTATGGTTCACGTACTCTTGGTAATGAATAATGCAAGTTTAAGTTAATGTAACACTAGACAAATTATCTGCGATCTACGCCCAATCCTTTGATAGTTTCTAAAATTAAACCATAAGGATGGATTTGGTTACTTATCGATGAAAAAATACACATTTTTGAACAGGGAAATGAAGTCCTGTTATTAGTTTTTTAAGTCAAGTATTTTTAGAAAGCGCTTGAATATAAAGAATAAGGGCTATTTAAAAATAATATTTAGACTACGTAGGTATATATAATACATCATAAAATAACCAAGCGAACTGAAGCCCCAGCCGATATGCATTACGCTAACTAGCGTTTCAATTCGCTTTGTTTTGAAACCAATCGCGTTAATAGTAGATCACGTGACTTCGTATTACGTCATCTACCAGTGACGCGATTGGTTTAAGAACCAAACGAATAGAAATACTTGTAAGCGTAAGGCACCTTGGTTAGGATGTTTATTTCCCGCAACTCTTTCTGTTTAATCGTAAAATCGTAAGAACCAAACAAACAAAATGGCTTCGCTACTGGGTAAAACAATGTTGCTTCTTCTTCTTCTTCTTCTTCTTCAGCGCATATGCGCCCACCGTTCGGCATACGCCTCTCCAATTTTCCTCCACTGGACCCGATTTGCGGTGGATCTCCCCCAGATTGGGCCTGCGGTCGAGCTGATGTCATCCGACCACCTTGCTGGGGGCCTGCCAACTTCTTTCTTTGAGCACGGTTGCCACTCTAAAATGCGCTTGCTCCATCTTCCATCAAACTATGTTGCAAGCCTTTGATGTTTTTTCGTATCGTTTTTAACTCGACCGCCATAAATAAATAAGAGCTATCGTAACGTCAACAATCCGATGACAAAAAACGTCAAAGGTGCGTCAAAGGTGGTTTGCGAGTTGTATTAGATGCCAAGAGTTACTTTTGCAATTGTAACATTAGTATGGATGTTCTTGTCTCACTATTCCAGCTCAATGACACCATAATAATGACATTACCTCCGATCTACATACGTTACCTAAACTTCAGCTTAATTGAACACCGGGAAGTTACTTTGACTCGCGTGATTGAATAATCCCCAGACACCAGGATAGTTGAAAGTGAATCAACGTTTGTATTAGAAGACAGCTTGTGTCATAGATGAGGGAAATGACAGTCGAAGTCTTTTTTCTCATTCTATTTGCTGCCTCGCTTCGCTTCGGGTTATGTCAGTTTTCTGTAATATCCGTAAATAATTAAGAACTTATTATATATAAAAATCTTATTTTTGAATCACACTATCTATTGATAAAAACCGCTTTAAAAAATGACAGTCGAAGTCTTTTTTCTCATTCTATTTGCTGCCTCGCTTCGCTTCGGGTTATGTCAGTTTTCTGTAATATCCGTAAATAATTAAGAACTTATTATATATAAAAATCTTATTTTTGAATCACACTATCTATTGATAAAAACCGCTTTAAAAAATGACAGTCGAAGTCTTTTTTCTCATTCTATTTGCTGCCTCGCATCGCTTCGGGTTATGTCAGTTTTCTGTAATATCCGTAAATAATTAAGAACTTATTATATATAAAAATCTTATTTTTGAATCACACTATCTATTGATAAAAACCGCTTTAAAAAATGACAGTCGAAGTCTTTTTTCTCATTCTATTTGCTGCCTCGCTTCGCTTCGGGTTATGTAAGTTTTCTGTAATATCCGTAAATAATTAAGAACTTATTATATATAAAAACCTTCTTTTTGAATCACTCCTATCTATTGATAAAAACCACTTTAAAAATTTGCTTATTTTAAAAGATCTTAGCAATACAGAGGGACAGGCTGCGGCAAGCGACTTTGTTTTCTACAATATATGTAAAGATCTGTCGTTATGAATAAAAGTGTATTGTTTGTATCACCTTCCAAGTTTTCACCTAGCGGTTCTCACGGAACGGCACTGACTTCACACTTGCTGAGTTGGAACCGTCTTGCAACAACAGATCTAGAGTCTAGTGTTATTTTATTGTGTTTTTCTTTCTCTCGTCGTAATTTGTGTTTGTTGTTGAGAATAAATGTCGTTTCAATTCTTCTTTCTTTCGAAATATCTACATGCCCATTTGTCTATGCATGTTTTTGGTGACGGGTGACCAAGGTGACGCTGCGTTGTTAATTGACTTGTCAAATAAAAATAATAAAACTGAATAGAATCACAATAATCCCATGCAATAACCACTTTCCCTTGGTTCCTTGAATTTCAAACAGTTGCACACCTAAAAATCAGCGAGCAAAATGTCTGCCAGATGTTTTTTCGTATCCAGGGAGTCATAATGAATCGAATGGGCACAATGAGAACCGTGTGCAACTCCGCCCCATGATAATGCAGAGCCCTGAATGTCTGCCCCTTTGATTTTCTTCGTTTCCAAGATGATTGTGACCATGAACCCCAGAGACATACATGTGCAAATGATTCCGAACCCCCTCCATTTTTTAAGCAACTTCAATCCGCTGTAACGCGAAAACGCAGCGACATAGGACCTTAATTTACCGGGCCAAATCAATCTGTACTGATCTTATCTGCAATCCACGCCTATGTGAAACATGTGCAAATCATACACCGAAATGCTCGCCAGCTTCCTAATACTTTAGACGATGACTATAAAAAACACAGTTCGACGTCTTAGTAGTTCTAAAAGTAAGACAAAATATTGTAACGCTACTAACAAAGCAGTAATTTACGTAACATTTATAAAGCAGTAATAAATATGTTTCCAAAAGATTGGTCAAGAAAATCCAACGTTATCTGATCTCAGAAAATATAGCAGAACCAAGTTACGCAAGCAATAAGGAAGATATTTATGCCGGGTCTTTTTAATGACAAACTCTTAAGTGATCGGATTCCGTCCCCCTTACTTACGTAACTTAGTTACTCCGACTAAAGTTAACGAACTGAAGCTTGATCTTTCTACGAGATTTCATATAAAATCAGTTGTATGGACAAAGTTTGGTCCAAAGCTAAGATAACTCACGTGGTCCAGATAGTTCTCTATTTTCGAACTAATCCCCTCATTGAAGTCGTGTTTATGTGACCCAGATCGAAGTTGAATAACTAGTTGACAAAGCCAAACGCGGTAGGGTACAGATTACATTAATTCGATTTGATGTCAACGATCTCTTCCCGTTACAATTTTTTTTTGATCAACAGAGAGGCACGCGTGGCGCATAACGGGAAACAAAAGATATCTTACATCATCCACAGAATTTATCCAATTTCTCTCCACTAATAGAAGTAACCAAAAAGTTACCTAAAGTAAAGTAAAGCCTGGCGTTTCGCGTTTTTTTTACAAATTCATAAGCTTCAGATTTGTGTCTTCGTAACATCAGTTTTTATTCAAACATTTTAATCATTTTGTTACTTTCAATACCATCAAATTTATTTTTGATGTTGACGTTTCCTTACAAAATAATTTTAAGCAATGTCACCATGATTTCTGTGGCACTGGAATCTTTTAATTAGCTAAAAGTAGCCCATTACGAGTAATGACTAATCAGTGTTAATGGATCTCATATACCGTTTTATGTCGTATCACGGACAAGTATTTTTGCTTCTATGATGTGGTTAGGCGGGAAAATAATTTCTTTGGGTTTTCCGCCCATTGCGTCGCTATTGTCCACATTTTGATATTTTTGCTGTCGTTAAGTTTATTTACTTGTTTGGGTTAATTCAATCTTATGTTTTGAATTTTGTATGGATTATTTTTGACTTGTAATAGCATTTGTTGGAACTGATATAATTTCAAAGTACAGAAATGGTACAAGACGCTTATCATCCCGTAAATCGGCACTGTTTCCAAGGCATGATTAATCTACAACTACTAGGTTAAATTCACAGACGTACAAATACAAGATAAATAAAGTGTTTTACTCTATTACATACTTAAATTCAGCGCCAGCCTCCATCCAACCATACAAAAATAGAACACAATAAAATCGTGTCCTTGAATCTCCTAAATAAGGTAACAAATCATAGACCAACAAACAAGTGGAACGAGTGCTAATACACGCTCAAAATTGCACGTCACGCGTTGTTTTTCTGTGAACCCTGAGCATGTGACGTCACCGCACTCATGTTTGTATTATCAGAGCTATAAGCTATCAAATTTTCCCCTTCGAATGCCGCCAAGTGTTTCTCCAAGGAGGCAATATCCTTAAGCCAAATTTCATGAGCCATTTATACTTCACGTATCACATTACTTTCTACCGTTTATTCTTCTCATTTTCCTTTTAACTGGCCTTTTGGATCAGATTCAGGTTACACATTTAGGTGATAGATACATATTTGGTGGTTTCTGAAATGTTAAGAGCCTCTTTCAATAGCGTAGTTAGTTTAGTGTATTTCGAGCGTCTGTGGAATTGGTAAGGCTTTTAATGTTTAAAAGCGAGTAAGAGACAGTTTCCCGAAAGTCCTTTGAAGGCCTCGCGCGTTTTCCATATTATTGAATCCAATATACTATTTAAATAATGACTTACTGATCATGATGAATCAGCATAGTCATTATAGGACCACAATACATACATACATACATATCTTCACGCCTGTAATCCCAGAGTGGGTTAGGCAGGGCTACAGACTTACCTACAACTTTAAAACTTGTTGATAATTCTGTAACCACATTTTGCACAAATAGGTTAAGATATTTACCAACGTATTAGTGACAGGTTACAAGCCCATCGCCTACACTACAAACCTACTGCAACCTTTATTTATTCCCTTAGTCGCCTCTTACGACATCCACAGGATGACATGGAGTGGCACTGTTCTAACCCGGCATCCACACGGGAAAATAGGACTAAAATTAAATAAAATAATTTGATTGAACGTCTAAACTATATTTTATTCAGCAGGTTCAGTACCCCAGTTTACGATCGCCTTTAAAATCCTGCTGACATGACTATTCAACATAGTTCTAACAATTTATGACTGCCAAAACAGAAGAAACAAAAGACGTAAACTTAACTTCAGGGCTATAAAAGATATCTCTTAAACTTTAAGGATCGTGTGACGTGGCCAGTGAGTGTGAAGAATATCTTTGGATAAGGGTCTGACGACAATCGGACGGTTGCAGAAAGGCCAGGACCTCTTTAAGCCCCGTTTGCTTCCGCGTTCGCTCGTGTACCACTTCCCTAGCCTTTGTTACAGAATGTATCCTTTCAGACCCAAAACTACTGTGCATTTGGATACAAAACACGTGTAAATCGTTTGTGTAGTAAAATTTATGTATGTTGAGGTTAAGGTATATTACAATTAGGGAATCTTGTGGTGTAACATACAGAACACAGATCGAAACAGCAAAACAATAGAAAGATAGCAACATAGTAGTATTAACACTACCAGGGATATTACTTTTAACATCATGTTATAAGTACCGTAAAATAGGGTGACTTTAGAATCGCGACGACTTTGATAATTGGTTAAATCATCGATTTTAAGCAATGTCCGAGTTATTTTTTAGTTCTCTCGTGACATTACTTTTGCATGTCTCATATGCGAGCCCAAAGCATTGATAGTTGAAGTATTTTCAGACAAATTGGATTTCAAAACTCCAAAACCAAAAAACCATCAACTTTTGACATGCTTCAGAGGGGTTATTATGACGCTTTGCATTGCACGCTGAGAGAAGGAGAAAGGTATACAACTGCCATAGCTTTGGTCTGTACGCTCACCGTAATATAAACTGCATAGCTATGTTATAATAACCCCCCCCACGGGCGACTTTGATAATGTGATATAAACACAAGCATAATCAAAGATTTGAAACTGCGTTTCATTATTTTTCAACAAAGCCGTGCTCCGTAGTCTGCCTATAGCTGCTTTAAGTTACTTCAAATGTGTAGTCGCCAATGTAACAATTTTAATAATTTATTTTACGATTAAATGCGGCAGTAACAGAAGATTTAAGTATTTTTAAAATTAATCAATTTAATCCCATTTACGGACTTACCTATTGTTTTTAACTGTGCCGCCATTACTGTCAAGTAAATAACAGTTACCATAACATTGACGATGCAATAACATGTCAATAGCAAAAATATTTGACTGCATAGAACAGAGACCCTGATTGAGAACCAGAAGTTAAAATTTACAAACACAGTTATAAGAAAAAAGTTACTTTAGAAAAGTGGATCTGCTTACGCGTAACCTGCCAGATCGTGTAGACACAATCATTAAAGGATTTCTTTATCATCATCATCATGTCAGCCGAAAGACGTCCAATGCTGGACATAGGCCTCCCCCAAGGCTCTCCACTCATACGGGTCTTGTGCTTTTCGCATCCACCGGATGATAAAGATAGGTAAATAAATACCAGGGGACAATACAATAAGATGTAGGCTTGTAATATGGGTACTTGACAACGATATAAATGCTTAATATAATTACAGAGAAATAAATAGTTACATACAAAGTTAACCTTTAAAACTCAGGAACAAATACTCTCGCTCATCACACAAATATTTGCCCTCACCGTGAATCGAACCCGAGACCGCTAGCTTCGTAGGTGTCGGAGGCAGATTCACTTATAACTAAGCCAACGCATCGTCAAAAAGATAATCCTTATATATACTATTAAACGAGCAAAGTTTGTAGATATAATCACGTTCTCGAAAAAAGCTCTATCGATTTCGATGAAAATTTGCAATAGCCGAGTTTTTTCCGAGGGCGAAACATCGATATTTCAAGTTGTCATATTCGGTAAAAATCGTTTTCGGTCGGTCTACCAGGTACTATATGAAACGCTAAGTAAAATGCTTAAATTCACCCCAAAACAAAAGGAAAGAGCTATACTAAAAGTATTATAATTTTATGAAATAGACAAAATTTTCGTTACGAGAATTCAACTTTGTATTCAAGGTAAAGTTATTTCTTAGATAGCTCTTAGGTGCTTCGGGTTTGTACTTTTCTCTCACTCGCTCTCATAAGCTCCGATGAAGAGTGAGTGAGAGAGAAGTACAAAACCGAACTTAACCGAAACCGAGTGCTTACAGACTGTTTTTATGTTGAATCAACTCGGGATTTTAACAAAATGTGAACTGTTGCAGCGGAGAGTATTTCGGCGAAACATGACATATCTTTTATTCGCCGAATTTATCGGAACCGAATGTGGTATATATTTGGTTCCAATTTATTTTCAGATATTTTTTATTGTTCTGAGGTATTTAAATTTAGGATACCTACATCTCTCTGTAGGGTCATAGACAAATCCAACGATTAAACCCTATGTAATCTCATCACATGAGGTTGTAATTATGCCAAGGTTCTAAGGTGGATCAACGTTTAAAGTCTTTGATGGTACCAGTCAAGAGGGGTTAGCTTTCCTTACTTTACTTGAGTCTTGACACTTTATTTTCCTTTACCAGTACATTTTTCTCAAGAAATAGGGTGCACGCGAAAACACAAAATAAAGGAAATACTTTAGCGAATTGGTAACCGAGGCAGCCAGCCGAATTAACGAATGTGCTAGCGAATGAAGTGGTGAAATAACTCTTTTCAACCAAGGTAAATTTTTACGTAAAGTTATGAAGATACTTTTTAGAGTTCCGTAGTGAAACTTGGAACCCCTGTAGTTTCACCATGTCCGACCGTCCGTTCATCCGCAGTTAAGCTCAGAGACTCTTTGTTCTAGAAAGCTGTAATTTGGCATGAATATACATTAGTCACGCCGACACAGTGCAAAGTGGTAAAAAATTGGTTTTTTTCTACGTTACTTCTTCTACACGTAATTTGGGGATGTCTTTTTAATTTTCTAGTCTACCTAATGGTGTGGGGTATCTCTGGATAAGTCCTTCAAAAATATTGCGAGTTTTCGGAAACAATTTTTTGATTAAAGGATCCGTTTGTGCAATATTAATATTTAAAGTGCAATTTTTTGTTAGAATAAAAGTGTATAACCCTACAGCCAAGACTAGAAATATAAAAAATCTTAAAAATATCCTAAATTAAAGTAAACATAACTAATTTTAAAGGACTAAGTAGCTAGTAAAATCTTTTAATGAAAAACAAAATTCAATGTTCAATCAAGGCTTCTACAACGCTTTCTATTATTTTTAATTGCGAAAAGTTATCGTTTAATAGATTCTGCACGTGACTTTCGTGATGACCATCCCTCGGGAACTGTGTTTTTTACGGGATAAATGGCATTCCATTCAAATCCATCTAGTAACATAGTAGCTGTAAGCTAGCAAACAAAAAAAAGGCATTTTATGTCGGTGTGATAGAAATTAGCGTACCTCATTGAAACTAAACTAAATAAAATAAACGTTTATTTTAGATAACCATCACGCATACAAATAACCATACGAATTCATTATTCTTGGCTTAATAATGTAATTGACATTAATGTTAACCGCAGATAAAACTTTTAGTATATATACATGAACCTTGGTTAAGAGCATAAATCTTGCAGAAGTTGACGGCTGGATTGCTCTTACTTGTATGGTTTAAGCAGTAGCCTAGTTTTCTGTCTTGTTTCAGTTTAAATGTAAGCGTAACAGCTACTTACTTTTCGTAAGTATGTTGCTAGACTAATTCAAGTTTTAAGGATTCCACTGGAGCTAAGCTTATTAATAAAGTGAAGTGGAAAAAGCATAAATAAATGTCACAAGTTAATACCAGTTCAGTTTCGTTTAAATGAGCCAGTGTATTATTGAGACGGAACCAGGATAATCTCACACAAGTTAACCTAGTCCCAAACTAAGCTCTAGGTTTTAACCCTCTATAGGCACAAAAAAATAAACATACTTAAAATTCTAGAGAAATAAATAATAAAACATTCTCGCCGTCATCATTAATTATTTGCATTACGCAGAGCCACTAGCAACTAACCTAATCGTCATCGCCGCGTCATCGTATGGTGGCTATCTCTATAATCGTATTGTTTTTTTTCTCCGTCCCCCTCTATTTCTCCACTCAATTCTGCTTGAGTGAAATCGCGCCACTAATGAGCTCGCGACGTGCACCTACCATTTTTAGGGTTCCGTAGCCAATTGACAAAAAACAGAACCCTTATGGATTCGTCATGTCTGTCTGTTCGTTCGTATGTCACAGCCACTTTTTTCCGAAATTATAAGAACTATACTGTTGGAACTTAGTAAGTAGATTTATTCTGTGAACCGCATTAAGATTTTAGCACAAAAAAAGAAAAAAAAAATGGGCGTTCCCCATACTTACAACTGAAACTCCATTTTTTTTTTCATCAACCCCGTACATATATGCTATTTATGGATAGGTCTTCAAAAATGATATTTATATGAGGTTTCTAATAACTTTTTTTTTAAAACTGAATAGTTTGCGCGACAAACACTTCCAAAGTGGTAAAATATGTGTCCCGCCCCCTGTAACTTCTAAAATAAGAGAAATATAAAACTAAAAAAAATAAATGTTTATTACCATGCAAACTTCCACCAAAAATTGGTTTGAACGAGATCTAGGAAGTAGTTTTTTTTAATACGTCGAGTAAGGTTTAATAAAATTGCTGCTACGGAACCGTTCATGGGCGAGTCCGACTCACACTTGGCCGCTTTTTTATTTTTAAAGCCCCACAAGGATTTCCTCCAGCGTCTCCCTTCCCACATCGTTCTAACATTATAACCGTAACGCTAAACGTGGCTCAGCTTTAGCATCCGCGTAACTACCCACTTAAATAAATGCGACGTTTGCGCATACATTATTATTGCTATTGCTTATTCCGTTTATTAGATTCTTGTTTTGAATATGTTGTGGAATTAAGGTTAATGGCTTTATGCGTGTTGTGGGTGGTTTTACGTCTGTACGTGTTGGACTGGGAATTAGTCGGGAAGTACTTTTATCGTCATGATAATTGATCACCGGTGTTATTTGTCGGTTCATAATGGTGTTATAATGACATTGTTATTGAAGTAACCTTAGGTATGAAGATTACAGTAAACTTTGGAGTTCTGATTACAAATCCAATGCATGGGTATATCATTTTGTTTGTTTATCGGTACGCTTTAAATGATTATCTAACTTGATTCATTGTTATGTTTGAAAAATAAAGTTTAATAGGAAAGTTAACAAAATATTTCTAAAATTTCACACTTTTCTACCTGTTTTTTTATTAACAAATAGGGTAAAGCTACAACTGGTCAGCCAGAGACCAGTTAGTCGGCCTATGCCTATACTTTGTATGAGTGGGAAGAGTACGAAAGATATACAGGGCGTCCCACGGCTATGCCACATGGAAGGAAAGTACCTTAAATATTGGAGATGGAACATTTTACTGAGAGAAGACATTATTTGAATTTAAAAAACAATTTAAACTGCGTTCATAGATTTTTAAATAGTGACATGCTTGAACCGGGAATCGAACCCGTTACACGAGAAAATTAATTACCCTGTAGCTTTATCATACCGATCGAAAGGCTTCACCATAAGGATTATTTTTTGCTAAATAACATAGTCTCAAAAATAAAAGGAAGACCATGAATTTTAACATTTAATGTGTTTTTTTTTGTGAGCGAAATAATCAAAAGAGTGCGACTTTGTATTCAACAGGAAGGGACAGCATGTTTTGAGCATTTGATAAATTGATTAATTTAGTATTAAAAATGTTAAAATTCATGGTCTTCCTTTTATTTTTGAGACTATGTTATTTAGCAAAAAATAATCCTTATGGTGAAGCCTTTCGATCGGTATGATAAAGCTACAGGGTAATTAATTTTCTCGTGTAACGGGTTCGATTCCCGGTTCAAGCATGTCACTATTTAAAAATCTATGAACGCAGTTTAAATTGTTTTTTAAATTCAAATAATGTCTTCTCTCAGTAAAATGTTCCATCTCCAATATTTAAGGTACTTTCCTTCCATGTGGCATAGCCGTGGGACGCCCTGTAAAAACCCAATAAACCGAACGGCCATCTTCAAAAAATCTAGTAAAAATACGGCCCCAGATATTCCTTAGATAATGACCTATTTAACGACACCCCTCAGTTCAAAAGCTGTCAAGTCGTCGAAAAACAATTGAAAAACCTTACCCGTGTTTTCAGGCAGTCGATTAAAAACAAATTTATTTCAACCTAAAGCCTTGTTTTACTACACAAAAATCTTGCGTAAGTTATTTTTGTTCTCAAAATAAAAGGAATTTTTAAATTGATTCAAGCACCCAATCTTAATATAAGTAATAATATTTATAATAGGTATTTAAGATAAAAAAAACACCCTTATCCCTAAAGTTTGCGCTATTCAATCCAGGGATTACACCATTCTAGAACTGTTTAGAGAGTATGAAATCATCATCGTCAATGTGAAAAGTGCGAGTCATGAAAGCAAAATGGCGTCGATCATAAGATCAATAAAATTAAAACCAATTAAAATGTATAATATTTTCAGTATGTCCGTATTAATTTAATTTAAAAGTTACACTTAATAATAGTTTTTTTCGTCAAGTTATAGGGCACTAATCCAACCATATAATCATTTATGGGCGCCCATTCTAACACTCCTAACGAGCCGCAGCCAATAAAAACTAAACTTATGGCCTAATTATCTATTCCATTTGATTGTTCGCGTCAACGAAAACAATTTTACTCAGTCACGCCATTAAATATTTCATTTCCACGTGGATTTGCAATGTTCGCTCCCCGGGCAGAAAACGATTCATTTAGTCATTTATTTGACCTCATTTTGAAGCAAACGTTCAGAAGTTATAATAAAATGCCCTGTGAATGTAACTATTGTTTTAAGAAGTAGAGATTAACTAGAGTACCTATTTATAATACTCGGCTGTCTTGTGTCACATTATCTCTGCTGGGCCTGTTTTAGTGGCGGTAAAAATCATATCGTCTTTGACCTCTCATGTCGGCCGAGTATGATTATGTTTATCAGGTGACAAAATGTGGGTAGAGCATCCGTCACTCTCTTACTTATTATATAATTATTCATTTAAACTTCTTTGCACTAAATACAATAAAGTACAATTTTTTTTATTTTTTTTTAATGACATAGGAAGACAAACGAGCACACAGGCCACCTGATGGTAAGTGGAAACTGTGACCCATAGACATTCGCATTCACAAGACCGCAATCCTAAGACTGCAAATGCGTTGCCAACCCTGAGGACTGAGATGGATGCCTCTATGGTAGTCATTTCACCGGCTATCTTATCCCCAAAACGGAACACAACAATGCAAACACTGCTGCTTGGCGGTAGGTTAATGGATAATATGGTGGTACCAACCCGGACGGACCCTGCACAAGGTCCTCCCACAAGTAAATGGCGGAGTTAATCCCCATTGGCATTCTCTACCAGTCAACCAGTAGGCGAAACAGAAAAAGAAGAAAAAGAAGATTATATGTATCAGAGAGTGACGGATGTTATTTCCACATTTTGTCACGCGATAAACGCAGCCATTATCAGGCCTCATGGTATTGTTTTTAATCGAACGCCATTACTGGCATGTAAATAAGAGCTATCAATACGTTGACAATAAGATTGGTCAAGTATGATATGGTTTTGACCGCCTGGGATCCCAGCCCTGGTATCTGTCAGCGTTTATTTTGATATGTCAGAGAGTGTGAAAGTGTGAATAGACAGCTGAGTACTAATAATGTACTGGTTCTGCTGTAATACATTTTAGTTCACGCAGTCGTTGTGAAAGTAGCATTACGATTAAAATTTACGATAAGTACCATTACTATTGTATTGTCATCCAGCTCAGACATATGTATGCAGATTCAAGTCTATAGTTAACAATCAAATAGTCAGACTAGAAAGGGAGCTAAAAAAACGTAGTGAATTTAATAAATATTCAAAAACTATATAATAAACATAAATCGCTACCGCTAGAGGTGTAACCATAATAATTCAAGATTCTCCTTGATTTCTCCAGGATTCCATCATCCGATCCTGACCTAAGAACTTCTGGTAATATATACAAAAAAAGATTCTAACGAACTGATAACATCTTCCTTTTTGAAATCAATAAAACAAGGAGAAAATAGAAAATAAATTTCCGTTACATTTTTTTTCGAATTTATGATCAATTTCTTCTTGTGTGTACATATGTTTGAAGTACTTACACAGTTTAAAATCAACTTAAAGCACATCAAATATACTTAAACATCAATAAGCCCTTTCAAACATTCTTACAAGCATTACGTAATATTCATTCATCAAAGTTATATTTAATTCTCTTAATGGCATCGCCGTTATTTGACATAGCATTGTGCGAGTTTTCAGTTGACTGAAGCGTGTCAAATTCTGCTTTGATTCAAGCACCGTTCTCCAGAATATCAAATAATCCGCCCCGTGAAATATAAGTAGGCATTGATCATGCCGACGGAACGTTGTCAAATTGGTTTATTAGGGAAAGTGACACGATAGGTATTACGCAAATATCGGCTGTTGACACAGATGTATTTTAGGCACGACACAAACACGAAAGTTTAAAATAGCTTTAATTCTTCTCTCTTGCTTTAAATCTTCTAAGTATCTATAGGTAAACCTCTTTCATGACCGACTTACTGACGCAAAAGCGACCGCCTAAACCACTGGATCTTGGCAGTAGGCAGTTGAATTATAGAGAAAATATTTCTTGTTGAACATAGGGGTGCAATAAGGAAGGATTTTGGAAAAATAGACCTTCAAGGATAAAAAAATAGGGAAGGACTAAGTTTTTTTTTTTTCTTAATTATTATTGATTCTAAGCGGACGATGTCGCGGGTGTCAGCTAATCTATAAAACACCGCAACTGATATTGTATTTTAAATTAGCACTGTCAATTTCGCGTGAATTTGGTTTTTAATCGTGGTTGTATTCTGCCGACGAAAGGAAAAAGGTTGGAACGCGCATTTAATCTTCATATTCTAATACTGACATTATATTTTTGACGGCGGTGTTAGTCCTTCGATCGTTTTATGACAAGAAAAAAGCAAAGGAGCTTACACGCACCCACACATGCACACCATGATGGTATGTGAGATATAACACCCATGAACATTTTGTATTGAGTTTCTTGCGGAGTTTCTTCTCAGCAGTGGTTTTTTCTTCGGAAACTCTGGTAGAATTTTAACGTGTACATGCGCCCATGAGGCCTACTTAATAAATGAACATCTTACCCTTTTATCATTCTAAAGACTACAATCTTAAGAGTGTAAATGCATTGGCAACCCTGAAGATCAAATTGAAATGCCTTTCTGCTAGTCCTGCTGCTTGGCAATAGGTTAAATGATAGGATGGTCGTAGCAATTTGGACAGACCTTAAACAAGGTCCTATCAATTTGATCTAGTATAGGGTAAAGTCACCAGTGGTCAGCCAGATACCTGAAGTCTTTGCCTATACTTTGTATGAGTGGGAACTGAGAAGAGTACGAAAGATATATTTCCTACTTTTCGCACTCATATAAGGTCGACTACTGGTCTCTGGCTGACCATTGGTGATTTAACCCTAAAGCCGTATAATTGCTAGAACTAAAACTAGCATGAATGGTCTAAACACCATTTTAATATTTCGACAATAACGTAACATCAGATCAAAAAGAAAATCGATGTGATGACCATTAATCACTTACCTATTGTGTCAAGGTTCAAACACTTACCGTGGAATCTTTGGTAGCTCATTATTCAAAGTCCGTAATAATACTTATTTGCCGCCCATTTCTCATTCATCATTCTGTTACAATTAAAAGGTTGTTTTCCGTCCATGTCACGTTAGAAAACAGTCAAGGATATCAAACGGAAAGAATGACAAAATATGTGACAGACACACACGTACACTCGCTCACACACAAACACAGTGGTATTAAGTACTAAGTTTAACAAGATTTATATTTTTATACTTTATAAATAACATTTTGTAAATTCGTTCACATTTTAGTTTATTAGTTAATAGGTAACTTGTTGCTACATTATTAGCTGTTTTTTCTTTGTCTATTTAATTGAACTGAACCCCAATATTAAGACATACTTTTCGTAATTTTATCCCTTTTTTTTGTTTAAATTCATTATTTAAATACGGGACAGCTGAACTTGCAACAACACAGAGAATCCTGATGAATAGATTGACAAAACATGACACCACTTATTTCAAATGCATCTCAGCTGGTCTTAAATTAATGAGCAAGAAAATGAGGTTACACAAACAACTTCGCTTAATTAGCGTATCCAAAGGGACCTTCCAAAAGGGGATTTGAAATATAATATAGCCATTAATGTAATGAACCCCTAGCAATCCTCCGTTATTGCCTACTTCCCCTAAATACCAGCGATTGTACGGCCTGGGCGCTCTCGCTATGTTTGTTGACGTACTCTTTCGTGAATTTGATAATAGACGACAATGCGTGAAGCCAATTTTCATAGTTATTTTACAACTTAAAAGATCTTAAGGGTAACTACGAGTAGGTGTTAACATTTTTAGCTACCATTCTCGTAGCCACCAATTAAAATTAAATTTTAGTGTACACTTTTATGTACATTTTTTACTTTCTAGTCTGTGAAAAACCAAAAAAAACTAAAATCTAGGAGCATTATTAGTAATTTATACAGGGCTGGTTAGGAGTTTATAAAAGGTCACTGCGTTTGAACTAATGAGGCTTGTCAGGCCACAGCGCACAGGTTCAAACTGGTTTGACTCCTACTGAAGTCACCAGATATAAAGTTGGGTAACCTTTACCAGAACATTATAAACTGGAGCCATTTACTGTACAAATGGCCGATAAATTGTAAAAGGATTTATGATTCTTCATTAAATTCTGTTTATTACATTTTTATTCCCACGCGAAACAGTTCCAGAATTTACTACGCGTCGCTAGTATGTTAGAAAAGAAACAACAAAAAAACTATTAAGGATGATTACCGCCAATCTTTTAAACATTTCTTACAATTACCAACCTTGACTAAACCATTTTTTCATCGACGTAAATAAGTAGATACATTATTAAAATTCTAAAAATGCTTAAGGAGGCAACCGAGCAAGATAAATCACAAATGCGTCGCAGGTCTTTGAGAAAATAGTGTCTCTTGACCGATCTCAAGTCGCATGGAGGGTCCCATTCGAAGAAAGGTGGACCAATAGGACCAAAGTTTGAACTTAAAAGGGCTGAAATATTGAAACTAAAACAATCCTAACCGTCCATAGTGAATCCGAATTGTAAAAAGGTAAACTTAAAACCAAAAATATTTAACCGGAACTAAATAAGTAAAGAAGTTTTATTAACGTCTATTTGAAAATTAAGAAAATGTTAGTAATTGGGATAGACCAAAAAAAATAGCTCACGATTTTTACATTCTAATTAGAAAGAATAGGTAATTTTAAGAGGTCAAATTCATTAATTTTGTATTTGATTAAATAGTTTTGTTTTAATATCTTTATTTATTTTGCGGACATTTTATGGATGACACGATTATTTTAAATTTGGGTTGGCATTTTCTAATAAATTACAACAATTAAATGATATCTAATGATAAAAAGTGATTGTAATAGTGGAATAAAACATACTATTTCAAGCTGTTTTCGCCTAATCCGTAAGATACACCTAGGAGGGCTTCAAGCCAAAAACGAATGACAAACAAAGGTCAAATATACTTTTGTCGAAATGTCCGGAATATATAAATATTTCAATAACTTAATAATGCAGAACGGTTTTAAAACCCTATTCCTTGAAATGGTTTTCAAATTTGAGAAATTTAAAAAATATGAACCATCCCAATTTAATCACTTTTAAAACTGATTGAACAAGTTAACTATATTACTGGTCACTTTATTAAAGAACAGTACGAAACTAAAATCAACACGCACAGAAAATTCAATTAAGCTGTAATCACAGCCAAGAGAAGCGAGCGTCGGAGATTACGCTTAACGACATCATAATGAAACCGTCTTGTTTCTCCTTACATTATAACATAGATTCTTAATAAAGCCAGGTTGCGAGTTTGCAGGGATTTACGTGTCTAAACTCGTGGTTATTGCTTAAAAGATGAATTTTCTTGGTTGAAAAATATGTCTTTTTAGTTAAAAATATACATACATACATAGGTACATACATACCTTCACGCCTTCATTCCCAGAGTGAGGTAGGCAGAGCTACAGAATTACCAACAACTCCAAAAACTTGTTGATAACTCTGTAACCACAATTTATTATATGTATAGAAATATGTATTATCTTTATTTACCGAGATGGTACTATAGGGCTTAGCCAAGTTTAATTTTTCGGAAGATTGACATATGAGAAAAAGTAGAACATTCAACTTCAACAACTATACACACTATTTGATTTCTGCGATATTTTTCGTTCGCGAAATGTCACTTATTAAAAACGACTGGTCGTTTAAGTACAAACTATTTGTTAATTATTGTGTCGCTATGGTTGTGGTTGGTTATTCATTCTTAATATTCACTGTTAAATCAGGAACTATATATTTTCCGGGATAAAATACACTCTGTCCGTTTTTCGAGTACCAATCATCAAGTAACACCAAGTGACGTATCGATCGTCTAAGCCTTAAAGTCGGGAAAAACAACAAAAAAACTTTATAATTTTTAGGACTAGTAAGTAAAATCTTTACTTAATCAAAAAATAAAATAAAGAAAGACATTTATTCATTATAACACACATAGACATAAATAAAGAAATGGCGGACCGAGTGCGTGTCCTCGCGGTAGTGAAGCATTCACTGGCTCAGTATCAGACACCTACAGCGCTGATTTTCAGCCAGTACCATCTCGGTGACTCATGAAACGCTGTACAAACATACGTTCAAACATTAATTGTACCTATGTGTAAACTACTTATATAATTTAGTGACAGAAGTAAAAAAAACAAAAGACGTGTGGCACTCGGGGACTGCCGCGGTAAAGCTATTGCATGTCGTACAAACGCACACAACGCCGTGTCGAAGACTGCCGAACTGAAACGACGTTAGACGATGCACGGCCTTCAAGCCACACCTCCTTGCCCGTCGGAGTGGGGAGCGTGAGGTTTTTTCGTTACGGAATTTCTGGATTCGGTCCCCGCGCTCAAGGCCCGCGATAGATGCTATGCAATAGCTTAAAAACATTAAATTGTGTTTAAACCCTGTCTCTATTTTACAAAAATGCTTGCGTTAGGTAATAAAGAAAATGTTGGGCTTATAACAACACAAGCAATGCTCGCTCTAAATAAGCACACTAAGATATTTTTACCCAGAAAAAACTTTACGACAATGCAGCAAAGCCAATAGCGTAGCTGCAGACAATTACCGAGAGAAATCCACAACAATAACTGCATTTAAGGCAAAGATATTGCTGCTATAAATTCACTTAGTTCCGCGGGCTCGTAAACTTTTTACATCAGCTCAAGTTACCGTGTTATAATGCAAATGAGTTTTGTAACTTGGCGGACGACGTCTTAAATCTTCACCAGTTTCGTGGTGAGACGTGACAGGTTTAATCTTATGGAGGGCGGTAAATAGGTTTGCCGCGGTCCGGTTGATGCTCAAAGAGCCTGCGTCAGACAGTGTCTGAACGCTTGTATAGTCAAAGAAACTTCTACTTAGGTGGTAAAATTGAAATCGTATTTGAGCTGTTATGGTATTATCAACACGTTGACAATACGATAACAGCTCAAAAACGATATTTTGTCGTATTGAATAGAGGCCCTGATTGTTTACTAGTTTGACATAATACGGGATATAACCGTGTTACACATTTCCCAGCGTGACGCGACTAATGACACGTGGAAAATGTATAACCAGGCAAATTCACGTATAACGTCAAACTGTTAAACAAATTCCTCGACTGTTTTTGAGGGATTTGTATTTAGTTGATGATTATTATAATATAAAAAAAAACGTGGAAAATTGGATTTGTATTTATTAAAAACATTTTTTCATCAACATCATCATCGCCATATTGGTGGAAATATGTCCATTAATAGATGGAAATAGGCTTTCCATAACCATGAATATCGGTTCTAAGGCCCCACACACTGCCTTTTATTTGTAATTTTAAGTTATATTTAAAACGCGTAGTTTACCTTAATAAGTAATGCCTACATATTTTGTCACGCGTAAATAATAAATAAAAACAATGCCGTTATACCTCCACAATTTGTCATTATGACTTGTATCTTTCACAGTACCAATTATTTAAAAACAAACAATAACGAGATTGAAAATACGTACCAATCCTTTTTATTCCTGCAACCCATTAACGCTGAAAGCTATCAAGTAAGTTGTGGACTCGTACTTCAATCAAATAACGGCGACTCTTCGATACTCTCATAAAACCCAGTGAACACAGTGTGCGCACAGTGTACGAAAGTATAACCCACACTGCAACGGTACTCAACTGAATCTCCCATTTGAACTCACAACGCGTAGTTGGAAAATGATTGGAGACGGAACATAAAATATTTTACGTCCAGATACAAAACTTGATTTTATTGTCTGTTTATATGGCTGCAAATGAGATATAGATGGCCTGTATTGACGAATGTGAGTGATCTAGATTTTATCTGTGTCAAGGTTTGCCGCCTTCTCAGACTCGAAGCAGCTTTTGAATCTGTGATATTGGATTTCATATTCCTAGTAAATGTTCGAAAGGGTAAATAGATGGCTTAAAGAAATAAACTTCACGTTGTTATTAGCACTCAATTACCGTTGTTTTCCTTGTTGCAGCCTTATGTTAATAAAACCGGTCAAATGAGACTCGAACTCGCGCACTGAGGATTCCCTACCGCCACACGATACATATTTTATTCAGATTTGAATTCGATTTCCATTTCGACCAATTTTTGGATTTGTTGTTTTTCTTCAGAGTTTGTAGTATAATCATACCAAATTTGACGGTTGTACGTTTTACCGTTTTTACCATACAACAGAGAAAAAATCATTGAAAAAAACCAATTCCACATTCTGTTTTTTTTTATTTCAGTAAATCCGCCAAAAAAAAAAACTCGTCATCTATTATGGTTTAATAGATACAGGTCCTTAAAGTTGGGTCGAGTGGATTGGCAGCATAGGTATATTATAATAAATAGACTAAACTGTTCTAAATACAATTTATCGTCGTGATATCTAAACTTGGCATTGCCCAAACATTGTAATACCCTGAATAAACCCTCGTTATCCTGTAAAGTAATTCATTTTATTATTCACGCTGCAGCATCACTTTAAAATATTTTCCCCTTCCATTAAGATAAGATAAAGTAAGTCAGAGCATCCGAGTCACAACAGAAATCTTGTTTTCCCTGCATTAACATTCACGGCAAATTGAAAAAAAGATCGCAAGGCAAAGGAATGATAGGATTTCCTCCTCCCTTTGAGTAATCACAAGCTTCATTTTTATTTCTTTGTGTTTCATTATATTTTATTACTTCATTTGGATTAAGTTAAGTTGGTTACCTAGTAGACTAAGGAGGAAAATATAATACGGGTCCTAAACTCGACGTACAAAACAATACATAACAATACAAATACTCTTTATAAATCACAAAAAAAAAACAAAAATCGGAACAGTAGACCGTTAAATAGCGATCTCTTCCAGACAACCTGATCAGAGAAATAATAAATGACAAAAATACATGGCAGGCGGTGTAAACTAATTTCTTCATGTCTCAAACTAAACTACAAGAAACACTTCTGTTATAATGAAATCTACTTACACATAAAATGTAAAGGAGTTAATAAATACATACAAAAACACACTAAATACATAAATATAATATACATCTTTTTAACCCGAGAATATAATATAGGTACTACAATTAAAAGATTAAAAGTTAAAACTAAACTTATTAAAATTAAAATTAAACTAAGCTACCAAAATTTACCATTATCAATATCATACTTTCACGCCTGTCTACCAATGGGGTAGGCTACAGACGAGAGATAGACTATGGAACGCCGGCTGCACCGGCTTAAACATTTATACTCCTAACACAACCTTTCACTTGTCTCAATCTCTCAAGGGTTAGCTGGAAGAGATACCCTTGAAGGAATAAGTTCACCTTTGTACATATTTTTACATGAATTGTGTTGTTAATTGGTTTTTCTTTTGTACAATAAAGTGTTTCCATACATACATACATACAAAACTCTTCTAACACAACGATGATTTTAAAATATGAAACGTTAATACAATTTAAAGAGCATTAAAAGGGTGCTTCACTTAAGTAGGTGACACCACAAAGAATGCAGACAAGCAGAGCAAACAGAGCCGACACCCGCGGCAAGCATAAAACGGCCGTCCACAATACAATTTCTGTGTCGAAAGCCTTGCACAATACACTTTCTGTGTCGGACGCCGCTTCACAATACGTGTCGTCCTTTTCAGGTCACTTCCAGCTGTATAACATGCTCAAACAAATAATTATGCTGACGCCTTTGTGTCCCACGTGCAAAAATGTTGGTATTAATACGGGCTACGTGTAGGAAATTACGTTTTCTCATTTGTTTTCTGAACCTTGGACTCTTGCTTGTTAGGGATTTCCATGGAAAACGTGATGAGATGTGATGATAAGGAAATTTGGGATAAACTTTGTGTAGTGGGCGGAAATTTGGGGTAAGAAGAGGGGCGAGTTATCTCCCTATGGAAAATAATCAAGTTGATAATTTGTAACTATTTTGTCGTAAATAAATAGTCAAATCTTTGTCATCCTAAGTTTCTGCGGCCTCTTCATAAAATAATGACCATCACTTACCGCCTGTTTCATAATCGAAAAGTAAACCTTATTTGACACATAAATTTAGCCTTTTCTCTTTCTTATACTTGTATATAGATAAGGAGAGGGACAACTTTAAATGGCAGATTTTACTCGTCGATTGTGAAACAGGCCTTATAATATTAAACCCGTGGAACGTCACGTCATCAAATCATTACGTCATTCATTTCGTCGTCATTACGTATTCAAATATCAATCTTAGGTCGGAAATAATAAATTCCAAATTTAATAATAATCCTTAAATATTGACGTAGTATTTAGCACACTCGACGGTTTAATCAGTCTTGGAAATGGCGTAGTTAAAGTGTCATTTTTCTTTAAAACCCTACAAAAAAAACGAACTCTATTTATTGCCTTCGTTATCTCTGATTTCAAGGCTTTGAAATCTCAACTCTTGGAAATCCTTTCAACTTTATTATCCTTTAGTATTTAAAGTACATTCTGTGAGCAAATAAAATGTGCTTTGGGTTTGTACTTCTCTCTCACTCGCCCTAAATAAGAGCGTATGAGAGCGAGTAAGAGACAAGTACAAACCTGAAGCACCTTCTTAGAGTTATTGCACTGCACACAGTAGTAAACTTTCATCTTACTACTGGCGTTGACTGATGAGATGAACACTGATACTTTACCATTGTAAATTTACGTAGTAATTTAAGCTACGATTCAAATATAATCATAAGTAGTGTAATAAGTCGCGAGTAGGTAAGTACATGCGTTTTTAGTTCAGGAAAAACTTAAAGTGTCAATATAAATACAAAAACTCAACTACGACAGGCGTGATATTGTTCTTCTATGATAAAAAATACAATATATCGCTCCTGTCGTTGTTCAAAACAGTGATCATAGAGGGCGTTATTTAAGTCAGTTGCAATAATCAGATAGTTGCAATTACAAGACTCCACTTTATGGCGTCTTTAAATTAAAAAAAACTACTAAATACAAAAAATATAATTATCGTGACCTAAATCTAGCAGTTATTCTAGGATTTAAATTATCTAAATATCCCTATCCTTAATGGACTCTGAAACCCAATTAAGGCCCATTACTGTTACTTTACTCAATAATGTACGTTGATTTGTTTTGTTTTAGACTTTGTACAGGTTGAATTAGTTTATCGGTAGGTACTCTACATTCTTTATTAACCCATTAGGAGATGAATTAAAAAAAAAACCTTGGCGCTCGCCTAGGATATCCAAGGAATAATCCCTCCTTTCAAGAACCTATCGATGGTCGATCAGCTAGTCAGCAGGGCCAGGGACTGGAAAATCCCTTCATTTTATTAAGTCTATCGATCGGGTAACTACATCATTATGCTCTCCCAAACGTTAGCGTATCCCTATCGATAGGCTTGCCCTAATGATGTGGAAACTGCTTCGAACTAGTTAACTACAACCATTGAAGTTACCAGTTTCGTAAGGGTTTTGGATTACGTTAGTGTTACCCTATCCATTCTCCCTCTCCGTTGACCATTGGTTGGTTTCAAGCCTGTGTGGATTGGCTATCCACACACATGGGCTTGAAACCAACAAATCACACGAATCTGCGAAACAGAGTCAACGGAGAAGGAGAATGGAGAGGGTAACACTAATGTAATTTTAAGTACTTAAATCCGAAACCCTTACGAAACTAGTTATCTCAATTGTTGTAGTTAACTGGTTCGAAGCAGTTTCCATATCAATAGGGTAAGCCTATCGATAGGGATACGCTAACTTTAGGAGAGCATAATATAATGTAGTTACCCGATCCATAGACTTTATCAAATAAAGGGGTTTTCCGGTTCCTGCTAGTCTATTTTTTCTTTTATGTTATAATATAGACTACCTCAGTTATCAACAAGTTTTTAGAGTTGTTGGTAATTCTGTAGCTCTGTCTACCCCACTCTGGGAATGAAGGCGTGAAGGTATGTGTGTATGTATAGACTACCTACACATTTAGCATTTTTCCAACAAAACTAGACGTAAGTATATAATATTTTTAAGTCTTATATTGATCAGATATCACTTTCATTGCATTACGGAAATACATAGTTTATATATTGACTTTGTTTTTGACTTATTATTGTAAACTAGTAGATTTGTTACTGACACCACATTATTTATGAGTGCTTTCAAAACAGTTTCGTTTATTCAATTCTCTTCCTCCATTCCTATTAAAATTGATAATTTATCTATCATGCTCCAGCGAGCAATTGCAAATTAGTAATTATCTTTATTACAATTTGAATATACATATAGTTTAAAAAAATAATAATTATGAAACTAAATAAACAAATATATCGTCCGAGTACACACTATGTGGAGTAAGGAAGGGCAGCTCCATCATCAAAACCAAACAGTTTCGCTACTGGTTTCCATTTATGGCGGGTGCCTCGAATGCACATGCTGGTCGCTCTAATAATTGATGTTATTACACGAGCTCTCAACCAGCCCAAAACGCATGACAGGGATCTGTCCCAGCGGGATGCAAGTGCTTCTCCGAGGTGTTTAATAAAAGTAGCCAATTGTGGTGCAAAGACTCCATCCACGGAGGTGACGAGGGGTGTAAAAGTGGCATGACGCAACTCACAGGCATTGGTGTATTTGTTTTGATTTTCTGAGCTTTCAGGACAGAAACAACAGGGCGTGAGATGTAAGAAGGAGCGTCGGTGTCGACGACACGGATGTCAAATAACGCCTCCCTCTGTGCAACCCACACGCCACAGCATGCTAAATCTCCTCGTAGGCCAGTGTCACCTTCAGTGATAATTGGTTCTTTGACCACATTGCCCCACGCTTGTTGGCATAATTCACAAAAGAGATCCCTTATTTAATTGTGTCGTCTTGTAATTAGACCGCCAGTTTTACAGCAGAGTGCATGATCTATATTAAAATCATTATTGCCGCATCCATCACAAGATTTCGGCATTGAGATTGGTGTTCGATGGTACCGTATAGAAAGGGCATCTCGGAATTCATATGGGGAAAGGTCAAAATGATCTTTGCTTGTAGGTATAACAGATAACCATTTCGAGGATTTTGTTTTCATCTTGGTCACAATTGATCTTTCAATGGCTCTTTTTTTGATAGGTGGGAGATTGGTTAGAATAGAATCTAAAAGATTATCGTCATGAGTTTCTTTCAGTTTGTGGCATTCTTTACTTGCAATTGCAAATTATGTGCAAAATATCATGAAGTCTACATGATATTGGTTAATTACATAAATGTTAGTTACTAGGTTAGGTACTAATGTTCAATATTCAATATTACTCTACACGTTTTCATTTAGTACATTTACATTCCCCAAGGGACGCAAATATTCACAGTCAAATAAATTTGCTGGGTTCACATCAAACTATAATGCCTTATGTTGTGGAACAAGTAGGTATAATACATAATGTGAAATATTAACTATTCACAGGTGTTAAATAACCTTCAATCGCAAACAACAATTGACGACGACGCGCTGGCCTAGTTGGTGGTGACCCTGCCTGCGAAGCTAGAGGTCCTGGGTTCAAATCCCGGTAAGGGCAGATATTTGTGTGATGAACGCGAATATTTGTTCCTGAGTCATGGATGTTTTCTATGTATTTAAGCATATATTTCTCTATATAAGTATTTATATCGTTGTCTAGTACCCATAGTACAAGCCTTGAGCTTAGTTTGGGACTAGGTCAATTGGTGTGACATTGTCCCCTGATTTATTTATTTATTTTATTTTAAACAATTATAATAAAAACGTAATTAGGTCGATATTGTTCATTTATTTAGTTAAATACCTATAAGTAAAGTATGCCTATGGCCTAGGGGCTTCAAATGCATGGATCGTTTCTACTCGCTGAACTGAACTACTTTAGTTCTGCAACATTAAAAAATAACTTAACTTTAGATACTTAATTCATGTTAAATTCTTGTAAAATCAGTGTACTAAATCCTGTTCATATAATAACTCGTGGTACGGGAGCGACATCTCCTTGGTACGAGGGCTAAAGGATAATGGAGAAATGGTTTTTTTTTATGGTATGAATTAAATTAAATTTAAATTGGACATATTTTTAACAACATACTGGACAAAAGAAGTTTAGTTTTTGGAGTAGAAACGATCCATGCATTTATAGCCCCAAGGTCTGAGGCACCCTGTATAGCTTTACTATGAATATAATACTGAATAAATAATTAATGAGAGTGGCCGGTTAGTAAAGGTTGCGGTCTACCTGGTATAAAATGAAATGAAATAATTTGTTCATTAAATTGGCAACATCGGCTCTTTCACACGTAGGTGATACGGAGTGAATTTGCCCTGATTTTACTACCAACTGCTAGAATAGGACAGCCTCATTATACTTCGTACCTATTGAAACTTTCTGTTAATTTATAGCAACCTCCTTAGCAAAGGATCACATTACACAGTATTGGAGGATTATTATGACGCAGTTCGCTGATAGAAAAAGACAGAGCTATATAACTGCTATAGCTCCGTCTTTTACGCTATATTTATTTCATAATAACCCCCCTATATGCCTAGTCAAGTTGCAAACGCTGCTAAGGTTTCTAATTTCTATCGATTCGAAATGTATTGAGTAGACGTAAGTGGTCGACGCGACCTGCCGTCAGCTTTCGTCATACTTATATGTTACGTCGGTTTTTTTTTATTCGGCCAATTAATCGTTTGACACATTTTTTACATTCAATAAATAAATCCATGAGTATAGGAAACTGTAAAAACGACTTACAGACTCCCGTTCAAAGAGCCAAATAATTCAATTTAGTTGTAACATTTCAATTCAAGTACAGTAACAGTCTTATTGAACTTCCACTCCCAGATAACGGATTTCTATTTCATTTCATGAAAGGAGATAGTTATTTGAAATGGATAACGTGAGCGTTTGAAATTCTATTCATGAAACTTGATAAAATATGAAATTTAGGTACGGAACCAATCCAATGAAATCCTAACATTCATAAAATAGTATGTTTTACACCAAAGAAGACGAATACTAACTTATTACTTAGTAGAGTAAAACTAAGTCGTTGTTTCCCTCGTGGAACAGTTCGAATATAAATCGCTTTGCTAGATCAAAACAGTAGTAACTCAAAATACAACTGTATTTAAAAATCAACTTTAATGCCATTTCTATGAACTTTAAACAAAACTAGCAAGGATTTTGAGTTGATACTGTTTTGATTAAGCAGTGCAAAATTATATATTTTGAAAATATTATGATCTAATCAGTCCATTCATTGCGGACTTGCGGAGAATAATAAATCGGATACATTTTGTGAAATAATATGTTTTATTACCAATTTTTGTCCTTGCAGTTTTGAAAACCCGCAGCGTTAAAACTTGATGTAACATTAATCAAATAATTATCTTTGTTCCAGATGTGACCACATAAGCTGAACTATCCAAGAATGTCGATACAAATATCGATGGCACTCAGGACAGTGTACGGAGTGAGTGTTCATTGAACTTGGGAGGAAAAAAGTAAACATGTCGGTTCCAGCCAGCGTGGGTTAATAAGAGGAAAATATGGCCGTCCAAGGATTCGCCGGTGAAGTGATTGGCTTTTTCCTGGCGGTGGCATTCTGCATTATATGCCCTGAATATGGTGAGTCAATTTCAATTTTAACGTCATTCATTTACGATAAAGGTTGACGACGACGGTCGACTCGAAATGCTATCCCATTTAATACCGTCTACGACGATATGTAGTCATCATCATCATCTTCATCATCCTCATCATCGCCATCATCATCATCAATATCGTCATAATTATCATCATCATCATAATTATCGTAATCATCCTCATCTACACCATCATCATCATCAACATCATCAACAACATAATTATCATCATCTTCCTCATCATCAACATCATCAAAAACATAATTATCATCATCATCATCCTCATCATCATCATGATCATCATAATCAATATCATCAACAACATAATTACTATCATCATCATCATCATATATCAGCCAAAGAATGTCTAATGTTGAACATAGGTCTTCTCCAATGATCTCCTCAAGGATTGATTATAACATGCTACTCGCAACTCATGTCAGTTAAAATTCTTTTGCCAGTTTTTGACATCGTTTTTACAATACAGTTAAGCATTTGGCCTAGACCCACAAGTCTACGAGAAATGTGTCCTGCCCATTGCCATTTTTTTAAGTCACGATACTCGATTCAATGTCGAGTTGTGTTTTTCTCATTTATAAATTAACGAAATGTCCCCGCAATGAAACGCAAGGGCATCAGGGCGTGTCGTCAGGTGGCATTTCACTAAGCATTGACATCGTCATTACGATGCTATTATACCATACTACACAGCTAGCCAGCCATGATCCCCAGAAATTATTTTACTTGATTTATTATGAAGTTTCTCAACCGTCGCTGGAAAGGATCGCTCCGATATTACATGTTGTGAACGTCATCGCAGATCAAGTCTTATGTCATCTCTTTTCTTACATATCATTGAAAAAACATCTGAAGTCAAACCGTCGACATAGTTCGTTCGGAGTTCAACATAGGCATCTACATAACATAAGGCATTCTAATGCAAATTAGCTCCTTTTACTATGTTTCGAGCTAACAATAACACCTTTATACATGCGGTTTAATTTTAAATGTTTGCTCAACAAAGTTTCCTGTTGCCTGAAACTTCTGGGTGTTATGAAAACATGATTTCTGACAAGCTAAAATGTTTTACGGTACTTTTCAACCGGATATTTTATACGTCAAACCAAAAATCATTTTCAAAGAGTTTTTTTTTATATTCAATGTTTACTCGGACATTGTAGTGACATACACCGTATGTGCTCCTAATTAGTCCACAAGAGTAAATACTCTTAAACAAACAATAAAATTGACCTCACGTGCGATATCCACATGGACATGTTTCTTTAATTAATGAAATAGTGCCTAAGATTCGATATTGGAAGGAAAAATCAAGTACGTGTCTATTTTTACAAAATGTTAAGCATTTAACAGAAAATGGAATGCAAGCAATGTGTCTTTCTAAAAAACTAAACTAAACTAAACTTAAATTATAAGGAAAGTACTAAAAAAGGGTGGCTTATAAAAAACAACCGTGTTTTACGTACAAAATAATACGTTTGTAGCAAAATGCAACACCATTGCATGCGACGTAAAGGAAAACCAATCTGGAACATAAAGCGATGTTAAAACGTTAACGCGGCTAAAGAATTTAATATTGCTGACACCGATTGACATCGTGCGGTTTATTATTTCGTTTCAAATAATTAAAGATAATATTTAATTATAAGCTAATGGTTATAATGGGCGGGAATACGGAATTATTCAAATGCATGGATTTTTTAAATCACATTTCTCAATTTTATATGAAAATACCGTACAAGAAACAACCAAAAGTTAAATAAAAATTAAAATCGGCCAAGAAATACTCATGATAACGGGTTGGCTTAAAGTAATGAGAATGTATTCAATTAACAATAGCAGGCAATAAAAAAATACAAAAAGGATTTTGACAGATATAATTAATAGAAAATATGTAAATTTTGTTAATAAGGCAAAAAAAGATTTACTGGTTTAATAAAAAATGTCCGCGAGGAAGTTATGACGTGAACGTGTCTATCGCCTACTTGGACGGCGTGAAAAATCTGAAGTGGTCTCTCATCACAAATTTGAAAATGTACCTCCTTCTACAATTTAATGTTTGATGCAGCGGTGGGAACTTGGTATTAGGACTAAAGATTTACCAAAAACGGGAAGACCTCCCATTCTTAATGATCGAGACCGCAAGTAGGTGGCAACGTTTGTACAAAACAAAGTGGGTCAGTCCCAGATAAGTTAGCTGTAAAATATGATGTTTTTCGTGGGCGAATAAGGAATATTTTAGAGAAATACAATGTTGAACAGTTAAAGTGTCAAAAAATACCCAAATATTCTAACAAACAGCTTGAAGATATTCCAAAGAAGTGCAGGAAGTTGCGGAGAAAGTATCACTATGCAGGGAGCAGCCAGAATTGACTTAAAGAGCGTGACGTTCACTTTGTACCGAAGGATTCAAACCATACTCAAAGGATTTTGGTGTGTTTTCCTGCGGAAACTACGCAGGATATTTGAAATATTTTTTTTTTTAATTTGCTATTTATAGATTTATATAATGCTAGACTAAGTAGTACCATTGTAATATTAAATATATTTAAAAAATGACTGACTGCTGAGTTTCTTGCGGCGCTTCTTCTCAGCAGTGGTCTCCTCTTGTGAAGCGCTGGTAGATTCTTGACGTGTAAAAGTGCCCGTGCGGCCTACTTACTGAATAAATGTCTTTATCTTTATCTTTATCATCCGAACGTCCCTATAGCTCGTCCAATAGAGGATTATTTGGTAATTCTCAGTAGACTAGTTTACAGTGATGGGCGGAAAGCAAAATTACAGACTCAGTTGAAGCGCAAGGTACAAAAACAACTAATTAACTAAAAAATGAAAAAATAGATGTTGTCCAACGTATGATGAAAACGTTAAGAAGAAAGCTACGAAAAATTTAAGATGCGGGACTTTTTGCTGTATAGGAATGATTGATTATCATATTGGTTTTAGTTCGTTTTTATGTAATAAAAAGCTATATAACCCTAACAAGTGAAAAAATAAAAATAAAAACAGTTTTTGTAATTCTCATTACTTTAAGCCAACCCGTTACATGCATTTTAAAATGCTAGCAGGAGTCCAACTTTTATGCCGAAGACGTCAAAATGACAGGTGTTTAAGTATGTTTTGCCTGGAACAAATGAAAAAAAAAACGGTAAAATCGCTATCAAAATACGGAACACATCTTGGCCTACGATCCCAAAAACCGTCCCCTAGCAATCATTTAGATACAATAATATCATATTTCTAAGGTCAGGAAGAATTTAAAATTCCTGCCCATTTCATTGACACTAATAGGCTACATTATGCCCAATTGACCTTTTTTTGTGCTTACGACTTTGACGGTCCTAACTTTTAGAGGAGTGATATATTTATATTCATCATTAATAATTTAAATTACAAAAAGGGATACAAAATCAGAGTCATTTAAAATACCCAAAAAAAGTTCAGTTTAATAATAAATAGTAGTTTAATTTCAATCAAAATTAGTTAACACAATTTTGACAACCTTCCTTTTGCCAATAGCATTTCTAAAGAGATACTAAGAGATGCTTCACTAAAAGTTTAAGCCACTCGTCCTTGCAGAAAATATTCTTCAAGTGTATTCAAATTTTAATAGCTAAAACTTTCAAAATTCGATAGGGTTTTTAGAAGTTGAGTTGTTATGCTTGTTAAAAGGGACGCTACGATTGGATTGACCTCAGGGCCTCTATTTGACATTGTCTAAATTAAAAAGGGTCAAGACTAGATCAAACAGTCAAACGTAACACGTTACGCCTGAAGACTTTTTTTTAATTTAACAGAAACGTCTGATACTACATTCTAAACTATATTAAAGCTAAAAAAGTAATCGGTCTTACGTATTCGAACCTACATCTTTCTTCTGGCTATCCAAGCCAAACACTGCTTAAGATCCAACCCTGAAGTTCTAAGTTCCAGGTCTAGGCAAAATTAAAAAAAAAGTTATTAAATAGCAACGGCAGCGAACGCGAAAATGTATGAAATTTCATCACTTACGGTGTTTTACTTTTTAAAACCATGTTTGAATTATAACCCACTTGAAACAGTCAAACCCTTACATATCAAAATTCTTCCTTGTATATTTAACTTTTTAAATGTTACAGACTAAAAATTTCATCAATTTCAAACAGCATTTACAGGATATTTAATAGAGTATCAAATAGTTTGATGTTTATTTTTATAGAAATAATTTATACGCGTTATAAATGTTATAATTCAAACTATATTTTTTTCAAGTTGAATTTATGACCGTTTAATGTGTGATTTTATGTTTCTTTTCTTTTTCGTCCAGGAAATTTTGGGACGGTGCTTAATATTATTTTAACAATTGTGTCATGTTTTCTCGCATTGTTGGAGAACTACAATCTTCAGCCGTATATATACGTACAACCCTCAGCCGGGAAGGGTGGTTGCTGGACTCATATATAGCGAAACCTTGACTACGTCTCGGCCACACTAACTCTACTCGTCCCACAACAGCCATTTTCCCGGTCTCTGCAGTAATGTACTATAAACTAACTACGTTACATAGTTTCGTGGAGCTGTACTATTTTACCAACCTTAATCCAAAACATTCGTGTTCAAAGGACTCGCGTATTAACAACTTTACAAATAAACGTACAGGTCAAACGTGTAATTCCTCTCCACAAAGACTGACCAGGGCCTGTAAATTGTTCCCAAACCCAATTATCTTGGGCCGAGCCTGAAATTTCGACCCGTAAGTTCTTTCCAACGTTTACTAACAAATTTACTGGACACAAAACTAGTTTGCTCGAATTTTGACGCCAGACAGTAGAACTTTTCGCAATAGGTATGCTATTGGCCGGGTATACAAGAGTGAATCGAATTAAGTTGCATGTGATTGGATAAAAGTCGTGTTGTCGACGCAATTGATGAACGAGTTGATTGGAAATAAAAGTTTATTAAATTGCAAATTGTTACTGTTTTTGCGCGCTGTCGAACTGTTTCATTCTGTATTTTTATTTTTATTTGAAGATATAAACAATAATATTTTTTTTATTTTTTTTATTGATTTAAATGACCTTCTGCTGGAGTTTCTTGCGGCGCTTCTTCTGCGCAATGATGGTCTTGTCCGAAGCGCTAGTAGATTTACTCCATGTTACCGACGTGTAAAAGAGCCCTGATGACGCCAATAGGGAATATGCATGGATTTTAAAAATCGCATTTCTCATCAAAATATGAAAATACCGTAAAGGAGATCACCAAAACGGAAATTAAAATTAAAATCGGTCAAGAAATACGGAAGTTATAAGCATTTCAAACTTCTAATTAGACAGAGAGATCCGATGTGCACCGTGACGTCATTGTGCACTGCGGCCATATAAACTCCATGTAAAATTCCGTTTTTCTAGAAAGAGATAGGAACAAATCTTTGTGGCTTATATCTTGGTTATTTTTATAGTTATTCAAAAAATGATTTTTGTGATCTGTTTGTTACATGAATCAGCTTCAATTGAAGCTGTAAAAAAAAACATGCATATTCCCTATTTACTAAATACATATTTTGAATTTGGAATATTGAATTTAAACAAAAATAAATATTCCAAATATGTGAGTTGTCGCTGCTGTCAATTAGTCAGTCGATATTGAACTCAAAAAGTATGATTCTTCTTTCCTTTCTGCCAAAGAAATATCAATACGGTTCTCCAACTTAATAAGTTAAAATCTAAAGTTAGTGAAGTTGTAAAAAAAAAACCATTGTGTTACTATGGGTAGTAGTATATAATCAGAAAAAAACAGCTTGTTGGGCCCAGTACAAGAACTGACTTAATAAATAGCAATTTACACGCACCCTGTATAAAACAAAGCTAAAGCTTCTTTTGTTTTACGTTCTCTGCCAGTTTGACGATCTCTGAACGCGTATGAATACCCTCATTGTTTGCTCTACTGATCTCAAATCTCTTGAAATACCTTTGCTTTTTCTGAACATATCTCACACTTGATGTAGCAGCTCTTACGGGTGTGTCAGACATCTATCGCGCTTTATGGTGCAATTTATATACACGCCTGCCTGTGATTTTCGTCACGCATCTCTATCGATTGCACGTCTTTGTCTCTACGCGAAAAGAGGGGACTAATAAGTAAAACATGAATCTTTGTGTCTATGTTTATCTATCTGTGGCATCGTTGCATTCTTTAGTTTAAGAGCCCACCTCATGTCTCTACCCCGGCTCTTAATAAATATGTAGACACATTTGTGAAAATCCATGAGGCTCCTTTCAAATATCGCTATTTAAAAATAAATTAGTAGTTATTCCTAAATCATAGGATTTAAAGGATCACGTCTAATTCTTATGGGCGTGATTGCTATACACCGTGTTTTTTTTTATTTAAGATATCTTTAAGTCGAAGTCTTTCTTTAGGTCAAATAAAGTTGAATTTCCCGAAGACAGACAAAATAATAACTTTTACGGTTTTAAAGATATTTATTATTTAAATTTAATCAGTTGATCACGTGGAACTGGTGTAAAAGGCTCTTAATTGTGTGTATGTCACGCCAACATTGACGTATTTGACACTGACTATTGGTTAGCTCTAAATGCCATTTTAGAATGACCAAATATACAACATTGAATTACTTTGTACTAAACAGAAAAATAATAATTTATTTGCAATATTTAAAAATCGAATCTACCACTTAGTTTCTATGGATGTACCTAGTAATCTGCCGAAGTTATCGTCACTAAAAAAAACACGGTGGATAAGAATGTTTGTATTGTTAACAAACTTTCGAAATTCGATTCTGTACAGCAAAATAAATCATATTCCGTTGGCAAAGGCATTCATGCGGTAAACAAAAACACATAGAAATATACTTTACAATCAAGTCACGTCGGACTTACTAGAACTTCATAGCAGCAGACGCGAAATAGTTTATATGTCGGAATAACGAAATGCGCTGGGTACAAAACATGTGTCCTTATTCTAGGAGGGTTAGGGTGCTTTGTTGTTTGCTACTTTCAGATGTTTATTGTGAGTCGGTTATGCAATGTGGGTTCCGTTTGAACTATAAACTTTTGTTGCGTGATAATTTTTTGTGCTTGTGTATTTTTATACAAAAGAAATATTTACCCTAGAGCTTCTATTCAAAGCAAAATAAAAACACTAATTTTGTAGGTACAAAGTTCATTAACATATAATAAGTTTCCCTATTTTACCTTGAGGGGAGAAGCGAATGCAATGTATGCTGTCTAGCAAAACCAGTCCGTGGGTCCACAGAAAACCAGCGTCGTACTTCCAATAAGTGGAACGCCATTTAGCTGAGTGGATACCATTTTCGCAGCACTACTTTTCACACTTACAGTAAAAATTAAAATAAATAAATATTTTCTTTTCTATTCTATTCTATTTAGTAAAAAAATACTGAATTAGACATGTTGTCGTATTGCCAATGTTGTGATAATTTTATTCTAATGTACTTGACGGTAAGTAATAGCGATCGAGTTATAAACAATACGTTGGCTGCACTGTACTACTGAAAGCAATATATTATTATTGTGTCACCGTGCTAACAGAAACCTTTAGTATAGTAACGAGTAAATCAGGATGGTTTAAAGCTAAGGTTTAAAAAAAATAGTCGAGCCGTTCAAAAGATAGCATGGGCTCTATCCCATTGGGTAGAACTATTTCGTTTTTGACATGTCATCGTATTCCGCAAACCGCGTCTAAACCAGTCTATCCGCTTGGAAACTACGAAAGCACACACAGACACCCAGCGGCACCTACTAATATAAATACCAATATTATACGTGTCAGAAAGTGACGTATGTTTTATCCACATTTGGTCACGCGATAAATGCAGCTGTATTGGGATACATGCGGTAAACTTTCTTATTTTTTTATTATTTTAAAAGAGAGTTTTAAAAACTTTAAAAGAGAACACGCTGAATCGCCTCACGCGTCAGCCTTTATTCTCTTTGATTTGTTGACGGCACTGGCAACATTACGCAATAAATAAATAAATGCTTAAGTGGAGTTACCACGAAAGAAGACTTATTTTAAATGCAGCGACTGTCTATCGATACAATTTTTTTAGGAAATACTTTCAAGTTGATGTTAGGCTGTAAACGTTTGTTTATGTATTCAACCTAAAAGAATCGTATTTATCCCTTAAAGGAACTCAATAACTTGATGATTTGTAATAATCTTGATAATTTATAAAGTTACACTCAAACAGGGTTTGGGCTGTGCGCTGATGACTGTAAATTTATTTTTTATGTATTAAATATAAAAAAGCGTCGTATTAATTTCAAAAAGGGACTGAATAACTTGATGAATTGCAATAATCTTGTTATTAGAGATCATTACAAATCAGCAAATTATTGAGTCCCTTATTGACACAAATAAAATCCTTTTATATTTAATTATTATTAAATGTTTAAAAATAAATAATGCTTTTAGAGTTATTGCAAACAATTTTATGTCGTGAATTATTTGGTAGCACGTCCCATAAATTATTAAATGGGCAATTAATCAAATAAAAATAATTCAAAACTTTATCGAAAACCAGCTTTGTTTCGGTTCAAGCTCAGCACATTTTACCCACAGAAGCAGTCTCATCCAATTACTCTTTCAATTTTCATATTTGAAACCACGATTAAACTAATCTCAAAGTTTGTTTAAACAAGTTTGGTGATTAGTTAATTTTAGAATTATTCTGTGGGAATATCAATGAATAGTAGGTATGGCAAAGTAAATATATTTTTACTGATAGTTAATTATATGATGACAGAAATTTAAAATATAATTTTACTTTTGTATCTTAATTGTTAGTAAATTAAAAATACCGTGTATAGTCCTTAGACAAACGTACGATAATCTTCAGTAAACTTTTGCTACTTTTGGGTTTAATTAATAGTTAAAAAATAATAATTCTAAACTATGGTCTAAACTGTTGTAGTTACGATGCGGACCAAATTTAATTAAATTTAACCCATTGGCTATCTTCGTGTAAATAAATTAGTTTAACATTCAATAAAAAAAATACAATACGTAAAAATTGTAACTACCATGTTGCATTATTCATTTACTAGCACGTTGTTTGCCATCAAATGTTACCAATCATTTTCAAGTGATTAATAATGTCGCTTAAAACATTCAAATGTTCGCATGGTTGAAATGAAAGAATATTTACCCTATTTTGGCGTAATAAGTGTGTTACAATACATACCACAAAAATAAAAGTAAGTAGCAATAAAAAGTAATTCGTACCTGAAAAATAAGAGGCCTTTGCAGCAAAGGCTTTGGCCATCATTGGGACACCCAGACAGGGTAAAAAAACAAGCATATCTAATAAAAACTGCGGCTCAGACCAGCTTGCATTTATTATTCAGCCCGATGTGTAGAACGAGGCAAACATAACCTTTTTATACTTCAATAAAACGTTGAAACCTTCAATCACTACTCAGTATAGTTTAATATTTTCTAGGTAATGTAAATAACCGGTTTTAAACGGTTATAACCGGTTTTAAACGGTTATAACCGGTTTTAACCGGTTATTTTCATACAAAAACGGTTAATAACGGATAAATTGCATTCTGTTTTCTATAAAACCTAGTGCTCTTTGCAGCAAACAAAGCTTATTATAGAATTTGTAAAGAAAACTCAACCGTTACACATTCACCACGAGCCAATGCTACGAGTGCTACGCTTTAGCCCGTAGCAGCATTTTCCCGTTTTGTAGCCAAAATCTGCTAAGAACAGTGAAACCGACTATTGGGTCTTTCGCGCTGAATGTGTAACGACCTAACCGTTATGACTTTAACTTTTTAATTTAATTTAATTTTAACTTTGCAATTGTAGGTATTATGTTTATTTTAAACGACTTCAAAGAAGGAGGAGGTTATCAATGCGTCTGTTTTTTTTTTTGTTATCTCAGAACTTTCGAATGGGTTAACCGATTTTGAAGTTTTTTTTTTGAAAGCTGGTGCTTTCCGTTTGGTCTCATTTTGTATCAAATGAAGATCTGATGATGGAATCCATGGGGAATTGACGGAATCCTTCAAAACTTATAGGCACACCTATAGCGATTTTGGATTTTTTTATTGTAACTTGCGTATTTCCTCTTGAAAAGCACTATTTGGTGCCGTGGAACTGATGATGAAGAAGCCAGACGACCACTGGAATTCCAAAACGGTATATATTTCAAGAGTGGCGACAAGATATTTCGATTAAAATAGTTGAACCACTATGACGAAGCATATTTAGTAGCAACCTTTTATGTATGCCATCCTTATCTATTCACTAACGCATTTTGCAAGAAAGAGCAAGACAGGTTTAGATTTAGCGGCTAATTTTTTAATAAATATACGAAACAACGCCATCGCCGGGTCCCCGGCGCTTGACGGTTAACGGTTTTTGACAAGCGCTGGCAATTGCCACTAAGCGGAAAAAGGCAATATGGCGGCTGCCACCCGAAAGGTTTAATAAGCTATTTTATATTTTGAGTTTTGTTCGTTTCTATTCGCATCAATTTGATTAGATTTATTTGCAAACCTACAGAGCACAGAACCGTGCCCCTACTAGAGACGGTATGCTCCAAACTTTCCATACAAATCAAGCGTGTCAGTGGGCGTCACCGTTTACTCACACTAGTACACTCACTACTACTTAAATGATGTATCCGCATGGTCTTAGATGTCAACCATCTGTGCTCCACAAGAAAGTCACAAGTGCCTAAGAGTGCTGCGGTGTGAGGTCGATATTTTTATCGATATTTTAATGAGCCAAAATCGGACACATGACTATTTTAAAAACAATATTTCGGCAATATTCAAAATTATTCATAATACCTTTAGGCATGCATTACCAACTATGTGCCAAAATAATAGAAATCATTTTATTGGGGTGTTTTATTAAAATCAAGATTAATTGAAAACTTGAACTTGAAACTTTTTACAATAACTTCGTATTAATAAATTGGAGTTGCGTTTTTTTGTAAGGTAGTTCAGTCTGATGTCCACATATTTTTCCACATATTTATAAACTGATTTATTTCACAAACATCATTTAGCAAACTGTTTATCTTTCCAAAACTGTACATATTTTAGGATTTCTATGAAACTAACCAGCCTAAAGCGTTTTGACACGATAGTCCTGAAATATTTTCAGTTCCGGAAAAAGGCAGTTTACCAAATAATATTTTTATGAAATGAATCAGTTTGTGAAAGTTTTACCTCGTTTTTACGTTTGTTTTTAAACAAGATGGAGTTTCATTGTTGGAATAGCATCATTAGATAGCTATGTTCTGGTACTCCTTTTCGTGGTACTTCCAGCCTCGAAATGGTCTGAGCAAATCGTACAATGTTTCTGAGGAAACCAGTTTAACTTTCCCGTCGCTAATATCCATTTAACTTTAATGTAAGCATCATTAGGAAACCTAAAAGGAACACTTAGTAAAGGATAAATAATATTAAATTAACAATTTCAAATGGAATAAAAATGCATTGATACTTTATGGACATCGATGCACTCTATCGATATGACGCCATACACCGCTACACTTCACTAACGCATTTACTGGCGTCACTGGCTGGTGAGACTGCTTACGGCGCGGTGGAGGTTTTGTGTTAAGAAGAAGAAAAAGAGGAGGTTTTGTGTTCCAAGATAACCTCAAATCGCAATTTTCAAATAACCAAAAATTGATTTTAAATACTTAATCGTGATATGATACGCCAGAATTTTGTTTATTCACGTTTTTACTTTGGTTATTACACCATATCACAGCACAATGAGGCATAATATCGCTTTTTTGATCATGTGCACTCTACAACGTCTAAATAGACACTGACGGCCTTTACCTCCATCAATTGCGCTCAGCGCAACTGCGAGGCACGAATATTGTCTTCACTGCCGTCTCTAGTAGAGGCGCGCGGTGACGTTTCAGTGCTTTGTGTGTAAACCCAAAATTGTATGTCGTATTGAGACTCAAAATATGTAAACTTTTGCCTTAGCAGGTTAGAGTCGAATTAGTTTCCATTGAACGGTGAGCCTAAGCTAGGCCATAAGGTAATTAAATTGAAAAAAAAACAACTTCCCTATGAACATTTATTTCAGCATGTTTTATTCAAGTATTGCTTCGGTATAGAACGAAAAAAATATTTTACTAGTTATTAATGAAAAAAGTCAACCTTTTGCACGTTCTGACATTTTCACAGTGCACGTCAACTGCCATCAAACAATCAAAGGGATTCATTCGGTAGTTTGACAGTTATGCTTGATATTTTTTCGAGCACTTTTTTGACGTAACCACGTACACCGTGAAATACGTCAGAGGCAGACTTGTTTCGCGGCTCGCTGGTATTCTGACGATTGATTCCGTTTCAATTTAACAAACGTTTCTAGTAATTTAAGAATCAAAAAGGTGCTGTGTATTTAATTGTGCTAATGCTTTTATTACTTTCCTGTACTATATAGTTTGTCTTAATAAGCATGGACTATTCAAATTAATTAAATTAAAAAAGGTACTTTAATTTGTTAACTTTTGAAAAATGAACGCTAACGCTTAGACGGTGGGCAAAAAAGGTGTCAATTATAGATTCCTCATAATAAGCATGTTTTTTTTCGCACCGTCTCGATCAATCATACCTGCCTTTTTTATCGTTGTTATTGAGTCCTTGTTTTTGTTTCTTTATTAATTAAGTGCTACGCTCTCATTACTGCGGGGTTATTATGACGTAACTATGAAGTTCTTTTTACGGTGAGCGTAAAGGACAGAGCTATAGCAGTAATATAGCTCTGTCATTTTCTCTCAATGTAAACTAAACTGCAAAGCTTTGACATAATAACCCCGCAGTAATGATATGAGCGTAGCACTTAATTTAAACGATGAAGCTTAAATAGGGAATATGCATGGATTTTAAAAATCGCATTTCTCATCAAAATATGAAAATACCGTAAAAGAGATCACCAAAACGGAAATTAAAATTAAAATCGGTCAAGAAATACGGAAGTTATAAGCATTTCAAACTTCTAATTAGACAGAGAGATCCGATGTGCACCGTGACGTCATTGTGCACTGCGGCCATATAAACTCCATGTAAAATTCCGTTTTTCTAGAAAGAGATAGGAACAAATCTTTGTTGGCTTATATCTTGGTTATTTTTATAGTTATTCAAAAAATGATTTTTGTGATCTGTTTGTTACATGAATCAGCTTCAATTGAAGCTGTAAAAAAAAAACATGCATATTCCCTATTGCCTTAGCATAACCCTCTGTTAAAAACAGAAGATAAGTCCAATTAAATTATCCTAAAACGGTTTCCAAAGGATCACGTGTATGAAATTCTTTGATGGAACGAGCAGTTTAATCATTTTCAATAAATAATCTAAAGGGATTTCGCCTAAATGAAATAGTTTTAGTTGAAAATTGTTGCGGTGAGATTAAGGTTCGTCGGTTTTCCTCTGGGAAATAATTGATTGAATGAAGCAAAAGTTTCGTTTAGCAATGTTCAGTGTAATTCTGAAAATTGTTTATTCAATCAATTCCATCACATTTCTGATGGTATTTAAGCGCATGAATGGCAAAATTGGAAGCAATAATCATTTTCAATGTAATAACGTTTCGAAATATACGTTTACTGTGCGTTAGATGGTTTAATTAATAGTTAATATTAAAGTAGTCCTACTTTAATCCATCACAAGTCTAGACATGAATATGTGATAAATATTAATATACTCTAGCTTCGACTGGGCTTGGTGGTACTAAGTAGCAAACTGACATCATCGACGTTTCGGCGACGTTATTTTTGTGTGAATTTAACGACATTTACGTCATTACGACGTCACTAGTTTGTAAAAATACTAGGTACCTGATGGATGAAGATATAAAAAGAGATAAATTGTAGATAAAAAAGTCCTATAGTGTTTGGTTAGGGATAAAAGGACATTAATAACGATGAAGATGATGGTGATGAAGATTGTGCTGGTGCGGTTGTTGGGTAAGGCTGCGAAGAGTTTTAACTGTGCCACTTAAATATAATATGTATTGTATAACAAATAGCATTTATTTTCAATTAACAAACGTACTGGTGCTTAGGATTACACGCTACTTCCTTCGAAAATAAATGTTCTTTGTTACGTTGCAATTATTTTTTTCGTATTGAAAAACTAGGGCGGTTTATACGCTCTGCGGCCTGCGGTGTAACGCTGTTACTATGGTAAAAATAATAACGACGGTGGAGAGGTTAAAATTATGATAATTATGCCGTCTAATTGAGATTCTAACGCAATATAAAACCAATTCCTAGCTTTTTTAATCAAGTTACTTACCTTCATTTACAAATGCCAGTAAAAGTCGAAACAATAAAGTTGCGTTTCTTTTTGCTATTTTGATTAACGGAGATTGTTAATTTCAATGCCTATATAATGCCCATACTCGTACGTTTTTATTACACATCAATGAAATGGTGTTGAAATAGGTCACATTGGGGTCACCGAGAATACTCCCTGCGATATGCCGCAGTATAGCAGCATGGTTTGTTTATATAGTTTTAACGTTTGATTTAATTAAAACGTAATAAGTTTAAAAATAAAAAATAAAAATCAATCTACTGGCTTTTTGTACCTGGTATATTAATTAAACTTCCCACAACCTTTTTTTTAAATTTAATTTTTTTATTAGCTTTGTTTTTAGGGTTCCGTACCCAAAAAGTAAAAACGGGACCATATTACTAAGACTCCTCTGTCCGTCTGTCTGTCGTCAGGCTGTATCTCACGAACCGTGATAGCTAGACAGTTGAAATTTTCACAGATGATGTATTTCTGTTGCCGCTTTAACAACAAATACTAAAAACAGAATTAAATAAATTTTTCAGGGCTCCCGACGGAAATATTACGACAAACATGTTTTTTTTTCATAGATAATGGTACGGAACCCTTCGTGCATGAGTCCGACTCGCACTTGACCAGTTTTATTACCTCGTGAAAATTTTCATCGCCTGTTTTTGTCACAACATTTTATCTGTACTTTTAATCAATACTCTATTATGAAGTAAAACGAAGTACAATAGATTCACATCAACAAAACATAAAAACCGGAGTAGCATCATAAAATTACCCGTTCACAATATATTAACATCGGCCACAACCGCAATAGTTTATTTACTATTCAATATTCAATTTTTGAATTGGAACTGTTTATTAACATTGACTTACGATATTTATTTAAATAATTAGTAAATTATTACTTGACCGGTGTTATTTTAGTGCGGTAAAGTGGATTACAGGTCAAGTAGCTATTCTGCTTGAACCTATTACGCAGAGAAACCTCGAGCATAGCCCTCTGAGTGACTTTGAGCTTTCTTATGAGGCCCAATTGTTAGCGTCCACGTCTCAGATCCGTTAGTCATCACTGGCAATACACACTTTCACACAAAGACTTTCGACTTCAAACACTGCGGTAATTTGGACGAAAAGATGCTGCAAAGCTTCCCGTACGCTGCCCAGCCGAGTCGGATTCGACGAATGACCTCTTTCTCAAAGTTTGACTTACCTAACTGGACCGTTGGTCCCAGGTAAATATAGTCGTCAACAACTTCGAGCGCAGAGCCTCCGACTCTTACGGGAGTTGGCGAGACATGGACATTGGACATGACTTTCGTCTTGTCCATGTTCATTCTCAAGCCAACTCGGTCGGAAACTACTGAGGTCAGCGAGCATTGCACTGAGGTCCTCCATGCTCTCAGCCATGACTGCGATATCGTCAGCGAATCGAAGGTGAGTGATGTACTCACCATTTATTTTGAAGCCTCGTCCTTTCCAGTCCAGAACCTTAAAAGCATTGACCAATGCAGCAGTGAACAGCTATAGAAAGATCACATCTCCTTGTCTGACTCCCCGCTGTAGAGGAATAGGCTTCGTGCTCCGGTCCTGTAGTCGAACGGACATAATGGCGTTTTCATACAGACACACCAACACTTCGATATATTGGTAGTCAACTTGGCACCGCTGGAGAGACTGCAGTACAGCCCATGTCTCGATAGAATCGAAGGCTGTCTCGTAGTGCGCAAATGCAAGATAAGGGGGGAGGTTATACTCTTCGGTCTTCTGTATAACCTGCCGCAACGCATGCCTTTTCGGAAACCGGCTTGAAATCGTCAAACCTACGCGCGAGACGATTTGTGATGACCCTCGAAAACAGCTTGTAAACATGGCTCAGAAGTGATATGGGTCTATATAGTTCTTCAGTAAAGTTTTGTCACCTTTCTTGAAGAAGAAAACCACCACACTTCTGTTCCATCCTTTCGGCGTTCTCCCATCGTCGAGGACCGAGCTAAACAGCGTCTGAAGGCCCCCAAGGATGGATTTACTACCCGCCTTCAGGAGATCGGTTGCAATTTTATCCTCACCGAGCGCTTTGCCATTCTTAAGTTGTTTGAGGGCCACACTAATCGCGTACAGGCTGACGTCGAGGAGATCTTCAGTACGTCACTTTAACATATTCTAAAGTGGTCATTTTCCTTTACTGTACTCGTTTTTTGTATTTTATCATGCTTTACGCATTGTATAGCAGTTTGTAAAATGTATGGCTCCCATTATTATTGGCTCAGAGCTTACGGTGCGTAATAAATTGGGTCAGTCTAATTTAATCCCGTATAATTTTTGTCTCTTGAGTCACCAAATGAGATGTCAGGCCAATTTGTATAAAATTAATGCATGAATGAACACAATCATTAAGTTATATATTATATGTTGAGTTATTTATAGGGCATCATATTGTGTGGTCCAAAAAGTCGATTATAGTTTGTTTTTAATTTTAATTTCCTCAGAACGAGGATTAGATCGCGATGCGGTAGGTTACAATTTGAGACAAGCTATACGTACTGAATAATAGAAACGAATATGAGCCACTTGAGTTCGTGTACTGACCTATAATAAAACATCACACGTTTGCAGGCTATTATATACTAGACAATTTTTTATAGACATCAGCAAATACATTATAATGGCAGACATGAAAATGTTTAATAATACTCAAAAATAATCCAATTTTAAGGAGGAAAACATGCATACCTGTTATATCTACCAATTTCCTAAAATCACATAAATATGTTTTTTATATCTATTCTCACTCGTAATGACTTTAATTTTTTTTAACACCAATCCAACAAAAGTGGCACCTTATCCTCCTGCCGCCCAGAGGCCTTTTAAAAGGCCTTCTAAAAATAATATTTTAAACTTTTTATATACAGGGTGTTTGGCAGAGGGTTGGACAAAAAAAAACAGCAGAGAGGTGGGGCCATGTGATACTTACTTAGCCCTATAAATCTGATCTAGGCCCCAAGGTTAAGGAAAAAATTTTTTTTTATTAAACTTTCATAAAAATGCTGATATGCATCACTTAAAGTCAAATAACTTATAAAAATGCGGATGTAAGTATCATTTTTTTTTATTATTCTTATCTTGAGTGTTGTTATGTTGAGTTAAAATGGATATTTGGTGTAAATTACTGTGAAAAAAAAAACTGCTGCCCTTTAAAGTTTGTGCAAGATGTAAAAAAATCCCTAATGCTCAACTTTGAATTGTATTAAAAAAAAAACTAAAAGACATCGAGCAGTTCTAATTTCAGGAAAACATCCTCAGTTTGTGCCCTTTCCAACGATATGTTACATGCATACATTTTTATTCAATAACGAGATTTATTGCCATCTCTAGCTGAACACTCGCAAAAAATCTACATACGCACTACTTAAAGTAACACGGTTTATCTTCCGTAAACCCAAAGTAGGTAAAATTGCTGTCTCACTCTTACGAACTTAAAACGTCTAACTTTCTCTTTCACTCGTGTACCTGCTAGGCAGGCATGGTATCTCTCCTGATCCCTTTGTAGTCGAGACTTAACTGCCTCTGCGATCTTACGTGTCCGTTACGCTACCGTTTGCTTCCGTTCGTTCTGTTTTGTTTTCTGTTTATTGTTTTTCCATTAAGTTTGTTTCTTCGTTAAGTTTGTTAATACTGGTTATTGTTGTTATGGCTGCATTTACCAACGAAGAGTACGCCGATGTATTGTTGGCCTATGGACGCGCTAACTCCAACGGGCGTGAGGCGCAAAGGATCTATCGAGAGCTGTATCCAAATAGACGTTTACCTACCCACCAAACGTTTGGAAATACTTACCGGCGTTTGCGAGAGACCGGTAATTTAAATTTACGCGAGCCTCGTGTAAATGGCATACAAAATAATGTTGCTATTGATGTAGAGATTCTTCAAATGTTTGAAGAGGATCCTACCAGGAGTATTAGAGATGTGGCTGCGATACTTGGATTAAGCATCTGGAAGGTGTGGTCAGTTCTCCGGGCAGATGGAAAGCATGCTTTTCACTACACCCCAGTTCAAGGTAATTTTTTTGTACCATTTTGTTTTATCATCTTTTACTCCTTCTGTTCTTATTACAACAGAGCCATCAACTTATGATTCCAATTTTCCAATTGATGCCATTTTAAATGTCACTAAGAATGAATGATATGAGCCAACTGAACTCGATTGCAGCGCATTTATCAGACGCATTTCACTACTAATTTACCGCTCTCACATTTTGCAAATTACCGGTATGGCCTTTTGTTTGTTCCAGGTCTAGAGGAAACGGATTATGGGAACCGTATCCAATTTTGCCGCTTACTACTACACACCGATGTAGAAGATGGCAATTTTTTGCGGAGTATTCTGTGGACGGACGAGTCCAAATTCGACAGAGAAGGGATCGTGAACTATCACAATGCACACCACTGGGCGCCGAAAGAGCAAAATCCGCACCAAAAAAGACCACGAGCTTTTCAGCGAAGGTTTAGTGCGAATGTTTGGGCAGGAGTTATAGGAAATAGGTTAATCGGACCGCACTTCTTACCCGATAACCTCAACGGGGACAATTACTTGGCATTCCTCCAAGATGATTTGCCGGAATTGTTAGCTGAGGTGTTTGACGAAGACAGACCCATTGTTTTTCAACAAGACGGTTGCCCTGCACATTGGCGATTAACTGTCAGGGACCATTTAAATAATGCCTTCCCAAACTCATGGATTGGTCGGGGTGGCCCCATTCCGTGGCCCCCACGATCCCCCGACCTTACACCGCTCGACTTTTACGTCTGGGGACGGGCCAAGGAGTTAGTGTACGCCGTGGAAATTCCTAATAGGGAAGTTTTAGTGGAGCGCATCAATACGGCTTTCTCCACAATGAGAGAGGAGATGCTGCTGAGCACTACGACAGTGGAGATACGAAAACGATGCCGGGCATGCATATGGGCTGGTGGGCAGCAGTTCGAACATCTTTAATAAAATGAATGAATTAATTAGCTCTTTTCATTTTTACCATCTTTGCACCTGTTAATTTTACAAAATTAAGTTTTTGACAAAAGTCTCCGGATAGACAAAATTAGCAAATAAATCTCGTTATTGAATAAAAATGTATGCATGTAGCATGTCGTTGGAAAGGGCACAAACTGAGGATGTTTTCCTGAAATTAGAACTGCTCGATGTCTTTTAGTTTTTTTTTTAATACAATTCAAAGTTGAGCATTAAGGATTTTTTTACATCTTGCACAAACTTTAAAGGGCTGCAGTTTTTTTTTCACCGTAATTTACACCACATATTTAATTTTAACTCAACATAACAACACTCAAGATAAGAATAATAATAAAAAATGATACTTACATCCGCATTTTTATAAGTTATTTGACTTTAAGTGATGCATATCAGCATTTTTATGAAAGTTTAATAAAAAAAAAATTTTTCCTTAACCTTGGGGCCTAGATCAGATTTATAGGGCTAAGTAAGTATCACATGGCCCCACCTCTCTGCTGTTTTTTTTTGTTCAACCCTCTGCCAAACACCCTGTATATATCTATGTACTGATTTCGATTAACAACTTTTTTGCCCTGGGCGGCACGAGGATAATTAGAAGATATAAGCAAATCAGAAGCTACCTAAATAAAGACTACTACCATTGGTTGAAACCTTCAAAGTACCAAGAACTTTACAAACTTAAACTATGCAAAAGTACTTGATGCTTTAACTCTTTCTCGAGCTACTACTTAATTACTCGCACTCAAGTACTTAATTAGGAACTTGGAAATTACTAATTTAGCAGCTCGAGGCGCGTCACCGTGGATTTTAATTGCGAGATAATTCAGTATGAACGTAATCAAACGCCTGTTAGGTTCAGGTTCAAAACGAAATCCAGGAGACATCGAAGGCTTATAATGACAACATCTGCTTAAAATATATTCCTTACCGTATCAAGTAACATTGGTTAACGTTAACATCGTTTGATAAAATTGGTACCTAATTATTTAAGTCGCACAAATACCTGGTGTTTACTTATCTTTTTTTAAGAAAGGTAATTAATGTAAAAAAAAGAGTGCTGTCTTCGTTAAGAAAGTGCTTCGCAGTTTGGCAAAACTATTCTGAATGATTTTCCTTAGGCATATTAAAAAAAAAAATGTAGTTATGAGACTATAAGTTATGTTTGTTTTCTCTTTAGCGTAAAATTGCCTCCCTGATGAATTAGTTCGCTGTGAAAACTGCATCACAAGTGTTAATCACAATAAATGCTATTCTGAAGACAGCAAATGCGTTGCCAACCCTAAGATGGGATATATGCCGCTATGCTAGTAATTTATTGCCACAAATGAACGCAACTACGTATGAGAGCTCAAACAAAACAAGAGAAACAGAATGCATTCAATAATGAATACTTACTTTATATGTGAAACTTGAAAATCATATTATTATTATTATGGTTGACAATGTAGTTGGTATCTTTACCGTGACTACTTCACCAGGGCACGGGTAGCAATGCCCCTAGGGGGGGCATGCTGAACCCTAAGTTAGAAGTGCGGTGGTGGTCGCACCTCTGGAGGGGTGCCTCCGTCGGGTTTCAGGCCGGTCGAGCGCAGCTCGGCCGGCTGAGTATCTTGAAGGACTTCGTTTTCTTCGGTTTCTTCAAAGTGTTCGGATTCTTCGGTTTCTTGAATATGTTCGGTTTCTTCGATCTTCTCGATCCCTGCAGTGATGCTATGAGGCTCAGGTCCAGATCTGGGACGCTGGCCGCGACGTCCCTGGCGCCGGAGCTTCTTCCGGTCTTCAGTGCCCTCATCCACTGCGAGTTGGATGGGATCGGTGGGATCGAGCAGGATGTGCTTGGGGCGCCTGACGGGTGCCCCAAGCGCATCGAGGATGTCGGGATCGGATGGGGGGAAAATCATTTAATAATCCTCTTACATAAGCTAAGCTGGTGAAGTCCTGGGAGGTTATTACGGCATAGCTATGCAGTTCAGTTGACGCTGAGAGAAAAGGACAGAGCTATATAACTGTCTTTTACACGCCATAAAATGAAATGCAAAATCATGTCATATAATAACCCTCCTGTTATTGTTTTTTGACAACCCTAGTAAAATGAGTGAAATTTTCTATTGTTATCGCGTATTGTAATTATTAGTACGTCTGAAATGCAAAAATCAGTTCGTTGCCTGTTATTTTATTTTTACATATTAAAATGAAAAATATAAGTGAGTTAATAATATTTGTAAAGATCTTTCCCATCACAACAAAATATTGCACAGAGTATTTCACCACGAAAAGCAAAAACACGAGACGTTTTTAATTCAACTTTTTTAAGACGATTCTTTAAGTTTTCAACATAAAAATACAATTTGACCAAGCTATCGGACGTTTTTATATTCCCGTATTCGTTATTTCCTATTCATTATTTGTTCTCGTTAAATAGGTATGTATATCCCACCAATTATGAATCATATTAAAACTTAACCTCACGTGCTACCAGTGAGTAATGCTCCGGAATTATTAGTGAAAATTGTAATTAAGCCATGTACAGTCCGCCTCGTTATAACTTTAGGAAATTGTGGAAGTTAAAGTTACTGCTACGTTGTAAATTAAAGTTTATTATTTGGTTGCCGTAGTTAGTAGTTTTTTATTATAGGTAATTATTTTCTAGAAGTTATGTGCTTGGTTTTGATTAAAGGGAATTTTGTTGACTTACTCGTGTGCTTAGAATATAACTGAACTATCAGATGATCACCATCATATCCTTTACCCTACCCCAAATCAGCAGTGTTCGCATTGTTTTCTTCCAGTGTAAGGATACGAAAACCGGTGAAGTTACTAATTTAGATATGTCTTTGGTAATACTGCAAAACCGCGTAACTAAAAAAATAATGATAGAGCAAAATAAACCTTATCGTCTTATTGCATACATTTTGGTCTTTATTTGAAATGTTACTTACGTGGTTTTGCAGTTTCACCGACGATGTAATTTATCTGAGGTTCTTAGGGTTGGCAACGCTTTTCCAGTCTTAGGATTGCAGTCTTGCGATTGTAGTTTTAAGAATTTGAATGTGGATGGGTCTTGGGATCCACTTAACATCAGGTGGCCTGTGTGTTATTTTTCTATATGTTGATTATTAATTATCGCCGTGTGGCTGCCGGTTTAGAATTGTGCCACTCCATGTCTTCCCGTGGAAGTCATAAGAGGCGACTAAGGGAATAAAGGCTTGTTAGGCGATGGGCTTGCTACCTGTCACTAATATACACTGTTAAACATCTTAGCCTAATTGTGCAAATTGTGGTTACAGAGTTATCAACAAGTTTTTAGAGTTGTTGGTAATTCTGTAGCTCAGCCTACCCCACTCTGGGATTTAAGGCGTGAAGGTATGTATGTATGATTATTAACTTACTAATTCCCTAGCGAATTAATGAAGTGTAGTTTAGCGCAATCTTAACCGTTTTTTTTACTCCAGTATAATCCAAAATTTATTCTGTACTTACACCATTTATCTGTGCTGCAATTTTAATCAAATCTCAAGTCGTTTTAAATTTATTTGTATCTAGCTCTTCTCTGCGACTTCGTCCACGTAGATGTACTTTATCACTTTTCTCTCTGCAGCTTATCATTTTTGCAGGATAAAAAATATTACCTTTGTGTAAACCCAATAACCTAAGGACTGTCTGCGGCAAATTTTATTCTAATTAGTTAAGCCGTCAAGATGTAACTTAAAACAAAAAATCCAAACATTCATCCAAAAAAACACGTTTGTTTGGGATTGTTTGCAACTTTAAAAAATATCAGGAACTAGTGGACAGTACAAACAGCAAGACATAGTTTTCCAATTAGGTAAAAAGTAGTTTTGAAACACACATAATACTTTAGAATGTAGTTTAATAATGACCGTTACGCAACTAGGGTGACCAACAATTGTGATATAGGGCTCCAAACGTACCAGCCAAGGCTCACGCAATACGATCATTACGCACACTTCGTAGTAGTTTTTGTTTATTCATTTCACTAACTGTTAGTACGCAAGAATAGGCGATAAGGAAAATAAATGATAGCTAAGAAATAAAATTTAGTGATAAAAAATATGAAATAATACGTAATTATAACCTTTACTGCCTTCCAGAACTAGACGGCAATGAGTAACTGCCATTTGATAGAACGTCTTTTAACTTCTAAAATTTGGCAGGTTCTGTCAGCTCGCAAAAACCTGTATTTTGCCGGTCACTTAGTCTATTTTCATCTAACTACAGCAAACATTCATTAGAGGCTTAGTAGAGACAACTGCTTGGCAAGAAAAAACAAGCGGGCACCTTGAATTGAGCGCTCTAGGTGAACTATTTGACATTGTCAGTATCAAAATGGTGTCTACATCACTATATTTGTTATTTGGTCTTTAGATGTCGTACCACATCGTTATGGCCACACTATAAAGATTCAGTCATGTTCCAGGCAGGGAAAATGATTAAACCGAATATCTAATATAAAAATTGCGAGCATGAAACTTGAATAACTTTCTTCGCTTTATAACTGGCCTGTATTGTTGCAAATAAGATCTATTTTACCGCCCAAACTCCCAAAACCAAAAATCTATTATCCACTTTTTTATTACGTTTTTTTAATTTAAGGTTGTCATTTAAATATATAGCTTACCTCCATGCTCATATGGACTGGTATACTATCTTGAAAGTCGATGTTTTTATAGCCCAAAATAATCCATGAATTTTCCCACCACTTAAACAAATAAAACTCTGATTTTAAATCCATCGCTGTACAATCACAGGGCAAACTAGCTTGAACTCCGCTACGTAAAACCAGTTAGCTTAGTTCGTTTGTCGATAAACAAAAATGTAGGCCGGGCAAATCCTATTATAGCTGTGGAAAGGGGGACGTTGGCGGCCCATTCAATCTTCGCTTAGCATTGAAGTTTTGTTATACAGGTAACAAGGAGTTATAGGATAATGTTTTTATTGTAATAGGCTTGATAAAAATATAGGAAGTGGCTTTTGTGGCTGTTCTTTTATTTGTCAAATATTTTAATTTAGTAGTTGAACTATGGTATTATAGAAAATAAGCGAAAGAGAAGCTTATAAAGATGTTTAACATTTAAACTCGAGTGTAGCCTTGATTGCCACTTGTATCTGTTCTCTGTCAGCTTTTTCACCTCCTGATACGATGCCGCATAAAGTGGCAATTACTCCACCAACAAATGAGATTCCCAAAATAAAAGTGTGAAAGTCGCATTAACGAGAATTTAAGGGTCAAAGTAGGTATCAACCAAAGGACGTTTTCTTCTGGACATGTACTTCTAAGGTTGGATGCGAATAGCGCAAAATTGACCACGGTGGAGATCTTTGGGGTAAAATGTTAATTTTACCTTAAATCAGTGGTTATCGAAAGAAAATCTATTAAGAGTCTCAAATAATTAAAAAAGAGTTAAAAATGCTGTGTTAACGTTGAGTAGCTTCAATGATATTCTCAAAACATAGCTTTATTTGTCATAGTTTGGTGCACCAACGCCTGACATTATTGTTGGAATAATAATATGAACAGTTTCTTGGTTATTACCAACACGGACGTGGGCGAAGTAGGTCAGAGTAGGAGTCGGTGCCACGTCACGAAATCCAGTTGTTTTATTTATTTTAACTGCAATTTCAAAACTCAATTTGACGAGAACGCCAGTTTAAAAACGTTGAAACGTCACTGCTTTTTTTGCTTACCTACGCTATTTTCGAGTAAAAAGCATTTGTGACCCAACTTAGGTTCAAAGTCAATCTGAAATTCTACAGCAATAAGGTTGAGGTTCGTATAAATTACGAATGACTTCGTATCTTTAATGATATTGACGAAGACAAGCACTTTTTTTCAAAATGGGTCCTTGAGAGGGTGGGCTAATTCTAAGTTGTAAAACTATTACTATGGCAGGTAGTTTGATAATTGTATGAAAAAAGTAATCACCATGCAAAGACAGCGGTGTTTCAAAGTAATTACTAGCTAACGTCGTCTATGTAGGCGTCCCGTTGTTCCAGATTTTTCAAATATTTCTCACAGTTATTTGAGGTTTTTCACAGAAAATTGTTGTAGAATTAAAAAGTATATCCAATGATTATAGTGCTTATTGTTATTTGTTTCTAGGCCAGTGTTCATACATTTAAATCTTCTGCCCATTCTCCTTTACGTTTGTGACCGTAAATACGTATAACGCCTTTTTCGTTTTGAATTACCTTTTTAGTTTAAATAGTTTTAACAATCCTTCGAAAAAAATATCATTGTAAACATCTTTCTCTCTTCAACGAATAACGAATACAACGAATAAACTTCAATGCACCAAATATTTTTCTACTTGTAAGTAACAGAAAGACATCCATTTTGTGCAAAGATTCCCCGAGGCAAGATCACGAATGTCTTGCTCGTGTAAAGCGGATTCATGCGACCTTCACCAAATTATCGGTTAACCATGGAGCAGGCCCTAATTTTCTTTGCCAGATTGAATAAGAAATGAGAATTAAATAAAAATAAGGAGTCCACAAAATCCGAACGACATATTCAAAAAGTATTAAGTTTAAATTCGTGTAAAACATGGATTTATGGAGTAAAATGCTCGTTGGATTTTTTGAGTATACATATTTTATTTATACACTTTATTTTAGGATATCGGAAAGGCGTGCCATATTTTCAAAGACTATCTGATAACAACCGTTAAACTTTAAAAAATATAATTATTCAACTTCAATAATGTGCAAGATCTTGCTTACAAGTCAATTATGTAAACAAGGCCTTGTAGACACAAAAGATTCACCAAAGTCAATATTAACCTGCGACACTTAAATAGTCAATTAAATTTGAATACCTTAAAATATTCACGAAGCCTATGAAAATAATAGTGAAACGGGTCTCGTGACTCACGTCTCAATCTATAATCAGGGTACACACAATTTTGACACGAATCACCTAAGTATTAGTGCCTGCCGTTACTCAGTCGTAAGTTTGTACGAAATCACGCAGACTCACCCCCTGCCCCCTAGCCACCCCCACTGAAACCTAAGTCGTGGGGCGATTAACCAAATTGCTGGGGAAAGGCTTACAGAGTTGCGGTGTTCTTTAGGTATTGTATCTAGTATAATAAAAGTTATGTTACACAGTTTTAGGAACATAACCTTCCAGTACGCTGTCAGGTAATGTGGGAAGTCATTTGGAAGTTGATTATTTCAGAGCGGAGAGGTGTAGCTATTATGCATTTGTCTTCAGTTATCGTTGTTTTAAGTGAGGAATAGATTTGATTTGATAGTTTGAGTTCTAGTTTTGCTTTATTTGATTGAACTGAAGATGACTCTTCGTTCACCAATGGGACAAGTCACTGTGCAAAAATAGTGCCAAGAAACGCCGTTCATTTTACTGTTATGCCACAATCGTTAAAAGTTTCGAGAATATAACTTAGGGCAATTATTCTTGTTTTATTGTTAATTAAAGAAGGACAGCATTTTTTTTTATAGACTGATTCAATGGTAAAACTATCAATAGTTTTTTTAACAAAGTGGTACTTTTATTTTGTATGGGGACCCAGTTGGGACGCTATTTTATTGATTTTATCACTCAGGATCAGGCTAATTTTAGAATAAATTTATATTCCGAAATGCTATTTTTCTAACATCGGGTTGTAGTTAAATAAGGGTTTTTATTATATTCATGCAATCCGCGACATTTATCCAAAATAATGTTTCAATTAATTGGATAATTTTGTTCAACACCAAATAATTTGTAAGATAATAATATAAATTACATCGTTATTTTATGATTGGGACTGGCCTCATGATAATTTCTGTTTTATTGTAATTTTACAAGGGCTACTATAATTTGAGAGATTGAAGTAATGTTAGAAATGTCGACAATTTTATAAGAGTGGTTGTAATCGAGCCCCACGTTGGGCGCCACTTATATTTATAGTATTTTTAATTCATTTAGATTTAAGGCATCTATCGTTAAATGGTGATGTTAAAATTTTAAAAGCATTTTTATTTTATTTATTTGAAATTGGCAATAACGAAAAAGGGAATTGTTAAACACTAACGTCAGGCTGTAAACGTGTTTTTTACATGGATGAATTTTAATAATCCCACTATGAGCGCCATTGGTTCAAATGTGTTATTTACTTCAATTTATTGGATAATTGGCAATTTTTTTTTGTTCGCATTGTATGATTGAAATTTTGCCCGACTCTCTTGATCCTTGCAATATAGATAATTATAATGGGTATCAAAAGTTGCAAGTATGTGGTACCAACTCAAAAATTGAGTCAGATATACTGGCCTGCTTAGCCAATAAACATTATCTCAGATTCGACTGCCAAAGTAGATTCAATCCTCTTCTGTTAATCATGAGGTTGTGAACGCTGAAGGAGTTTTATTTGAGATGCTACTATTTAGCTTAGATGAGCAGTATAGGTATATTAAATCTGAAGGTAACACTTAATTTGGCACTATTTGTCAAATTCTACAGAACTAAAATTTGACATATTAATTAATGAATAAGATGGTTTAAATAGTCACATACTTAAATAAAAACACCGCTACCGATGGGCATTGTTCCCAAAATCTAAGTTCTGAAAAAAAAAACCAATGAATATGTAAACAGTTTTTTTTTAATGACTTGAAAAATAATACGCATGTAAAGTGCTACAAGTAAGTAATCACTCTGAAAGATAACTAGTTATAAAATATTATAATTTGTTAAACCGAAAGCGATTACGTTGTTTAATTGCAGACTGCTATCATAGTAGTAAAGCCATACACGAAAACAGAGAGATTAAGCGTTCAGTGCCGTATTTAATGAAAATTGCTGGTTTTCGCAAAATTATTTGAAGTCCAACATAAGGGATTAACAAATTCATTTTCATTTCGTAATCCGATTGCCATCCGAAGTTATGCTTATTTGTTTTAATTATAAATGTTAAATAATAATTATATTATTGCACTCTTACATTTTATTTTACCACTTATGTTTTATACAGGATTAATTAATATTACATACATACATACATAAACTCACGCCTTCATTCCCAAAGTGGGGTAGGCAGAGCTACGGAATTACCAGATTTACCAGCAACTCTAAAATCTTGCTGATAATTCCGTAGCCAAATTTTGCATAAATAATATTATTAAGTACCATTTTATTTTATTAATGTACAATTCTGAACTACGTATTAAGTTTTAAATATCTCACTTGCGGAAATATTAGTATTGCTCTTTGCAAAAAAAAAACAAATATTACTACCCACATTTATTTTAAAATTTTTTCCCGAAAGTTAAGTTAAGATTAAAGATAATTAAGGTAATGAATATAATGCACATCGGGAGTCGACGCATTGCGTCATGTCTCGTTTCAAAAGTGTGTTTCGGCCATAATGATCGTTGATTCTTGAAACGGTGTTTTATTAACATTTATTTGTTTTACACTTAAACGTACAAAATGGCATTACCAAACTGAATTAGTTGTGTTTTTTTTTGTTTTACTTTTAATCGCACAATTATAATTTTTATTGGCTTCTTTATCCTAGAATTCTGATCACATTGCCCGTTCGTGGTTACATCAATACTAAAAACTATACAAACTACACTATTATCCAAATAAAAACATAAATATCATGGCGGAAACAATGGGAAGCTAATAAACCGGTAAATACGACAAGCCTCGATGTGTTAGACAAAATATGGCAGAGTATAATGCCGTGTACACAATGAATTATTTGCAGAATCGCGCCGGGCAGTTAAGCCGATAATCTACTGGTAATATTGACGGTACAAATCCAAATAGACATAACGCTATGACAATACTTATAAAAGCATATAACAGTTTTCGTCGTGTATGTTGCGGTTTTGGGGTTTTTAAAACGTTTTTTGTAATGTAGGCCTTAATACTTATACCACAATTATTTAATGACTAGACCTAGAGTTTTTCCTAGCACGAACGACGTGTTGTTAGTGCTTGACATAGTAAAAACATCGACAATCCTGCTATCGATAACCACTACTTCAACGTCATAGAGGAAATAATTGTACATCATTATAATATAGTTATCAAGAAAATAATCAAAATTAAAGCTCATTGAAGAGCCTAATAAGAAAATAGCAAAATCATTTCAATAAGGAAAAAAATACAATCATTATGTCATATTACATATAACAAAGTGGTGTGTTTTAAAAAGTAAGATATGAATAATAAGTTAATAACAAAACTTTCAATTTATTAATATTTTAGGCGCATACTTCAATGAAAATAGCTCTATGACATTGAAGTGGACTTATCGATAACAAGATGGTCGATGTTTTTATTGTGTCAAGCACTAACAACACGTCGTTCGTGCTAGGGAAATCTCTAGGTCTATTAATGACCCATTTTAACGAAATTAAGACACATGAACTACTGTTACTTTATTTGCGAAAGAAATTCCCTTAAATGAAAGTGCTTTACAATTACTTTATTTGCGAAAGAAATTCCCTTAAATGAAAGTGCTTTACAATATTATGCGTTGCTTAAATTGTAAATGGCTGGGCTAATTAAATCTTTATTTCGTTTCTTCTTAATAGTAAAATACTGCTATATTATTTGCTATACTTCGAAACAAATCGTTATGCCACTACATGGAAAACGATTACGTCGTTTGTTTAATTCTAAACGAATACTTGGCTTACTTACGAGCTTTCAGTGCTCGAATGCGATTGTTAATTTAGGAATGCTTGCAGTTTAATACTTAAGTATGATAGAAACGTACCTTTAACGGTGCAATCCTTGAAATATTAACTAAATTAAAACCAACAGCATAGGGTGTCTTAGGGATGTCTCGTAAAAAGTATCGTTAATTCTATCTCCAATACTTACTCATTACTTTTTTTCACAGTTTCAATACCAGCTTGTGTACTCATGTAACAAACACTTGTGAAAAGTCATTATTTGAGTAGCTATAAAAATAACCAAAATAATTATTTAACCCGACAAAGATTTGTTCCTATCTCTTTTCGCTGGCCTAGTTGGTAGTGACCCTGCCTACGAAGCTAGCGGTCCTGGGTTCAAATCCCGGTAAGGGCAGATATTTGTGTGATGAGCGCGAATATTTGTTCCTGAGTCATGGATGTTTACTATGTATTTAAGTATATATTTCTCTATATAAGTATTTATATCGTTGTCTAGTACCCATAATACAAGCCTAGAGTTTAAATTGGGACTAGGTCAATTGGTGTGACATTGTCGTTTGATATTTATTTATTTATTTATTTTAGCAAAATAGAATTTAACGTGGAGTTTATATGCCCGACGTGCTACATGACGTCACACGGGTGTTGGATTACTCTCTCTAATAAGCAGTTTTAAATGCGTATCATTAAATTTTTTGGCCGATTATAATTTTTACTTCACTTTGAATCTTGTTTTTTTTATTAAATAGACTAACTTTTGATGATCTATTTAACGGTATTTCATATATTTTGTTGAGAAATGCTTTTAATAATCCATGTATATTCCCTATTTAGTAAAGTTATATACGCTCACGTTTGTATTTGTCTATTACTTTACTTGTGGGAGGACCTTGTGCAGGGTCCTTCCGGGTTGGTACCACCATCTTATCCATTAACCTACCGCCAAACAGCAGTGTTCGCATTGTTGTGTTCCGGTTTGGGGATAAGACAGCCGGTGAAATGACAAGCATAGAGGCATTCCATCTTAGTCCTTAGGGTTGGCAGTGCATTTGCAGTCTTGTGAATGCGAATGTCTATGGGTCACAGTTTTCACTTACCATCAGGTGGCCTGTGTGCTCAATTGCCTTCCTATGCCATAAAAATAAAAACAACGTTACTTTTTTAACGCGTGCTTACGCTGTTTCGTTTGGTCACGTCCAAAACAAAACCATGTTATTACATTAGCAATTTTGACGCAGTTTTTGTGTACTTTAAATTCCGGCATGGTCAATCCCTTACACAGTCTCAATTATTTTAACGCGCTGTATCAGATTGCTAGCTTCTTTCCTTTACTTAAAAATCAGTATCAATTTGTCGTCGGCAAAAATAGCTGGTTCCGGGCTGACGTCACCTGAAACCCGATACGGACTTCAGCGAACAATTTTCTTGCCTACCAGTTTTCCTTCCTGCCTCGTGTCACTGTCCATCGCCCTTCTTTTGTGCTGGTGTCGTGTTCTTTGACTGTTTTCGCTTTAAGTCTTTTTTGTTTCCTAGTAAAATAGTGAGGGTATCAACAGCGGTACGTATTCTGTTTTATGATATTTTTTATTTTAAAAACTCTAAAAAGTTAGATCTTGGATTTATTCCGATTTCAAGTTGATAATGTTGCCGACAGACAAAAACAGTCTTATTTAATATTAGTTACTAAGTCTATTTTTTCTGTTGGAACTACAAAAACAAAAGCTTCACTAATGGATTAATTGGAAGTAGAAATCTACTTCCAATAAATACTTAACATTTATTTAAAAAATAGAACGTCGAGAAGAGCTGCTCTAGACGTCTTATTTATTCAAACGAAAAATTATATTAGTTTATTCTGCTTTTAAGTTTAATGCTTTCATGAATGCTAATCAAATCGTTATCATAATTATGTCCACTGTCAGAACTTAGCTGCAAAAAGTTATTTTTTCCTTTCTGCAAAATAAGTATAAAATTTAATTTGAAAATTTCCCAAATTGACCTATTTGAAAATCACAAAATTTTGCACAATTTTTTTCCTAATATACTTAACGACGAAGGATCTCGTAGCAGGGGATAGTATTTTTCCAATTTTGTTTTGAAGTGTAATGGCAAAACCATAGGCTATTACCATAAAATTATTATTCATGACTTTCCTAAAATATGTCCATGCGAATACGAAACGAGGAAAGTTATATTAACTTGAAGAAGTTAGATTAGCGGTTATCCAAACATCTACGTCATGTTTTGTTTTTTCGTCGGCTCGAAGGAGTAAATAAATGTGGATATTTACATTTCATGCTAAATTTTCCTTTGATATAAAGGACTGAATTTTGCATTATTGCTTAGGTTCTTATTAAAAAATTTTTTGTTGATATTTTTATGTTTATATTACATTGAACAGTAGTTAAATGACTTGGACACATTTTGTAAATGTATGGGCGTCCCCCCTTTCTTACGATTGGACCCTATAAAGTGCATGCTCTTGCCACTCTAAAGGAGTACTTTCCTAAGACTATGTCTTTGTATAATTTTATTGAGCAAAAAATATATTCAAAGGTGTACCAGGGAAACGCGATCTTAGAATACATTATACGCACACGACCTAGTATTATTTTCTTGCATTAATCTTACTGTATTCACTCATTATACAATCTAAATTTCATTATATACCCATCTATACAGTGGGCTCAAAACTCTACCTACTGTAAAATTTCGCTGCTCAAGCATCCAACCCCATAAATTCTCAACTTGCGCCGTTAATTCAGCAGATCCTTAATTCCTGTAATATTTATTACCCGAATTATTTTCCAATGAATGTCACAATTTAAATAAACTTGTATTTTGTATTTAACAAGATCGTAAAAACGAACGGGGTCAGTGAGAGAAGCCACGCTCCCTTTCTTTGATTGGAATGATCGGATTGGTTGGATGTAAACAAGCCACTTAAACAGCTGTTGTGCCTTAAAACTTTTCCCGTTTTCCTTTTATGTAGAAATTAATACGCTTAGTACCGATGTTTTCCTTGATTCGAAGCCTGCTGAGTGCTGAGGGTTGACTGTTTGTTCGGAGTTTTGCAAAGGTTGTAGTCACACAGTTTTTATTTTATTTTATTAAACTGTTTATTTCCAAAAGACATCAAAAACTAAAACAGTCTTAGCTATAATCTTTACTTTTAAGATTGTATTAGCTAAGATTATACAATTAAAAGTTAGAATTAAATAATGGTAACTTTACTTAAATAATAGTAACTTTACTTAATACTTATTACTATAGTTTCCGTATATGTTGAAGAAAACTTAATGTTTGCTGGACTTTTATGTTCAACATGTGCAATAACTATGTAATAAGTTGTTATTGTAAATATTTACAATAAAAGTCAAACACAAAATTAACATGTAAAGATGTTTATGTGGTGTGAGACGTTGTAATGTCACTTTTTAGTATATTATGTTTTAATATCAATCATTTAAAACATATTTTTTTTGTTTTTTTTCGTTTACTTTCATATGAGATTCTAAGCAAAAGCTTGCTTAGAATCTCATACAATCTTATCTTTTAACCTAATGCCAAGCGGTTCGCATTCCGGTATGACACGATAACCGGTGAAATAACCGGCATAGAGGCATTCCTTCTTAGATCTCAGGGTTGGCAAAGCATCTGCAGACTTAAGATTGTCTTAGGGAGGCAAATAAAATATATGAATATCATTCCAACTTCTCTGCCTACTAAGTATAAAATTTCGCTGCTCCAGGTGGCTTTTGTGTATGTTTACCTTCATTTTGCTGTAAAAAAATACCAAACAACAACGCAATACTCGTAATAATTAACCACTTATCCGTTTTATAATTTTTGTGGTTTCTATTCTCATAATATTCCATTCCGGAGACCTCCAAAGACGAAAATAATTGCGTTCGGAAGTTTATTTTGGTCGTTTAATTACCCAAAATAGATACAATTATTTGTACCTGTGTTTTAAACAATGGGTTATAATTAGGAAAAAAAATAACGTTCTAATGATTGTATTGGGAATTCGTTATAATTACGTAAACTAATTAAATGATTGGCGTTATTTTGAAACTCAGAAGGTTTTTTACGAATGAGGTATAATTTTGGTGTGTTATTATTTTATAAGCAGCTGTTGGTTTTCACGAGATAATTCTCGTTAATTATCACGGCTTAATGATCACGAACTTTTGTGGTGTTTTTTGAATAATGTAGGATTATTGCTTTTGACAGCTGTATTTCTTTTTTACAAACGCTCATTATACCTACTGGCAAACAAGGCTCGTATAAAAAGAGGTTATTAATCATTCAAATTACTGAATGTCGTTCCTACGTTTGTATCAATGTAGTATTCATGAAATTTCAATGAAATAATACACTACATTTTCTGTCGTAAGGATTTGAATTTTAAAACATAAATTGTGTACATTATATAAAACTACAAAGCGGCTAGCACAAGCAATGTAGCTATTACTGCCATAAGTCATAATTATGATAACGCTTTTAGTAGCAAAGTGCGTCCTCATGTTTAATGTTTTATTACCTTTATCGATAACTGTCTCAAATACTTATTTCAAAGTGACATTTAATTGTAGATAGGTATAAAGTTCACCGGATAGAAAATAAATTAACTAAATAAACCCATCAATGTTATGTAATGATTAGTAATAATTTAAGTAATTCATAATAATAGGGATACATTTGCCATTGTATATGTTCATCTTACGTTTATGTACGAATTTGTAATTGATTTTGTGCAATAAGGAGTTTACATACATACATATTTTTTAAGGTTTTTTGAAATAAAAAACAAAACAACTTTTCTTACATAAAACTGTATAATAGGTATGCAAGTGGCATGCTCATATTAAACATTATCTCATGGTCATAACTGTCATGAGAAAGTAAGATTTATCGATACATTTATATCGTTCGGAAGTCCCTATTACAATTTTATTCGTGCCACAAAAAGTTCTGTCTGGTTTTATCAATTTATTGTGAATTCTAGAACTTCCATTTAGATGTAGCACTTGAAATCCCCAAACGTTTTAACGTCCTCGTAACCAATAAAAAAACTATCCGCCTGTTCAGGTCCTCACGTACAAAACTCCCTCTGTCACTCACACATGAATTTATATAAAGGGGCCTCCCTACGGGACCCTAAAAACCACGGACAACGTAATTTAACTCCAACCTAATACGTAACCTTTGCCCAATGTTGGCAACACACTCCGCGCAATTTGGTCTGCTATCGCCCCAATGTATTTCAGTTAAGATTTATTGCTGTGACTCTTTCTGGGGCGTGTTTTCACTTGTATGATAGCGAGTGTTTATTTGCGGACCCGTATTTCTTATTAGAATACTAAAGGGAAAATGTGTTCTTGTAGTTGTAGCTAACTTGATTTTGCTTCGTTTGTTTTATCGGCCCTTTTTCGATGTTTCTCCTAAACGACACGTTTTCGGATCGCCTTTAACTGTACCTTCAGTTTGCATTATCGTAAACGATTTTTGGAAACTTGCAAATTGTATGAAATTGATATAAGCTTGACATGACCATCTGGCAGTTTACGTCGATTGGGAAAGAACAAAAAAAAAACATGGTGTTTACATTCTAATTCGAAAAACTAGGCAATTTTACGAGACTGTTTTCATTAATTTTGTATTTTCTAATAAATTACAACAATTAAATGATATCTAATTATAATAATGGATAGTCATAGTGTATTAAAACACACTATTTCAAGCGGTTTCCGCCTAACCCGTAAGTTTCACCTAGGGGGGCCTCAAGCCGAAAACGAAAGTCACACAAAGGTCTTACTTATATACCTTTGACAAAATACCCGAAAAAGATAAATATTTAAAAACTTAATATTGCAGAACGGCTTTAACACCCGCTATTCGATGACAAAACGCAAGTCAACTTGCTATCAAGCTTTAGTACTAAATATAGGCACAGGACGCTTTAATTAATCACCATACACATTTAGTTTTACTCGATTAAAATACCTATTTTAGCGTTAACGTTAGCGATAACGATAACGTTATCGTTACTTACTCTTCAAAAGGTAATATCAGCTCATAGAACTGTGTCATAGTGACTTTATGATTCTAGTTGTAAGAATTGTCAAAACAATTGTTTTATAATGTCACTGTGACACCGATCTATGGTGGGTCAGGGTTCCATTAGTCTGAAAGTACAAAATTGTACTTGGGGTACTAAAGCAGTTAGTAGTATTGTTTCTACCGAAGCAAACATATGATACATGTTGTATGATCGCAAAGGATTTCTTGAAAACTAGATCTAAATTCAATTTATCTACGCAGAACTCGTCTATCGCTTTTCTCTTGGAAACTGTCCAATTTTCCGGGGTAAAAGATTCTGGGATTCCGGGATTTTCCTGTGTCCTTTTCTGAGATTACAGCTATCTCCATACTAAATTTGATTAAAATCAATTTTGCTATTGCTGTGAACACGTAACAAGCAAACAAACAAACAGAGAAGGAACATCCATTTCTATTAAGAGTCTCTATTATTATCTAATGAATTGTTCGAAAAAAGGTAGGTATATTGGTTTTTGTTCAAAGTTTTTCAGTGTCGGATTCGCAAAGCCCTGCAATGTATAAATTCATATAAGTGAAATTAAAGGAAGTATCTCAAGTTATCGTGTTCTTATTTAAAAGAAAAACACACTAACTATATTTACCATCACCACCACCACCAATCCATGTTGTATATTGCAGTACCTATACTTAAGTTAACATAAACCGATTGTGAAAAAAACATATTTTTCTTTTCAAAAACATTTCAAAACTCATTTAAAAATAGTTACAATATCAATAATCTTGAGCGTTGCCAACAACCATTTTAAGCTAGTTTTATGTGTAATCAGAGTGTCGTATGTCTGTGGAAACGAGGCTTAATATTGTTTACTTCTGTAATGGTCAGTTTTATTGCGCCTATTCGTCGGCCGTTTTATTTGATTCGTTTACCCCTACCCCTCCCTTCCTTTAGTCCGCTATACTCTGCCTTACCCCGCTATGAATTATCGTCAAGTAAATATTCTGAGAGAATATGGCGGCGTTTGCCAATTGTTTACTTGTTTGACATATTTTAGTCTGATTTTAGTAATAATTAACATATTTTAAGCGAGAAAGAAAGACGTGTACATGTTTTATTATTCACAATATTTATTATTTTACTAGCCTTTGTGACTTTTTACATGTGGATACGAAAGATGTTTATTCAGTAAGTAGGACGCACGGGCACTTTACACGTCAAAAATCTGCTAGCGGTTCCCAAGAGGACACCCCTACTCTGAAAATGGCCGCAAGAAACTGATAATACGTACATACATACATACCTTCACGCCTTCATTCCCAGAGTTTGGTAGGCAGAGCTACAGAATTACCAACAACTCTAAAAACTTGTTGATAACTCTGTCACCATAATTTGCACAATTAGGCTAAGATATTTAACAGTGTATATTAGTGACAGGTAGTAAGCCCATCGCCTAACAGTACTACAAGCCTTTATTCCCATAGTCGCCTCTTACGACTTCCACGGGAAGACATGGAGTGGCACTATTCTAAGCCGGCAACCAAACGGCAACGTGATAATACGTAATCTTGATTAATATATCCGAATATCATGGTTAATGTATTGTAATAAAATGTATTTACAAATAAAATACTGATATGTGCACGGTTAAAAGTTATCAAAAAAAATTAAACGAAAAATGAAAAATTCAAGACAAGGAAAAAACATGTTTTGTACTTAATTTGTTTTATGAGTAGGAGTGGCGGAAAGTTCAGTTTATTTTCAAATTACCAAAATAGCACGACCCTCGCGTCCTAAGCTATTTCCATATTAAGAGAAAGAAGAAGAAAGGTTAATTTTAAATTACGTAAACACGTGCAGCATTTTCATAAAAGGTCACTGGGATAAGGAATTTCGAATAGATTTGAGGTAAAATTCGAAGAATTTTCGATTGGGTAATTTTAACCCAAACGAACTGAACCAGCAGATATATTATCTACGAAACAGGTGCCTGCGTGACAAAGTTCCGGTATTTTGCCTTCGGGTTATAAAATATGTTAGGGTTTTAGCTATAAAATTTCCCTTCCTGTTGTTTGCCTTGCGTTTCGTTACCCATCCCTTGTTCGCTTCGCCGCCATTTTGCGATATTCGATACCGTCGACAATAACAACCAACGTTCGAAGAATTTGTCGCATCTATTTGTGGAATAAATCTGCGGGTAACGTTGCGTTTGCGAATACGCGAGCCAATACGACACCTTTTCAAGGGAATTTCGAGATCGTGGATCTTGAGAACATTCTTGGAAATTCGAGTAGAGTAACTCTATTGTAGCGTTTGGGTCTGGTGGTGACTAGACAGATGATATTTCCGATTTTTCTGAAGTATTGTTGTAACCACGAACTACGAAAAATGATTTTTTTGCTTTATTTCCAAACATCTGGCTGTTCTTACAATATAAACTCTCACTCAATTTGTATTTTTTTATATAAATAATTAAAAAATATTATTATTTCTAACGCAAACATGCAAATACGAACATCAATTATTAAATATAAAAAAATATTTGTTACACTATTCTAGCTTGCTTTAGTTGAAAAAACATTTACTGGATTTAATCTTTATTAGAATTAGACTAACAGCTCTTTTAGGTCTTATAATAGGGAAGACTTTTTGAAAAAAATATTCCAAAATTCAAGTCTCAAAACAAAATAAACCACTTAAAGGTGAAAAGGAGTTAAATTAGAAAACGGTCGTATTTTTAGATTCAGACCATTAGCAAAACTTTATTCTAAATTCAAACTGATTTATTATTCCCGGCAACGGTTTTTCATTCGTTACCCACAACAGTATAATTATCTTCGAACTCTGTTATCGGCCTCTTAGTCAGCCTCTCTGCCACTCTTAATGACAGGATAATGGCTGATATTCAGCCGTAAGCTTTCATAGAGATTGTGTCATTTTGAACAGGAGGACGTTTCCAAGGTTTATCTCTAATTGAAGAGAAGTTTATTGGCCTTCCGTTTTCTGTTTGATGTTTATTTTATTTGACTCAGTTTTATTCTGAGGAAAGTAGCATAGCTCTTTAAAAACAGTTGAAGCGGTTTGAAGGTAACTTACTACTTATACGAGTAACAAGAATTTATTCGAAAATTGAGTAGGTATAGAACCTTCAAACTTGTTTTTCCACAATAATATACTTAGGAGCAAAGAAATCGAGCCACTTAGTATTGAATTTCCATAGAAAGTGGCTCGATTTCTTTGCTCCCAAGTATAGTTTGACGTTAGAAATAAGAACTCAATTTGTACAACATTGTTTTGAAAACTAAGTAAAATGTACTTTACCGTTCTATTTCTCGGATGGTGCGTTCAGTTCAATTGGAATTCGCTTTTCTTTCGTCTTATTACTGATGTGCTCCTCTGAAATAATCCTTACATTTTTGGGCCAAGTAAAAATTGTCAGTCTCTTCGTTAAGGAATTCCCGAATAAATCAAATCCAAAGATATCGAGCTTAAATAAAGCGACTGCTGGGAGCCCGAGGAGCGATTCTCATTTTTTCTGTGAGACATTTCCTCCATTCTAATTTTTTACGGTGTACATTTGTAACAATTGCTTGATCTGATTAACTTAACTTAGGAGTGGTTTTTAATAATATAAAGTAGGTAAAAGGACCTACTAGAGGGTGTGTTATTTTTATAGTGGTTATTATTATTTACATCTTTAATATTTGAGTAGCTTAGTTTTATTTTAATTTAAATAAGTTTCGTTTTAACTTTTAATTCTTAATGTAATGATAAATAAATACTTGGTCTGTTAAAAGAGAATTCTATTCCTTATAAAAACTTAAATTACTTTTTTTTATCCTCTTAAAAACTCCTATGGTATCCTATTATTATTAAAGTATAGTTGATAACCTTCTGTAAAATCTAAATGTGTAGTATAAAGGTATACCCCTGTAATCCCATTGGGGTAGGAAGAGCTACAGAATTGCTTATAACTTCAAAAAGCTGTTGATAATTTAGTAACCACCCTTTGCACAATTAGGCTAAGATTTTTACCAGCTTATTAGTGACAGGTGCAAGTCCATCGCCTAACAGAACTACCAAAATCATTAGTCGCCTCTTACGACACCCACAAGAAGACATAGAGTGGCACTATTCAATACTCAATACTCTATACTCAATATATTTATTGCATTCCACATTTTACAGATGTCCTAGTATTCTAATTCTGACCCGGCAACCACCCTTTAACCTTTAAAACCTTTTATTTGACATAAATACACTCCACTGCTATGTGAACTACACATAGGTACCTTGATTTCCGCAAAAAAAATACGTTGAAAATAAACTTTTTTCAAAAACAGCTAAAAGGAATAGAACTGAAATAAGCGCTTGAAACCACCATCTGGCAGCTAACGTCAGTCCTATACATTTATAATAACGATCACGTTATCGCAATACATCTTGGTCAGGGTCACGGGTCAATACTGACTACTAGTTTATCCATTTTGAAAGCGAAAGAAGTGTGTATACTTTAATGCTGTTTAAACATTACAATGATGACTAACCTTAAGGCATTTATTACCATAATAAGTCAATAGAATGACAAAAACAATCGACATAATAAATGAAATTGCAGTAGTTTCGTTACTAACGACGAACTATTCGATAAGTCTTGACCCGTGACCGGAGTTTGACCGTCGATTGACCGGCGCTCGATATTGTTTCTATGTCAAGCTTTTATCCGCTTTCCCTTGAGTTATTATAGCTTGTTAATTATTCAAGCCTTAACTCTGGTCACTGAAATAATGTTGTTGGAAGGGACACTACGATTTGCATGTAAAATGGCCAGTAATGGGATTAATGAAGATGTACAGCGAAAGGAGTTCCTTTAGGGTTGGACCTTTTGCTTTTGTTCGCAAACATAAGTATACGTAGGACATTAAAGTGTTTGTGTTACATTAAATTACCCATTTATTGTTAATAATAATATAATTTACCTGGAATTACGGATTTTTTTTGCGTGGTATGGTAAAAAAGTAAATAGGTACGTAATGTAACGCAATTTTTTTTTTGTTTGTCCGTTATAGCTAATGTTCCTAACAGCGTTGTCATTCCATAAGAAATAAAAAAAAAAAACTCTGACGTCTAACAAAAAGACAAAACAAACGTCACAATCAAAACAAAACATGTTTCAATCAAATTAAATATTATAAAAAAAAATAGTTTTAAGTAATTGATCGAGCTTAGATAACTATTCGAATCAACACAGTAGCAATACGTCCTTAAATGTTTGACTTCTGAAAGGCAATTGCGCTTAAACGCGGAGCAATTATGTTTTCCATCATTTCATGTAAATTGTATAGCCATCTATGACTAAAGTAAGGCTCGTTTGCTTAGCCATAAAAACCTTAAACATTTCCATCTCCCAGCAACAAAATAAAACCCGATTTTATTTTACTATCTTCCCTAGCGCTGCGTCGTTCAAACCACATCAATAAATTCCAATTTTAAGCAATATCCACGTTATTTTTATGACGTATCCAGCGTTTAACGTGACGTCACCGGTGTTGAAGTGATGTGCTTACGCATGATTGCTTTTACGAAGTTTCCACACGAACAGAGCCGGATAATAAACCCGAGGCTATACGAGTACAACTAAATATCCTCTAATATACCAGGTAAGTAATACTAGGTGACACCTGTCGGTTACTCTCGGTTTCGGTATTGTGAGTCAGTATGTTAGTATGTTAAATCCGTTCAATATTAAATTTAAAAATGATTGTTTTGTTTCTATAAATGGAAGCGTTTCGACTAAGGTTTTGGGTTACTGCATGTCTTTTCTCCTCCACCACCTCAATAGATGGCAGTAAACTCTTGTGCGTTTTTTGCGGTACTTTAAAATGCGCAGTACAGTTTCCTATATTCAGGGATCTTAGACACGTTCCTGACCGATTTCGGCCACAGCGACTGGGATCCGACTATCTAGATCTGTCGCTCGTGAGCTCTGTGGTTTAAAAGTTCGACCACATTCGATGCAAGTCAGCACCCCTCCGATAAAGTGGTATTGAATGACCACAGGTGTACGGGCCTTGAGCTCGACTCGCTTTACATCGAGCTCCTCACGTCTCTTCCTTTCGAACTCGGATACGTTAGTGCTCACTGTATGCCTCCAAAACCACACTATAAGATATAATATGTTTGACCAAGGAACTCCTACACTTGACTCTATTTGTATGATTATCATCATCATCAGCATCATCAGCCTATACTAGTCCACTGCAGTCCTAGTGCACTCCACCTACACTTCTACTAAGATGGTATTTGTATGATGTTAAGGTCCAAAAATGGTAAATTACTTGTTGATGCCGTGTGGTTGCCGGCTTAGAATAGTGCCACTCCATGTCTTCCCGTGGAAGTCGTAAGAGGCGACTAAGGGAATATAGGCTAGTAGTACTGTTAGGCGATGGGCTTGCAACCTGTCACTAATATACACTGTTAAATATCTTAGCCTAATTGTGCAAATTGTGGTTACAGAGTTATCAACAAGTTTTTGGAGTTGTTGGTAATTCTGTAGCTCTGCCTACCCAACTCTGGGAATGAAGGCGTGAAGGTATGTACTTTTTTAGTCGACTTTACTAAACCACCAGTTTCATTGGTCGATAACCCTGTTTGTTGCAATCCATTGACGTGTTGTTATAGCATTATTGAACTGGGAGCTATTGAAGTGACGCAATGTGTCACGGAAAATGAACGGGCTAACGCGAAATGAAACTAAGCCTTTAATGTTATTAGATGAGACAACTTGACTTTGCCAGTTATCTACACGGGCGATTTATTTTTGAGAATCGTTGGCCTTTACGTGCCACTCATTTTGTTCTGGATTTGTTAGAAGCTAAAAAATTCTATTACAATTACTGGTTTTATATTGAAGTGTCCACAATTTGATAATATTGTCACCTGTGGCTGTTATTATGAGTTTTGTACAGCGATCAATATGCCGTGACGTAATTGTCGCTGTCACGCTAAAATTTCTGTTCTAGCCGTATTACCTACGACAAGATCACTGTTATAATAGTTTTAATGACTTAGTGAGAACGTTAATACGAGTAGGGAGGTACCAAGCGTGTACCTAACGAAATATTCAGGTAGGTATAAACTAAAATGGTTTTTGTACTTGAAGGTTTTTATATGAAACGGTTCTGTCGGTAAACACAGGTTGCTTTAGCCCTAGGGGTAATATTGCCCACCCTTAAAAGTATAACTTTTTAGTAGTAAATAATAAATAAATAAATATCTAGAGACAGCCTTTCATTCATAATTATGCTACTTCCTTCTTTTTCTTTTTTTGGAAGAAATCTGTTAAAGAGATAAATTCACCTTTGTACTTGTTTTTTTTTTACAATAAAGAGACATACATATATACATACTTCTACATAATATACATACTTCTATAGATGAGAAAATAAACAGACATGTTTGTGATTGGGATTGAGATTTCATTCTTGAGTTTATAAATGTAATCACCAACCATAATCACCGTCAAGAGCCTCCCTTCTCCCTGCCTTAAATGAATCACGACACAAATATTTGCCCATACCCAGACATCGGACCCTATTTTCCTCACGTCATCAAACAAATTCACTATAATAAATTAATAACTATTTTAATTGTCCACAGTATCATCAGCCCAACGGGAGCTGGGCAAAACCCCGGCTAACGCATCGGCGACGGCCCCGCCGGCGGGTTCCGTGGACAACGCGATCCGGGGCAGCGCAGGCGCAGAGCCCCGCCCCACACCCCGCACCGGACCCTACTTCGACCAAGTGGCTTCGAAAAACGTCACTGCACTGCTCGGAAAGACGGCGTATTTGAATTGCCGCGTCAAGAATTTAGGAAATAAATCGGTAAATATTTTCGGCAGGCAACCCTAACTTTTAAGGAAACAACGCGGCGGTTGAACCCAGGGACCCGACCACCTATTCCCCGATAAAATTATTTTAAAGACTTAACTCTTGAAGTATAACCCATTAAAACCCCTTAGTTTTCCGTTAAACTAACCATATACATAAGGGAAACCTAGAGCTAAAGCTCAGATCGTCAGCAGTAAATTGATATACCTCTCTTATTGTATAACTATATATAAGGGTCACCCTTATAAATAGCGCTTTAAAAGCCAATCAAATAGCTTTTTTTAGTTAAAGGGATATTGGTATCACTCAAAATGTAGCGTTTTAAAAGCAAAATCGAACAAGATTTATACGAAATGTATTTGGATAGTTAATCCTTTCGAAATACCCATTCCGAACCCTTGGTAAGGGTAACCCTAAAAAGCAAAACTAACGGCTTTTAAGTGATACGGTTTTTCTAAATAAATCCTTATAAAAACCCATTCAAAACCCCTTGAATGGGATAACGAGCCGGTCCCTGGTTGAAACACTTGCATCGCGCTATGTTGAAATCACAGCATTGCGAAAATGTAACACACTGGCATCGCTCATACTAAAAGTGTTCCCAAAGTGTGACGGGGACAATACATTGTTTGTTCATAAACCACGATGAACATTATGTTTTCATCCTGTTCCGATCCAACATTTTCTGCTGCAAGGACGCGGAGACGTTGGCTGATACCGGAGAGGGTTACTAAGAGGTTCAGCAAGTTGGCACACACGAGGGCGCACTGGCACCACACGAGTGATCGTTCAGAAATGCTTACCTACAAAATGATATATATTTTTGGAGGGTACACTAAATAATTCATAATTCCGAAATCATTAAAATTCCGATTTTTTATAATTCAGAATGTAATGTTATGATCATGTTCATCTTCATCATCATCAGCCTATATAAGTCCACTGCTGGACATAGGCCTCTCCCTTTGCACGCGAACGAGCACGATTCGAGGGCACTCTCATACAACTCTTGCCAATGTTATGATAGAAGACTTTTTTTTTAATCTCTTATAAATCAAACCTAACCTATTCTACGCATAGTAATTAAATTGCGCATTGAAACTAAAATAACATAGATATCGGAGAAATAGCATTTTGAAAAAAAAAAAACGGAATCACAAGGTGTTTGAATTTTTGAGCCTAATTCTATAGGGCTATGAAAGTTAAATTAATACAAACTTCGTCTTCATGATCTCCTTCATTGAAATCATATTTTGATCACATTGAAACGAGATTGTTATATGAATAGCATTTTGTACAGACCAAGTCCCAGACGCTTCTAAAATAGCCACTGCTGCTTTGCTCGACAAGAGACTTTGCTCGTTCAAGGACTCATTGAATTACAAAAGCCAATTCCAACAATGCCAACCAGCAGGCGGCAGTGATATTCGGTTTCAACTAGTAAGAGCATAGGATAGTCCGTTTTATTAATAATTCTGTTATAAAAGAACAGGGACTCTAAAGATGGTTAAATTTGTAAGTTGTAAACTTGAAGCAATAAAATATTTGTTAATCGTAAACGCTCGATATTTTTGAGGTACGTACCATGTCGAATGCAAAAAACGGTTTCTAAATAAATTATTCGTTTTTGTGATAATAAGTAACTTTCACATTTTTCATTTTCAATAAATAAACTAGAACCACATTAGATTGAAATATTATCTTCCTTGGATCGTTACTAGCAAGCATAACCGCATATTGGACGATACGAGTAGTTATTAGCGGGGTTAATAGCGTTTCTGTTTCCTATACTTATACCGAAGATAACTTTTAATAGCGGGCGGCCTATATTGCCTTCTTCGTGCCAACAACAATCAAGCTCTGACGTTATAACAACCACAATTTTAACATCATTTCACTAACATTTACAATTAACAAAACTTTTGACAGCGTAATTTTAATTTGTGAATACAAAAGTTTAAATGTAGGTTGGTGTAAAGTACAAAAGTAAAATTGAAGCGTGGAAATTTCACCCGCCTACCCTCATAATAGGCACAACTAGAATAGTACACGTGGGTAACGAGGCGGACTATTTCGCCAGCCCAATTTACATAGCGTTGGTAAAATGAAACGCAACAATAGGACAATGCAAGTTTGAAGCTATTGTGGTTTTATTTAAAAACCTCATTAGTCCCCACAGGCATCTTTCGCATAAATAACAACCGCCTAACGAGATCTCACTCAGATGCCTTTAAAAGGAGATTTACTATGCCCGTTTAAATTTTACGCGTTCAAACGCGGCCTGCCGTAATGATCGCGATTTTATTCGTTCTGGGAACCTGATGATATTCAGTTTGATGTCTTTTTTCGCACGCCATTTGGGGCGGCCTTCTAAATCTGGTGCCGTTTTCCGGGGCTTTGTTTGTGATGCAGAACAGACAGTTGAAAATACTGCCGGGTTATATAATAGATTCTCTTTTTGCGTTTTGTCCAAAAACGTTAGCTTTCTAGTTTTATCTGCCGATGCCGATTCCTGATTCAGGTGTCGAATATTAACATGAATATAACTACTGTTGAAATATTTTGACATTTTTAAACTAAATGTTTGCGGATGAAAAGTGTTCTGATAAAAACTATTATTTAAGGTTTATACATGTCAATGGTATGTCTTGTCTTTTATTTAAGAATAGATAGAATACGTTGATATTATCTTTGTATTTAATTTGGGTTGTAATTTTGGAGTTTCGGGTCATAATTAACAAGTAATAAAGATGTGAAAAATTATATTAGGGAAGAAAATGTTCAAGCAACTTTTATACTTGAATTCTTTGAATATTTTCGTAGCATTAACTGTAAAATTCTATGTTCCGGTTGCAGTATTATATAACATTATTCTTTTAAAATAACGATGAGATTTACCTTGTTAAAAATATTTCCTTGCTTCTTGTTTAGGTTTACCTTTGCAACTATAGTGAAATTGTACCAAACATACTTTACAAGAAAATAACAGCGACTTAACGAGTACCTTACTCTACGAGTTCATTATGCCAACAGTCGAATAAAAATAACATAAAGTTCGCTCTTGGTATAAAACTAAATGATTATTACAGCGGTAAATAAATAAACTCAAAGCTTTGAAACTAGGTACAGTAGGTAATAGCTGAGTGGAAGCTAGTCTGTGGAGAACACAGATACGCCATTAGGGGAACAATTTCCTCTCGGTTGGAGTTCCTTTTATATACTTTGAGCTCTTTAGGTAATAACGGGGATAAATACTTGCGTAGTTGTGAAATAAGTTATCTGTTTTCATATGTGTATAGGTACACGTATGAAAGAATAGAGATCGTTTTGCCGATAACAACGTACCGTAGTGATTAATGATGATTATTATACTAAGTAGAAAAATGTTTGGTGCAATTTAACACACATTTCGGAGCCATTTGGATAGTTCAAGGGTTAAATGACTTAATTGTCTAACGAACTTTTGCAAATGTATACAAAATATACCTTGACAAAACGGTTTGAAGTGGCAAATGGAACTTTACAAAATTATGCAAGAGTTTTTAAATAAAACTTGTGTATTGCCAATACGTTATGAATAACGCTCTCTTTTTTCCAGACTTATTGCAATGCTCTATGTTTAAACAAAATAAAATCAAAACGTATCTTTTGCTATAATTTGCAATTATTAGGTACCTGTCATGAGAAAGAAAGACGCAAATAAATAAGGTTTTCAAAAAAAAAATACAGCTAGTGATTAAAGCACGAACAAAATTGTCACACAAAAATCACGTACGGCTAAACGAAGTTAGCTTCACAACTATTTCTTAAAGAAAATATATTTGAAATGCCATATAAAAATACTTGGTAAAAATACCAATTACTTTTGTTCTCCCTAGTGGATACCGGGTTTACTAACGAGATTCGTGTTATCCTTATTGTCTGAACAAAAAACCCAACATTGTTATTTTTATGCGAAACCTTTTTTATTATACACACAGTGCCTTAATAATTCACATTGATATTTTTTTAAGAGACAATTATCGATACAGAAATGTTAGAATTTGAGAATAATATTCTCTATACATTGAAAGCCGAAGACTCGATATTCAAGCCAATTTGTATTGAAGTTAAGGTTGTTAATTGCGTGTTGAATTTATAAGGGTCGTCTAAAATTCTGAATGTTGATTTCAGCTCTATCCTTTCGAATGTCAACAACAGCAGCATTTAAAAAGACCGACATAATAATGTAATTAATTGTGGACTAGCTATAGAGCTACGATTTTTAACGACTTTTAAAAAGAGCAAGCAGACATGCTTTTTTTAGAGTACACAGTGTTTAAAAAAAAAAAAACAACACCATCACCAGCTCTTGCGCCATATTTATCGCGCATGCTTATTTCTCTAGTAAAGAATACGGATATATTCAGTCGATGATACATTATTAGGTACAGAAAATTTAATTTAATTCTGTTCAATATTTTGAAACAGAATTCATAAGGAGCAATTGACAAGATTACCTTGTCACTGGTTCACTTCGGCAGATACGAGTATGATGATGATGAGTGAAAGTATCGTTACAGTGGCCCTAGACAAGATAAAGCAAACGTAAACGATTGGCGGAAACTGTCAATGTTATTATGGAATTGACATAAGCGGTCGACGCCACAGTCCGGTAACTCACGTCAATCCTATACCTTTTCCATAACGATAACTCTCGCCATGAACTGAAGTATAGTTCACAAATTAAGACAAGTCAACTGATAAAAACGTTTATGTGATTTCGCAACTTATTTACTGTTCTCAATTCAATGTACAATTTAGTACTTTGCCGATCAAACAGTTTATTTCTTTTCAGGATAAATAGTCATAAAAAAACAGCTCTAATGCTTTTAGATTTCTAGGTAAAAAAACTTTCGGCTTTGTGAAAGTGAAATTAATTATTTAGTCACCGATTACGACCAAAACAAACGTTAATAAAATACGAAATAATTTAATTGGCATCACAAAACCAAACCCAAATTACGCTAACGCTCCAAAACGAAGTGCGAAGTTAAGATTCAGCGCTTTCAAAGTATTTCGTGAAGTTTTGATTGAAATAAAGCGAAATAAAGCAATAAATTGGGAATCATTTAACGCTCTTGATGTTTGTTTTGATTAATAAATTCATCTATCTGCAAAAGTTATTACGGAGTAGCTAACAAATTTCTTATCAAATTGTGATTGACGATTGGTACCTGAATACGAACCGTTTTGTTGTTGAAATTGTTTTAAAACAAAAGTAACAGATTGTTGTATCTCGTCATATTTCATGTGATGACAGGCGTGGAACTTTTCGCTTTGGCGATTGTGGTTCAGTGGTTCTTATTTAGCGTGCCGGTTTCTCCGTAGGTAGCTAGATAGTTAGATTTCGTTTGGGATACTTTATTGTTTTGAAAGTAAAAGTTTCGGATGACAGTGCGATTGCGGAGAAAAGTGACTTTTATGATTCCTCATTTCGTTAAGCTTTTGTAAAGAGTCGTATATTAATTACTAAAACAATATCCTAGTGAATACAGAATATTTTAAACAATACTTATTGCCATTAATATATTAGAAATTAAAATGATACTAACTCATTGGTAAATTGGAAGATTTGCAAAACGATTGCCAAGATTTCTCGATTATTATTTTGGTTTTCTGGTACTGCTTATAGTGATGAGCGAAATAATTACCAACTTTTTTCTTGTTTCAGTTAAACATGCAAGTGTCATGGGTGCGACACAGAGACATCCACCTTCTCACAGTCGGCCGTTACACGTACACCAGCGATCAGCGCTTCAGAGCCATACATCTGCCACATACAGAGGACTGGACTCTGCAGGTAACGTAACAACTGATGCATGTAAGGACGCGCTTGGATGTGGATTTGTGCAAATGATGAAAAATTTGTATTTTGTACTTGGAATTAGAATGGCTTTATCGTATCCGTTTTAATCCGAGTTCACTTGTTTATACCAAAACAAGCAGTGATTAATTCGAATTTATAACATTTTACTTTTTCCTTACACGCCGTTTCAGTTCAGCTATATTTTCTAAGGTTAACCTCCTGAGGTTCCTTGTACTAAAAATAGTACATAAAACAGCCATTGAAATAAAGATCTAGTGCAATGGAAGTAAAGTAGAATTTCTTTTATTTTTATGACAATTTGTTAAATTAGAAAATTGACTTTAATTCATTCATAATAGGTTCATATTCCTTTGACGAATTTCGTTGTATCGGCCTTAGGAGGACAAAGTCTCAATTTAGTTGTCAAAAGTCTCAGCGTGAGTAGGCTGAGTGGGGTGTCAGTCGTTTGGTACTTTATGGTAATTTAATTATAAGTTTTGTCTCTGAAGGAAAAAGTGTATTTATATTTTAAATGATCGACACAAAATTAATTTTATTCAAACCAAACATCCGACCCTGCATGATAAATTAATTCAATAAATCATCCTACACATCGAGACTAAATAATCATGAAAATGATGATGATTGACGAAACGTAATTTATTTTCATTATAATGAACATGCATCGGGGTTCGTTTCAGACTAATAATTTTAATGTGAACTCGTACAAAGAGCGTTCTTATTTTAAACTAAAATGATGATCGGTATATCGGACAAAACGAAATAAATAATTGATAAAACAACTGAACATCATAATTATAACCATTGCCACAGAATTGCAATTAAAAATATTTGATTTATTCTAAAATTACATTTCAATAGAAATATAATTTTAGAGTCATTCTGTGTCCTTTGTGAGTATTGTATTCGTACAAAGTTTGGGTTTTGAATATTGGTTATAAAATAGATTTTAATTAATTATTTGGATTTATGAATTATTTTAGGCAATGATTCGCTAACCTGTAAAGTATTCTTGATTTACTTCTAAAAGTAAAACATCATAAGTGTTTACACTATACAAGATTAACACTTGAAAGTTACTACTACGAGTGTATTAAATTGACATATTAATAAGTGCACGCACGTCAGCTAACTACCAACCAGTCACTACAGCACGAACTTTTATTATTATCTAGTAAGTAACTTATCAGCTTCAAGAAAATTCATATGTTAATTAGAACAGTGGCCTCGTGTCCGTATTTAGTCCTTGAGCGTTGCACTAGCACAAAATTTGAAGTTGATATTTTGTATCGTCATTTGGTAAAAAAACAAACGGATACATTGCGTAACACGTCATTTATGAATAGTAAAGGTGATTTAATAACGTGATGTATGATTGAAATGTTTATGCTTAAGCTACTGATGGAACTAGTGTTTGATAAGGACTAATACACACACCCACATTGACACTTAATACTTGTTTTACAGAAGATAAATGTAAATTATTTGTTTGGCAACAATCAATTTATAACCATCTTTGAATTAGGAGTTCAGTGTCCATTATTGGTAGGGTAAAACACCTAATTACTGGCCTCTAAAATACCAGTTACTGGCACCTACTGATTGTTAAATTATCGTCTCTATTACCTTATCTTAAAGTTCATGGGGCAAATAAGTGGTAGGTGGCCCTACCCTATTACCCTACTAGGCCTCTATTCTATGTGGTCAAACCATATCGTCTTTGACCTCTCGTCTCGACCTCTCGACTCTGCCGCCATTACTGTCCTGTAAATAAGAGCTATCAAAACGTTGATAATACGATAACAGGTCAAAGACAATATGGCTTTTACAACCTAGAATCTTGACCTGCAGCTTGGTTTACGTTCGCAGAATGCAAGTAATCTAGCCCCAGTGAAATTTTGAAATTCGAGAGCAATTTTAAACTGTACCCAGCTCAGCGAACCCTGTTAGCCCGGAACCTACTACAAAGCAGTGGACCTATCAAAGGCTATGGAATTTTTAATCGCTTGTACACGCAGAGGCAAACTTGAGTTTCATTTGAATGCTGGTTTATGACCAGTGATCGGATTTCACGGTGCAACACTGCGGGATATAGAGTAGAAATCTTAATATGGATATCACTAAAATCCCGGGATCTGGTTCGAAAAGAAAATGCGATTGTTGGGATATTTATTAATAGGCATTAGGATAGGATTTAAGACGTGTAAAGAAATCGTTTAAACATATAAAATATTGAGAAAATAATTGTATGCTATTTCAATTTCATACTAACTAATAAAATATAATATCTGTGTGTAGCGTGGTGAATTGATAATGCGTACCGTATTATATATTTTATTTATATTCATACCCAAAGACTATTTGGCAGATCAATTTTAAACAGAGGTATAATAAAAACTAACTTTTTTTATTTTTTTACATACCTAAATTACTTTTGTCAAAATATTAATTTTACACGATTAAATTGTATTGAAATTTATTTGAAGTAATAAAATCAGAATAATATTTAACAACATAAGTCCCGGAACCCCGGGGCATATCCATATTAGCATAATGTTTGAGGTCATTCACCCCGTGTTGCACCGGGATATCCGATCATTGTTTATGACTGATACAAGAATTTTGTTTTTCGATTTATTCAATGTTATAGCTCTGCTATGCTAGTGATGCTAGAATATTACAGTATATTACAAGGACTTTAGTCTGCGTGGTAAAACCTTATTGTTTTTCAAGTGCTATCGTATTGTCATCTTTACGATAGCTCTTATTTACTAGACAATAACGGTAACCAAGTTAAAAACAATAAGATACCATGTCAAAAGCAGTAACATGTATTATGTGAATATAGTGTTTGGTCAACAAATGGCAAATGGCAATTTTTTTTTACTGGTGGGAGGACCTTGTGCAGGGTCCGTCAGGGTTGGTACCACCATGTTATCCATTAATCTACCGCCAAGCAGCAGTGTTTGCATTGTTGTGTTCCGGTTTGGGGATAACACAGCCGGAGAATTGACTAGCATAGAGGCATTTCATCTTAGTCCTCAGGGTTGGCAGTGCATTTGCAGTTTTATGAATGCGAATGTCTATGGGTCACAGTTTCCACTTACCATCAGGTGGCCTGTGTGCTCGTTTGACAACCCATGCCATAAAAAAAAAAGTTTTTTTTTTGTAGGCATTTTATCAAGGTAGGTAACAAATTTGACCTTTATCTGTTTGTCTTTAAGTGTCAGTGGTAAATGTATTGTTTTTTATTGTTGCAGATCAAGTATCCCCAGCACAGGGACTCTGGCATTTACGAATGTCAAATATCGACGACGCCTCATATGAGCCACTTTATACATTTGAACGTAGTGGGTAAGTGTAAATACGATATATAAATATTTATAATTTAAAAGCCATAGCTACCGCGGCCTTTTAAATCCATTAACTCGCCGCCACAAAGCAGTGTTCGCATTGTATATCAGTGTGGAGATCGACAACATATAAAATGACTAGCATCAAAGCATTCCATCTTAGTCCTCAGGGTAGGTAACGTAATTTAAGTCTTAGGATTGTAATCTTGAGATTGCAGTCTTGAGAATTCATATGTCTATGGGTCTCAGTTCCCACGTACCACCAGGGGAGTTATCATGATATGGCTATGCAGTTAATTTTACGGCTAGCGTAAAGAACAGAGCTATAGCAGTTATATAGCTCTGTCCTTTTTTCTCAGCGTAAACTGAACTACATAGCTATGTCGTGATAACCAAGGTGGCCCGAGTGCTCGTGTGCCTTCTCGTATTGGAGTAGGTCTAAATCTTAAAATAAATAAGTTCCATCATGCACGAATTCCAAAATGAAATAGTCTTATTTTTGAAATACCCGAAAGTTTACTGACTGACTGTCTGTATCTTAAAATGACTTCCATCATACCATCTGAAAGGCAGAACGTCTATCTGAAAATGTCAAACAAAAAAGTTATTAAATTAGGTATTTTTTTAATAAAGGTGTTACGAATTTTAGTCATATCAGGAATCCGTACTTTTGGGAGAAAATAGCAAGTATAGTTATCGATATTTAGACATTTTGATAAAATTATCTCGTTTCGAGATCTAGATGTAGGTATCAGCCCATTAGAACCCTGACCCACCATAGAACTGTGTTACAGTGACGGTATTATTTAAGTCGTGAGAAGTGTCAAACAAATTGTTTATTATGTCACTGCGACACCGTTCTATGCTGGGTCAGGGTTCCATTGGGCTGATAGCTCATATTGGTAACAGGGTATCGTGAAATTAAGTCTTTCTGAAACCTGTTCTTGTATTTAATTTTATACTTAGTTCAGTAGTGTAGTAGTATGCCGTGTGGTTGCCGGCTTAGAATAGTGCCACTCCATGTCTTCCCGTGGAAGTCGTAAGAAGCGACCAAGGGAATAAAGGCTTGTAGTACTGTTAGGCGATGGGCTTGCTACCTGTCACTAATATACACTGTTAAACATCTTAGCCTAATTGTGCAAATTGTGGTTACAGAGTTATCAACAAGTTTTTAGAGTTGTTGGTAATTCTGCAGCTCTGCCTACCCCACTCTGGGAATGTAGGCGTGAAGGTATGTATGTATGTATGTACTTAGTTTAAAATACATATTGTGTTTAAATTTTGTGTAACATGTTTTCAAAACAATACAAAATTAAACTTTACAAACTGTGTAACACTTTCAGTTTAATTCGAGGCAGTGGAATGTCCTTTGCTAAGTTGCGTACCAAGTGTGACATCCCGCTTTGTACATACTAATGAAATTGCCTTGCCAAATTTTGAAACGAGCACAATTCCGTCTAGCAGACGCCAAGGGGGAGATATAACAGTAAATCCGGAGTGAGACATTCTCGAAGCTGACATTCAGACAACTTGCAAATCACATGGTCCTAGATTACCTATCTCCTAAGTGTTCTCCAGTTCAATGACCGGAGGAGCTTTAGATAATATCAAAGACAAAGGCATCTTTAAACTTTGCTGCAGCGAATTCACTTAAGGTTTTGCTTTACTTTTCATACAAACGCTCATCGTTGTGTCTAGCGTATATACAAAAGATTTTGTGAATTACTAGCTTCTGCCCTCGACTACGACCGCGTAGATTTTGATAATCGTTAGCGAAAATAACACGGCTATTTTGTATTGTTTCAGGATACACATATTATGTTAAACAATCTTTTCTTTCGTCAGCGCTTTCAAGTAATACTCAAATAATTTCTTAAATTTTTTCACCTCAGAGCAAATCACATTTCTTAATTGTATACTTACTTTTCCACGTGACTATTGTCATTAGCATTCAAAGAATCAAATTGAGCATAAAAACGCTATATTCCACAATTTTTATTCAAACGCAGCACACAGTGCAGGCATAATTTGTCATGCGATCGAACTATTTCGTGATGCAACTTCAACTTTATTGGCACGTAATTACTTGCTCGGTTACCTTTCGTAGAATTTATTCTAAAAGGCAATGGACTTTACAGTGTAAAATTACTACTGTATGCTCGCCGTCGTGAATATTTATTCAAATACACTTATTTTACATATAAATGTCGTGTAAAGTCAATCGCCTTTGTTTGTGTGAGTTACAGACTGTTGTTTGACGTTTAGAATTTTATTACAATGTAGATTTATAATGTGTATTGTTAGGATAGCAAAATTGACGGTGATTATTTAAAAACACACAAGTGGCAAAATTATAATGAATGCTTTTAAATTCTAATGATACACATAATTAAATAAATCGGATCTATTGTGTCCACAAATAAATAAATGAGTATTGAAATATACCAACGTATGAACACGGCTCTCGCTATTCCTTCCGAAACTATTCAATAAATAATTTGACAGTCTATTACATTATATTGTTTGTTTATCTCCGGACAATAAACTGTATCTGTCGATATGTTTACCATTGACTGGTTAAGATGTCGAACAGTAATGACCAGGGAGCGAAACTTTGATGCCGGTGACGTCATTATGACGCAAATTCACATATAGGATGCTTTTATTATAAACAATATTGCGACACCGCACTGATTCATAATAATGCTATAATGATAATGTAAATATTTAAATAATGACAAAGACGACACGAAATATTTTGTTGGAGCTTGTATTTCTAACGAAAAATATTATTTATACAAGGAAATGAAAAACATTATTTTAATGAAATTTCGAAGTATGCAGAACGCTTAAAATTCAAACATAACAACATCCCATGAGCTTGATTGTTTTCATTTTTTTTCTTAATTGCTTACTTTTGCTGTTAAATAATTTTTTCATTATTTACAGTCAGAAAAATAAACTTCTGCAAATACGGCTGTACAGATTACATGGCGACTTTGCTCAAGCGAAACAATGTTTCGGTAATAATTAAAACTTACAAAAAAAAAAAAAAAAAAATTTGTTATTGACTTCAACAATCTTCTTTTTAATATGACAATGACAGTCAATTATCTTTTTTATAAGTACCGGCCGTCTCTACTCAAGTGTCAATATTGGTACAATAAAGAGGCCAATAAGTTGTTAGTGATGATGTTCAATCTAGATAAAAACACTCTGTATGTAGCTTGACGTCATACGCCTGTCATCGGCACCAAAGTTTCGCTCCCTGGTAATGACGTTATAAACGATTTACTCTTGTTTTGTCAACACTCATTTCATAGAACAGAATAGAATTCCGCATAATTTTCATAACATCGACAGTGACTTTTTAAGCGCAGAGAGGTTATTATGATATTTGTATGCAGTTCAGTTTAAGCTGAGAGAAAAGGACAGAGCTATATAACTACTGAAGCTCTGTCTTTTACGCTAACCGTAAAACGAAATGCATAGCTATGTCATAACTCCCCAAGAGTTAACATTTTTTCAAAGTCACACACTAACAAGGAAATTCGGTGACATGAGACATTCAATGAAAACAATATCAGACGGCGGCGTCAGCAGAAAATAGCTTTCGATGAAATGAAATTCGGCGAATTGTAACATTCGATGAAAACTATATCGGTAAAATAAGGGACACCGTTAATAAACAAATACTTTTTTTATATAAAAAACATAGTTAACCTTTTAGACTGCTTTGAATATGACCAACGAGCTAACTAAATTATTAAAAAAGAAACCAAAACGATTTATCAGATCTTTAAGTGAAATAAATAACATGTACCATTTTGAATTAATTATACCTTCTGTTCATTCAAACCAAACAGGTTAATCAACCTTCACTCAAACTCAAATTAACTACAAAGTTATTCGAACGTTACAACTAAGTAACGTTCTCGTTTGCGTTTCAAAAGTTCGTTAACTGAGTACCAAATGTTTACTTTACCTTGTTTGGCTAAGTTTAAGTACAAACGGAGTATTAAACGCACGCACGTTCCAAGTACCAAAGAAAAACATAACTTTGAACATATCATTATAATTCAGAGTTAATTTAAATTTAGAACAAACAACTGTACCTACTCTAACAGGTTGAAAAACTTCGTTACTACTCGTAAGTTGATTATTTAAATACAAAGGAAGGACGTATTCGCGGTTTGTTTTAACTAATACAGATAAAAAAATATAATTTAAAAATCTTTCCTGGCATCAGATACCGACAAATTTAAATATTATTGTTATAAAATCTCACACATTCTATGATGGTGTTTTTAGAGTTCCGTACCTAAAAAAGAAAAAACTGAACGTTGAATACTCTAGATAATCATATAGGTATTTATTTGATTTTTTGACTAAGTAAAAAAAAATCTGGTAGGTACAACGGGAGTCCGTTCTTTCACATAATTAAGTTTGGTCATATCATTGTTGACATATTAAAAAATAAAAAAAAGATAAAAGAGGTTTATTCAGTAAGTAGGCCGCACGGGCACTTTTACAAGTCAAAAATCTACCAGCGCTTCGCAAGTGACCACTGCTGAGAAGAAACGCCGTAAGAAACTCAACAGTCAATCGTTTTTTAAAAATTGCTTATGATAACCTAGCAATATAATTCTATTCATGCGTAGTTGAGCAGGAAAATGTGTCAAAACTCAGAATTTTACTCAGAACTCGATGATTTTACTTTCTTGCACGCCTCATGCATTTAGTGGCGTCCGTTATTCTATGCCACGTATGCCACTCAACGGCTTGAACGTTCCATGTAAACGTTGCCCGCCTGGGCGGCTCAGTGTAGTGTCAGTCACCCAAAAAAATATCTTTTCAGTTACGGTTTTTGTAATTTTTTGATGTAAGGCATTTTAGCCAGTTGCATTATTAACTTAAAGCTATAAGCTTGCGAGCGGTTGGCCTTATAAATAACTGTACTTTGTCATTTTGTCATGTTTGAACTGGTATACTAATCTGTCAAATGCGTTACAGTGACAAGGTTCATAGAAAGAAGAAAAGTGACACGGTTTACGATAAACAAAAAATTAAAACAGATAACAAGTTTTCATCTGTACCGTAATTTGCGGTAGGTGTGCACCATGTCCAGCTAAATTTAAATTAAAACTAATCTAACTTGGATAATACGATAATATTTCAAAAGCAATATGGTTTTATCCAATAGAATAGAACCTCTGTTAGATAACATACATACATAAAAACATTCACTCACGCCTTCATAACCAGAGTGGGGTCGGCAGCGCTACAGAATTACCTACATCTCTAACAACTCGTTGTTAATGTTGTGTAATTCTGTAACCACATTTTACACAAACAGGCTAAGGTTTTATTAACATACATATCATAAGTCCTCTAATATGCGTCAAAATCCGTAGGGAATGACCAGCATTATTACAACCGATTTTACTATGAGAACTATCTTGTCTGTGGTAGTAGGAAAAACTGTATTGTAATTTTATTACAGGGGTCATTCTACTTTTCAGTGTACATTTTTGGTTATAGTCCGATAAAAAGTATACCAAATTATGAATCCGCGTCTAAATAAATAACATAAACTTAGAATGTTTAAGTTTGACGGTTTTCAAAAAAACAACTCTTAAATTACTCAATTATCGTTAAAAAATCTTGGTAACTCAGTGGTAAATTGCACTCTTTCCATAGAAAAGGCGGGGACATCAACATCCACTGCGTTACTGACATTATAGTTATTACAAATAACTTTTTATGTATTAGGATAATTCTAAATACAAGCTTATTTACGTCCCTCTTCGAGTTTCAAGTTAGAAAACGGTGCAATTCACCGTTTTTGAAAAAAAAAATGTTTAGTGCAAATGTGACTAAAAATTTATGTACAACGAAAAGTAGAATGGCCCACAGTATAGATTTTTGTAACATTATCCCCCTTACTTATAAACATGGAATAAGCTTGGAATAGTTTATGCCATTCTTTGTCTGTAATTGTGACATTTGCATCTGACAGATAGTGACAAAGCATGTCATAAACTATTCCAAGCTTATTCCACGTTTATAAGTAAGGGGGTAGGAGGCCATTTGCAACGTTAAAAGATGGCGGACGTGTAATTTGTTTTAGACTTTAATTTTTGGGTAATTAGGTGTTCAAAGTTCTTTTCTGATAGTGATTTGTACTTTTTATGCCTTAGTGTCGCACAGTGATTGAAGACTTGGACTTATTTCGTGTATCTGGCATCTTTCTTCTCGTTTCAAGTGGACTCGCAGTGGTGCAGAGGTTAAAACTATCTTGACCTCTGACCTACAAATCACCGTACAACGTTGCCCCCAATCTTCCTAGAGAAGATTGGATTGTGTTTTATACTCATATAAACCTTGACACTGGCGAAATCACTTCACGTGGAAGCCATATCCCTGCGGTAGTAGCTGTCCAAGTCGCCGCGGGGGCAAAAAAAAAAAAAAAGTAAGGGGGTAAGAGTTTAAATTTGGAACAGCTGTCAAAACTCAAGAGGGTCTCTATTCTAGTATTCATAGATATTAAAACAGTTATCGAGACGAAACGTCAATTCAATATGTTTTATAATATAAACCGCACGACATTTGATCTTGAGAATAGAGACTTTATTCGTTTGTCTGTTTTTTTTTAAACATTCGTCTTGACGGAAGATCGGATTGCCGCCATTATTGTTGCCATTTGTTTGTTGGTTTTTCGCTGTTACAAAAGTAGGATAATTCTAAACTGATTATATGTGTGTATGCAACTATACATAATTTGGCCATAAAACGGGTGCTTACCCAGCGGCCACCTCTATTAAGTCCACAAAAGAAAATACTCTTTAAAAAAAACATCTCCAAACAATTCTTCGCGTGTGATATGCATAGACTTATTGTTTTTGTCCACCGCGATTGTTTAAATAACTTGACATTTGCAAAATACACCTTAACATTAGTAAAAACAAGAATAAAAGTGGGACTTGGCTTGTTTTTAAAATTCACGTGACGAGTTTAAAACACTAAAATTACAGCAACTAATAAAATCAAACTTAATTACCATTTCAACCAAACTTCTGGAATCTAAAAATAGCGCAGGGTTATAAAACAAAAATTGCCACCCTACTCTTCTCGCAATAAAAGAAATTAATACAACGCTGCCTGGCGAAGACATTTTTTATATTACCCTCGAGTTATCATCTGGACGGACTTTTATTACGTAATAATAAACGTCTTGTGATAAACATCGCTGCGTTAATTTATAGAAATAAATTAGCCAGCTAAATTATATTTGGAGAGTTGCTGGGTCAGAAGATATAAATGTTTAAAACAAGACAAATACAGTCTATGTTAACGCTTTTAAATTAATACCAGAAAATATATTTATCGAGGAATTAGAGCAAATTATGAAATGTGATAGGTTATAGGTTATAGTTGTTCTCCGCAACTCGACGACTCAATTAATGCGCCTTTTTTGTGTGCTGGGTTGCTGACACTACTCTGGCCAACCCAGTTCTATCAGGAAGCCTAGCAAACCCTTGATGTTGCCGATGGCTTCTGGTAGCGACCTCGATGTTTCGAGGTGACGTGCCAGGTATGTTGCCAATGACGTGGGCTGCGGATTCCTACGCCATCATACAGGCTCTGCACAGGGAGCTGTCTTTAACACCTAATGTGAACAAGTGTTTGTTAAACAAGGCATGGCCAGTTATGGCTCCAGTTAGTAATCGGAGTTGGGCCCTTTTGTGATTACATAATAGGTAATCAGGGACTAAGGTAGTAAAGGCTTGAAGTATTGTTAAGCGATTCACTTGCAACCTAATACACTGGTAATAGTAGTTTATGCAATTGATGCATAATGAGAGTAGATAGCTTCAGCGAGTTTCATAATATGATCACACGAGTGCCTTTTAAGTTTTAAGAGCGACTTGCCCATGGTCCAACTATGTGGATAACAGAGAGTAGACTGGACAAACTAAACAGGTAGCCTCAGGTTATGCTAGTTCTTCAGAAGGCCCCAAAGGGTCAAAATAACCTAGAAAGTTAAGGTCTCCTAAAATTCCAACGTGGTCTCGGGAGGTGGACGGCGGGACCCAAACACCTACAGGGTTAGCTTCACGCGCTTCTGTCAAGACCCAAGTTCTATCAGTGTATGTGATAAGGCTTTATGAATGGAATAGAAGTCATGCATATCCATCTCTTGTCAGGGAGCCTGTTCTGCCCTCATAAGGTAAAAGGCGTTATCTCAAACTCAATATCCAAAGCAGATACAATCCTCGCTCGTTAATTATAAGGTTGAACTTGCTAGAGGAGCTTTGTCAGAGATACCGCCATTTGTCTAAGCAGGGCAGTGTTTATCGATGTGGATAAACGAGAATGAAACATCTATCACACTCTGACTACTATGTAAGTGCGAGAGTGACGGGTGTTTTATCCATTTAAAGGTGACAATAATATGGCTATATAATGAGTTGAATAAAACTGCCAAATTCTAGTCAGCGAATTGGATAGAGCTATTATAAAAGTCATACATGGCTGGTTCTTTTAGTGTCTAGTGTACAAAAAAAAACGTAATTTGTTGAATAGTAGTGGCGGGAACTGCTTTTTACAGCTCTTATTTAAAATCGTAAATCGTGCAAGATTCAGGTTCAATGCTACTGATAAGCTAAAGTTTAACTAAACTAAAAATAAACGTGCAGACCAATGACCCTTTAGTACAAGTATTGTAAGATCAATGCACTTAGATTAGCGTCTAAAAATATTTTTAACTACATGTGTGCCTGGGTTGAAAAAAATGTCGCTTTATTTCCAGACTGGTAAGGCTAATAAGCAGCGCAACTAACAACCAATTACAGATAGCAAACACGTTCAGAGACCCATTGAAATAAACACACGTACAGCCTTTTTTTAAAACATGTTTATTGTTTTTAGGTGCAAAATTATGACTTTTTATTATTTCAGATATATTTTTGTTTTTAGCGAAATAAAATCCATTCAGCTAATGTTTTTGATTAGTAATAAATTTTAAATAATATTGAAGTATTCTACATGATGAAAGATAGCGGTCATACAAATTTGTAACTATTTTAATTAGTTTACAAAATGAATCATTTTGAGACGTTATTTTATTTTGCTCGATTTCTCTGATGTTAGATATAGTATAAAACTTAAGTAAATTACCTCTTGCATGTAGCTGTAACACATCTGTATAGATCGTTCGATATTTTCTATTTGAAATCTGACTTAAATTCCATATAAGTTTTGTACACAACTACATGCAAGAGGTAATTGACTTCAGTTTTTCATGTAGTAGTGTTCGCATTGTTGTGTTCCGGTATGGGGATAAGATATCGGGTGAAATGACTAGCTTAGGGGAATTCCATCTTAGTCCTCAGTGTTGGCAGTGCATTTGCAGTCTTAGGATTGCAGTCTTGTGAATGCGAATGTCTATGGGTCACAGTTTCCACTAATCATCAGATGGCCTTGTGTGCTCGTTGCTTTCCTATGCCATAAAAACAAAAACAAACTCCAGATTAAATAGTTAAACAGTAATTTGAATTTTCGTACGACCCTTAAAACTCCCTTAAAATATTTACCGACGTCGATCTCGGTGTCAATTAAAAAAGCTATTTCAGACCTATTTGCAGTAAAAATATTTGATTTCATGTCGTATCAGAATTTAGATAACGCAGAAATACAGCGTCGTAATATTGAAGGTTAACGGCCGCTTCCACGGGTCAGGCCTTGGACTTAGTCTGCAATTTATTTTGGGGTTATTTTTCTCGTGCTATACAGGGTGTAAGGGACGCCTCACCGAAAACTGAAACCAAAGCTTCAGACCATTGTACTGAACTGAAATCCAGTGGAAATTTTCCCGGGAAAACGAAAATTTTCTCGTTGGTTTCAGTTTTCGGTGAGCCGTCCCTTACACCCTGTATAGGTATAATAAATACAGGGTGTAAGGGACGGCTCACCGAAAACTGAAACCATAGCTTCAGACCATTGCACTGAACTGAAATCCAGTGGAAATTTTCCCGGGAAAACGAAAAATTTCTCGTTTTTTACGTGAAAATGCCGTTTTTACAGTTTTTTTTACATAATGAGCTTCAGTATGTCATAATATGTTGTCCTAGATCGGTTTATATGCAAAAAAATGGAAAAAAAAACGAGAAAATTTTCGTTTTCCCGGGAAAATTTCCACTGAATTTCAGTTCAGTACAATGGTCTGAAGCTATGGTTTCAGTTTTTGGTGAGCCGTCCCTTACACCCTGTATATAACCATTTCTGAATAAAGCCTTAATACTATTTACATACATACATATTTTCATGCCTGTAATCCCAGAATGGGATAGGCAGAGCTACAGAAATACCGACAACTTTAAAAACTTGTTGATAATTTAGTAACCACATTTTGCACAACTCGGCTGAGATGTTTACTAGTGTATTAGTGACAGGTTGTAATTATATCATCAGTTAATACTCGAACAGCATTTTTAATATCAATGCACAGTAATATGTTTTTTATGTTTAAAGAACCTTTAAAATGTATTTTAACTTGGTAATTTATTATTTATTTATTTATTAAACTTCATTGCACAATCTACTTAGTAGGTATAAATATGGCGGACTTACAAGTAAACCTAATGGGCTGTACAGAAACAATTTAAGGTTGGTGCTGAGAAGGAAATAATAAAGACAACAGTTACCTAGGTAGGCTTAGTTTGGGACAGTTTATCTTATTACTAGCTTTCGCCCGCAACTCCGTTCGCATAGAAGTCGTTTATAGCTGCTCTCTCGGGAACTGTCCTATTTTCCGGGATAAAAACTATCCAATGTCAGGACCTAACCAATATTCGTGCCAAGTTTCATCTTAATCCGTTCAGTGGTACCTACACACTTTCACATTTATAATATTAGTATGGATTGAGTTTCTCAAGATAAATGAACCTCATTGGTGATTGCCTGAAGCTGGAATTGTAAAGCCGTGAGTCGTTTACGTCCACTTTTTCACCTCATTACATTGTAATAAGGTCCAAAATAGGATAGGCACATCTCTTTGTAGTCGTCCGTACTGTAAAACTGTTCATACTCAGCATACATTTGCTAGTTTAACCGTAGCGTAGGTAATAATACTAATAATAATGTCTGCTAAAATAAGAAAAAACAGTAACATAACAATAACTATAATCAAAAAGCGACACACGAATAAGTTAATTATCTATTAGTATTACTATGCTATAAAGTTACCAATTTACGGCGGTATGGTCCGCCTTTGAAATTGATGTTCCACGATTGCGTCAACGTTCGAAAAATAAAGTAGTGGCGTGAGACTTCGTAAATTGAAAGCATTATGTTTATGTAACTAAAATAAAACACCAAAGTGGAAACCAATCTATTTGGCCCTAGAGAAAATGGCATGTCGATTTAGCTCTTGATAAGAAAGGGTAAACATCATGTATAAAGTATATATAAGACTACTTAATACCATTTTTTCCCTAAACCTCAGGAGATTTGTATCCTTTTTCACTAGGACAACAGCTATTTGTTTTATATTCAACGTAGTAAAATCAGTGCCACATGAGACAGCATCTTCTAAATACAATTGTCGTTCTTCTTCTGACCATGAACACACGTGTATGAATAACATCATTATATACGACTAGCTTTTGCCGGCAACTCTGCTCGTGTAGAAGTCTTTCTTGGGAATCGTTCTACTTTTTAGAATAAAATATATCCTGACCTATATATCACGGGAATAATGCCATCTCTGTACCTATTGAATCAAACAAACCGACTTAATTTCCTATTAAATGGTGATGGGCAATTTTGTATGGACCCCGTCCCCACCCTCCAACAGTCACGGGATGCATGTCCATATGTTCATTAGGACCCAAAAAAATACAAAATATGAATTGTTCAATGAAAAAAAATTCTTACAAGAGCCAAGCAAGGCAAGAATGTAGGTATTCATTTTTAAACAACTTCCATACGATATGATTATGATTTTCCAAAAAAACCCCATACATATCGTCATTGCTTTGAAAAAACCTCGTGTTTCATATTTCTTGACGTATGATTTTAAAGTTAAGCGTTAAGAGAATTAAGTTCAAACTCATAAATCTCGAAATATCAGATACGAGTTTTTTTTTAAAGTAGTAACGATATGGCAATCGTCGCCATAGTAAAAAAACATCATGGTGCCAAGATTTATAAAATGGGACGTTTTAAGTCTGTTGGTGGATGGGGACATTTTTGCCCATCGTCCTTTAGAATATTTAAATATAGTATAATTGGTATAAACTGGTTGTTTGTCAACAGAGCCAACCACGGAGATTATTGGCGGCCCGGACCTGTACATCGACCGAGGCAGCACAATAAACCTGACCTGCGTGGTGCTCTATTCGCCAGAACCGCCCGCGTATATATTCTGGAATCACAATGATGCGGTAAGTATTATTATAACTTGAGTTAGGACTTTTGGTGGCAAATCGTGGTTATAGAATCCGTGGAGTCGCTATTTCCTAATTATTTTAATACATTTTTTTCAGTATTTTAATATTCATTTATTCATTAAACTACTAAACTAATTTAAATCAATTTAGGTATGGATGATATCTTTGCTGTATCTCTGTGTTGAAAGTGTTACAAACCCGAAAACCCGAACTAAAAATGTATTTATTGCATATTGAAATATGACCATACTGAAGGTCAAAATCAAAGAGTCATGTATTAAAATAATTAGGAAATAGCGACTCCATGGATTCTAGAACCACGATATGCCACCAAAATTCTAACCCTAATTATAACACACCTGCTCGTAAAGTGGCTGTTATTGTAGCGTTTTTAGGTTCATAATGAAGTATATTATTAAACACCCTAATTATTTTTACATTACTTTTTTATGCTCAGCCTAGTTTTTTTTAAAATAGTTTTATCACTGTGTATAAATTAAATGTCTTAGTTAAAGTAAAGTAATGATTTATTAAAGCTCACTCTCCATATTAACTCTGCATAAACCGAGCGCTTGTAATATTTCAATAAGAACTTCATGATTTGCTTTGAATGCGTGAGAGCGGGGCGGTAAGCACGTAGCAGAAAATACAGACTCTGTACCGCATACAGATATGCTCATAGATAAAAGTGTAGTTAAAAATAATAAAAGACACTGAGGGTTATGAGCCTGTTGACACCGTTACGAATTAAATAATGATTTTTTCAAGTCGTGTCACTTGAAATCAAAGAGCAAAAACGAGAAACAAACAGCTATTTATATCGACTTTTATTATAATCTTTATAATAAGCAAACGAATATTTAATTGCTCGTTTGTCTCACTAGATTTAAAAAAGGAATGTAAATTGAAAATACGATTTTACCTTTTATAGAATAATAAACCTCTCTAAATCATAAATTTGATACATCACTGTTTCTTCATTTGCAATACGTTAAAGAAAATTAATATTTTGACTATAATTCAATCAAGCGTACTTAGTATCCTTTCATTGTACTTATGAAAGACAAAATGAATTGGCGTCTTCATTTCGTGGATCAGAATAAGCCCCCAGAAACATTGCAGACTTGTTTAATCAAATTTCAGCTAAGACTCAAAATCGACTTATCGAAATCGGTTACGTAATCAAAAGGATTTCGTTCGGCTTAAGAATTTCCAGGGCTGAATAGAATTATGGTTTCTTTGTAACTTTTCCAATTTGCGTAGATGTTATTCACCTGTCTTGGGATTAAATTCGATTTGTTTATAAGAAATCGGCCGTATTTTATGTCAGTGTTCTTAACAATATTTTTCTTAAATATAAACCTCTGTGATTTATTTTGTAAATCCGTCATAGGTAGTTATTTCCACGATAAAGTATGAATTCATATTGAAATATTACAAATCCTTTGTTTTTAACTAACTCTCTTCGTATCAAATTATGATTATGAAAATCTTAAGAATTTGTATCCAGTTAGGTACCTATATATATGTATTTATATAGCCTATTTAGTATCCCACTGTTTGACATAGGGCTCCTCCTCATTACTTCAGTCATCTCTTGTTTCTGCTAATCTTTTCCTTTCTAACTCTCATACTTATAAAAAAAAAAGATAAAGATAAAAAGATATAAAATATGTTTATTCAGCATGTAAGCCACAATACTACAATAACAATGTAATCCACATTTAAGTAAATAGTAACAATAATAAATATTCAGTTAAGACTTTAAAGTACCTTTTAATGTTGCATTAAAATCAATCAAAACGTGAATAATCAAAATATCTTACAAAACAAAGTATGATTTGAATCGATTAATATCAATCCTTTATTTTTGACCCAAATTCCAATTATTTTATTAACACACAAACAAAAAGAAAACCTTTGTAACTATATAAACGGTTACATAAAATTTGCACACCGTTAATATCAAACAAGCGTTGTTAACATTGCAGATAAATATGCTTTTAACTGTTTAGACGACGTTCCCTGTTATCATGTTAATATTTTACAGTTTTATGACTGAGCGTCACGCAAATCATACATTAAACAGCAAAGTTTAAACATAGGTAAAATAAAACTTAATACTTAAACAAGCACTCCACCAAAACAAACCAAAACAAACATTAAAAGCATAAGGATTATTTGAAAAAAGTATTTTCCAGCCTCGAGAAACTTGTAACTTACGTTCATAATTTTTATACAACCAACAGATAATAAGCTACGATTCACCCCGAGGCGGCGTTTCCGTCGTGACTGAGAAGGGAGAGACCACTACTTCCTTCCTGCTCATACAGCAGGCAAGGCCGTCAGACTCCGGGACCTATCAGTGCAACCCGAGTAATGCACAATCCAAGAGCATTGTTGTGCATGTGCTTAATGGTGAGTACATCGCTACCAAAGCCATTATTTTCTTTAGCTACAACATTGAGCAAGTATACAAGGGCACCATTCCACTTTGAACTCTCAACTGAAATAAAAGTAGAACAAACTGTTGGAAATCGGACATCGAATGTTACTGGTGATTCCACTGATGCTTAACCAGCAACTTTAGATCTGTGATTTAAAATAGAAGTTGTCGGTTCAGATGTCGAAGTGTAATGGTTGTTCGTAATAATACCACAGCTAGTAAATCACAGCCATTATCGGCTTAGTTGGACCAATTGTAGCGTTGAATGATTATGTAAAGCATAGCCATTGGTATTTAACATAAGGCTAATCTCGCTTTTATGTTAATGACTAAGTGCTGCATGAGTGTTACCAATAATTTGAATTGAATTTGCATTTGGACAAAGCAGTCTTCAACTATTACGGTTTACTATGCAGTCGGAAATAACGTCGGGTATTTTTAGTTTATCTCGTTTTTTTCTAATTTTTGCCTTTTCTATTTCTATTCCTCCTTCAATGTTTACAGTAATGTTTCGGATAGACCTGTGCTCTGAATATTTTAAATAAGAGACAGTATGTACAGAGTTTTCTGACGTTTGACCTCAAAATCTCCCTACCTTTGATTTCAAGTAATCTTTTCAAGAAAACGATGTAAAAAATACAATCTCCGCAACTCAAGACGGCCTTATTCGCAAAGACATCCCAATCTAGTTGATAAACGACCGTAAGATAGGAGAAAGGAAATACATTTTTAAAAATCCCAGGGAAGAGTAAAAAATCCCGAATAAAGGCCATTATCATTAAAACAACGATGGCAATAAATCAAAAGTATGAAACGTGTCTTTATGGTAGTATTAATGTTTTTTTTTATTTGGCCTCCGAGTTGAGATTCTGTACGAAAAGAGCACGTTATCGGTGTTAAAAAGTTACGCAATTTCAAAAGCAAGATATTCACTGCATCACATTTAATTAATTAATTTTATTAAGTAAATAAGAAATAAGACCATACAATAAATGGGTACAATAAAATAACATTCCTAATTATGTGTATTTTCAATTTAATTTACTCTCATGTAAAAACCATAAATTCCTTTTAAACTTACTCTAGCGTCACCAATACAGCATACGCCAATTTTTATACGCTGTCCATAAATTCACTGTGAAACTTATCTAGGTCAAACAGAGCATTGACGTTTTTTTTTCAAGAGACTCAAACTAAAAATATCCATCCCACGTCATATTAAAAATTCCTGACGAAAGCGGGCGTTTTTCCTCTTGTAATTTTTTCATGTGGAAATTTCCTAGTATGTGACCAACCGACATTTACAGTGGCTTCGTTATACTAACTAAGCTTTTCAATTATATTCTGTACACTTTACTTTTCTCTGTGACATGACAAGCCACTATTTTCAAATGCTAATTCATTCCTTTTATAACCAAAAAATACTCACCTACCATCGTGACGAGTCGTGTATTTAATGTGTGCCTATTGAGTTAATATTATTTTCTTATGTATTTAAAGTTGTTATGGCGTTTACCAGAGCAGTTTTAATTTTTGCCAAAGAAGCAAATTCGATTTTTCCTTTATCAGGTGAGCATCCCGCGGCGATGCAGCGCGGAGGGCAGGCCTTCGCGCCGACGTCACCAGCCCACTGCTTCGTGTTGGCTACCTGCCTCTTCCTAGCGCTGTCCTGACACATACCTACCAACCTCTTCATGTAAATACAGTTTTACACAGGACCAGCTTGCTAGATTGACATTTACTAAACTAGCGTCTTTGACATTGCCCTTGTCAATTCAGCCACAAAGTGTTAAATGTGTTGGCAAAACTTCACGATCAGCTACAACAAATGTCAATGCAGCAAGCTTAGAAATCTATTTTCTATTTTATAGTGTGGGTTGTGTTATGTAAAATATAAATTAAAATCCCTAAGCAAGTAGATACGTGCTTGTTTAGAACTGAAATGTAAATAGTGTATCATAAGTCATCTGAGATCTTGATTTTTTGTGATTTCTACTAAACTGTTTTAATTCTTGTTTTTCTTGTTATGCCATATTGTTGCAAATTATTTGAGATTTGAAATTCCACAGCAAAACAAGGTAAATTAATACGAAATTTTGATCCTGTTACGAATAGATTAGAAGCATTTGGGCGGTTATCCACTGAGAGAAACAAAGATGACAGGAATGTAAAAACAGCTGACAATACTATTTAAAAACACAAAATGTTTAGACAATCTGTAAATAATAATATCGAGTAAAATATACGAATCATTCTATCTAGCTTTACTGTCTAAGATAAGGTATGTAAATTTGTATTTAGGTTTTAGCGAATAATTTGCTGATTTCGATGATGTTGTAAATACTATTTTAATAGAAGGTAAGAACTTTTAACACAGGTACAGAAAATATAATAATTTGAATTGGTATAATAAAACAAGACCTGTGGAACGAGTAGAACCTCGGTGTTACTGATACAGTAATATTAGCTACTAAATAATAAATAGCGTAAGAATAAAATTAGACACAAAAATATAAATTTTGCATAAACAGGTTAGTTAGAAATTAATTCTTATTTCGACTTGCTGTCAACTTTCCTAAAGTGTGTTCTTTTCGGAATCAAAGAAAAAATGGGCGTTTATCAAACCATGAGGATGATCTATGTGGAAGATTTATTGCTAGTTGAAAAACTAAAATGTTTAAAAATCAAGACATGACATAAAACGCCGAGGATAATACAAAAATCTATCTTTATTGCCCCCCCCAAGTACATCTGACGTTTAACCTCCTAAGACAACGAAGTTTGCCAGTGGAAAATAAACTTATAGCGATTGCCATAAAATCTATTGTCTTATTAAATTGCCAGTCATAAAAACAAGAGAAACTCTACTTTATCTTCTTTACAATTGATATTTTATTGCAATGGCCGCATTATGTACATTTTTTTGCACGCGGGGACTTAGGAGGTTAATAAAATACCAAAATACTAGTGTTTCAAAATTAAACACACGCTGCCCGTCCCAAAGAGTATGTCCGTATTGAATCACGATCTGAAAACAAGTGTATATGCATGTCGTATTAAAGCCATTCAAGTGCTTTCTAGACAGATACTGTCTTTAAACAATGAAATTGTTCGTGTCGTGAATTTAGTAATCCCCGAATTGTAAATATTCGCAAATCCACTTTGTCCTATGAAATTTTAATCAGTTGTCGTCATCAAAAATAGAGTCGCGATCTAGACCCATTTATTAAGGTGATTTATCTTGAATTAGGCTACTTAAATTACAGATCTCGATTAATATAACCAGTTATTATTATGTCAAAATTTTATTATTGTATACAGGTAAAAATAGTATTAAAACTTGTTGTATGTATTGTATAATGATACCGAACGGTTTGGCACGCCGTTACAATATAAATTACATGTGTAATAAATATTATAAAGAAACAATAAAGTTTTAAAAAAAAAAATGGGTTTCTTTTATTATTATTTTGTTACCTCTAAAATGGCTTTTTCCATTTGGCTATGACAGAGAGAAAGCAAATTTATTCCGACATGGAACGCGGAGAAAACAGACACATATTAAGACCGCCGGGAAAGTAGGGGAAGAGAATAAAGTATTATGGATTCATATTACTTCTGAGCTACAAAAACTTCTTGTTTACATACAAGAATATACAAAAACCGCTTTATTCAAACAAAAAGGGCGCAAGAAGAGAAACATTGTTTATGAATAGCTTAGAAAAAGGCGATAAGGGCTCGTTATTTCTTAGAAAATATTTACAAGATTTTGTAGCAAAGATCAAAGAATATTGTGATTTTATTAGGTTTTCTTTATCCTAACAGTTATTGAAATAAAGACGATTATAGATTCACGTTAAGTTAACAAGGAAGTATTCAAAGAGGGGTTCAATTTTATTCGGTAAAACTTTATTACTTTTGTTATGTTGTCACATTGCTAACGTGCTTATTTACTTGGCAGTGATGGCGTAAAATCTGCAAAATGATAACATGGCAAAAGCAATAAGTTTTTACCAAATAGAGCCCCAGCTTAGTGTTATGGATCAGTAAACAATCGGCTGTCGAGCCCGGATAAATTCCAGGCAATCAGAGTGACATATTTATGGCTCCTATACCTCTATAATGTAATGTAAGTAGTTTAATTGTATGTTTGTACAGCATTCCGTGAGTCACTGCCGGTACTGGCTGAAAATCAGCGCTGTAGGTGTCCGACACCTCGGCATTTTGCTGAGCCAGTGTCCGTTTCACTGCCGCGAGGAAACACATTTGCGTGCTATGCCTGTTACCTTTTGTGTCTTATGGATGGTGAATAAATGTATTTTTTCTTTTTCTTCTCCTTTTTCTCATATAATATCATTTACTTACTGAAGTTTAAGTGTAGGATTTAATACTTTATACATACGGCCCCAGGGACTTTATTGCTGCAAGTTCATACTAGAACCTGCAAAAAAGTTAATATGCATCAAACATGTTCAGGAATAATAAAAAACTTACCACTGTTTTGCATCATTTTATTGAACTTCATTTCATCGATTGTATCATTTCATCGAACCCTATTTTCTGCTGAAACCATGATGTTTTCAGAATATCTTAAACATTAATTACGTAGGTAGATAAGGTTAGCTTACAAAAAAAAACTTATGCGACGAGAAATGTCTTTCGATGAAATGAAAATTCTGCGTAATGTTCGTTGAAAGATGCTTCTATGAAATAATTAGGTACCCGTTTTGAAAAGCAGTATAAAATAACACAGTATTTTTTATTCCTAGACATTTTAATATGTGTTTTAAATAGTTACAGATATTTACAAAATCATATTTAACTGTATGTATATTACATTTTCCACGGGATTTTTCTTGACTCAAATATGAATCTATGTGACAGACGGTAAAAAGTAGGTTAAATGATCTCTGTCCTGAGAACTAGGTCAAAACCTGTGACTTAGGAACGTGATTCCGAGTAATGTGCTCACATCAAAGACGCTGGAAATATCAGATCCGTAAAGTAATACTTGGATCTAAGTACACATTATTTAAGTAGTACCACTTAAGTATATTCATTTAGGCACTTAATCTGAATAAACAATTTAAGTACTTAAATTATTTTATTCTCGATAGGTTTTGTATGAGGTAAAATGCTCGAAATACCAAAAAGAAATACGTCAAAACCTGGATAAAAATATTCAAATTAATTGCAAGACAGAAATAATATCAGTTGGTTATCAAAGACTTTTATACGAACATTTCAATTATACGTTAATTTGTTTACGTTTCGTTTCCGAATCACCTTTACTACCTATTTATTTATAGCGATAAATTCGCTTTTTAACTTGTTTTTTTTCTTTTTTTTTGCACAATTAACAGTAGATCATACACATAGATACATACATAAATACTATTCGAAAACGTTTTCTGATCTGTTTATAGCACTAATCCCCCGAAGGAGACTAAAGCGGTCACACAATATTTTACGCGATGACGATACGAAAGTCGATGTCCATGTCCAGTTGCTATCAAATATTAGTAGGTACCAACTCAATAAGGTCGCTGATACAGTCATACACATTTTCTCATTGATTACTTTAACGATACTTACTCGACAAAAGAGTAAAAGTTCGTGTTTTACATCATGCATGTTAACAATTAATCAACTGTCACCTAAATGTTTTTAGGTCGAGTCTTATACACGTTGGTAACATAGTTTAAATATAAATTATCCACTGCTGGTATAGAATCCCCCCCACTTCGCGTTCATCGTATAACTAAGCGCCGACAGCCCAGTTTTGTGCGGAGTCGTACAATGCGGAGGCGATTTTGGACGGATCAATAAAACAAATGAATGTCGCTGCAGATGCGTGCTCCAGACTTATCAGTTCAGAAAGTATTAAACGCGTCACTGACTTTGCTTTTATAAAACACCTTGCAAATAGGCACTTTAGACTTAAGTAGATTAAATAAACGGTATGAAATGTTGTAGCATAAAATCATATTCGCGAACACTATATTTGAACTCGAAATTACCGTAAGTGCCCGTTTTCTTTGCAAAGAGGTTCGTTATAGTTCAGTCTAGACGCTACAATAATATGTATACTTTACACTGTATCTTAATATACTAAAGAGCACTAAAGAGGTAACTCACGATTAACATAATTTTAGTTAAAGTATTCTTCAAATCGTTAAAATCGGACTAGGTTTGAGGGAATAGAAACGTTATCTAATTTTGTATTAAAAATTTAGCTTCACAACCCCTGTTATGAGAAACTTAATAGTCTTTAATACGATGGACTGACAGGTTATTATTATACGATGGACTCTTAGTCTGTGTTATGTTTAGAAGAGACCGAAGATACAAGAATTGCGCTATTAACATTTGCCGTAATACCAAAGAAAGTGGCTAACTGCAATGTACCTAGTGGTCAAAGTATACTGTACTCTATTAAAATGCTTATTTATATACAGTATTATAAGGCAGTATAGCTTTGTCCCGCCCCATGTTTACGCACTAAACCTATATTTGTATAAAGAGCTGTGTTTCTGACGAAGTTTATCTAGATGGGGTAAGACAAAAATGGGTGTAAAAAATGAATTGTTTTTTTTTTAAGTTTTTCAACTTAGTGCTTATAATTTTGTTGAACCGTAAGTAAGGGTCCCTAAGTACATTATTTAAATAAAAATGGAAATGTACTAGGTAGATGTTATTTAAATAGCAAAAAACAAAACTAATATTTAATTATTTAAAAGTACTAGTTAAGCAGAAAAGCTCTCCGATGTTCACCTACACCTACTTAATTACAGCCTTAACTACTTATAACTATAAAATATTAATCACTGCTATCAAAAGATTCACAAATGTTGTATATCAAATTATTTAAAGATTTAAATCAAAATAATCATTATATTTTTCTGATGTAGCTTAATGTTATTCAACAACACACACAATGCACCGCATGCCATATTTCCCTACTAACGACATTTTTGTGGCCCTAGTGAAAAAAAAGTGTTAGTGTTCCGACTTTCAAATTAAAAAGGGTGTAAGTCCAGTTTACTCTATATATGACTTACACCCTTTTTTATAACGAGCTAAGTCGACTTATATCCGTTTTATTCCAACGCCTATTTACGTCAATTCCGTTTTGATAGACGTTTTTCGCGCCGCTCGCACCGTGCGGCTTGGTAATTTCGTTCGCGTTACGCTTGCGTGTTTGTGGTTGATTATACAATGATAACGCCCAACGCAATACCTCTAGCTTTGGGAACAACTTAGTAGCACATCAGCAGGCCCTCTTTTTTCCGGGGTATAACCAAATCGCCTTTGCCATGTTATTGTTTTGTCTTTATCGCCATTAAGTACTGTGAAGTAAAAAGGAGTCACTGTAACGTTGACAATTCGATAGTCAAAAGCAATGTGGTTTAGCCAGTTAGAATACAGGTCCAGCTTAATTGCTAGAATGAGAAACAAAAAGCCATCATAAACTGATATTAGCTGGGATGTATGTCTCAAGACACGTAAAAATGGACGTGAAGTCGAACTGCCGTGATAATAAACTGCTCATTACTGATATTTCCGTCTCAAGGCACGTAAAAGTGAGCGCGAAGTCGAGCTGCCGTGTTCATAACCTAATGTTGGCTGGGATACCCGTCTAAAGACATGATAAATTTATCGTTTAACCGAAAAATTGGTTATTAATTGGCTAACAAATATAATAAAAAACAAACAGACGTAACTTTTCCTTTTTCAGTGAGTAGAAAAGGATGTGCAACATACCTACCTCCAAAAAATCTTAACTCCCGAAAAGCTCATTACACTAAATGGGATCAAGTTACTCTTTGCTAACTAGTCAGTTACTAAATAACCAGTATAACCTGCGACCCCGACGTCGCTGGGAAGCTTCGAGAAAATCTACCCTATCGCTGAACGTAAGTAAGTTAGACGCACGAAATTGTTATCAAGACGACGGTTACTTAGGTGCAAGTATCAAGAAAAAGCGGGCGATATACTTGATTAACAATATGGGAAATAGTGGTTACCTATATTATTGTAGCGTTGATATTTGCATGAAGATGCATTACGTCATTTCCATACACTTTGTCAGTTTTCAAAGAGAGTTAAATAAGTTAAGCAGCCTCTGAAGCTACGCACTGACATTAGAGTGACGTGTCGTTATTCAAATAAGAATTTTACGTCAACAAGCTATCGACCATTGAACAGGGGCAACATTAATCAAAACTAGCTGAAACAGTTTGTTCACTGACATAACCCACCTAAATAAAATGTGACATCGAAGTTATAGAATAGAATAGAATAGAATCATTTATTTCAGGCTATTGCCCATAATATTGGTTAGTTACATGTTACTTAAAAATAGGTTAGTTACAATTTTATATTTAACTACAGCAACACAAAACAAAAACAAAGGTGCTAGGATTATTTATTACATCTTATACCACTGGATACCTGTGAAACCCAATAGATAAGGATGTGGCAGTCATATCTACCAGCAATCATATTCAGAATGTCGTTGGAACTATTTCTATAAGGACATGGTTTGCAATATTAACAAATTATAAAAAGAAATAGTAAGGTGAACAAAACCTTTAACAAACTGTCAGTTACTATTTAAAACGGCCAGTGAGGCTAGACAAATTGCTTAAGGCTGACGTAGGCGCTCGACGTGACCGTCTGACAGGTGACGTCAACCCTATACATTTTGCATAACAGTAACGAACTACGAATGCATCCTGTCTAAGGCATCAGTTTACTTTATTGAATTTCATGTTGCTAACCGCCATGCATCATTTACGGTTGTTCCTAGTATTTCAAAACTATTCTATTTATGATGCATAGCGCTAAGTAAGCGATATTTACGTTATCTGATGAAAGAATATCGCGTCAACCGCTTAAAAGTCAACTCCATACATTTCGGATCGATATAAAACCGAAACGTTACCAGCGTTTGTACATTGGCTAGGCCTGCAGATCTATAAGTCCGCCCAACGAAGTCCAAAACCTGCCTCTCAGGGGTAAAAACTCATATACACCGTGTTTTTTTTGATTTCCGATAACTTTAAGGGAACGTTATTTAGGTCAAATAAAGCTAATTTCCCGAAGACAGACAAATAATAACTGTTACGGTTTTAAAGATATTTAATTTTTAAATTTATTCATTTAATCACGTTGAACTGATCTAAAAGGCTCTTAACTGTCTGTGTATGTCACGCCAACATTGACGTATTTGACACTGACTATGAGTTAACTCTAAAGGCCCTTTTAGAATGACCAAAGATACAACATTTAATTACTTTGTTCTAAACAGTTTTTTTTTTTCGATATTTAAAAATCTAATCTACCACTTAGTTTCTATGGATGTACCTAGTAATATGCCGAAGTTATCGTAAATAAAAAAAAACACGGTGTACCTATACTCGTAAGCGAATATTGGCATGTACGGTCACGGAACTTAATTTGCTACCCTTTTCAAAGAAAATCTGATTGAAGACGTCATTGTCATTAGAGATGCCAAGTCATTTGTAATTGATAGGAAAGTCAACCTTATTGCTGTAGAATGTCAGATTGACTTTGGACCTAAGGTGGGTAGCAAATTTAATTCCTTGACTGTACCTACCTAACCTACAGTCATCCTCCGTCAATTACCTTTGCGCTCCTGGTACTTTATTTTGTAGGGAATGGTGTTTTAAACCACATACTTAAAGTACTGATGGGTGGGGATGGAGCTAACGGATGGGAATGAAGCAAACTTGTAAAGGTCCTTTTTTAGTTTATCGTAAATAATTCGTAAACATAATTAACCTACACAAAATTTTCTCCAAAAAAGATTCACTTTTTTGCTGGGATCGATATTAAATGACATTAAAAATATAAAAAATGTATTTTGAAAGGCGATGCTAATCTATATAAATAACATCATCTCAAAATTTGTAGCAAATCGCTTGAATACATCCTGAAAAACAGCATATTAAAAAAAAACATAAAAATACAAGTCAAAAGCCGTCACAATTAAGATGTTGATAGCATAAATATTCTTCACTACATGAGGTACTCACAAAAAAGAACCCGAGCCCATTTGATGTGAACCCGTTAGCTTCATCCCACCCATCAGTACTTTTAATATGATTTCCCTAATTTTCCTTTGTTGCTTAGGCTACATTGGTGGTTAGAATATTGGAAATTTTGTCATCGACAACATAATAGTCGCTAGATTTACGAAAAAACACGGGTCCATTCTACTGCAACTGATAATTACGAGTAAGTAGATATTTAATAACTATACTAATAAATAATTCATAGTATTATTAAGAGTTTTGCGTTGGTATTTTTTCCAAATTAAAAATAAACTATTATTCAAAATGTCCTAATCGCTATGGTCGATATATTGGACCAGCGTTTCTTTTCAAAGACGTAAGCTCACGTGCTATCCGATAGTCATGAATTTCCTCCCCCTTTTTCATTTAAGGGCATTAAGATATACGTACAAACTTTCGATAAATCATTTTCGTACTACGCGAACTAGTTTAAAGCCTCGGTGGGGCTTGTGATTTATGCACTCTTTATATTTATACCGTGGATAGATCATTTGCTTCTAGTTAAAATTTGACGTTTACCTTGTACAAAAATGTGCCTAATTTTACTTTTAAGTTACGTTGTCTATCCAAGGTCTGCATAATTATTGGTATCGTACAATAGTGCGTATAATACACATTTGTAATGTAAGGGACTATGTTCCTATATCAGTGGTTGTTGTAATAAACCGTCTTTTATTTATAAATACTTGAAAATTGAAACAGAGAGCTAATAGTAGTAATAGAATAGTGGGAAAATGACTACGGGACCCTTAAAAACCAGGACACAGGGTTTGGTTGGATTTTCCCGCAGCAAATTTACTTTGAGTTGTATTAACTCAGCGTTAATATGCTTGTTTACATAGTCTTTAACATTACAATCTTGAGATTGTAGTCTTTAGCCTAAGGCCTTCTCAATACCATTTTAAAACTAGCAAAACGTACACTAATGCATATTAATCAATTTCAATAGCCATTTTTGTTTCGATCAAAAGAACCTATACTCGGTAAGGCTCTGAAAAGAAAAGTATAAATAAAAAGTCATGTTGTACCAAAATACTCCCCCTAGGCCTACTGAGGTAATTCCAAATAGTTTATTTGCTATGACCGCCCATATACAAATTTGTATCGGCACAACTTTTCTGCAGATCCAAGTAACGGTACACAGTTTAAAGCAGTAGGACCATCTGGAAAGGTTATTTTTCAACACACATTTATTTATTAAATAAGTAATGCCAAAAAACCGAGTCAAGTTCGAGGAATGTATTCAACATATTTACAACTGCTACCTTTAACATAATGAACTTTGTATTTAGCTTTTAATAGTGATACTAATTAGGTACCTATACTGTAAATATGGGCTATGATTTTAGTACCTACTGAAAATACCTACTTAGCCGTGTGGTGCCGGTAGAGTAGAATAGCACCACCCCTTGTCCTCCCGTGGGTATCGTAGAAGGCGATTAAGGGATTAAGGGATTATCATATTGGAAAAATCTCCTCCGGCGGGATAGGCGTCGTTAGCTTTGGGCTGCTACCTATCTAGGAGAAGGAAAACTCCGAATTCAAACCCGGCGGGATAGGCGTCGTTAGCATTGGGCTGCTACCTATCTAGGAGAAGGAAAACTCCGATTTCAAACCCGACCCTGCATAAAAGACCATGCGAGCACTATTTAAAAGGTTTATACCCCAGGAGGGTACTGGCAATGCCAGAGAATCCCTCCCCAGGCCTAGCCTGGGCAGCCCTTCGTACTCTGGGGGGGGCACAATAGTGCGAGTATGTTCAGATCCCTCCGGGGATCGGAACGGCGGCGATGCCGTTTGCCACGCGTCACGCTGTGTTCGCAGGGGGATTGGCAAAAAGCGGGCCGCTGAAAGCCGCCTTGCTACGATGAATGTTTGTGGAGGGATGGAACATAAATTAGATGAGGTATGTATGATGATGAAAGAGAGAAAGCTGGATGTTCTTTGTGTGACTGAGACGAAAAAAAAAGGGGTGAGTACGTCCACACACGGACCCTTGACGGCATTGTGGTCCGGAGTTCCGGTATCCGAGCACGGTCGTCAGGGAGTTGGTATCGTACTCACAGAGCGAATGGCTGAATGTATGCAAGAGCATGGATGTGTGAGCCCAAGACTTCTCTGGGTGAGACTCAAGGTAGGTCTCACCCGTTTATTCGTAATTGGGGCTTATGCCCCAGATACGAATAAATCTAAAAAAGAAAGGGAGGAGTTTTGGGAAAGTTTGCATGAGGTTTCAACAAAATGCAAGGAGAATGAAAGGATTATTTTGTTAGGCGATTTTAATGGTTGGACAGGCGTGCAAAGGGATGGTTATGAATCGGTACTGGGTAAGTATGGTGATGAGCGAGTGAACGAGAATGGCAAATGTCTTCTCAATGTATGTTTGGCTAAGAATCTCTGCGTGACAAACACTTTGTTTGATCACAAAGAGATTCATCAGTATACGTGGAGACGGCAGAATGAGAAGTCTATGATAGACTTGATGATTGTGGATGAACGTTTGCGTAACAAAGTTGTAGATACCAGAGCATTTCGAGGAGTTAGCGTAGGTTCAGATCACTACTTAGTGGTAACACGAGTAAGGGGTCTGTTCACACGTTGGCGCCATCGTGTTCCCGTACCAACAACTGCGTTAGAGAGGATAAAAGTAGAGAAACTGAATGACGAAGTTATACAAGATGAGTACGTAAGAAAGCTGAAAGATTGTTTTGAATGTGTCAATAAGATGAATAACAGTGAAGTTGAGAATAATATAAATAATGTATGGGAGATTATGAAGAATGGCATGGTCAAATCGGCCACTGAAGTATGCGGTGTAGTCAAAAGAAGAAAAAGCAAGAATGAACGTCCGGAATGGTGGGATAGAGAGGTAGATGATGTAGTGAAAGAGAAGAAAAAGTGTTGGTTGGATTTCGTAGCTGTAGATCCAGGACAAGATATAAGCGACAGAAAGAAAAAAGAGTATAATAGATCAAAGAAAAGAGTGAAAGAAGTTGTGGCTAGAAAGAAAGATTCACTGAATGAAAAGTATGATAGAAGTTTCTCTGACAACTTCCGGTCGAATATTAAACTCTTTTGGAGCTTGATTAAATCGGCTCGGGGGAAATCAGAGAAAACTAAATTAAGCGCGGTGAGGGATGAGTCTGGACACTTAATATGTGAGGAAGAAAAAATGCTTGATAGATGGAAAACTTATTTTGAAAGCTTGTTTGAATGCGAAGATGTTTGTTTTGAGCCAGAAAGCATGAGTAAAGATGCAAGTAGCGAAGATGAAAGTGTTATTAGTATGAGTGAAATCATGAAAGCTTTAAAAAGTATGAAAGCGGGAAAGTCAGCAGGTTGTGATAGAGTGTCGATAGAAATGCTGAGGAGAGGAGATGGCCTGGTGGGTAGTCTGTTGTACCGTCTTTTTAATGCATGTTGGAGTAGCGGCCAAGTCCCGGAAGATTGGGTCAAGGCCGTTATCGTCCCTCTGTATAAAGGAAAGGGGTCACAGCAAGACTGCAAAAACTACCGCGGTATCAGCCTCCTTAGTGTTGTCGGCAAAGTATATGCGAAGATTTTAATTGAAAGAGTACTGAATGTTACGAATGACAAAATCTGGGATGTACAAGCGGGATTTCGAAAGGGAATGGGATGTACGGATCAGGTCTTTTCACTACGGTCCATCACAGAAAAGTTCTTGGCTGTCAACCAAAAGGTTTTTTGTGCTTTTGTGGACCTGGAAAAGGCCTATGATAGGGTAGATAGAAAGGAGTTGTGGACGGTGCTGTCTATGTATGGAGTGAGCAGCAATCTGGTGCAGGCTTTGAGGTCCCTTTATGAGGGCTCCAGAGCCTGTGTCAGGATAAATGGGGTATACTCGGCCTGGTTTAATATCTCTAAAGGTGTTAGACAGGGCTGTGTTGCCTCACCATGGCTGTTCAATCTATTCATGGACAGTTGTATGCGGGATTTGAGAGAGTATGATAAGGGTTTGCGTATGCAAGAGTTGCTAATCAAATGCCTCTTATATGCCGATGATCAAGTTATACTTGCCCCATCGGTACTTGAGTTGCAGGAGATGGTAACAGTAATGAATGAGGGATTTAAGCAAAAGTGGATGAAAGTAAACGTTGCCAAGACCAAGGTCATGGTGATAGAGAAGGATGAGGAGATGACTGAGTGTGTGATCAATATAAATGGTGAATTAGTAGAACAAGTGAGCGAATTTGTGTACTTGGGAAGTATGTTTACAAGAGATGGTAAGTGTGAGAAGGATATCGAGAGGAGGGTGAATGCGGGCAATCAAATTAATGGGGCCCTGCACTCCTTTGTAGGCAGACAGGGCGTTTCACAAAAAGCCCGGCTGGCTGTTCACAATGGAGTGCTAGCTCCTACCCTGATGTATGGTAGTGAATGTTGGGTGTGGCAGGACAAGCATGTAAGTCGTGTAAATGCAGTTGAAATGCGCTCTTTGCGTAGTATGTGTGGTGTGAAACTGATTGATAGAGTAAGAAATGAAAAAATCAGAGAGAAATGTGGAATAAAAGAAGATGTAGTGACTAAGATTGAAAAGGGCATGCTTCGATGGTTCGGTCATCTGGAAAGGATGGATGAAAGAAGATTGACGAAAGAGATATATAGATCGAAAGTAAGTGGAAGGGTCGGAAGGGGCCGCCCTAGGCGTACTTTTTCGAATCAAATCGGAGAAATACTGGAAAAGGGCCGAATCTTAAGTACCCGAAACCGACGTGCGTGCATGACTCGATGTATGAATGTTGAAGAAGCGAAAGAAATTTGTCAAGATCGTAGCAAGTGGAAAGAAGTGGTCTCTGCCTACCCCTCTGGGAAACAGGCGTGATTTAATGTATGTATGTATGTATGAAAATTCAAAGATAAATAATCAGCTTTTTATTTACCAAGAGGAAGCAGGCAAGCATGCAAGTCATGTATTTATAAATAGCAATAGCAGTTAAGTTCAACAGCCAGAGCCCTATTTCGATATAAACGGACATTAAAAAAGTCAGGCGACTAAAGGAATAAAGGCTTGTAGTACTGTTAGGCGATGGGCTTGCAACCTGTCACTGAAACGCTTTTTATTTTTATTTTTATGGCATAGGAAGGCAAACGAGCACACAGGCCACCTGGAAACTGTAACCCATAGACATTCGCATTCACAAGACTGCAAATGCGCTGCCAACCCTGAGGACTAAGATGGAATGCCTCTATGCTAGTCATTTCACCGGCTGTCTTATCCCCAAACTGGAACACAACAATGCAAACACAGCTGCTTGGCGGTAGGTTAATGGATAAGATGGTGCTACCAACTTAGCCCAATTGTGCAAACTGTGGTTACAGAAGTATCCACTTAGAGTTGTTGGTAATTCTTTGGCACTGCCTACCCCACTCTGGGAATGAAGTTGTGAATTTATGTTTATGTTTAAAAGGTCGTATGACGTAACGTTACTCCAGCACGTACTGTTTATATTCTGTGCATCGTAAGTCTGATATAATGACCCCATCGACTACTTTTGCCCGAGCCTATTTCCTTATACCAGCGGCGTTTCACCAAATTGGTCCGCGTGACTTGCTATACCAGGCGGGTTAGGGTTGAGCCACACTGCCACCGAAAGGGTAAAGTTCCCGCCATTTTGTTAATCAAACTTTTGCCATCAGCGATATTGACTGTGATTTTTTACTTTTAAAATAATTTAGTTTTATTAAAAGTTTTGCTTGGGTTTTGCAACGTGCTAAGATAAGATCCGGTCTCTGCTATGAATAGTTTCATTTAACTTTTTATCAGTTTTTCGGAAAATAAACGATTGAACTGTCAATTTGTTCCATTCGTTTTTAGCTATACTGTTCGATCTTTTGATATTGTTTTTTGGTGCGTTCCTATATTCAAAACCGTGGATAGAGTTCTGACGTCTCGTTTAAATTTGACACATTTTGTACATAGCAAATGTCAGAATGAATGAATGTATGAATTTAGTTTTTGTCTTAGCTATTTTCTATGCATTTAAGCATTTTTATTGGCATATCATAAATAAGTAATAATGTTTATCCCTGTCTAGTAAGAACCTAAAGTTTAGTTTGGGATTAGGTTGTCTATTAATTAATGTGTCTAAAATTGTCTCGTGAAACTAAACTCAAAAAGAGCTTCTCGTACTAAAATATTTAATTCCACGTTATTTCATTTAATTTACCTGACAGGTGAAAACTAATAAGATCATATCTTATCAAACTCTAAAACAAATTAGACTATGCCGCGTTCCAAGTTTAGTTTAAAGTTCAATACATCCTCGTCTGAAAATATACTAGATAAGTTTAAGCTTCTTCATTGATCAGTCCTAGTGCGTTTCAGCCCTAACTCGTGATTCGAGGTCAAAGCTATAACATAAACCGATAGGTACGAACCCGCCCTTCCGCAGTGTAAGTTGTTAGTTTAAGAATGAACCAACTGCTTACGGGCTATATGACGCACTCGTGTAAAATGTAAACACCTATATTATGTGACGTCTTTTAGGTAGTTTTAGGTGTCGCAAATTGATGTGAAAGATTCGGGCTAGATTTTTTAATCGTACAAAATGGCGTATGTCGAGAATTGGGATTTTGGGGAAAAGAGGTTTTAATAATTAGCGGCCTGTACACTATAGTTAAAGTCATGCGCCGTTCCAATCTTCATTCCGAACCGCATGTGTAAATGCAACTGTAATAGTAAAATAGTAAAAAATGTACGATTCGGAACGAAGATTGGAACGGCGCGTGGCGTTTCCCGCGGTCCGAACTTTACGTATAAATGCCGCTATTAAGTATATGCTTGTTATGTCTTTGGCAATGTGTAAAAAATCTTTTCAAGTAGAAGTTACAGAAGGTCATGGAAGAATATAAGCAAATGTTATACTCAACTACAAAATAAGCTCGTAGAAAGCAATATGCAAGTTACAGAACGTTCCCAGAAGTCTAGGAATCTTTTTAAGAAATCGCCAGAAACACTGGTCAACACTAAAAATGTTCTCTTTTCATAATTAAATTAAGATTATTCTCAGAACTCACCGAGAATTTCTCAAAAGAAGTTTTCTTACAGATTAATATTACTTCGCAGGGCTATCAAGTATATTTTATTTTTATCCAACCTAAGTTATCTGCACACTTTTATAGATATAAACACAGCACACAGCACAATTCAAGTGAAAACAATGGAACCATTTTTATTGCACTGCATTGCGCTTATATTTGCAGTTAGAGGAAAACGGAATAGTAAAAGGTGTTTCATTGTCTTCGGATGATATTTAAAATGAAGAAACTTAACTTTTGCACCTACTGTTGTTGCTATAGTTAGTGGCATAGTCGTTGTATGTTCAAATTTATTGTTTGCTCAAAAACAGATTTTACAGTGGAAACAATTATTATAAAAAACTGACGTGGCCTATCTTAAGTAACAGTAAAGTTAATCTTTATTGTAAAACGACATAAAATAATACAACAACCATAACACAATAATTGAAAAATAAAACTAAAATTAAATAAAACTAACTCTAAACATATAAATGAACTAAAACATGTAACAGTTACAATAGATGTTTATTACATTCTGTGATTTTAGCTTAAGAGAATGTTAGGCGAAAATGGGTTACATTAAGACAATTTTATATGAGATGGGCAGGACACGTAGCGAGAATGAGCGACGACCGCTGGACCATACGCTTGACATCGTGGGCTGGCCCAAGAGGCTTCAGAGAATGAGGAAGACCTATAAACTAGATGGTCAGATGAATTTACAAAAATAGTCGGAAAAAATTGGTTAAAAGAAGCGAAGGATCGAAAACGCTGGTCATCTCTGGAGGAGAACTTTACTCTCGCAAGACGGGTTCTTGCATGACAATTTAAATACCTAGTACTAATCATTGTAACCATTAAGTATACATTTTTTTTGTAAAGTCAAGTAATAATTTTCTAAATTAAATTAACAATGCAATTAATAATCATTAAAGATGGATCTATTGAAATATACATAATGTTTTTGACCACTTTTTATTTCATATCTTAAATGTAACACTGAAATATATCAAAAGTAACGTACTTTTTAACGACATGTAATTTAATTTATGAATGCGAGAAATAAAGGCTTTTTTATATATATTTTATTTTATTTATGTGTTTCAAAAGGAAACCGTTGAAAGGAAAAACAATCTTTATCTAGGACTCCTGACATTTCTCCCGGCTTTATGTAACTCAGTATAAAAAGACGAGTTATATGAGTCCATATCGGACGTACCTACTATTAGCATTGGCTCATTTGCATTCATTTTGTTCATATGACCACCTTCCGTCTCCATCATCATACCAACTAGTCAACATTCATGAACAGAATAACATTACATACATACATACATACCTTCACGCCTGTAATCCCAGAGTGGGGTAGGCAGAGCTACAGAATTACAACTTCAAAAAGTTGTTGACAATTCAGTAACCACAATTTGCACAAATAGGCTAAGATGTTTACCAGCGTATTAGTGACAGGTTGCAAGCCCATCGCCTAACAGTACTACAAGCCTATATTCCCTTAGTCGCCTCTTACGACATCCACGGGAAGACATGGAGTGAATAACATTAGCATGCCATATTTCAAGCTAATCCGACCGTTACAAGTAAGTTATCATTTACTTCTAAGATGTGTAAGAGCTAGTTAAAAGACTAAATAGAAAATAAAATGGTGTTAAAAAACGTTAAAAGCAAATTAAAAGACGATCCCTTTTAAAGTAAAACGTTCGAGAAAGTTATATAAAAAAGGTCTCTTTCAAATCATCTGTTCCTAGGATCGTAATGTACTAAAGTAGCTGTCAGTTCTTGACAAATAGGATGATTTATTGTCACCTATTTATCTAGCGACGAATCTATGTGAGAAATATCAAATTTGAAGTTAGGGGCGCCTCGCAATATACAGGGTGGAAAAAATGAACTCCACATAGCAACTACCTTAAATATTGGAAGAAGCCAATTCTACGCAAAGGAGACTTACTTTTATTTTTGAAAAAAAATATTACGGTATTATAATATGAATTGTTTAAATTTGCTTGCCTTAACCGGGAATAGAACTGGTCAAATATGACAAAATAATACAGAAGGGTTTTTTTTGTGTCGTTATTTTATTTGAAGGTGTATGAGTAATAGACATAAATGATCACTATTAGTCGGGTAATTAGTGACATCAACCTTGCAAATCTTCAACGAAGGAAGCCGCTTGGCACAGGTATACCTAGTGGTCATCTGAGCTGATTTAGCCCGGTAGCCACGTGGTTCCACCCTGCAGGTGGGAGGGGGAGGGGGGGGGGGGGGGGGGGAAATCCCATCTACCGCGCCGCATTCTTACGTCCATATCTCCATAAGTTTAGCAAATAGGTCGTGTTTGATATCGTTTTCGTATAATTCGAGGACGAGGAATTCATTTCAGGAAACGCATTTTCACTCGTTCATAGAAAAAAAATGAGATCCGTGATAAAGTAGAAAAATAGGAGTTAAAAAATCTTACAAAATCTATGCCTACCATTAAACTATGAGATTATGGTTTATAAAAAAAATATGAGTAAATAGCCCTATTTATATAAAATATGTAAACATTAACTTTTTTCATACATTTAACTTATAAATGTGCCAAAAAAAACATTTGCTCCGCGCGGCGGGGCTGAGAACGAGAGAAGTTCGTATTTTGGATAAGATTTGTCACTTATTGTGTAATAATTACTATGATTAGTATAGGTGTTTCTATATCTAGAGATAGTTTTCTTAAAGCAATATCGAGAGATAAGTCATAATATTTAAATAAATGACAAAATTACTGAGTTAACCACAATATTCTAGTATAAAATGTTCACTCCAATTTATATTCCTAGAATTTTCCTTTAAAAGAGAGTTTTGGTTAGGTTAGTTAATTTTTGTAGAGGTATTATAATAATAACGAAGTAAACAACAAAATTTATGAACATTTTCCGCTGCAGCCACATAGTTCGGAGCACTTTATCTCTCTTTTCAAGCAATTGCATCTCCCTGCGCATTTTTGCTTGCATCTACACCTAATTAACTCCATGCAAGCAGCGGCTGCTGGCGGTAGGGTGGTCCACACAGGCTCCAATATGCCATTATTTTTTGCCCAACCCCAGTCAGCGGGACATGGCAGGTTTTGTAGTGGTTTTAAAAGCTGACCCCATACATGTCCTTCCTGAAAGTCCGCTCGTAGAATATGGTTGCGAAGGGCGTCTTTGGTTGGTGGTAAATTCCCCAGCCGTCTGTCCTTTTTTGTAATCTACACTGATTGATATCAGTGCATGTGCAATATCTAAAATGAAATGAATGTTACACGACATGCATGCCCACGATAACCTAAATCACTTCAAATCACAAATAAAAAAGCCAACCACCACCTTAACTTACTTGTCGTATAAAGCAATGACAATTCATTCCAATATTGGAAATGCCTGCTCTACGTTTCCTTCTTTAGCCTGCTTCAATCCCTCTGTTGCAGTTGGATAAGCGCGCCAAGCTTCGAAAGCACTTTTTTCCCCTTACCAGCAAAAGACGAAACGGTATCAGATGCGGTGAAGGCGTGGAACAGTGGCAATGCTTCCGCCTTTTCTGGTCCTACGTAAATGAAAATAAACTTATATGTCCGGTAATAGTATTTATTTGGGTTACTTAACGAATTGATTTGCAAGGTTCCCCATACAATTATGTCACTAATTACCCGACTATATCCTTTTGATCTGTACAAAAAACAAGACTTTTTTTTTTGACATATCTGTTTGAATTCCGGATAATAGTCCAATAATGCAGTATGTTTTCTTTTCAAATAATGATAACTGAAATATGTTAACTCTATATATTTCGAGTTATTAGAAAATAGAAACGTAAGTAGCGTTAGCATCTTGACTACGCCCACTGGACGTTTTGAATTTAGGTTTATTTTCGCTATTTTTAGTTAATAAAACACTTTCAAACGCGATCGTTGCCTTTTACAAAATTTAAAAAGTTGCCATAATTTTCTAATTAATAGCACTTGTATTTCGAGGCCCGAAACAAAAAGTGAAAACTAATTACGGAGTGTGAAATTACAATGTGACAAGCTTGCTTGAACAGTAATTATGTTGAATGCTAATTTCTTTATTGTTGTGTTAATTTATAAATCGTCTGTCAAGTTTCAGGTTTTACCCTTATCATTTAAAACGTTTTGAGCAAACGCTAGACAACTGTTTGAATTACCATGTCTGAAATATATAATTGAGTGCGGGAAGGTCCAATGTCTCTTTAAAATCTGATGCAATGTTGTATTAATAACAATTTGGAACGTAACACCCCAATCGCATGTAACTTAAAAAATAGACCGGAATCAATTTAGATCTGGGTACAAAAAAGCACAGGTGTTAAAATTAGTCAGTTATAAATCTTTATTTTTTTTAACCTAGTTATTTTCTTCTCCGAGTGAATGTTTAAGTTAAACAATTTAGTTACCAAAACATCGCATACAAAATCTCACGTGTTTCTTTTGTAATATTTAACAGCAACTACATTTATATTTCATAATGAAAGGAAACCGAAAAGTAGTAATGAAAGTTTATTATCTCATCCTCATCATCATGTCAGCCGAAAGACGTCCACTGCTGGACATAGGCCTCCCCCAAGGCTTTCCACTCAGACCGGTCTTGTGCATTTCGCATCCACCGCGAATTAAACCATAATTAGTCTCGAGAGGCAAACGAGCACACAGGCGGCCACCTAATGGTAAATGGAAACTGGAACGTTAGACAAATGAGTACTTAACAACTTTCAAGAGAAGACCAATCGTTTTTCTAGGCCAGCAGCGCATTTCTTTCTTGTTGTTATGAACATGGGCGACGATGATTATCTGTGACGATGGTTAAACTGACATAAAAAGGTGTGCCTACCTATAAGAGAACATAATATTCCCTTGTAAATAGAAGCGGGATGGGCACATAATGCAAAAAGTAGCCTGTATCGCGAATACGGTCGAGTTCGTAAATATGTATTCACTTTAGTACCTTGTCTATTTGATGTCTGTTTAAACTGCCATACGTAAGTTGTCAAAGCGATTAAAGTGACAAGGTACTAAAGTGTACAGGTACATATTTATGAACTCGACTGAGCCAACTATGTTGAAGGGGATAAAGTTGTATTAATCGGCATGCAACGGCTAATTTATTGCCTACAAATATGTCTAAATCCCTCCGTAAGACCTGAAACGAATTTGTCAAGCTTAAAAAGGTCTGTTTTAATGTTAGAGACATTTATTTTGGGAGACAAATTCAAAGCTTGGATTTTAAGACTGACTGAGCTGGTAACAAAAAACTAAGAACGTTACTATCATTAGGCTGACAGGGTTTTAAATTCACGGTTTAACAAAACAATACTAACATTTTTTTAAATTAAAATTTTATATTTTATACACATACATAATTGAACTCACTCCTTTATTCCCAGAGAGGGGTAGACAAAGCTACAGAATTAACAACAACTCTTAAAAAATGTTGATAATTCTGTAACCGCATTTTCCACAATTAGGCTAAGATTACCAGTGTATTAGTGACGGGTTGCAAGCCCATCGCCTAACAGTACTGTTACAGCTACAGTCTTGCAACCCGTTACACTGGTAATACACTGGTAATCTTAGCCTAATTGTGCATAATGTTCAAGCCTTTATTCCCATAGTCGCCTCTTACGACATTCACGGGAAGACATGGAGTGGCACAAATCTAATCCAGCAACCACACCGGTTGTATATTATTATTATTATTTCAAATCAGACCAAATTTTACCTACGAATATACAACACGCCGTAGCGATGAATGACAACACTTTATCACCAATTTAGTTATAATTTTATGAAGTTTCATTTGAACCAAACAACTGTTTTGTTCGATCGACCATAAACTCGTCTCAATTTTTATGAAAACCATCTCAAATTCAGCAACATTTCAATAAAAGCCAAACCGCCCGCTGCCCACGTATCTGGCTGATTGAACCAGCACGTTTGATTACCGAACAGCGATTAACCAAATCGCACGGAAACCCTGGCCAATCAACCCTCACGTACTCTTACTATATCCAGTTGGGATTACACTAACTTTATATCGGCTACTCCGTAACAGCGGGGATTACAACTCCATTGATTGCCTCAAGTTTGGAGCCCTTTGGTTGCGTTATAGATTCTATTATTGACAGCTGTGCAGTGACAGTTTGGGTTTAAGCAGCACTGTTGCGTGATGCGACTTATGAGTGAACTAAACAAGGTATTTGATTTCATTCTTGCAAGAAAACATTAAAAATTAATTACCGTTTATTATTATTTAGCAAATGCCGTGTTAAACTTATCGTTCCCACCCCTATTAACGCTTTAAACGCCGCAGACGTGTCTGGCCGTCAAGTCTTGCCACTGATACCACAACGATTACAGCCGACAAAAATTCAATTTTTAAAGAGGTTTTGTTTTGTATCAATAAGGTATAATTGTGAATGTTGACGTAAAGCGATCAAAATGTTAAAATAGTATTGTAAATTATTTTTTAATAATATTTTCCTTTTCGACGTTGCCCCAGCCCACAGCTCACACACTAAAACATGTAAATTATAAACACCAAGAACCAACAACGAGAGGGATTATAGTCTAACGCTCTCGCAATCGCAACCGGCTTCAAAGTGGAGCAATTGTTTTCATTTTGTATGCAGACAAGCCTACAATTTTCAAAATATTGTGTACGTTAGACAATAGCCCCTCAGCTGCTCAGGTCCATTTTGAAAAGCGTTTTTAAGATTCCTAACCACTTATATTTCTTGAAATATCATCAATATCCTAACCTAAAAATATCTTATCATCCATTAACCTAAATAAAACAATGTCACGCCAATCTTTGTTTCAATTAACCGTGAAGTAACTAAAAAGGATTTGACACAACGCTTTTTCATTTTATTTAGGTAAGTTACGACTCCATAAATCCATAGTGGTGATTATTATTTACATCTTTAATATTTCAGTAGCTTTGTTTTATTTAAATTTGAGTAGCTAAGTTTAATTTTAATATTAATAAGTTTAGTTTTAACTTCATTTAACAATATTTTTTTAATTTAATATGTTTCAGTCGATTTTTCACCTACCGCACCCGTCTATGACAGAAATTCTCATTTCACTGTGTGTGTGTGTGTGTGTGTGTGTTTCCTCTAAATTTGAAAATCTCCTCATAAATAAACCAACAAAAACTTCTGCCAAAGAAAACACGCCCCAGGAAATATTTATTCATCCCCCATCGCATCAAATATCGCCGATATCGGGACACGTATGTGGCACTTTTCGTCACTTCCCAATAAAGTGTGGATGCAAACAGAACCCTTCCAAATAGACGGCACAATTACCGGAGGGCACGGAACTCTTGGCTACGATAAATAAGCTTCGGGAACCTTCGAGCTCTTAATTAAACACCGCGTCAAGTTTCTGCAATCCTAGTGATGGAAGCTGCCACGTGAAGAAAGTTGCGTTCGTTAAAGATGAGCATGAATATGATGCCTAGTTGATACTAAAAGACTAACTAACAGGGTTACGTTTGGCGATCTTCGTCAAAATTTGGTAAACAGAGGCCCTTTGCCAAGAAACCTTTAGCATAGAGGCATTCCATCTTAGTCCTCAGGGTTGGCAGTGCATTTGCAGTCTTAGGATTGCGGTTTTGTGAATGCGAATGTATATGGGTCACAGTTTCCACTTTTTATCAGGTGGCCAGGGTGCCCGTTGCCTTCCACAAGACTCAAAAAAAAAAAAGATGCATACGCTACTGACGCTTTTTTTATTTCATTCAAAATGTATGTGATGACCACGTGGTCAACAAAACTGTCATCCGATACCTACATATTGAGTGATAGAAAAGAAAACGTCAGTACCGTTTGCATCTTGGCTGAGGCCCTAGTTACTTCAACAATCTGCCCAAGTTTTTTACGTTATCCCTTGGTTGGCCAATAAATATTAAAACTTATTTGGATCCATATATCCTCTCAATTAAAGCAACCTGTTTTTCTAGTGACATCTAAAAAAATAAACAGCACGGTTTTAAAATATCGGTTGTTGTGGTGGTTTTGATATGAACAATTTTATTTAGAACTTGCGGCCCATTCCGAATTCACCGGAGTTAAATAACATATAATCACATCAATCATAACACATCAGGAATAAATGTACGGTATTAATTATATGGTTGAATTAAGTTTTCAACAATCAAATCTATTCCTTATTATATTTTCATTATTACGCTACAGAATTTCGTTTATCTCTGACCTGAATCGAAAGTATTTTCCAACATCATAGTCCATTAAATGATCAATCTTAAACTTCTAAGAAAACTGTTCTCGAAAATGAAGATACTTTACTCTGACAAGTCTTGATATGGGTCCGTGTCAGAAGGCCATTTGACTTGGGTGCGGGTATTACACACGTGTATCATAATTTAGCATGAAAATAATGTACTTATTCAAATAGCGTAAATATAACTTGAAGGATGTAAAACCTTTACCATTATTATTTTGAAAGAATCTCATTTTCTGATTTACGTTAAAAATTGGTACATGGAGCCAATTTGATTCATAGACGACTATAGAAAAGCGACGTTTAAATTCAATTCTGAAGAAGTATTACAATTTGAATCATTACCTCTTTGCCTCCTCAAAGGTTTGCCACAAAGACTGGTCCTGAGCTGCTTGCATTTATCGGTTTACTACATTAACTTAGTCTTCAGTCCACCTTGTTGGAGCTATCACTACGCTGCGTCTTTCAGTACGCTGCCACCACTCAAATACTCTTCAACCCCATGGGTCATCAGTTCTGCGAGTGATGTGCCCCGCCCACTACCACTTAAATCTAAGGATTTTTAGGGCTTAAGCAGTGACTTTGGGTCTCGTGCGGAAACTTGTAACGCCCTTTGAATGACCTTGAGTTTTCTAATGAAGCCCTGCGACGCCGCGTTGCGTACAACTGAGTCGAATTCGATGATTGACCCCTATTCGAAATTAGATCTACCAAATTGGACGATATGGCCTATTTCAGACGTACAATATACATCGATTTCAGAACATAAAACAAAATAAAAAAGTTTTTTCCAACCAACGGTCCGTGGGCGTGATCATTCCCCCCCCCCCCCCCCCCCCAGTAAGTAATACACATGGGCGTAATGCTATTTACCAGTGCGCCGCAAGTTCAAACCGTGGAATAACGACGACCCGTTCATGAACTGTCGTCGTTAATCGCACGTGTTTCGTCAAGGAGTGTGGTCTGAGTTGCGCGGAGCGGAGAGCGATTTTGAGAATATAAACATGATTAATTTGCATGATTAATGAAAATGCTTATTCAATAAACATCTGTTTCACCGTAAGGCCAGCCAGTTCGGAGCAGACCCTTACAGGTTCTGAACTCCTGGTAATAACTAAACACCGTCATCTAATGATTATAACTGGATTCCTTCAAGGAGACTTTAAAGCCGTTACAGAATATCAGCTCTCAATGAAGGGGTCACCAATATCCTCATCCTTCCCAACAATTTTGGATTGCATCCTTATAAAGGATATTTTGGAATGGATAATTAGAATTGCCTTGCAGAACGAACTACATAATATTGGAAGTTTCTATATATTAAATAGTTTTTGAACCAACAGCTATAGGGAATATGCATGTTTTTTTTTTTACAGCTTCAATTGAAGCTGATTCATGTAACAAACAGATCACAAAAATCATTTTTTGAATAACTATAAAAATAACCAAGATATAAGCCAACAAAGATTTGTTCCTATCTCTTTCTAGAAAAACGGAATTTTACATGGAGTTTATATGGCCGCAGTGCACAATGACGTCACGGTGCACATCGGATCTCTCTGTCTAATTAGAAGTTTGAAATGCTTATAACTTCCGTATTTCTTGACCGATTTTAATTTTAATTTCCGTTTTGGTGATCTCTTTTACGGTATTTTCATATTTTGATGAGAAATGCGACTTTTAAAATCCATGCATATTCCCTATTAGCGGATTCGACTTCTTATTAGTAATGTAACGAGATTACACACACAAAAAGATGATTCCTAGATAATGCCACTATTTGCCTTAACAGGGTTGCGTTTATAGCTTCTATCGAGTCATGCTTCCATTTTGTGTAACAAATGTTTAGAAAACTAAATAAAAACGAAGAAGTCTCCCAAGCCACAGCCTAAATAAAGCTTATGAACCGGAGTTGATCAACGGGTTACGTGACGTCCTGATTCCATCATAAAACGGGCCAGTGAGCTCAAGGCCTGCCGAGGCTTAATACTGCTACCCATTAAATATATCTACATAGTTCCTGTTTAAGTGTTTCAGGTAAACAGCGCCGAGGTATGTAATTACAGCGGTGGTGACGAATTGGATTCATTTTGCAGCTAGAATAGAGCTACGAGTACATTTCTGTATGATTTTGTAGTGGATATGAACATCATCATCATCATCATGTCAGCCGAAAGACGTCCCCCAAGGCTCTCAAGACTCAAGACTCAAGACATACGACGATGTCCATTTTAACAAAAGAAGTTTCGTTGATTTTCGCATTTGCTGTTTAATATCTACATACATAGGGTGACGGCACCAATGATGGAGACTTTTAGCTGACATGCACTAGTAATGGACACTTCACTCTTAATTAAAATTCCATACGATCCCAAATTGATTTTTGCTAAATAAATTAATAACCCTTATCTTCTGTAAAATAAGAACCAAGTGTACATTATTGGCGCCTTGTCCATTACTGGTTGCATCACAAAAATGTCTGAGAACTTGGACATTTTTTATTTGTTTACTCATATTGCCCACCAATTTTACAGTATCATAGCAGTTCATTATATTTTGTATTATATCTTTCCTGTCTAGTTGCCAACTTTTCTGACTACCTATTTGAATAAATGTTACTAATATTAAAATTTTCTAAATTCCCCAACAAATATTTCATCAAAACCTTTGCTATCTGTAATGCACATGCCATCATATCTCAGATATTGCATTGCATATCTACAAATTCACAATTCACGTTTGATTTTATTACCGGCATCCGTTCCTCGCGCTACACCTGGCCATTGTTGTTTGATTTTATTTATACGACTGTTCAATTCCCTTTACGTACTGGGAACAGGAAAACAGGTTTTTCCAGAGATATTGGCTCCAGGATAACGTTGTTTCAAGCTTGGTTTGCGACCTGCGTAAGTACCGTAATTGATATTGACGTCTACTTGGTTATTAAGAGACTCCTTAAATGTATTTCCGTTAATTTCGGGGCGGTATAAGCACTCGGGGCTTTCCTTTGTGTTATTAAGTATGTAAGCTTTACTAAAGCTACTTATAATGATTATTATTTTGCCAAAGACTTTGTTATTGTCTTTGAGTACGAAATAATACAGTAACAGGAACTCTTCGTAACGTCAACTGTTCGTAAATAAATAAATAAATTACGTAAGTGAAACTGCAAAACCGCGTAAGTAACATTGTAAATAAGGAGCAAAATGCACCTTTTAATAAGACAGTAAGGTTTATTTTGATCTATCATAAATTTGTTAGTAACACGTTTTTGCAGTATCACCGACGATTAGTGACAATTTTTTTTTGACTCAAGATCAATCTAATTGTAGGATGATTTCTGTAGCAGTTCATACGCATAAAAATGTATTACAATAGTTTTGATTTGTCAATTGTCTATTACAATTCAAACCATACAAACCGTTTGGTTTACAGAGACGATAAGACACGTGACACACAGGCTACCTAATGGTAAGATCTGAGACCCAAAGACATTAAAATTCTCAAGACTACTAAATCAAGATTGCAATTTCAAGACTGCAAATGCGTTGCCAAACTCTGAGAAGTAAGACGGAATGCCTATTTGCTTGTAGTTTAACCAGTTGTCTTATCCACACACTGGAACTCTACAATTTGGACATTGCTGCTGGACGGTAGGTTAAAGGAAATATGATGAGTAAGCCGGACGATCCCCGCAGAAGGTCTTAAGGTCCTTACACCACAGCATGTAAGCACCTCGTCCAATCTGAACTAAAGAATTGGTCCACTCACCGCAGTGCATGATGACCGGTTACAAAAGAATAACTAAGTAGTTGTAGAAACACAGGCAGATATTGTGACACCGTTCTTTTATCTAAATAATTAATCAGCTGTTTCAAAATACCTTGCTCGTGAATGTAGTACGGGTACGGAAATACGACTGTCTCAGGGATCATCCTAGATTGGCCGAATTAGAGTTAGTAGAAAAGTCGCGTAAAAATAAATTAAATTAGACCCCATGCTTCACTTAAACAACTCAGCCAGCAGGAACTGGCAGGCGCTAACTCAGCCTTTCGACATTCAATCAAATACTGCTTACCAAGAAAGTGGACCGCAAATCACATCGGGGTATAGCCACAGTACACAGAATTAACATTATTTTCATTATAAAGGTCCTGGCCAGCAAGAACTGGTGTGATAAACTTATAAAAATATTACATATTCTTAGATTAAATGGGTATACTAACGTCAAAGAGTAGTATTTTAGCAGCCTTTTTACATACCTAAATCCCAAAACAAGATAACTACTCATTTGCTATATGCAACCTTAGGAATTCGTTTTAAAATATCCGCATGTCACAGAATTTATAAGAACAAGGTCTGGACTAATAATTAAGAACAGTGAAAGAAAACAAATTTATTTTAACAATAAAGTAAATATACGAATAAAAGAAGGACTACAAAATAATACTGAAATATGAGAAAAACAAACTGATTTAATATTTTGTAGGATATCCCTTGTTAGCTAAAACTACACTGCATTCTAGAGGCATAAAACCTATTAACGCTTCACATGTATCGATAGGAATAGCATTCCTAGCGTTTTTTAACGAGCTGCCAAACATTTTCTATTAGATTTAAATCTGGGCTGTTTGCTGGCCAATCTAAAACTGCCACTTCTGATAAATTAGGAATTTTGTGACTGACTTAGCAGTGTGCTTAGGGTCCTTGTCATGTTGGAACGTCCACACCAAGGGCAGTGTTTTCTTAGCGAACAGAAGCATTGTTTCTTACTACGCGGACAATCCTTTCGAAGAGTTTCGCAGACACTAGCCACCTGCGAATAGCACCAGCAGATATTTTTAGTTGGTTGATGTCGACAAAAACCTCTCTTGTAATGGCTTCAGAGCTTTACAAAGGATCTGCTTTCACCAATGATCATGCAGTCTTTGCGAGTTCTTGTTTGTCGAGATTTAGGTTTCTTACTAATTTTTTTACAGTCTTACATGATTTAACCCGTTAAAAACTTTAGTTTTAGAACATTTAACATGTTCAACAATCTTTGTTCATAAAAATCAATGACAAGTTGGCATGAAGTAGAATCGCAACGTTATTTTTTACCCATATTGTACACAGGAATATTCTCTTACACTTTTTATTACAAATTGTGAAAACGAATCCAACAACAACGTAAAAAAGGCGGGAAATTTTAGACGGCAAAATATATTTCTATATTTTTTAAATTTCGATCATTTCAAACTGTGTTCCTAATAATAAGGCGACTGGCCAGTATTGTACGACAACAGTTGGATATAAATAATGATCAAACTTATAGAAAAGAAGATGTTGCCATGTGGGACAGCCGCCGGTGCAGAGATGGGAGATGGAGAGAATGGCGTGCATCTTCGTTGATGTATAATTTTAAAGGGAGAGAGAAACTAAAACTACTTTTTTTTATAGCTTCACAGCGACCTCTCTGAGTGACGCCGTGAACTATCTTAACAACTAGTTAAAATCGATACAATAAATCCCAGTCATCTAGTGAAGGTTATAGGTACCTCCCGAGTCATCTAGATGGCGCTGTTCTACATATTATGAATACTTATAATTTTATATTTTGAGCTTGATTAATGGAACTACATATTAACACAATTGAGAATTGCGAAGGTTAAACAAATAAAAACTTAAGATGTGTTGTTATAATTATTACTGCAGGTTTTACAGTCGTTTCTAATTATGTGACCACCACAATCATCAGGTCACGTCATAGAAAACGGTAATTGCTGACATGTTTTAAGACTGGTATCTTATCCATGATCGAGACTTACGGCGCCTGTATGTATTATGAAAAACCTTGAGAAATAATGCTTTTTAAAATTCGATATTTTCGAGAACCTGAAATTTATCTAAGCGGCCGACGCTTAAGTCAACCGATTAGCATTACGCATTATGCATAAGGCCATTCATCTGTTTAGGAATTAATAGCCAAAAAAAAGTGAACCCTGTCTCCTGTTTTCAATCTGTGCACCTCGGCTAGGGTCGAGCAATCGCTGTGCTGACGTTGCGTAAATAGGAGCGTGCGTATTCGCTTGAAGATTATCTGAATGTCTAATCTCACTCAAGCCCCGCATTACGCGTCATACGAGGCGATAGAGAACGTTACAATTTAAAGGGGAAAGCTCTTTGTTGAACTTGACATGTTTTACGGTCTTTGTACTGATTTAGGCTAAGTATAGGGACGTCTGTGATTTAAACGAGAAACATTTTTACTTGCACGTGTACATTTTATTTGTTAATTGTTAATTTGCTCGGGGTTTCTCTGAGAGATAGAATCAGAAATGATGATATCCGTAGGAGAACTAACGTTACCGACATAGCCCGAAGAACGACGCGCCTAGTTGGTGGTGACCCTGCCTGCGAAGCTAGAGGTCCTGGGTTCAAATCCCGGTAAGGGCAGATATTTGATGAGCGCGAATATTTGTTCCTGAGTCATGGATGTTTTCTATGTATTTAAGTATATATTTCTCTATATAAGTATTTATATCGTTGTCTAGTACCCATAGTACAAGCCTAGAGCTTAGTTTGGGACTAGGTCAATTGGTGTGACATTGTCCCCTGATATTTATTTATTTATTTTATTTAATAGCTAAACTGAAGTGGCAGTGGGCGGGGCACATCGCACGCAGGACTGATGGCGGATGGGGTCAGAAGGTTCTTGAGTGGCATCTAATACCTTTGTACCTATTGTTATGTAAATTGTGTCAAAAAACAAAGGATTTTTTCTATTTTTGATTTTATTTTTAATCTGAATTTGAATTTGAATGGATAGAACTAGTAGTTTTCGCAATCAAATGGAACGCCATGAAATATAAAACATAAAAATATAAATATCAGGGGACAATTTCACATAAAAGTTAACCTAGTACCAAAGTCGAAGTAAAAGTTCTTTATTCTTTCATTTAAACATAATATAGTGCACCTGTGAATGTCAAAATGTATTTACCACCGATTCAAAAAATAAAACCTTAGCTCCTAGCATTGTTCTATACAACGATAAACCAATTAACATTATATAAATATATTATTACACTTCAATACACAGAAAACATGTAAGACTGAAGGACCAAAATACAATTATAATTATTATAACGCAAAAGTGTTCAATGTTATCTTTGGAAAAATAACGACTTGTTTCAGATAATTCTAATTTTAATTAATTGCTTTTACTCCTGCTAAGGTCTATTTCGCCAATGTCGAGTTATTTATAGACACTCTCATGGAAATAGTAGAGAAATAAGTTCATAAATATCACACGTAAAGACAATGGTTCAGTAAAAGAGGATTTTCTCTAGTGGACTAACCAGAAGTACATGGGGTTAGCTCCACGCGCTTCTGTCAAGTCCTAGTTTTAGTTAATAATAAAAGCGTTGGTGACAGGTAAACAAATATTTCATTTAAAAACCTATCTACTTTGGTTTTATAAGTTGTATTTTACAAGATCGTGACAATTTGGAAAGGTAAACGCAATTCATCAAAACATTTTTCGTCGTAAGTCGTTTTCAAGTAGGCTTACCTCGTACGGATAAAGAAATAATAAATATTTTCACGAGGTGATAAATCAGAATAGATTTGCGTAGGTGCAAAGTTGTTCAAATCTTTGTTACATATTCAAAGGACTTGTTGGGTTTTTTTTTGTGTACCAATTTGATTGACAACTGATGCCAATGACAAAATAATAGAAGAGAAGTAATAATAAAACGCGATGTTCAATAAAAGGAAGATAGAAGTACTGTAAGAACAGGCAGAGAAAGGCCGTATTTTTTTCAAGCAAATCCAGGAGAAGCTTATAGGATTGTGAAGCTAAAAATGTCCGTACAAAGTGTGATATTTTCGTTTTTTTAATATGTAGTTGATATTAAAAACTTGTGTTAGGAAATATTTCTTGCAAAGAGACACGTAAAAACAAAAAACGGAACAAGAGGTGAGAAATATATATCACCGTTGGCTTTATTTGTATGGAAACATTTTGATAGCTACGCGATTTAAACGTTGCTTTACAATGCGTTTAAAGCAGTTGGCATAAAACCGGAGCAGTTGGAAATGATTCCACGAAACCTCTCCTAATATAAATAGAAGTACCTATCCTGCCTCGTTCGTATGTAAGTAAGTTGGCGCTATTCCTGATAAATTATATGATGTGTATGTAACTAACTACTTCAATATACAAAGACCCCTTTATAGGATCTCTACCAGTTCATTTTTATGTGAACACAAACTGCCAGAGGAGAGATCACAAGGAGATAACTAGTTGGACCAGTACCTAAGTCATGAAATGGGCTTATCGGTAGTTTAGTAAAAGGGTGTTTTTCAAAACGTTTTTTCTAAAAAAATGTACATGATCATCAACAACTAATTCTGGAAAAAAAAGTTAATGTACCTACACTTTTTTTGAAAAACGCCCAAAACCGAAAGGTATAGTATCGATAGTATTTACGGTGATTTTGAAATTTGATAACTCACTTATTTTTCATCATTGAAAACTTTTCCTTAGCTCTTATTTAATTGGAATGGCGGCCGAGTTTAATGCAATACGATACAATGTTAAAGGTAATATTGTTATACCGCGTAGAATAGAGGCCTTGTACAGTCAACCAATTTGATTTCTAGGCCACTTTGGACTATGTTAAAGTGACGTTGACAACCAAAACGTAAGAGACATCCTATGATTTGGTTTACAACGTCACGTTGACAAAGTCCATAGTGGCCTAGGAATCAAATTGGTTGACTGCAGTGCTAGTTGTAATTTTGGTGTAAACTAACTAGAAATGTTAGCTTTTATTTACCTTCTTTACGCTAAAAGCTAAAATACTATCTTTGGTGTTATATCTTTTATAATTAAACGGACTTTCCTAACCTAGCCGGAATTATTTAATCAGTACCATCCGTTACGGCGCCCAGAATTAGCCAATAATCGGAATTCCAGGACAACATACATACATAAACTCACGCCTTTATTCCCAAAGTGGGGTAGGCAGAGCTACAGAATTACCAACAACTTTTAAAACTTGTTGATAATTCTGTAACCACACTTTGCACAAATAGGCTAAGATGTTTACCAGCGTATTAGTGACAGGTTGCAAGCCCATCGCCTAACAGTACTGCAAGCCCTTATTCCCTTAGTCGCCTCTTACGACATCCACGGGAAGACATGGAGTGGTACTATTCTAACCCGGCAACCACACGGGTTCCAGGACAACTAGGGCAAATATTTGAATCTGAGTAAGGTATCCAGTTTACACAGGCTCGTGTGTAATTAACGTAAGTACTTCACTATGTACTAATACTAGTAACCCGCCCTAGCTTCGTTTTACTTTTCTATAACAGTGTAGTATCACCAAAGATAGGACAAACGCCCGTCATTTTGAAAATTTAACCCTGTTCTGTACAGTAGAGACTTCCTAATGATATATATTTTTTAGAAGTTTACTCAAAATATTATAATTTAATGTACGTCAATTCAACACATTTATCAATAAATTACCTATTCTTCTATCATCGCATTAGACACTACTTGATTTCAATGACTTTGTTTACTACTGGCCATTTAGATAAAATAGGTAATATTCTAATCATCTTTGTCAAGCATTGACGTTGTCACTTTAGAAACGTGTACTTATTTATAAACCAATGCGATTTTCATTAATTAATTATAAATTATGGCTTCAAGACGTCCGGCAAGTGAAAAATGTATACGATCTTGGCTATCTTCTTACCCAGATTTATCTTTTGACGGATTTCAATTGCGTTGCCTTATTTGTGATAAAGTGATAAACGTCTGAGAACCTACCGAAAATCCGATATTCAGTTGCATGTTAACTCAAAAGTTCACCAGCAAAAGAAAAATGGTTCAGAATCAAACACGGATTTCTATTTGGATTTGACAAGTCTCTACTGTACAGAACAGGGTTAAGTTTTCAAAATGACGGGCGTTTGTCCTATCCTTGAGTATCACCCCAGTGGAACCCTGACCCACCATAGAACGTTGTCACAGTGTCATTATAAAACAATTTGTTTGACACTATTTATGACTTGGAACATAACGTCTTTAATAATAATAAATAAATATCAGGGGACAATGTCACACCAATTGACCTAGTCCCAATTTAAGCTCTAGGCTTGTATTATGGGTACTGGACAACGATATAAATGCTTATATAGAGAAACATACATATACATACATAAACTCACGCCTTCCTTCCCAGAGTGGGGTAGGCAGAGCTACAGAATTACCAACAACTCCAAAAAAACTTGTTCATAATTCTGTAACCACATTTAACACAACCAGGCCAAGATGTTTACCAGTGTATTAGTGACAGGTTGCAAGCCCATCGCCCAACAGCACTAAAAGCCTTGACTCCCTTAGTCGCCTTTTACGACATCCACGGGAAGACATGGAGTGGCACTATTCTAACCCGGCAACCACACGATATTATATAGAGAAACATTATACTTAAATACATAGTAAATATCCATGATTCAGGAACAAATATTCGCGCTCATCACACAAATATCTGCCCTTACCGGGATTTGAACCGAGGACCGCTAGATTTATAGGCAGGGTGTGACACCGTTCTATGGTGGGACAGGGTTCCATTGGGCTGATGGTACATAAACCAGAATTTTACACAAACATAAACCTTTCCTCTCGAATCACTCTATGTAAAATATTGATGAAAGCAGCATTAAAATCCGTTGAGTAGTTTGAAAGATCTTTATATATACAGGGTGTAAGGGACGGCTCACCGAAAACTGAAACCATAGCTTCAGACCATTATACTGAACTGAAATTCAGTGGAAATTTTCCCGGGAAAACGAAAGTTTTCTCGTTTATTTATTTTCACAGGTTGTCTTATTTTATGTGAAAACACATGTGAACATGCTTGGCGGTAGGTTAAGGGTAGGGATACTAATGAACCCTGCACAAGGTCCTATAAGCTATGCACCTCTTTCAGTTACTAAGTATTGGTTAATTTAGGTCCAAATCAATTTAATCAATCATTTAATAATTTAAAAAGTTCAACCTTAAATTTTAAAGTGAACCGTATCGAATAGGACCGCCTCTGAGAAACGTTTCCAATATCCAATGTATCTAAGTGCCATTTGCGTATCGCTAGGTGCGGTACTCGTATTAATTGCGCCATCCATTCAGGTTTGTCGGTGGCTGCACTATGCATTACCCTCGCCTTGCCCCGAGCGGTCGAATGCATAATTAAAGCACCTAAACACTGATCATTATGTCACTGAAATCTACGAAGGAAATAACTATTGTTTTTACGAGCTGTTTATCTTCAAGTTTGTTTGTCAGAATGATCTAATTTTAGCGTTCCGTAGCAAAAATTGAAAGAAGCGGAGCCTTTGTAAGATGAATTAATTGTCCATATGTCCATCCGTCTGTCTATCCATCCGTCGGTCAAGACCCTTTTTCTTTAAAAAAGCTAAAGTTATCAAGCTGAAATTACATAAATAAATATTATCTGTAAGTTGACATGTCATTTGGTGTGCTTTATGTTTCTGTTAATAAAATGTAATGGTTCAAGAATTGACGAATATACTATTATATTCTATTGATCTAACACATAATAGTTTTAAAGAAAAAAAACTGACACAAGGCAAACTTTTCATTATAAAAAAGGTAAAAGTACATAAATGGCAGTTTTAGGTGTTGTTTATTTTAAAGAGTGATAAATGTTTCGCATGGGGGGGGACTTTTAAACGATGAAAACAGGATTTTAATGGATTTCTGATATTTTATAAAAATAAGACGTAAGTACTACTTATTATCAGATTTGTGATGACCATAAACCGTACGCATTATTGAAATTAAAGCGTTTTCAATGCGTTTATACTTCATCTTACCTATAGTTTGGTAGAATACTGAGGTTGTTTTAAAATCTATAAAACATTGCCTTTATCGTATTGCTGCCATTACTGTCAAGAACGACAAAGCGATAAGATGTCAAAACTAATTGGGTTTTTACCGAGTAGAATTAGGGCTCCTGATTCTACATTTTATTGTTATTGTTAACTTTACGATAACTCGTAATGGCTGTCGAGTTGTCAACAATACAATTGCCCTAGGGGGGATACAGCCCCTGCCTAGAGCTATATGAGCTGCATACACGATAATTCATTTGTCACGAAACTTACAGTTACCTACTTGATTTGAATATATAATATGAGATGGGCTTTTAATCCTTGTAAGGGTTCTATACCCTAAAAATGGGACCCTATTACTAAGACTCCACTGTCCGTCTGTCCGTCACCAGGCTGTAGAGCGGGTTCTCAGTGGAGTTCCGTTTAAAAAAAATGGCGGACCTAATTCTAACTTCTAATATAATAAAATTCTATAGATCCCAGACATCCAATCAACAGAATTATTGCCAACCAGTTTTGAGATTAAAATTATACAATAGGTTTTTATGTTAAAGGTTCAATATGCGTTTAGTGATTAGTTAAATGAAATTACACAAAATGTTTGTATGAAGCGTACCCATTAAAAGTACCAACTCTTTAATTTGGCATTTCTAATATTAGTACAGATAATAAAAATGCCTTTTAACTTTAATAAACCGAGTGCGGGTAATGCTTACGTGAACTCATCAACCATTCTGTGTTCACTTTGGAAACCAATACAAGCAATATCAATTAACAATAAACGAACCATCAATTTCTCGAAAAGTAATCAGATATTGAGTATTAAATTGAACTATCAAGATTTATTTTAATTAATTCCAATATTGTGCCGATATTACTCAGTAAATTAAGTCTGGGTTTGCTGAAAATAAATTACTTTATGTGCTTACTCTTTCATGGGTCAACAGTTTTGATTTGTTCATCAAATATTCGTAACCCAATCATATTAAATGCCAGAAGTTATGGTAAAAATATGGCAAATAATTTCAATATTTTACTTGTGGGAGGACCTTGTGCAGGGTCCGTCCGGGTTGGTACTACCATCTTATCCATTAACCTACCGCCAAGCAGCAGTGTTTGCATTGTTGTGTTCTGATTTGGGGATAAGACAGCCGGTAAAATGACTAGCAAAGAGGCATTCTATCTTAGTCCTCAGGGTTGGCAACGCATTAGCAGTCTCAGGATTGCGGTCTTATGAATGCGAATGTCTATGGGTCACAGTTTCCACTTACCAACAGGTAGCCTGTGTGCTCGTTTGCCTTCCTATGCCATAATATATATATATATATATACAGGGTGTCTGGAAAACCTTCGGAGAAATTTTAACTGTAGATAGGGTGGATGATTTGGATCATCCCTATATTGGTAACTTTTGTTTAAGTTAATATTTGACTGAGTTACAGACAGATTTATCATCGACTTTCCTGACGATGCTCTCAGTGAGCCCCATCTTAACTGATTCATTCATAATATCGTCGGTGATACTGCAAAACCGCGTAAGTAACAAATTTATGATAGAGCAAAATAAACCTTACGGTCTCATTAAAAAGGTGCATTTTGCTCCTTATTTAAAATGTCACTTACGCGGTTTTGCAGTTTCACCGACGATATGTGTCACAACGTAATGTAAATAAACAAGTTGTTCCTTATGAACAATGTTTCCAATCATGGTCAAAAGCTCCATGGAGTTTAGAAAACTGACACATTATCCTGTAATGTGAATGAAAAGACGGTGTCTGATAAGGGCTATTATGTGAAATAATCTAAAACTGAAACTTACGATTATGATTTTTACTCACACTTTTCTCACACTCGCACGGCTAAAATAGCACTTGCACTCGTAGGCACATTACTTCTTTTACGAGATCATGAATCATGGCTGTATTTCATTGATTTGTACCACTATCAGGGCTTCCGACGAATAAAAAACCCAATAATTAATTATTGACAATTTGACATAGTATCTTTTTAAATCTTGGACCATTAAAACTCTTTATGAAAAGAGTTTTAGGTTTCATTTGTAAACAAAAAATCCTACCTACACGTTACGTTTTATCAAAATTACATTTAAAGCTGGCATCATACATGTTGTTGCTAGATATTCGTATCATAGAAGAAAGAGAAAAATAGGATCGCTTTGTAAGAAGAGGTCGACGTGATTACACTCTGTGGTAAAAACCCTTAAAAGAAAAAGGCCACTAAAGCCGGCTACTCACACACCTGCTGCAGGGGCAATATGGGAATTGGACCCTTGATTGCCTCCTTAATTGTGATGTGTGTAGGCAAGCAGGAGCAATTTTTAGATTGGGCCTGCGGCAGGGCGGCAGGGGCGCAAGACCTTCCTAGCTCCCTAGATTGTGTCTACCGCCCTGCAAGGTTGCTGCGTGTGTAGTAGGATTGGGGCAATTCCAGTCAGTTCATTGGTGACAACCGAGCGGAGTGGACAAAAATGGAAAAAATGGTGTTACCATAGCCAGGAGCTCTTCAAAAGAATCAATATCCATTCGCAAAAAGTTTCTAAGATCATCTACTTCCAATTCTTTCATAATATTCATGTGGCACAATTTGCTTCGTTTCTGCAACCAATTCTTCACCCAATATCTTCTCTTCCTTTTTTTTTTGGTAGCACCACAGAAAGTGCCCAAGGCGATACCAATCCTCTGGTGTTTCGACAATACAGGAGGTTTTCTCGTGGACGTGCGTTCAGCGGGACTATCAGTTACACACTGAACGGCAGGCTAGTGTGTAGAGAACAGCCTAAAATTGGTCCAACCGCCGTGCGACCGGTATTGCCCCTGCAGCAGGTGTGTGAGTAGCCGGCTTAAGGAACACCCAGAAAATATAAAACGTGGACTACAATCACAATCAGTCAAGGAAGCGATGTCACAAGCGAAGCGATGTTTGGTTTGGGGTTTGTTTTGTTTACTTGCATGTGATGTGACTTCACATCACACTCACAGGTTATAAAGTATTTCTAACATCACATAGCGTTTTTGCCACAGATTAAATTTCAAAAAAAATCCTTATTATTTCGTGTAATTTCCAAAAAAATAGACATAATTTAATGTGAAATAAAGTGAAATACGTTATTTTACGCTAGTATCAGATAGGATGACCACAATTTGTAGTATATTTTCAATGTTGTCAAATAGCCTATTTTAATCAATTATGCGACGACCTTTATATCCATCGACAAAATGTTATGCACTTGGACGTAGAGTAGCCAAAAGGCTACTGCCACAAATACCATGCGGATCAAAAGGAAAGAACCAGCAGCCAGCAGCGCTTTCTCCCCGTCTGGTTGCCCTGAAAATCAGCGCGTGCAGCGTCACGGCATGTCTGACACTATGATGCTGAGTAGCACCCAATTTGGTGCATTATTATTTTATAAAATAGTTTTAAGGTTTTGTTTTAAATTATTTTCTCACTGTATTTAATTTGATTATTATTTTTCTGTGGTTTGCACCAATAAACGATTTTCTTTTTCTCCTTTTTTTTCTTCAATACGGAGAGCAATAATCGGATCGTTCAATCCGTCTATTTGAACTTTGAGAAGTCTATGAATTTATGGCTGTCATTAGATGTCAGATGTCAGTGTTAAATTATGTTATTTTCAATATTCACGTCTTCAATATTTTTGCTGTAAATCAGTTATATGGGCTACTTTAGAGCAGAAAACAATGGTAAATGGTTAGATCTCGACAGTAAAAGACGGACGATATGATCAGTCTCGGCAAAACATGAACAAGAGACCTAGTGATTTCACATTTAAAACCAATTAGTGTTCAAATTGCAAAAACGAAAATACAGTAAGTTGCACTAAAATTACTCATTTATTTTTATTATAATGCTACCTTGATTTTTGTTTACATGGAGCGAACTGTTTGTTTACATGGAGCGAACTGTTTGTTTACATACCATGTGACAACGTATGGTCTCAGGTCATTGACCTCGGACATTGAATTTTGACGTAAGATACTACGAACTGTTGGAGTAGTATACTATCTACGTCAAAATGTCAAGGTCGAGATATCGGCTGCGATACATCAAGTAACAAAATGAATATAATTAATCCTTTTTTTTTTACATTAACAGAAACAAAAATGAACCATACCCCCGTGATCAGAATCGTGCCAACTATTACCCCCCCAAATTTCTCCGAAGGTTTTCCAGACACCCTGTATAACAATACGGATTATTGACGCAAATAAAGTGATAGCTGCTTTGTCAATGGGTATTGATTCATTCTACTACTACTAGTTTTGTGCTTCTAAGTAATTATTGCCTTTTCCGCAGAAACTGTTAAATTTATCAGAATGTGAATATAACCTGTATCACTTTCCAGCTCGTAAGCTACATCTGTTCTTAAACAATGTACAGTCAACCATAGGCTTCTATGGAACTATATTAAAGTGATGTAATTTAATTAGTCCCATTGTGACCTATTAATCAAATTGATTGAGTGTATGCAAGTCTGAGCTCTTTGGTGTTTCCTTAGCAATATGACGTTGTCTTTCTTTATACATGGCTTATGAAGAGTATTAACTAAGACGCAGGAACTTAGCCGGCTTTGCTGACATTTTCGAGCGACAGTGACAGCTAACCATAAGGCAAAAAAAAAAGTTGGCTGTATAAAAAAGGACAAACCATCAAACGCTCTTTCGCATTTGTAATATTTACCTACTTCTTATAATTATCGTTGGCATAGAATATGCTAGGGTTTTCACTTCTTCCATGAGATATGCTCTCAGAATGGAGACCGCAATGCTGGTCTACCTGTTTGTTGCATCTCTGAGCTAATTTGCAATATTAGCTAGGATTATGTGGAATAATTATATAGCTAGGCTAGATTAACAAGGATTACGCAACTTGTTTCATAATTGGAAATTACTGCAATTTATATTCAGAGCTAATAAAACGGTACCGTAGGAAAGTGAGCCATTATTGTTGGTTAATAAATTCTTTACTTAAGGTAATGTGAATTATTTGACCCATTACAAAATATCCGCATAATTTCACAAACGTACCATCGCCCACACTGTTAACTGTCCATCGGTAATAAGGTCCACTGATGTACAGTTAAGAGTGTTGCTGTTTGTACGTATTTAAAGATGAACAATAACAACAACAAACATAAAAAAAACAAACGCAAATCTAAGATAACACGATATAAAATTACTATAATAGCGGACTCAGGAAGTGTTCCGAGGGGTACACTTTAAGATATGCAATATCACAAGTACCGTCTGGAGACAGGGGATGCACGGAAAAATATTGGGGTATGCGTGCAAAATGACTCCAAATGTCCATTCGAATCTGATCCCTCTTATTCATTATGGGCCCCTGGTCGCCCCCTTTGTTACTATAACTTTCACCCTTTATGATAACCGAAGGGGCTCAAATTAGGCTGGCTTTCTGTGCGTAGAATTTTATCTCTTGCAAAATGTTGAGTCTCATTTCATTTTATATTGATGTTACGTTGAAGTGTTAGGGTCGGGTTTCTTTTTAAGTTTACCCTTCTTATGAGTCCCTTGGAGATCTTTAGTCTCGTATTCTTTTGTTTTTAACGTAATGTCTTTTAAAGTTTTTGTGTTGTTACACAATCTATTCTCCCTTTTTTTACAAAGGCAATGTTATTTTTTTACGTGTTTTGAATGTCAAAAAAATGTTCAAGCTATCAAGCATTTTAACGCGAGCAATGTTAACTATCAACTGTTGTTTAGAAGTGGCATCAAACTCTAGTCGCGTAGACCACTTCATTTTAATTGATTTGTTTGTATTAATTGCAAGTACAAAATGTTTTCCAATAATTGCAGTCTTAATTATCACACCTTGAGAGATCATTATTGTCTCTCACACTTCACTCTTACACCAATAAGTTACTTAACTTACAGAAGAAACGAGTTGATCCTGATAAAATGAAACAAACTAAACATGAGTATCCTAATAATGTTTAAAATACTCGGAAACGGGTCATTGTATGAAAATATACCCGTTTTCATAAGTCTCGATTATGACGTTATATGCTAACATCGTTCGTGATTCTATTTATCACCCCTCAATACCCTCATTTTAAGGGGTTGTTAATTAAAATAGTAATCACTCGTTCTAAACTAAATTAATTCGTGTTAAACCTTATTGAATTATCGTTTGAGAACGATAACTAAAGCTTCTGAAAGATTAATGATGAAACACGATTTAATATTGTAAAGGAAATGTAAAATATCAGCGAACATTAAGGCTCTGTCATCCCGGCTCATAGACACCTCCGGAGATCCTAGAGCTGGTGCTTACCTCTCACAAAGGATAGGGCTAGCTATCCAGAGAGGTAATGCAGCCAGTGTCATAGGGACCATGCCGCGAGCGGACCTGCTAGAGGGGGTGTTCTTTTTATGGTATTGATTATTATTTATATCTTTAATATTTGAGTAGCTTAGTTTTATTTTAGTTTAAAAAAGTTTAGTTTGAACTTTTTACTGTTAATATATTCGTTTTGTTAAAATACCAGATTTTTATTTTATTTCACTTTGTTTGTTTGTATTTTATCTCGACAGTGTATTAGTGTTTAACAATAGATCTGACAACTGGTACTTATCACAAACCCTTCAAGTTTAAATTTTTTCGTCGCATTCGCAATTCCAATCGACTTCAAAGTGGAAAAAATGATTTCCATTAAAAGCATACTCGCCTTCGGACCGTCAAAATGAAAACGATCGCTATTGCGAGTGCATTAAGAAATAAGCCTGCTGGATTGATGTAAGCTGATGACAGATTGCATCGCCCGCGTATATCAACTCCATACATTTCGAGGAAACAGAAAACAGAAACGAAAGCAGCGTTTGCATCTAAGCTATGCCACGGCCCTGTCACTTCATACAAAAGAGTACTTCCCAGCTGTTTATGTCCTTCTTTATTTCTCCTACTACAGCTACGCGCCAAAATGTGCCTATTCACGCGCGCGTAAAGTACATAATTATTTATCTGTATCGCATGACGTCATTAACTTCGTTCCTAAGCCAGGGTTCGCAACTATTGACATTATTAATATTAAAACGTACGTATAGTACGTTCAAATTTTGACACTCAACTGGCATTTGTATCCTGGAATACTCCGGCCGATAGGTAATTATAACGGTAGGTGGAGGTGAGTGACGTGTATGTTACGATGTAACTAGTATATAATCTGTGGCCATGCTCACTGATTATTCATGAAACGAAAGAACAAATGCGGTTGAATAAAAGCAAATACACTCAGGGACAAAAAAACGGGTCAGAGTGCGTTTTTCATACAAACGAGGCTATTTCGAAGCCTTGGTTCCTGGCCAGGGGTTGTTTTGAGTTAGGTTTAATGATAGATACTCCGAGTTTCAATAAAGGAGGTCAAATGTTCTTAAGATACCTAACTTATCGCACAATCAGTTAACACCACAGCGAGAGAGTTTGGGTCAGCATTTGGATTTCCTTACATTTTATTGCTATTTTAGATGTTTTTCTGATTCCGGTGTTAGTCGCAGATTCAATCAGTTGGGTATCCTAGGCACTCTGGAAGTCGTGTATCGATGCTCGAGTCGTGTATCCATCATCAGATTTAACTAAAAACATCCCCTGGCGAGGAACCAAGGCTTCGAAATAGCCTCTTTAGTACGAAAAACGCACTCTGACCCGTTTTTTTGTCCCTGAGTGTAAATACACGATGAGCTGTAACAATGGAACAATTTGCACAAGAGCAGGTTAGTTTACTGCTCCGTGTTACAATAGCAGCACGTGCGTCAATTGTTTCCCCAAAACCAATCAACCGAAAACGTTCCGTGACGTCGGAACGACAAAATAGTAATTTAAGTTAACGTGAAAAGGTTCGATATAACGTAGCCACCCGTTGATGATTTATTTCAGCAATAAGTGTCGTGTTAGGCTACACCATTACCGACCCGTCAGACGACGGACCTCGTGTCAGTCCAAATAAGAAGAGGAAGGAGATTTTGAGAGAGTTATAGAAGTTTCCATTCCCCCGGATGTACAAAATAAATAAATAAAAATAAAAATAATTTATTTCAGACCTCAAAACTGATCCATATTTTGTTAGGAACATTTTTACTTAATAACTAATTATTAGCTAAGTAATTGTACAGTCACCTAATAAAATGTTAAGCATACTTGGAACTTCGTCATTGTGAATATCAACGTCATTGCCATGCTTGTCAGAGAGCTTAAAGTTTATTATGACAACATTTTCGTATGGGTACTGTACAGTCGACAACAAAGAGATGTATCTACTTTTGGACCGTATTATAATGCAATAAGGTTTATTGTATAAGTGGTATGATTTTATTAATATTACTATTAATAATTCAAAAAGAACAATATATTTTTTACAATTAATATAAAAAAATCTATTAATGTCTCTGCAATAATTATGTTTTGTAATAATGTGATTTAAGTATAATTATGGTAAGTCATAACATTTTTATATTGAGGTACTGTTACAATACTTTTTTTAGGATTTCTATAAATCATACCTTACCTAACCTAGCCTTACCTACATGTTTTTTTTTGCCAATTATTATAACAACCAAGTAATTATGACCAAAAACAATTATGGGAAATAACGGGGTCACAAAAATATTATAACAGCCGTGCGGAGCTTGTGACTTGGAGATTTTCTAAAGAAAGGTCGAGAAAAACAATGTTTATAGAGTTTATTTAGGCAAGCCGTCCATGACTGACGTCTGTTTAATAAAGGGAAAAATGAGCTTTTAAGTCGAGTTCCCTTTTTGTTCACAGTATCCGATTCTAAGAATCGTGGAATGGATTTTAATTAAGACAGATATTGTGAATTTTTCTTTTCTTTGTCAATTTATTTGTAGAATCTTTTTCAAAGTTAATAAACTTTTTGTACATGTACGGAAGATATTTTTGTAAGTGTCATTTAATATTTTTGATAACTTCGAAATTATTAAAACATAAAGAAATGGTAACAACAGCTACAGGTTACAATTTTATATCATTTAAATTAGTAACCAGTATTTAAGTGATTTATTAAATTTATCATTTTTAAACATTTATTTAAATGATAGATAGACAAAACCCTAGTTAGTAAGAAAAGTAGAAGTATCCTTTCAACTGTGATTTAATAAATTTTTGGTTGATTATATACAACGTATTGTATGAAGGGTAGTTTTATTTTTCTGATCATCTCTACCTGATCTCCTTCTTTTTTATGAGCTGACGCTGAGCTTTCAAACCTACATCTCCTCTGGCTATCAGGGCCGATGCAGGCGTATTACCGCTTATGCCACCAAGACCTTACTTAGGATCAATGAAATTAATGATCGCTTGCTTTGTCATACTCGGCGGGTATGCTGACGCCATTTTTCGTTATTTATTAACGTTTTTTCTCGCTTTTATATATTTTAGATACACAGATACACACATTTAAATACAAATACACACGTTTACAGTCTGATAGCTACATACTTACATAGCTAAGCTACCTAAAACTAGATAAAAGATATAGACAAAGAACTAACAAAAGTTCAAAGACTAGCATGTCTGATGACAACCGGGGCAATGAGAACAGCACCTACACAAGCCCTGGAGATCATGCTAGGACTGAACCCGGTGCACATAGAGGTGGAGAAGAGAGCCACAGAACAGTGGTATAGATTAAAAGCGAGCAGGGAGTGGATCGGGTCCGAGATGGACAAGAGACACGCAAGCATACAGAAAGAGTCAATGTCAAACATGGATATGCTCATGGTAAACAATGACCTAATCAAGAAAAGGAAGAGGTTCGATAAGAAATACAGAATCCAAATAGGAGAGAGAGACAGCTGGGAGAGAGAAATACCAGAACCCAAAGTGACATGCTTCACAGACGGTTCATGGAAATCCTCAACCAAAAGAGCGAGAGCGGGCATATATAGCCAAGAATCAGATGAGCACACGACGATACCACTAGGGGGCTCCACCAGTGTGTTTCAGGCAGAAGTCTTTGCCATCATGAAGTGTGCCCTGAGCAAAAAAGCAATGTAACGGGAAGTCACGTTATAATATACTCAGATAGCCAAGCGGCACTCAAAGCACTAGGTAATCCGGTGATCAAATCATCTCTAGTGCAAGAGTGTAGGAATGAACTGAACACTCTAGGAACCACATCCCATGTAACACTGGCGTGGGTGCCAGGACACAGTGGAGCAGTAGGAAACGAGAAGGCAGACGAACTAGCCAGAGCAGGTGCGGACCAACAATACCTAGGCCCGGAACCGGTATTACCGATATCGGAGATGGTAACCAAAGGAGTTATCGCCAGAAGAATGGAAAAGAAGACAAATGAGGCATGGGGGATGACGCAAGGGTGCAGACAATCCAAACTCATGATAGGAAGGGTTAATAAAAACAGAACAAGGTATCTTCTAAACCTGGGTAAGTATAATCTAAGCGTACTAACAGGAATTCTGACTGGACATTGTCCGCTCAACAGACATCTGACGGTAATAGGTATTAAACAGAACCCTCAATGCCCACACTGTGGCAAAGAGGAAACTAGTCAACACGTCCTAGCCGAGTGTGTCATGTACTCGTCACTGAGATAACACACATTCGGAGAGGACGTTTTGTCCACAGAAGATCTCAAAAGTATCAACCTACGGGACGCGCTGTTGTTATGTAGGAAGACAGGAAGATGGGATCGATGCTGGATGGGAGCGCCGCCGGGCCAGTAACCTGAGGCACGACTGAGGGGAATAGGGCAGAATGAACGGTTAACCGAATCGACTGCCCGCCTGCTTCGGCTGGGCGTCCCCACTTATCATCATCATCATACCTAAAACTAGAACCAAATTTGCTACCTCTCAATACCAGATAAAATCCTCACATCTCTATAATAAAATAAACAAACTATTAGATATTCACTCAATACCACATCATGAGTGTAAAAAGCTCATAATAAACTGGCTAAAAACAAAAACTTACGATGAGACAGAGAATGTAATAGACACACACACACACACACACACACACACACACACACACACTTTTTTACCTTTGAATAATAATCTTGTAGATACCTAAATGCTACTGTACTTACCTCAAGTTACCTTTCTAAGGAAGAGCGGTGTCTCCCAACACAGGCATTTATTTTGCTTACAGGTAGGCTCCATCCCTTAGATCATACTTTACGTGTTTTTGTTGAATAAAGATTTTGTTTTTTTTTTGAATTTTGATAGCACATAACAAATGCATTCGGGTTTGTAAAATCTCTCTCACTCACCTTTAATAAGAGCGAGTGTAAGAACTATCGCATTGGTACCTAGGTAACTTTAGCTAACTAGGTCTAACTAGGTAATCATTTTATTGAATTTAATTTCATCAAACGCTATTTCCTGCTGAAATTATGATTATTTTAGGCCATTTTTAACATGATTTAAGTAGTGTAGGTTAGGTTACACTCTTGTGACTACAAAATAGAAAACTCATGCGTTAAGAAATGCCTTTCAATTTTATGAAATTTCGGCGTAACATTATACGATACATTGGTTGAAAGTTATTTCGATAAAATAATAGTAACCGGTTTAATTAACACTCCTTTTCTTTTAGGGAGTTAAATACAGTTCACTCAGTTATTTTCGTAAGTTACAACACATCGATTTTCAAGGAATCCAGTGTGATCGCGTGACGAGAAAGTGTTTGATAAAAATCGATCAATCCACACTCGATTGCGCGTTAGCCGAGTTCCGCAACCCATTTGATTTTCATTTGTGATAACTTTTCAACAATCTTAGTTATTAGTTACAGTAAATGACCATTTAATCCTTTTCTTGAACCAAAATTAATTAAAAAAAACTACGTTCTTATAATTACTTTTTTCCATTTAAAAATCATCAGCTCTGGATTTAATTACGGTAGCTATTTATACGAACACCAACTTTGATTCGATTTGAGGGTAACGATTTAAAAAAGTGAGCATCATTTCCTTTCAGCAATAATTAAATGAGCAATTAACAGATACTTAATTACACACTCGTAACTGTTAAAAGCGGTTGAATGGAATAAAATATGGATCAACTAACAAAAGACGATTAAATAAATAAGTAAGTATTGGGAAAAATCTTACACTCATTACCCACGTTCCAAACTGAACTCTAAGCGTGTACTAAATATGGTTATAACTTATAAGACATTCAATGATAAACATACTCATGTAGAGTAATATATACTTAAATACTTAGAAACAACCAACACTAAGGAACAAATACTCACTACCAAAGACGCATAGTCATTTATGAAAATATTAAGAGAGACCGATAATCACTTAAATATAACAAAAATCAATTAATATGGCTCGTGTTAAAGCGCTTACGCCATTGACCAAAGAGCCTATTAATTGATTAATCCGCGCCATAGTATATTTTGTGTTCTGGGGGGTTATTATGACATAGTTTACGCTGCGAAAAAAGGACAGAGCTATATAACTGCTATAGCTATGCCCTTTACGCTCACTACAGACCCATAACTTAACCCCCCTGCTATACGGACATTTTCGCTGCCTCGTAGCGTTAGGCACTACGCTCGTAGCCGATCTTAGCGTTTTTTCCGCTTTGTAGCGAAAACCGCTACGGAGCCCGACCAGTGGGTTACTGCCACTGAATGTGTTTGTTAAAGCGTTTTGGGGTTGCGTTTGTATTAGTGTTATTAAATGTACAAATTGGCGACAATGACCCATGATAAGTATAGTTCCTTCTTTCTGTCATTTTAATATTTGTTTAATGAAATTTGATTTGGTACAACAAAGTGTTTACATACTTTTTTTTTTTAGATTACAGCTCAGTCAGATAAGCTTGAGATTTATAAATTAATACTTCAGAGGTTCATTTAATAGCACCACTTTATTATGACATGACACGCAACTTTTAAATTCATATTTTAAAGTTAAAACGGTTAATTACATACACGATTGAAATGTAACTCGAGCCCATGTTGAAGATTATAATCGATAAAAAGCTCGTCCTAATTAATTCGAGGACGTCAGGCACGTGTCCAATTTTCAAAGACCTTACCCCCCCGGGTACCTAGCTACCTAGGGGGAGGGCCCCCTTTAGAGATTACACGGCTGGCATTTCCGGGGTTAATAAGGGGTGACACGGAGCTCTGGTTATACTGGTGACACGCGTAAATGAAGCTTGACGCTTCAATGATGTGGGATGTCAAATGAGGGGAGAGTTCCGCGTAAACACATCGTGAAATACCAAATTGACGCATTTCTTTGTAAGGAAAACTGATCGAATTACATTTCCATTATTTCGACATACATTAATTATCAACGACAATAATGTTAATGAATTCCAGTAGTTCAAGGCCTTGTGTTGCACTTTTGTTTACATTAATTTGAAAATGGGAATCTTGAGGCAATTGGGATAGACCAAAAAAAATAACTTACGATTTGTACACTCCAATTCGAAATAATTGGTAATTTTAAGAAACCATTTTCTTTAATTTTGTATTTGACCCAATAGTTTTGTTTTAATATCTTTATTTATATCGCCGAAATTTTATGGATGACATTATTATTTTATATTTCGGTTGGCATTTCCTAATAAATTGCAACAGTTAAATGATATCTAATGATAAAAGTGATTTTAATAGTATAATTAAAAAAACTATTTTAAGCGGTTTTTGCCTAAACCTTAAGATACACCTTGGAGGGCTTCAAGCCAAAAACGAAAGTCAAACAAAAGTCAAATATACTTTTGTCGAAATGTCTGATATATATACATACATACGTTTCTGTAAACTTTTGTTTTGTACTAAATAATGTCTGCCGCATTCTGCTTTCTTATTTTACTCAATCACCCAAAGGTTAGCTGGAAGAGATCCCTTAAAGGGATAAGTTCGCCTTTGTACATTCTAACTCTGTATTGTATTAGATTTTCTGTTTCTTTTTTTTGTGTACAATAAAGTGTTTACATACATACATACATAAACTCACGCCTTTATTCCCAAAGTGGGGTAGGCAGAGCTAAAGAATTACCAACAACTTTTAAAACTTTTAGATAATTCTATAAACACACTTTGCACAATTAGGCTAAGATGTTTACCAGCATATTAGTGACAGGTTGCAAGCCCATCGCCTAATAGTACTACCAGCCTTTTTTCCCTTAGTCGCCTCTTACGACATCCACGGGAAGACATGGAGTGGTACCTACTAATAATGCAGCACGGCTTTAACCTCGTAAGCCCCACCATACTGCAAAATGGGAGTTTTTTGTAACTGGGACTTTGAATCTACAATAAAGGGAATAAAGGACAATTGCAATGGTTCGAAAATGCCATTTTCAGTTTATGAACAAAGGAAAATAAACCTTATTCTATTTGCAACAGAGTTCATAGTAAATTTCCTTGATTATGTACTATCGCCCAAGGGTAGGTATGGGTATACCCGTCTAGGGTCCTTTTCGAATACACTTTACAGAGGTCTCTATTTACTATCATCCACCAATAGAAACGGCCAGTGATTTTTTGACCAGTAACTCTTGTGAAGTAATTTAAACTTAAATTATCTTCAAAATACGGTACAAATTAGAATGGATCACTGGAAATCACTGACAGCCCGTTTTCAAGACAACTACGTGCAATCATGTAATTATATCCACTATTGCTTCGTATGAATACAGTTCAAATTAGTATGGAACACTACCGAACATCTGGCGACCCAGCTTTAAGTATCCGTTTGCACAACTTTGAAGTGGCCGCATATTGTTTTCGATTTAGGCACTTGCCTAAATAGTAATAAATTAAAATATAATACTCTAGGATCCGATGCCATATTAATGAGAATATCCTAGACTATATTATAGTCTAGGATCCGACAGTGATTTTTACTTTCATCTCAAATAAAATCAAGCCTATGTTTATGATGGGTTTCCGTCTTGTTATAGCCTTGTTCCCACAAAGCCACAATCTTGCTCCTGTCCATCACTGACAAATTGCTCATTATGGGTATTTTAAAACAGGTTAAAAATTGGTAGGCAGTTAGCACTTAGCTGGATGACGTTGTTCCGGGAAGCCGTTTAAGATGCAACTAACAGACCGACATCGATGGTCAACAGATGTTGGCAACGGGTCAGTGCTAAAAAAAAAAAAAGTACTTACTTTCTTATTGAACAATACTAATTAGTTGCCTTAAAAAGAAGGCGTGACTACATAAACGTGTGCCTGCAAACGATTTAGGCGAGAAATGGTTAACCCATACCCTTGGGCGATAGTACACCCTATTGCATACTGGGCCTTACTATGTTAAAACCCTATTCCTCGAAATGATTTAAAAATTAGAGTAATTTAAAAAATATGAATAATCCCAACTATCATTTGATTTCATTACGATTCGGTCACGCTGTTTGTAATTTTCAGGTTGAGTTGACTGGGCCGACATATTTCATCTGGTCAAATGAGAAAGCCGGTAGCCCAATTTCCCCTCTCTCTCCTTTTCCCCCTCCCTCTTCCCCTCCCTTAACTATTCTCAAAGGCCGGCAGCGCACCTGCGATTCCTCTGGTATTGCGGGTTTTTATGGGTCGCGATGATCACTTACCATCAGGTGACTTGCTTGCTCATCTGCCTCCTTTTTTCATAAAAGATTACAGATTGCAAAGGATGCATGGTACATGGTGAATTATTTTTATTGCGTCATCAAAAAGGGAAAAAAACTTTGATTCCGTCGACTTATTATTTTATAAGCTTACAAAATTAGTCAAGAAGGAAAAGAATATTTATTTACGTACTCTCTGTCACAGGGACGTTATGATTCAAGTCATAAGAAGTGTCAAATAAATTGTTTTATAATGTCACTGTGACACCGTTCTATGGTGGGTCAGGGTTTTAATGGACTGTTAGTACATTATAAAATACAAAATTACTGCCAGCTAATGCTAATGATTGTGATTTTTTGGTAGGATCGTTTGTAAATTATTGTTCTGGTGTAATAATAAATAAAAGTAAGTCTCTTTTGTGTACAACTTGCTATTTCCTATATTAAAGCTAGTTACCGTCCATGCGGCGTTCGTTTTTTCCAACCTGTATACTATATGGAATTGACGTAACAGCTGACACGAGTTAATTACCATCCTGTACATTTTATACATACATACATACCTTCACGCCTGTAATCCCAGAGTGGGCTAGGCAGAGCTACAGAATTACAACTTTAATTTGTTTTTGATAATTCAGTAACCACAATTTGCACAAATAGGCTAAGATGTTTACCAGCATATTAGTGACAGGTTGCAAGCCCATCGCCTAACAGTACTACAAGCCTATATTCCCTTAGTCGCCTCTTACGACATCCACGGGAATACTTGGAGTGGCACTATTCTAACCCGGCAACCACACGGGTTTTATAAGTTTTCGAAAATTGCTAAAATTATCATTATGCATCTTGTCTATACCTTCTGATATCATAACAGTACCTACCTAGAATAAAGATCAACACAAGATTGTTTAAGTTTTTTTGTTATTGTTATTCTGTCCCGTAAGCCCGGAGACAACAGTGATAGAGTTTCTTAGAAAAAATGTTATAATATATACTTCCAGCACACTCAGGAGAAAGGCCATAAAAGAATAGGTGTGTAATTGCCAATAAAACAGTTTTTTAGTGGACTTATATCCTTTGAAATCATAGTTTTAAAGAGTGACCCAGGAGACGTCACCATGGCAACGAGCTACAAAGAAAAGTTGATTGACCCTTATAATCCCGTCTTTCAAAAACGATTTCAAGGAGTAGTTTTACTATAGTTAATTTCGTGCGTTTTGAAAAGAGTCAGACCAGTTTGCTTGGACCAAAATAATCTTAAAATGCCTAAGATGTAGCCTAGTGATTTAAATTCCGCCCTTCTCATCATTATTATTTATTGCTTTAATTCGTTTTTAACGTACAAAATACAAAATTGTAGGTGATAGGTACTGCAGTACCGTGTAGATAAAAAATAATTAAGGTGCAAAATATACCACCAAGTAAGTCAGTAAGGTACATGTTTCAAATTATTGAATTTGTTAGTTGTATGGTACCTATTGCAGTATCACCGACGAAATAGGGAGGCTATTAAATGCACCCTTAAATTATATCCGATTATATAAAACAATTGCATTTTATTAATTCGTTTTGCAATTACTGTTAAAATAATCCCACCCACTAACTGTTTTGCCTAATGGTTGACTGGTAGAGAATGCCCCAGGGCATTAAGCCTGCTATTTGTACTATGCAATTATGTATTGTGCAATATATTTAAATAAATAAATAACTTTTTAATATTTATATTGTATTTTTAAGTTTAATTAGGTCAACCAGACACCTGTATTAATAAAATAAATTACATACCTACATTCCTTCACGCTTTCATTCCCAGAATGGGGTAGGCAGAGCTACATAATTATCTACCAACAACTCTAAAAACAGTCTATGAAGATTACTTGTGTATATTAGTGACAGGTTGCAAGCCCATCGCCTAACAATACTGCAAGCCTTTTTCCCTTAGTCGCCTCTTACGACTTCCACGGGAACACATGGAGTGGTACTATTATTCTAAGCCGGCAATCACACATCTATTAAAATAAATTGACCTCGTATGAGTGAGACTTCTAAAATTTTAAATGGGCTATTATCTTGAAGAATGTATTTATTTCCCTACTTTCAATAGTGAAACGTAAAATGCTGTACTTTGCTATACGAACATCCCACGGGTATTTTTGAAGCAACAAAATGTTGAACATTTCTATCCTGATTTCGAATTCAGTTGGATCGTATCGGGAGGAAATGGAAAAATTTTCATACGTGCTGTGCCGTTACATTTTGAAGGATTTATATACTGCGCTATATATTGATTACGTATTATTATGTATATCAGTACTAAGACTTGGTTCTGTATGTATCTTAGATCTTTTGTATGGCTACATAAAGATACGAATATTTTATTTAAATTACGTCAAAATGGTAACTGTCAAACGGCTTTTCAAGGTTATAGAATTTTTTGAGGTAGGTACTAGTATACACTACTTTAAATTCAGATAATTTAATAAAACAAATTACGCAGAACTAGCACAAAATAATGATGACATCAAATTAAGATGTTTTTTATAAATACCTGAGTATTTTTCTTTTAACAGGATTGTTAAGCTAAAAATTGCCATACAAAATGCGACTTCGTTTCTCACCCCTTTAACCTATTTAGTCCGATTTTTTAATTTTTTAAATACATTTGTTGTAGATATCACGAAGAACTATGTCTGTAAATTTTCTTTTCCAAGAAAATATTACTCAGAATTCAAAACAAACACCACAACAAATAAACAAATAACAAACAAACAACAACAAATCTCAGACTTAGTTCTTTAATTCTATGACATATTCAAAAATCGTGGAAATCGGAACAGATTTCTTAAAGGTTCACCGTCACGTATATAGTATTTTGTCCATGGCTATTTTTTTAGTGTTATTACTATTTGCTTATTGTCTAGCTAATTGAAGTTGGGGAAACGTGATAGGCAACCATAAAACACCCTTGCTTTGTTTCACTAGAGCCGTCCATTCGTGAAATCATGCGTCACATTGTGGCGAGGGGTGCTGACAGCGGGTACGCGATTCAAACTGTGGTTACCAAATGAATTATCGATTCGCCCACATGCCTTCTATTTCGTTATTATTTTAAGAATCAATCCCTATATTTACTATAAGTATTTAGACAATGTATAAGTATATTTTATAGAAACAAGTCAAGTTTATGTAGGACTCCTGCACTGAGGTAATATGTTTGGAAAATCTAAAAAAATACTTATTTGGTTATGAACTTTATTTTCAATACAAAAAGGTCAATTTCGACTAGCCTAAATTAAGCGCTGTTTTTTTTTTGTTTTTTTTTTCCATAATTGCAAAATTTGACTTTATTTTCAAATTTGATCGATCATTTTTTGCGCATTTTTGGCTATATTCCGACAACTACTTTTGCTATAGGGTCAATCAACTTTTCTTTGTACATTTTGGTATGTCTTAATTATACAACGCTGTTAAATCACAGCCCGGAATTAACTATATTTTTTTATCAATAGATTAATTGTTAGTACAAGGGAAAATAAGCTATCCAAATCAGAATAACATTTTTGCCAAAAATACCGGTAACTTAGGGGACAAACTACTATTTTCATACAAAACTGGGGACAACATGGTACACTAAGTTACCAGTAAAAGAAGATATTTTAATTTTTTAATAAATATATCTACCAGGTCATAGAATTCACTGTTTATCTGTGTGATAAAATCACGCAATATTTTAACGAAAATCCATTTAGTTTTTCTTTATACTTAAAAGCCTTACAAACTTGAAAAAAAATGTGTACAAAGAATAGTTGATTGACCCTATAATCAAATCACTTTCATATTCAGAGACCCCCACTTTTTTAGAAAAGCGAAGTTTTACATATTTCAGGCCTAATCAGCGTCTCGCATTCCCAGCGAAGCGAAATTAAACTCATTCAAGTTTGCTCTTACAAAAATCGAGACTTAGAGTATATATAAAGATGGCACGGTCAATAATTGTAATGCCTTAAAGTGCGGCCTGCAGCTATCCGTTACGTGTAAATTACATATTGCTCTTATGTATCGTTTGTGCGCTAGAAATACCTGATCTCGGTTAGTTGAACCCCAAAAAATTATACCGTATCTCAATCTAGACATCACGAATCCATGATAGGATACTATCTAGGGAATGCAAATAACCGGTTATAACCGGTTAATTTCATGCAAAAACTGTTAATAACCGGTTTTAACCGGTTTTAACCGGTTAATTTCATGCAAAAACTGTTAATAACCGGTTTTAACCGGTTAATTTCATACAAAAACTGTTAATAACCGGTTTTAACCGGTTTTAACCGGTTAATTTCATGCAAAAACTGTTAATAACCGGTTATAACCGGTGTTAACCGGTTAATTTCATGCAAAAACTGTTAATAACCGGTTATAACCGGTGTTAACCGGTTAATTTCATGCAAAAACTGTTAATAACCGGTTAAATCGCACTCCCTAATACTAACACAGTGCTGCGAATGGCTACTTTAGACAATTGATACAGTGCATATGCAAAACTCTATGTCATCTTTATGCTCTTTTCAATTTAATTTACTGTCAATTACTTACTATGCCCAGGAATTTGGTCGTCATTGTTTCGTCAATTTCACAGTTGGCATTAATGACCTTAAAATGACTTTTAAATTCGACTGTACCAATTAGAAAACGCTAGCACCCACATAACATGTGACAGTCAAACGCCTCAATCTGTCAACACTCATCAATTCACAAGAGCAAGCAAGCGTGTGCCTCTTAATTGTGGTTCAGAACTGAATACAACCCATCCGCATAGCGCTGCGTATAATTGGAGAGATAGTTGCTAACAAGGTTCTGGATCCGTCATGGGATAGCAAATTGTTTCACGCGTTTATGAAGGTTCTGGAACGCTTTTGCACTGCGAGTTAGCTGGTTTATTAGCAAGTTAAAGTTGTATGCATTTCTGTAACGTTGGTTGTTTGTGGATATGAAATGTTTGATTTTATATCGTGTTGTGCCAGTGTGATTGCCCGGGCGTGACACATGAAACTGTAGAAATTAATTTTCTCGCTACGAGTAGGTACTTGTATTTGTACAGTTCTAGAGTCTAGTTTTTTTTATTTATTTATTCAAATACCATTTTACATACTGCAAAACTGATACGTTTGATGGCGAGAAGCGCTCAGTTTTAATACAACTTAACCTATTATACTTATCCTATAAAACAAATAACAATTTCGTGAGCCACATTAAACTCAGGACATGCAGCATGCGTAATAGAAAGCACATGCATGCGCATATACACATACACACACACCCAATCATGAAAGTCGAGAAGACACTCTTTACTTAGTCTTAGCCTAATTGTGCAAATTGTGGTTACAGAGTTATCAACAAGTTTTTTGAGTTGTTGGTAATTCTGTAGCTCTGCCTACCCCACTCTGGGAAAAAGGCGTGAAGGTATGTATGTATGTAGTCTTAATAATCTAGTTTTATTGAATATTTTATATAACTGTTTAACATAGGGAGTTGCAATAAAAATTACCTGTTATTATTATTTGCCTAAATACTTTTGCGGTACTTAATTTAAACAGCTAATAATTTAAATACGCATTACAATCCTTTTCTAATTAAGATGACTATAATTTAATTTTAATTGCAAACAATGAAATTACAAAAACTCTAATTAAAAGACCCTTCTCTAAAATACCTGTAGTGATATAAGATGTTACTTTCAAAACTCGCCGTTTTTCCTCATAAATAAAGAGCAAGTAAATAAAAACGAAAACAGTGCTAATAAGCTTTTGTCCAAGTCAAGTGTCCGTTTGTAACAAACGGCAATTAAAAATATTAATTAACGTTGTAATTTTAAACGTCTTGTTTTTGTAGCAACCTCCTCGGTAACCGTAAACCTTTCGTAAACAGCAGCTGGCGACGAATAAATTTTGTTGTGAACCTGAAAATGCCTATTGTGACCCATTTTGCGTATTAGGGTACGTTTTCATCGAACGAAGTGGAGGAAACATAATCACTTTGTTACAGTTGACTTCAACGATATGTTTACATACATATTATACCTTATTCCATTGAAATATGATGAAATATACCATTGAATTAACTACATAACTCAGACGTCAATTGTACATAAAAAGAAAGAAAGAAACTACATTTATTCGTAACAGACAAACACTCAAAAAGGAAGGAAATATTCATATTGTGTGTAGTTGATACACAATTTTGAATGTCATAGCTTTACAGGTACGTAGGCATTTGATGAAAATATTAGGGGACAATGTCACACCATTGACCTTTGACCTATTCCCAAACTAAGCTCTAGGCTTGTACTGTGGGCTTGTACTAGACAATGATAAAAACACTTACATAGAGAAATATATCCTTAAATACGTATAAAACATCCATGACATTGTCCCGTGATATTTATTATTAATATTATTTTGATAAAAAATTACAAGAAATGACAGTTACAACAAGTAGACACAATAACTTACAACTAATCCTTTACAATGGTGTCCAAAATGATCTCCAAAATTGTCACAAGATTAAATAGTAAAGTGAAGTTGGTTCATGTGTTGTGAATATAGTGTAGCTTCAAAACCACGTGCTTTATCAAATACGCCCGTGTATCCAATGTCTATAGCACACTCGAGTGCACTCGTGCGATTACCCCAACCTGTTCTTCCCCATAATTAGAAAAGCAATCTCCGGTCTCGTGAGGTGGACAGCCGATAGCGATCTGATAGCGCTAATTGAAAGCTGAGTGCAAATTTAAGATCGACTGATAGTGAACTGCTACTTAGAACGGAAACGAATGGACTTGTGTTTAGACGCGGATCGCGAACGCGGATGATAGAATAGTTTTTTTTTTTTTTTTTTTTACTGGTCGGGTGAGTGTCGGACTCGCGCACTGAGGGGTCCATTCTACCCGACTCACACTTGGCCAGGCTCTTGCTGAAATGCTCTCACCCACCTCAATTATTCACTGTTTGGCCTAGAGGAGACTGGTATTTTTTTTTAATAAAAACAATCAAAACGTTGGAATAAAAACGTTACGAGTATTTGAATGGGAACTTTCCTAGATGTATTTTACTTTTTGATCATATTTATTTTTTATTTTTTTGAAAGCCAGCCGGTATAACACATAATAATTCTGTATAAATATAATTAGACGAACGACCATAACAAAGACTCAGTAGGTAATAGGGTTCCATTTGGGCATGGAAGCATTAAAAATATTCTATGTATGACCCTAATGTAGGGTTATCTGGGTTCCGCAAAATCTAGCTCGCAGGTCAGTCGCGTTCAAACTTGTCGACCTAACACCCAGTTGCACACACGTTTATTACCAGTTATGTTCTGTAATAATACGGACACTTTCAAATTCTGTCATTATCTGATTGTACAAATAGAAAAAGTTATCATGCGACTATGGGTGAAATTAAATTTAAAGAACATTTATGCAAAATGACGTAAGTTTATGACTAGACCTAGAGATTTTCCTAGCACGAACGACGTGTTGTTAGTGCTTGACACAATAAAAACATCGACCATCTTGTTATCGATAAGTCCACTTCAATGTCATCGAGCTATTTTCATCGAAGTATATGCCTAAAATATTAATAAATTGAAAGTTTTGTTATTAACTTAATTATTCTTATCTTACTTTTTAAAACACACCACATTGTTACATATAATGATTGTATTTTTTTCCTTATTGAAATGATTTTGCTATTTTCTTATTAGGCACTTCAATGAGCTATAATTTTGATTATTTTCTTAATAACTATATTATAATGATGTACAATTATTTCCTCTATGACGTTGAAGTAGTGGTTATCGATAGCAGGATTGTCGATGTTTTTACTGTGTCAAGCACTAACAACACGTCGTTCGTGCTAGGAAAATCTCTAGGTCTATTTACTATTTATGACACATCGCGTCGACCGCTTACATCAAATCTTTTACAATGTGATAGCTCTTAGAAGGTGCTTCGGATTTCTACTTGTCTTTCACTCGCTCTCATACGCTCTTATTAAAATAAACCCGAAACACCTTCTAAATGATAATAGACTGTACAGCGTTTTGCAACTTAGCTATCTACTCGGCTGAGTTAGTTTTAGGTAAAAGTAACTGATTATAACACGCATTTCTATCATAATGGGACCAATGGATAAAGTAGTTAGTATTTAATGTTAAAAAATAGAACAAATTATGCTTATATAATAATAATTAATTATTAAATATCACGGGACAAAGTCACACCAATTGACCTAGTCCCAAACTAAGCTCTAGGCTTGTACTATGGGTATCTAGACAACGATATAAATATTTATATAGAGAAATATATACTTAAACACATAGAAAACATCCATGACTCAGGAAAAAAAATTCGCGCTCATCACACAAATATCTGCCCTTACCGGGATTTGAACCCAGGACCGCTAGTTTCGCAGGCAGGGTAACTACCAACTAGGCCAGCGCGTCGTCAACATATCATTCAATTATACATCGTTTTGGTTTCCGTGAACAGTAATAAGAAAAATCTCTTTGTTATTATGTTTCTACGAAGATCACGCTTACCTTAGAACTGAGTTTATTTGTTCTGTCTGTACACAAGAAAGGGGAAAACTAGATCAGGTTAATAGGCTCAAGGCCGAAACGGGTAATTTAATCACAAGAACAAAATATTATAGTAACTTAGACAGGCCCTTCATAAGTAGGTCTCTTCTTTGTAAGGCTTTCCGAAAAGGTCTCTTTATAGCCATAAGACGGCCTGTTGACTAGCTATGTATTTTTTTTGCATATAAATTTCTTTGTTGTATGCGGTGTTCAAAAAAGAGATTTTTTTTCATAAAACACGGTTAATAAAAGTTTGAGGCTATGTGTCAAACAGTAATTATTTGTTTACACCTTTGCCTATTTCAATTGACACCGACTTAACTATAATTATATCATTTGAGAAATCACTGAAGTACCTAATAACCAAGTTTTTGTTTGCGCCATCTCTTTTAAACAGCAATCCTGTAGATATCCTAACCTTAAGTTTTGGATTACCGCATAAAATTACTTTCTCACCTATCATGCTCTCAAAATGTTAGTTTAGTCTCAGCAAATCGGGACTAAAACGAATGTGTACAGTATTTTTTTTTTATTTACTTTTAAAACACCTAAACATCCACGGTGTTTTTGAATGGAGGATTATCGAAATTTTCAGTTGTTAGGTGTTTTCGGTTGTATAGACAATTGTTAGGGCATTAAAATAACCTCAAAATGACATCCGCAAATATATAAAAAAATGATTTAATTTCGTGAAACACGATTAATGGATTGATGGATTAATTAAGGATGAATACATTTTATTATGCATAGTCCAATCAGTTTTAAAATAGTTTTCTATTTGAAACTTTTAGCTTAATATGCAAGCATTTAAAGCGTCTCTTTACAATTATTATTATTAATTAGCCCAATATAGTGTCCCACTGCTGGGCAAAGGCCTCCTCCCTTGATTTCCACACCTCTCTCTCTACAATAATAAAAGAAAAAAAGCCGCCGCACAAATTTTTAAAGAACTTCGTGTCAATCAATATTGTAATTTTGTATAGAAAGTCGATTTTTTTCCTCGAATTCAAAGTGAAAAGTAGTGTTTAATGCGAGACTAAACAATCATAATGTCAGTCGAGCTATATAACCTCCCTTGCTCCGCGTGGGTGGCTTTACATCTCGTGTCATTATGGCTTGTTCCAGTCCCTTGTTGAACAATGTACTATTTTAGAACCAAATCCTTTCGCATTTAATGCGAAATGTAAGAACTAAGCTTTGCTAATAATAAAATTCCTATACTTGTTTTTGGAAAAAGTGGTTTTTTCGTTCATATTTTAATTTCACCAAGAGATTGTAAAATTAATAAAGATCTCTGTATCCTCACATAGAGGTATCTGTGTTCACCTATCTTGGTTAAGCTAGAATCATCATCATCTTAATCATTTCAAATACCTATAGACTGATGGCCGATGGGGTCAGAAGGTTCTTGAGTGGCGTACGCGGACCGGGAGACGAGCTGTGGGTAGGCCTCCAACAAGATGGAGTGACGACCTTGTAAGGATCGCGGGAAAGCGGTGGATGCGAAAAGCACAAGACCGGTCTGAGTGGAGAGCCTTGGGGGAGGTCTATGTCCAGCAGTGGACGTGTTCCGGCTGACATGGTGACCTATAGTCGAAGTAGATATTTACTGCGACTATATTAACGAGTTTCCAAAACATAATAACGCTAACCTCAACTTCACCACTTACTTGTGTACTTCTAGTTAGTGTTTCAGCTAACTAGCAATCAGATAGGAGCTCCGATAAGTTGCCTACTAGTTAGAGCGCGATTGAAAACTAGGTGGACTTGCCGTCCCCGGGTAAGTCTCAATAGATCGAAGCGGTGGCCATCATTTCGCATGGCTTACGTCAAACGCTGTCAATCGTAAGCTCAGCTACAGATTTCTCATCATGTCTGTGACTAAAGATAAAGATGCTTCAAAAGGGTTACGAGCGAAAAGCGCCGCTTCAAACTGAAGTTTTTTCACTTATCCCATTTTTCCCATTTAAAATCTATGGGAACCGATATTCGGTGATTATTCTTCCGTGGTACTTATGTCTGACTTTCAATTTTATTTTACCTAAACCATCTAAGGCTAGATGTCGTATTACGGGTTAAGGGACAATGGGGTAAATTTAAATGGAGTCTGGTCCAAAAACCAACAGAGTTGAGAGTTATCTCATTTAATAGGTATTTTTATCTTGTATATTTCATTATATGGACACCAAGTTGAATTCCATTTCAGAGCTGAGATATTGGCATTTTAGTCAAAATTTAGTCACCATTGGCATTTTAGTCAAAATTAAGTCACCGTTATCATCTATGCAATAGAGTTCACTAAAAATATAGGCCAGGTAAATAAATTAATTGCTGTTGGTAGATGTTCCAAACCGCCGGGCGAGCGAGGCAAATATTTTTAGTGAGCACAATTGCCTAGGTAATAAGGGTAGCGACATTTTGACTAAAATACCAATATCTCAGTTCTGCAATAGAAATCAACATTGTGCGTATATAATGAAGAATAGTAGATAAAGATACCTATTAAATGAGGTAACTCTCTACTCTGTTAGTTTTTGGACCTTTTGACTCATAGTCTTATATCTTATGATCCTGATATCTCTAATAGTTTGGGAGGAGTATGAGGACAAACAAAATTTTCACTCACTTCGCTTTGCTCCAATAATCTCAGCCTAGTCTAGTTTTAGGCTTTGCAGTTAAGTTTGTAGTGGACGTAGGACCTTGTACAGGGTCCGTTCGAATTGCCGCCACCATAATTATTATTATACTTTAACCTACCGCCAAGCAGCATTTGCATTGTCGTCTTCCCGTGTGGGGATAATAAAACCAGAGAAATTGCTAGCATAGAGGTATTCTGCCTTAGCCTTTAGGGTTGAATTTAGGGTTGGCATTTTGTGGTCTTATTTCATCCACATCTGTTCCATTTGTAATAATAGTAAGATTAATAAGATGAATCTACAGAACGCCATTGATTTTCATTTTTTTTAGAAGATAGAAAGAAAGAAAGAAAATATATTTATTCACAATAAAAGCAAGAATTAGGTAAGAAAAAATATACATAGTTAGACAGTTGTTGTGCTGCTGTTAAACCAGCGCTGGTCTTCCGTTGGACCCGCTCGGTGACAGCACGGAAGGTGACACAAACAATATAATTATTCAAATTATAAATGTAAAAAAAACAAAACACAATCCAATGAATACAAAGATAACAGAGAAAATAAAAGTAAAAAGAATAAATAAACACTTAAACACTTAAAGAACGACTGTGAATATAGCGCACATGCTGTAATCCTGTGCAATAGTTAAAACCTAATCTGTAAATTATATTACTAGTCAATTTTTATCTGTTTTATACGAAAAAACTGTCTGTTATGAATATTACCATTAAACTAACGTGTGACGTGATCCTTACTGGACATTATTTTAAATTACAATTTTAATAAATGTTACAATAAAGAAGCAAAACAAACTTAAAACGATACAAATTCTCTAAACTATTTTAGTAACCATTTTGTAAAATATAAAACCAGCGTTCAAATTGATAAAGATAATGCAAAAATAGAGAGAAATTATTCGTTTTAATAAAAGCAAACCGCGAGAGCTAATGAGAAACTACGTTTGCTTATCAAGCGGTCTTTGTTTCAATTTAAACCAGGTTTACCTAATAATGAAGACAAGGGGTTTTTTGACCCTAGCTGAGAACCGAATGTTCAGAAATTGAATTTACAACGCAGTCTATAGTTTAGTTTAGTTTCGTTTATTTGTTCATCAATGTAATGGTACAATATAAATTGCATCGCATGTCAAAAAATACGAAATTACATTGATATCGTCAACATTAATACAAAATAATGAAATAATAATACAAAAAGTTACAAAAAAAAAACACAAAAGTTGGCGTCCTACAATATTTTCACCGAAAGCACGCTTCATTTGGGCTGACCTTTTTACTACCATTTTATTAAAAGAAGTTTTTTTTTTGCTTTAAAGGCGTTTTTTTGATTTTTGAACTCTTATTTTATTTTATATTATTCTGTTATGTAGTCCCACTTCTCAATTAATAAGAAACTATAGAATAATTCAATCTTGCCACAAGCAACGCCGTGGGATACTCATAGTCATATATTTAAACCTAAATAGTCGTTTAACTATCTTAATCGAAATATATTGTCGCCACCCTTGAAATACCCCCTGGGGTCTTCATCACCAGTTCCACTTCACCAAATAGTGCGTTCATTTTGAAGAGTTCCGTTGATTCCTCATGGATTTCATCATCAAATCTTTATTATGATAAAAATGGGACCAAACGGGAAGTATCAGTAAAATAAAAAAATCAAAATTGACTCAAATAATCAAAGACAACATTAATAAACAACTAATAAATGGTCAGTTTCCGACATCAATATACAAAAAAGTAATGAATAGTACTTACTTTAAGAGTTGCATAATTTCATTTTCTAACATGGTGCAGAGAGCCTCTATTCTGTTTTGATTTACCCACCTTGCATTTTGTAAGGCATGATACCGCAAAACCAAAACCCTGAGGACTCACATGGAATGTCTATCCTCCTGGGACCCCCAATCCTCGCTTGAAGACATAACAATAAATATAAAAGGCACCCTATAGTTGTTTGACAAGGTTGCAATTACAATGTTACCGTGAGCACCCCCAGGTCCCAGGAGGCTATGTTAGTAATTTTACCGATTGTCTTATCCCCACACCGGAGCACAACAATGCAAAGTTTAAACAGATACAGCAGCAGCAGCAGCATGTCAGCCGAAAGACGTCCACTGCTGGACATAGGCCTCCCCCAATGACATGACAACATTTCATTTTGGTGACACCTGCAAATTACTATACGAATCGAAAGGGTTTTTCCTCCTGAACACGGCAAAATATTTATTTAGATTTATTTTTCTTTATTGACAAAATTACAAGTAAGTTAAAAAAAAATCGAGTTTTACCAATACTATGCCTGAATAGATATAATACCATTGCCTTTTTCACGAGAAAAAAAGCTGTCATACTTCAAGTTTGACATTGATACTATTGACAGATGGATAGATACTTGAGATCGGTTGACCGCCATTATTAAAAAGAAAAACTTTTTATTATTCAGATTGGACTAACGTAATATGTCCATTGTGTCGTAGAAATGAAGTTACGCCCTTTTAGAATAAGAACATCTTAATAAATTAATAATAAAATAATTATACATCCTAGGGAAAAAATAAAACTATTAGTGTCTTCCTCCTTCCAAACAGTATCTATAAAACGAATAAAATTAAAGTCTTGAAAATATGAAATCTTGTCAATTGGGGGGAAAATGCCGTAGTCGCCACGCTTGGCAGGCGGGTTGGCGACCGCAGTAATACCATGTGGTCCGCGGGGGACGCTGCTGCCCATCCTCCAGTTTATCCCTTAGTCGCCTCTTACGACACCCACGGGAAGAGATGGGGTGGTGCTATTCTCGGCCGGCACCAACACGACAGATGGTGAATAATCCTTTCCCATAGTTTTTTAGCTTGCTTTCTCAATTAGCTTCAGTACCCATCAATAAGCCAACTGAGAAAGCAAGATAAATACGAACTTATCCGATAAAAAACGATGGGAAAGGATTATTCACTACATCTGTACACTATGTACACTAGATAACCTAAGTAAGGGTTCTACAACAGACTAAGTATTACTTTATAATTAAGTATTTGTTGAATACTAGCTCCTACCCGCGACGTCGTCTGCAAAGGTTTGGATTATCATTATTCCCTCGCGAACTTTAAAAAAAATCGGAATGAAAAATAGCCCATGTGTTAATCCACGGAATAAGCTATCTCCATTCTAAAATTTCATTCAAATCTGTATAGCTAATGCAGGGTAAAGGAATTATAAGGGAACGTACAAACCTTCGCATAATATTAGTAGGATTGCATTAATCTCATTCAAATCACGAATACTTTACTTATTTATAAATAACCTTAAACTAAGTGGCAGCATCTCATCTTTAATGTAATTCACCGCCAGTAACCTCGTCCAAGGATTGCTTTAATACAATTATTCTCAACTAGCTTGAACTGCATCTTATAAATAAGTTGACGAGAAACTTGGAATTTTGAATTATTTTGTATTGTTTGAATTTCCAAGGTAATATTTACCTACTTTAAAATATTTACTAAAGACCATTCTCAATAAATTTCATTAAAATAAAAAGTAGTAAGTACCTACATGTAAATTATCAAAATATCCCTACTTTTTATCTACTAATAAGGCACATACAAACCTTACAATAAACATAATGGTTCTGTATGTGGTGCCCCTGGTTATCTTATCTTACAGATGGGCCTTTTTGGATACACTGGATCCCACTGGATCTCAATAATCATAACGCCTTTGTGTCTGTTTTTTGGGTATATAAAACATGATCGCACTTCCTTGAGACTGTCTAACGTGAAAGCACGATTAGATAAAATCCTCAATACTTTTGGTTAAATTTACGTAACCCTATGATCTTTATCGATGATTTGTGATTGAATAGTTGAGTATTCATAACTTTTTGATTCTGGTAATTTTATTATAAATGTTGTAGTTCTAAAGTAAACAGGAATTATATTTAATTGACGCTGCCATCAAGGCTCCTGCAAACTAACTCCATCTCACGTTCTTCACGCGGAAGCAAACAAAGTCATCCCTTTCATGTGTGACGTATCGCACTCGCTCTGAAGACCTCGCAACTGCCAGCTAAACACGCTTTTCGAACGAATGAGCAGAAAAATACATTTATTTCGAAGTCCAACTCCGATCTGAAGCACAGGCGCATCCGATAAGGCCGTGTCTGCCTCAACAACAAAATAAACTGCAGAGGGCGTATTATGATATATTAAATCCTGATAAAATCGAGTGTGATAAGGATACAGCTGTATGAGTTATATTATTATATGGCTATCTCTTTCACCGTCTAGAACTTGTCAGCTCATAATACAGTGACAGTTGTCAATTATGGGCTACGATCTTTATTTATGTGGTAAAGGTGACAATGATTCAGTAAAAATATTAAGTACCTACATTATGTACTTTACGGTGAATATGTAAGGATGATTGGATGTCTGTTGAAATCGGCACATATGTTTTTATTATTATAACGATCGATAGATGAGATGGATAGATAGATAAGATAGAGATAAAGATAGTTTTGGACAATCGAAAGTCCCGAGTACTATTGTAGAGCCGTTACCATCTGACCATCGAGGCAGTAATTCATTATATCAGATTCTCTTACTCGCACTCGTGGGGCTTATGGCGAGCGTAAGGGATACAAGATAACGCTGGTACTACACGCATCCCTTACGCTCGCCATTTATCCCACGAGTGCGAGCAAGAGAGTCCGATAAAATTATTAATTGCCCCGACGGTCAGTTGGTATTGGCCCTACAATTAGCAAATAAGTGCATCACAAAAATGCGCATGTGGAAAACTGCCTCGATGCAAATTAGCCTTCAAAAAACTACTTAAATAGAAATAGAATAGAAATAGCGTTTTTTGCTAATCTCATTCTTTATAGCACTTTTTAAAACGAATTCAGTTATATATTGTACATACTGTATTGTTAATAAATAATACGCACTTTTATGTACTAATGGGGCTAGCAGTAGCCTCGGTGGGTCAGCTGAATACCGCCCGGCAAGCGATCGAGCGAGAGCCCTGAACTCCCTTTGTGCCTTTGCGGCGCGCTACCTACTTAAATGCCCTCTTTAACGACTGGGGGCATAACCATGCCTATTATAATACGGTCAAACGCTTTGTGAATAATAAGAATTACGTAAAAAATTAGAACATCCATATTTCTTCTACTTTGACATCAGTTTACGATGAGAGAAGAGGATATAGCTATATTACTGCTATAGCTCTGTCCTTTACGCTCACCGTAAACTGAACTGCATGGTTATGTCATATAAACCCCCCAGGCTTATTTTATTGTGACCTCTCGTATAGGTACAGTCACTAGCAATAATAATTCAACATCGGACTCAAAAATTTTTTTAGGGCAATGTTGGATGCTCGTTGAAACTATTATTAGAAATATAGTTCTTAGCTATTTTTCATGAAGAGAAAGGATTAGATTTAAGATATATTAGCTCTGAAACAGGAAATTTCCATTTTATCACAGCTTTTTATCTATTAAAATAGTTATTTGAGTTTTATTTAATGAATGTGTTTTAAGTCGATATGCCTAAAATAATTTATCGTGCAGAGTTTTTGCAGACAACTGGTGAAAGAACTGCTCTATTTTATTTCATATGCTTTTCTAAACTACTTACAGTAGTTTATTTTACTGAAGAGCATTTCGGCCCGTTGCTTTCAAATCTGCTTTGGGATTAACTCCAGACCGTTACTGGGTCTTCACGTTCCGAGGTGTGGAAATAATATGAGAAAAATAAACGACTTAGGAAATGACTCTGTCTTCAAAACATCGTAAGTTTCGTTTATACAATATTTTGAGACATGAAAAATTGACAAGTAAATATTGTTTAGAACTATCAAAAGACTTTCTGGAGTGGTATTCTATAGAGTAGGTAAGTAAAGTTAACATATTATTATCATCGAGAAAATAAACACAGGGTGTCCCAGAAACCGACGTCAAATAAATAGTTTTAAAAACTTCGGTAAATCGTAATGATTCTAATTATGTGAGATACCACTGACACACTTAAAAAATAAAACATGAAATTAATGATTTTTCGTGACATGGACAGGTAAAATTACAAAAATTCAGATTAAAATGATCAATATCTCCGAAACTAGTAAAAATCGCTCATCATTTATAGGGGTTAAATCGATAGCTTTGTAGCTGCTCTATAAGCCTTAGGCGGGTTGATGTCGGGTTCTGGGACACCTGTATATGGGAAGAAGTACAAGCAACCCGTACTAAAGTAAGTACTTAAATTTAGCAAGTTGACATTGACTTTCGTATCGTCATTGAATAGTAAATGTGAAGTTAACGTGAAATAATGTATGAAACGTTAGTATGTTTTAGGGGTCCGTGCTAAGGTTCTGACCACGTTTTAAAATAGTACCTAAGTACCTGTGATTCAAAATGATGTGTGATTGTTTTGTTCTTGTTTAAGGTACTGGTCTTATTGACACGCTAGTAGATAACGACCAATGTATTGGTATGCTGATGCAATAAAGCGTCTCATTTTCAATCGTGAAAGCGTGGAAGCGTTTTCAACAGGCTGAAATAACGTTTCAGTCTGTTCCAGAAGTAGCTCTAAAGCATATTAGATTATCAAAATTTCGACCAATTTTCCGTTGTTTTCAGGCGCCTTAAACATGTTTTCAGTCCGTTTCAGGCCACCCTCTACCAGATTACGCAATAACCTATTGCAAGTACAGTCAGTCTTCACTTAGAAAGCGAACAGTGTGAGCAAGAGCGAGCTAAGCGATCATCTGAGTATTCGAAGTTTATTGTGAGATTATTGTTTGTAACGGTTTAAATGAGTGTATGCGTTATTATCAAAGAGCGGAATTCTTCATAGCAAAAATCAAACTGTCAGAGGGATTGACCTAACTGTTTTATCGACTTATCGATGTTACGGAATAATATCGCATTAGGTATCCATAATCAACTTAAAAGATTATTCTGTAATATTTGACCTGATATGCTGATTTTATAGAAAAAAGTGATTACAGCCAAAACACCGTTATCGAGTACTACAAATATGCTCCTGTTACTTCAACTGAGGTAGAACGCTCGTTTTCATCTTATAAATGGATCTACAATGAAAAAAGGAGTAATTTGAAAGTTGACAAGACAATGTTGAAAAAATAATGACTATTTTCTTTTACTACAGGGAAGATGAAGAAAACATATTTAGTACAGATTTAGATTTCGACTTTGTTATTTTGAATGAAGATTAGTTACCTACTCTTAGCAATATTTGTTTTTAATTTTTAATGATAAGTTTCATATAAAAAATAAAAAATAAAGTATTTTCTGTTTTATTCTTTACTATTATACTAAAATACAGACGCGGTCAGCTAATTAGGGACACCGTTAATTTGTTTGTATGTATATCCAAAAGCCTGATTTCATTACTTTAACTTTGTTTCGTTAAGTGACAAATATTTATCGATAAGTCGATAAAACCGTTAGGTCAATCCCTCTGACAGTTTGATTTTTGCTATGAAGAATTCTGCTCTTTGGTTATTATATTAAAGTCTATTTTTGATTATCGGTGTGTTCCTGCATTTCTATCAGTTACCTACCCCCACATACATAACAGTATTAAAGACATCAAAGTAGCCAACTTAGAGAATTACTTATTAAAAATTGAATTATATCATAACAAAATAGTAAATTGCTGCCTATGAAAACTAATTCAATCACAGATGCGCTACAGATATATTAGAAACGTATTAACTACTTTGCTCGAACTTAATTGTTTTATTCAAATCCAACCATAAAAAACGTGTTTCAAACGAAATCAGTGCTTCATGCTTAACCGAACGCTAACACCCGATTGTGATCAAAAGCATAGTCATAAATTAAATAAAAATCGTTTATCATCATTAATCAAACACGACTATAATATTAACAAAAATATTTTAAAATGTCATTTGATTTTAGATAAATCGAGAACCGTTACTAACTCGAGATTACAATATTTTTTTGGTCGTTGTTAACAAAGGTCAGCTGGAAGAGATACCTTAAAGGGATATGTTCGCCTCTGTACATTCCTATTCTGTAAATATTGTATTCGATTTTCTATGTTAAAGGTATATAACAGAAATACTCGCATATCGACCGTTACTGACGTCCATAGCTAAATTAGCGATCCACATTTGTCTCCCATTTTCAAATTACCCGACTAAATTCTAACGAATTTTCAGTCGGTAGTTAATTAACGCTAACCGCAACGCTCTCTGTTGTCTAGTTCGGTGGTTGGCGTGAGAGGCGAGTGACGGCGTAATCTGATTGGATGATATGTTTTGAGTAGGCGTCTGATTGGTTGATGCGCTGGTCGTTTTTAGCTCAATAGCTCTCGGACATCTCACGTCTGTTGATTGGTGAGGGTTTATGCGGGTAATTTAAATTGTTGGTGATATTACTTGGTATGATTTCATTAAACAAGGAATTAAAACTAAAATTATTTACTACATTTTTAGCACTCATTTAATACTTTCATGGTGATCATTTTTGCGCTGGAAAAGTGCACTTCCGCATTCTAGCCAGGTGCAATGCGATCCGAGGTATTTGTGTGGGACTCACCAACAAAGCACGGCTGGAATACTAACTAAAAATCTTTCGCTTAAACCTCTGTGTCTTACAGTGAGGCGCCTTAAGATCGCTCGTGCATTCTAACGTGATGCCTAGTCACCATATTTGTTGTAGCTTCCCTAATTGGAGACTTATCCTATAAAACAACTAGCTTTACACTTTGTAGATAAAGTATCATACGGCATATTAAAAAGTTGAATGAGACCCTTACCGCTTAAGAAAACCAGGAAACAAATTAAAAATAAATGCCTTAAAATGTTCTTATTGCTCTAATGTGTCTCTTAAAAACGGCTCAAGGATCAAGTAAGCGAAGTCATGCAATACAAGCGCGTTTACGGCCAAACCCTATATTCTATCCGCGGACAGATAGGCTTACTTCGGATTAAAATTTGACACATTTTGTATGGGCAAATGTCAAATTTTAACCCGAGGTAAGCCTTATCTATCCTCGGATTGAATATAGGGTTCGGCCGTTAGTCGACTGATAAAGCAGATAAGCTGAGCCCTTAAAATGCGTTTTTTATATTGTGACGGTACAATTTCAACTCGCCGGTTAATACATGGTGCAACAAGTTCAAGAGCGAGTTGTGTAAGAAAATCATATATGTATCTAATGAGACAACTTATTTCCGCCGGTTAGTAAATCCATTGACAAATTGGAAAAAAGACATTTAGAATAGAATAGAATAGAATAACTTAATTTTAGGCAATACCTTATATACTAACGCACATAACAATATATTATATACGTTAAAATAAACATGAGTAACTAATACACTTTCGCTGTGTCAGCTAGCCGGCGTCCACGAAATAACTGAAATATGACACCCCTATACCAGAATTGGTCCGTGAAAAAAGTCGACAGATCTTAGGACGGTACTCTCATCACAAATTAATTAAAATTAACTACGTGGCGGGGCTCCAACAACTCGACCCTAGAGGTAACTCCGGTTTTAACTCGTACATATTCGAGCTCCTTTGCCTCCGTAGAGTAATGTAATCCGGACACGTACAACTACGTTGTGGGCGTAGCAGGACACAACAATTGGTTCGGTGTAATCCGTGCATTTAAAAGTACCTCGTCCTTTAGTCTAATGTCAAGCCGAAGACTTCTTTCAACTGGCAGGATTATAACGACTTTCATGAATATCGAATCCATGCCTTCATGATGTCTTTGCAGCAACGCTCTCCGTCTTTAACTGGAACCAAACAAAAACAATGAGCATCCGCGTGGGAGAACGTTACGACTCACAAACAACTCGCCAAGCAAGAGGGTACAAATAACAAGGCTTATTATTGCATATAATACAAGCCGTATCACCCTTGACACAAGATCTAGATTTAACTGGCACAGGAAGATCGATGAAAGTAATAAGAAAAGCTGGAATATGTCGAAGGATCGAGATAGCTTCGCTGTTAGTGGTGAACTTGAACACAGAGATAAACTGAGATTTATTTAGCATGGCCGCTATTTGTTTTACGGTATAAATGTGTGTGATTAGACGTTTCTGTTTTTATTGTTTGTAGAGGAAAATAGCTTAATGTTGACCGCGGAAGAAAGATTGGATGTTAGAGATTAACTATTTAACTTGGTGTAAACTTCTCTTTTGGGCCACTTTAGTTAATTATCCATTTTCAGTGTTTTACTTGCTCTGAAATAGTCGAACGTCTATTATTATATTCGTATTCAACCATCTATTTTCTCTTGTAATGCTTTAACTTTATTATTCAACGAAATTCTTGTTTAATAAAGCCTTTAAGTGCTTTTCATTAGTGGTTAGTAAGTACTTTTTACTAAAAAAATTGAGTTAAATATCTTGTTTGCTGCCTAATATTTTTTATTGCATGAATTCTTAAAACTAACTTACTCATTGTGACTTATTTCAACACCAAGCCAAATTTATTCCTGTTTGGCCCATTATTTAAATGGCAAAACATGCCTCAAGGCATTAAGTCCACCTTTTATTTCTTAATTTACCTACGTTTTGTTTTGAAACTTTTCCTTCCCCACATGTCCATACACCACGCGAGTTTGTGTGTGTGTTGTGTGTGTGTGTGTGTGTGTGTGTGTTGGGCTGGACGGATTTGGTTGAATTATGGAATGGAGATAGTTTATACCCTGATTGACACCTAGGCCTTTTTTCACCCCGGAAAATTCAAGTTACATAAGGAATTACGATAGCCAAATTTTACGTGGACAAAGTGGCGGGGAGAAACTAGCAATGTATGCATTTGTCAATCATTTCAGCGTCCTTCATGGCACTATTAACTAAAGTCAAACTTAATAAACATGTCAAACGAACATTGGGGTAAGGCGCGCTCACGCAAAGATTTCGTGCATAATGAAATATAAACACACGCGCTAATACCTTTTTTAAACGTAGCCGTAATCTGTTACTGCCCTAGTTTCCGTTCTCAATGTGCCTTTGAGATTTTCGTTCAGAAATTAAAGTATGAATAAGTTATTTCAATCACATTAAGCCTACTTTCTTTGCATTCATAATTGTTATTACTTTTTTCTGGTTAATATTAAAAGTTAAATCAGTTTTGAAATTTAATAATTTATTACACACACACACACACACACACACACACACACACACACACACACACACACACACACACACACACACACACACACACACACACACACACACACACACACACACACACACACACACATAAACTGCTAGAGCTAAAGAATTACCAACAAGTCTTAAAACTAATAATAATTTACTACTTAATAATTTATTCTGTTCAAAATTACTTGTAAACTTTAGAATAATCACTTATATAAATCTGTCTACGTATCGGTATGTTGTGTATAATTGCCCACACAGCTGAATGCCCAATGAAGATAAACAGAGAGAAACTGTCTCTGTCGTGCACATGAGATTCTTATGTAAAATCTATATTCATCTCTTTCTACATTTTATCACTTCTGTCTTTAATGGGCAGTTAAGTGTGTGGCTGTTTCTATTGTTTAAGCAATCTCGATTTAAGAGCAATGTGAAGCTAAAAAATTCCATACAAAATCCATAATATTTCTCTACCCTTTTAAACCTAGTCCAATTTTTACGATTGTTAAATATGTTGTAGTTACACGAAACGTTTTCCTTTTCAAAAAAATATTTCTATGAATAAAACAAATACGACGACGACTTGGACGCGTTTCAAAGCGAATGGCGGGAGCATGCACTCAACCGGGACGAATGGAGAAAAGGAGGGGACACCAAAATAGGCTAAAAAAAAAAAAAAACGAATATAAAAACAAAAAATAGGAATGTACAGACCTAGTACTGTAACAACCCCCCCAGTAATAGCGTCTTACCTACATAACTTCTTTAAATTATTAATATACCTAACTAACCTACACTCGTAATCTCTACTCAATACTACATACTACATCGCGATTTGGCCTCGTGATCGTCTAGTGTACCGCGAACCCTACTTTGTGAACCTGACTTGTAACCTAAGTACTTTAATGAGCAAGAGATTACTATTTCTTATATTAATGATTAAGTACCTTCTTCCTACTGGTTAAACTTATTATTTAGAGATACTTCGGGAAAGGACTCTTTGTTATAACTTATGAAACTTAACTACATATTAAATTAATTGTAACCAAGTGAATGCCTCATTTATTCTTAAATTGAGCCATTAGATCCTCTAGGAAGATCTTGATTACTATTAAAAAGATTTAGTCAAAAATAGAACAATTACATTACTTCACTAGACAAGATTAGTAACTACTTGTTTCACTACTGGAAAAGAATAAATATATATTAGCGGTAAAGGTCGGGCTCCTCCCCGCCCGTTCCGCTGCTCTCGGCCATTGCTATAGAGCTCGCCCGCTAATATTTCTATTATTTCTTAGTATATCACTTTAATATATTAGTGTTAATACTTGTAGACTCGTTCCAGTCTATTTTATACTTTGACTCTACCAGCATTTCCTGAGGATCCCCATTGAGAAGAATATGCCGAAACAAACTCAAGGGTCAAGCTCCTTTAGAATAATTAATTAGCTTCAAATTCATCAACTGGAATTTGTATTAAGACAAAACATTATCATAAAGTTCAGTCCAGATCTCTAAATAAATTCTTTAACCACATCTCTAAGTTAAACTAGTATCTCATATTATTTCCTAATAATAAAGCTTAGGTGACTTTCTCTAAAATTCATAATCATAGCTATCAATGTTTAACAAAACACCAACAGTAACCCTAATGTAGCCCAAATTATGGGTATGCTAACCTTTAACTCTCAGGTCTAGAACATGAGTTATGAAATCACTTTCATAGCCATTTTTAGCACTATAACCATAGTACAAACTGTTAAATTTACAGCTATTATTAACCTTTCTCAGAAATGCCATCTCTCGACAAATAACTTTCTTATTATAGTTATAAATAAAATATGTAAAGTCCACATACATATGGGTACTGCTCCACAGTAATTCAATCACAACCTTTAACCAAGTAGGTAGTTTCAGTAGATGGCAAATGACCCTATAACCTGATATTGATTTATCGAGTTTAAGAATAACACACATAATCAGTGCAGTGAGCTTCCGAGTGGCTTGTTATATCAATAGACTGGTCTAGTCTAGTGGCCCTTTGGTCGCATCACTATCTGGAGTCCCTAATTATCATAGCATCCTCACAAGATGGAATGTACCCAAACTACACATCGCTTATTTATGTTAGAGGATCCGTGGAACCATCTAGCAAACATGTAAGTACAGTGACCCTCTGAACGGCCTTAACCAGTAACAGGAAAGCCTTAGCTTTGGTTTGTACTGTACATCCCTAACTGTTAACGATGAATTGAAAGAGAACAGACCAACCCGTAAGTACTACTCAGATCCTAGACCTAGCTAATGCAAAAGATAGTTTGTGTAAACCTCGTATTATTTGCTTTCCTAGTATCTTATAAATAAATATAACTATTTTCCGACCACAAATACAATTCCTATTGCCTAGTAATGTCTCAGTACGTATCTCAACGGCCCTATTTAGCTTCAACCTGGTGTGGACAAATTATAGCAATTTACTGTAACTTGAAGGGTACCAATTTCGACGTTTTGTTTATTACACACTCGGGCAACTAGCATCCCTTTATCAACTAGTGATCCACTAAACGCCCACTTAGATTTCCACTTGCTCTAACAGAGGTCTACCTTAACCTATAAAATAGATAAACACCAAAGGCATACCAGTAAAATTTAGCCGAATACAAACGCAACACTATTCAAACACTATTTCCTACCTAATTCTAATTTGACGTTTCTTAATTATAACCACTAAATATTTATAACTTATTTCTACGTATCCGAAATTGAAATGCTAGTTTATATTTACCAACTTCAATAATCTTGATTGTTACGTCATCGACAGCGGTGATGTGAAACAAACCTTGTCAACATACGTCTAGCTACTCACGTTACGTGTTTATAAGTCTCTCACGGTGTAATGAAAGAACTTCTAACTACCTAATAACCCTAGGTTCCTATCGGTATATTGTTTTAGTGCAACTAAAAGTCCAATACCTACGACTTTTACGATTACGTTAAACGTGTGAATGATGTATGGCTATTCAGGTGCAATAATAACCATCTAGACCAACTAAGACCTAACATAATAACGAGTTCGGAAAACCAAGTTTCCTGTGTGTAGTCCTAAGACCCAGCAGCCGGCTATTGCTAACCTTTAGTTGGCTTCCAGGTGGAAATAATACCTAACGTGGTCGATATATAAATATATAGATAAGGGGGCCAACGCAATGAGGTATTCCACGTACCACCTCCACTACCAGAAGTGGTTCGGATTCGTCTACGTGGATTCCTATGAAGAGAGTAAACGGAATACCACTAGCGTTGTCTGACTAACCGAATAAAGGCGTCAGAGACCTTGTAACACGAACCCTCTAGACCCACTCAGTTAATGAGATGAAACCATCCGTTTCCTGATTGTGGACACCTTCAGGTCTCATAACATAACCAAAATGTGAGCGTAGGTTTTTCCTTTCCGAATATTACGCTGCCTGGAGCTCTGTGTACTTGGCTACCAATAAAGGCGCCATAACAGAGTTCTGGAAAACAAAATAGAGTTAATAAACTTATAAAAACATACCAAAAGTACACAAACACCATGTTATAACACATTCCCATAGACAATGTTTAATACAAGAGCTAAACCATCTTCGTGCTAGCGATTCTCGTTAACTTGTAGCGATACCCGTACGCTACATGAAGCGACACACAAACATATCAACACCTATTAAACACAGGGCACAAAATAATTAAAATAAACGAGACAAAATGGACGATACAAATACCCAGTGACAATTTTCCACACTCACCCCCTCGAAGTCTGTAAAAAAAGTGACGCTCCCATCCTCCGTCGGTCCTTATATAGATTTATCTCGTCATGCGTACTACGAGATTTTCGAGCCATCATAGACCAATGCTAAATCATTCGTATCACCTACTATTAGAGACCATTTCCGTTTGCATTCCATTTCCTAATTTTCGCGTTACCTGCGTGAGTCTCCAGGCGTCGGTGCGCTAACTTTCCCGCACTTATAGTTTTAACTCTTTCGGTACAAGGTTAAACCTAACGTAACGAGTAGTAAATAGTGCTCACTTTCCTTTGAATTTATCTCTATCCTTTTTATTTATTCGACTTCAGTTACCTGGACACTCTTTGTTAGGTTTTAGTAAATAATATTCCCTCACTACAAAAGAATTTGTGCAATCCTTTCTTAAATTTATTTTATGAAAATAAATGAATTAAATTTGTTTATTATCTGAATATTATTAAATCGTCAACAGATGTTTATCATGCGTTGTATGAATACATAAAACAGCGCCATCTAGGTGTCTTGAGGGGTACCCGTAACCTTCACTAGATGTCAATTTTAATAGTCTAGTCGCCAGATTAGTTTCTTAGATTCTCTCGAGAGGTCGCTATACTTAAATCGTATGAAGAAAATATTATCGATCGCTATTTATTTGTTGCCGAGATCAACATGAGTTTTAAACTTGGGATTTACACTTGTGTACCAGTACAGCCACCCCCACAATGTCTAAGCAAGACAATATCTTTGATGTTATCTGTAAGAGACATTGGAAAAGAAAAGGAAAACTTCCTTTAACTTGATTTCCATTTCAAAGACTTGAATTCTCAATTCTTTGATAAACTCATCAGTTAGAAATAGGTATATGATTATTTTAATATTGTTTATCTTAAACTTTACACCATGAATCATGTTCTTTCCTTGCTATGGAACTTTCATCTAGACAATCTGTCCTGATGTGTGTTAGTAAATTGCAAAACCCTCAAAAACTCCACTATTTCAGTTAGAACTATAGTCACATTGCTCGACTGGCGTTCATATTCCAACATTGAACTGGTAAAAGAAACAGGTGAGTTCTCTCATAAAAATTGATAATACCTTCCCTACACCTACACCTTTTAAGTCCATGATTCAGAATGTTATTTAATGGTCAGATCATCAATGACCTTATTTATATTATGTCCAATAATACCTTTTCTACCTTAACCTAATACGGGAAACCAAACTTGTTGATATCTGTTCCGACCACTAAGCTTATGTGTTGTGTATTTAATCAATCACAAGACAAACTGACGACCTTTCCGGCAGAGGTTAGGTTCTATGATTCAAAATATTAACTTATGATGATATTTTCCTCTAATTTTAATAGTTCGCAAAAGTAGCACTTACTTGTGAGATAAGTGTATTTTAGTAATAAATCTCCTGGGAATCAATCGAAATCTGTACATTCACATTGTCCGAACTCAAATTTCTTTTCCACTGCCCGGAATAAGGGATTCCTCCGGGAAAATCTACCTGCAAACTAATATAATGTTAAGCAAGTACTAATATCTTCAAAAGTCAAAACCAAAAATCAACCCACACTCCCACAGAATTAGTCATCTGTCTTCTCAATCTTGGTGCTTGTGCTACTTTCAACAATTAAATAGTTCAACTTCAGCTATATTGGCACACTCAATAATGTGTCTATAAAGTATGTCAATACACCCAGATACTTCCTCAAGATGATCTTTATTATTTAACCTTTAACTTTGAACCTTCCATCACTGAAAGTAGGTGTGTAAATTTTGTTAAATCCTTCAACACTTGTATAGTATTAAATATCAAGAACTACCCTTTCCAATGGGTCGAATCGTAATTACGATTTTAACCTAGCACATAAATTCTTGACAGCTAATTGCGTATAATTTCCCTCCCCAGAGGTTCAGATATCGACAAATCCAGTCTGGTTATAATTTAACAACGAATATCCATAATGGTCCAACCACTACTTATCCTACAAACCTTCACACTTCAACCTCTGTATTTATCTCAAACCATGAAACACACTATCATTCAACTCTTTTTTGTTCACACTGAGGAAATTGTGATCCTGAAATATCCAAACATACAACCAAATTTGGATACTTGTTCCTATAAATTTCTTATAACCAAATTCTTTTACTAAGAATTTCCCTTCCTATTGACTAAAATATTCATTAATTTATTTCATCTTATTATGATATGTCATTTTCTTAATTAACTTAACCATAATTATAATCTCTCCCTCTTTCTCATGTTAATCTCACCAGCAAATACCTCAACTATTTGTTTCCCACCCCCAGTTAGTTAAAACACTTTATTCTAAAACCCTTGTTTACTTTTTTTTTTTCTATCCTCCAACAATTATAATACAATGCCTATTTTTTTATACTTAATTATCTCTGTACATTTTTTTTTGTTGAATTGTTACTGAGATTTTATAATATGTTTTGTTTAAATGTATTTGTCCTATTTATATCAAATTAAATAGTCCACCTTTAAAATATTATATCTACCAATACTGCTTTAGGTTCAATATATGAATCAGTGTAAGGTTTCAGTGACTTGCTAAAAGTTTCATAGTATATACCTATATTTAGTAAGTGGAAATTTGATCATAGTTACAAATTTATACATTTAGCCTGAGTGAATCTACCTCCTAGTCCAGCAAGAAAATATTTCACGGTTTACACAACGTCAGGTGCATACCTCTGCAATTCTAGATAGGGATACCTTCCTTGATAAATGCTACCCATATATATATGTATCTATATATATACATACATTTCGTCTGAATGTATATCTCCCAGCGAATCTAGCATGAGAGTGTCTTGAAGCAATACACAACATCTGGCGTATTTAACGGGTACCAAATAGCATTTATCATGAACCAACTTTTACATTACAATACCATCAATCTTCAATGATAATAGAGCTTCCTACACTAACCTTTTATGACGTTTGCCATGTTTACCATGTTGTATTCCCGGTCTGTGTAATTATTTTTGCACTATAGTTCCCTTTACTAGCATATGAATATAATATTCCAAACAAAAATACATTTTATGTTTGATAAACACAAACTTTTCCGTTCGCGCCCTACTTTGACATTCCCCTATTACAACTGACAGGTTACATGCATTAACGGTCCAATTTGCAGCTAATAACTTCTAACATCTGTACTCAATTAAATTTTAAGTATGCCTTCGCCTAAGTGTTTATTTAACTTGTGTACCCTTTTTTTTTAATTATTAAACCTTCCTATTCCAAGTACTTGTCATAATCTGTCCATCACCTTTGGTCTCTTTCAAATCTATCGATTATCTATGATCTATCGACATTAATACAATACATGTATCGCAATACATTGACATATAAAATAATTCAGTTCAATGACACTTCTCTAAATGTCATTTTATTTTATACATCTTTAACATTATGGATACCAACTTTCATATTTATTTATTTAATTGTAGTTGAAGGTTGACTATAATAAATTAATTAAATTTTCAATACTTTATGAATTGCACTCCAGAATGAATGTGTCCAGTAGCCTTAAACTTTATCTACTTGAATGTGTTTAGGTTTCTGAACGGACAAAGATGGTCGCCTTATGCCCCTATTATCTGTGGACGCTACCTAAACAATTAATAACTTTCCCTATTCACTAACCCGTTGTTGTTATGTTCATGGATTACAAAATATCTTCTCTTCTCTTATGACTTTCTTATTTTACCCTAAACCAAGCATGGGCATGGACGGGACAGCCTTGTTAAACAGTGTTAGGGTTCAATCTCCAGTACAGGCATACATTACTTGTTCCTGAGTCTTGGGGGCCCTCTATGTATTAAAACATGTTATTATTTATATAAGCATACTTTATCGTTTGCCTAGCATGTGTGCTGGGCAAGCCCAGATCTTAGTTCGGGGCCAGCTCAATCTGTGCGAGGCTGTCCCTTGATATTGTTTATTTGTTCCTTTTATGGTTAAGCTGGATCAAATTGATAGAAATTTGTTTAACGCTGTTGCTTCTACAAATAAAATATGTTGACTAGTGTTATTCAGCATATATACTAGTTCCATATGTATGCTAAACTTCTCCCTGACTAAAAGGTTATGAATGATTCATAATAATGTAATAAAATAATCTTTACATATTTTTTTTCTATACATATTTTAATAGAAGAAAAAGCTGTGTCTATTCCTAACCTATTATATAATATGACTACGTGTTGTCCAAATTAAGATCTTAGTTCCTTACCATCAAACAATTATAATATCACCCCCCCGTTTGCAAATCCATTTGATCAGTTTCAAATTTGTCAAACATATCTATATGATGGGTATAATTAATTTTATTAATATTACCCAAAGAATGGCATGGTTTTGTAAATTTGAAATAACATACCAGTTTTTACTTCTTACAAGTAAAATCCTAAATATCTCCTAATCTACTCCATTCCAACAACTCAAATATCTACCTACCTATCTATACATTCACTATCAATAATGCTCTATAATTATGCGAAATTATAAATTATTATAATGAATGAGTATTACAGAAACCTAATAACTAACAGTTAACCTAGTGCAATTAGTTTACTAACTAAACTTGGTATTTTACAATGTGATCAATATTATCATTCTAATAATAATGTCAAGTCTAATTAATTCAAATAATTTTTAATTATTTTGTATGACTTAAAATATCCTAAGTTAGTTGAATTGTCGAATAAATTTTTCGTAAATCGTAACGTAAATAAATACTAATTAAGAAGTCTATGGACTATACGTGCCTTCGACCAATCAAATACAAGCAAGATTCAACCAATCTGTGTCGCTGAATTTGACCAATCCGCGAAGGGAATCATACTGTGTGGCCAATTAATTAAATCAGTTATCTTATACGCTATTCTAAAATTTGTCATATAGCAAGTATTTAGTTTTATTTTGAAGACATATTGTTTAATATTTAAGGCCTTCGATTTCTAAAGGATTATTATATCTGAATGGAAACAGCAACGCTTTTTTTTTTTTATAACTATTTATCGATTCAAAAGTCGATGCTCACTATCAAAAACATTCATAGTAGGTATATCAAACGATTATTAGGGAACCCTAATAAATAATGAATACCAATAATTAACGGCTCAATATTAATAAGATAATTAATAATTAAGTGATCCTAAAAGGTTGCAAACCTAGATAAATATCTCGTAAATGAAATTTAAAACAATTCGATTTTCCGATACAATCCATTCTAAATTGATTCGTTCTTGTTTGTAGTTTTATCTGTGGTGGACAAACAACTAAACGAAACCAAACCACCTATATCTAATCTGTGACTGTGAAACTTGATTTTGTAAAACTTAACGGACTACTACTAAATCTTACGCGGCACGCGCATCATAAAATTTACAGACAAATAAAACATAGTGATTATATCCTCTTTGGAGATAAATTAACCTAGTGATTGCTCCCAATATTTGAATACCGAACATTGAAGTGAAAAGGTGCGTTATACGTGCGTACGAATTGTGATTTAGTGAAAACACGGTGCATTTGTGAACTCGGCACCCGCGGCAGCTTCATATCATCGCGGACGCGTTCTAGTGAAATTGTGAACATGTTCTTCAGAACATAAGTGAAACTAATCGGATGGCCCTGTGTAGGATTCACCCATAGATTTAGCTAAAACTTCGCGACTATAATAGTTATAACCTAACTTATTGTAAAACAGAGAATTAAAAATTACTGATATAAAATTTGTGTTGTTTAGTTATTCGTCCTACGAAATGATCTCAAAACTAAATTATAAATAGTAATCTCATGCTCATCATCCATTTCACAGACAACAAATTGTGGTTTAAAACCACCTTAAATGATACGATATTAAACTTAATTTAGATTTCGAATCCTGGTCCAAGGCGCCCAAACTGTAACAACCCCCCCAGTAATAGCGTCTTACCTACATAACTTCTTTAAATTATTAATATACCTAACTAACCTACACTCGTAATCTCTACTCAATACTACATACTACATCGCGATTTGGCCTCGTGATCGTCTAGTGTACCGCGAACCCTACTTTGTGAACCTGACTTGTAACCTAAGTACTTTAATGAGCAAGAGATTACTATTTCTTATATTAATGATTAAGTACCTTCTTCCTACTGGTTAAACTTATTATTTAGAGATACTTCGGGAAAGGACTCTTTGTTATAACTTATGAAACTTAACTACATATTAAATTAATTGTAACCAAGTGAATGCCTCATTTATTCTTAAATTGAGCCATTAGATCCTCTAGGAAGATCTTGATTACTATTAAAAAGATTTAGTCAAAAATAGAACAATTACATTACTTCACTAGACAAGATTAGTAACTACTTGTTTCACTACTGGAAAAGAATAAATATATATTAGCGGTAAAGGTCGGGCTCCTCCCCGCCCGTTCCGCTGCTCTCGGCCATTGCTATAGAGCTCGCCCGCTAATATTTCTATTATTTCTTAGTATATCACTTTAATATATTAGTGTTAATACTTGTAGACTCGTTCCAGTCTATTTTATACTTTGACTCTACCAGCATTTCCTGAGGATCCCCATTGAGAAGAATATGCCGAAACAAACTCAAGGGTCAAGCTCCTTTAGAATAATTAATTAGCTTCAAATTCATCAACTGGAATTTGTATTAAGACAAAACATTATCATAAAGTTCAGTCCAGATCTCTAAATAAATTCTTTAACCACATCTCTAAGTTAAACTAGTATCTCATATTATTTCCTAATAATAAAGCTTAGGTGACTTTCTCTAAAATTCATAATCATAGCTATCAATGTTTAACAAAACACCAACAGTAACCCTAATGTAGCCCAAATTATGGGTATGCTAACCTTTAACTCTCAGGTCTAGAACATGAGTTATGAAATCACTTTCATAGCCATTTTTAGCACTATAACCATAGTACAAACTGTTAAATTTACAGCTATTATTAACCTTTCTCAGAAATGCCATCTCTCGACAAATAACTTTCTTATTATAGTTATAAATAAAATATGTAAAGTCCACATACATATGGGTACTGCTCCACAGTAATTCAATCACAACCTTTAACCAAGTAGGTAGTTTCAGTAGATGGCAAATGACCCTATAACCTGATATTGATTTATCGAGTTTAAGAATAACACACATAATCAGTGCAGTGAGCTTCCGAGTGGCTTGTTATATCAATAGACTGGTCTAGTCTAGTGGCCCTTTGGTCGCATCACTATCTGGAGTCCCTAATTATCATAGCATCCTCACAAGATGGAATGTACCCAAACTACACATCGCTTATTTATGTTAGAGGATCCGTGGAACCATCTAGCAAACATGTAAGTACAGTGACCCTCTGAACGGCCTTAACCAGTAACAGGAAAGCCTTAGCTTTGGTTTGTACTGTACATCCCTAACTGTTAACGATGAATTGAAAGAGAACAGACCAACCCGTAAGTACTACTCAGATCCTAGACCTAGCTAATGCAAAAGATAGTTTGTGTAAACCTCGTATTATTTGCTTTCCTAGTATCTTATAAATAAATATAACTATTTTCCGACCACAAATACAATTCCTATTGCCTAGTAATGTCTCAGTACGTATCTCAACGGCCCTATTTAGCTTCAACCTGGTGTGGACAAATTATAGCAATTTACTGTAACTTGAAGGGTACCAATTTCGACGTTTTGTTTATTACACACTCGGGCAACTAGCATCCCTTTATCAACTAGTGATCCACTAAACGCCCACTTAGATTTCCACTTGCTCTAACAGAGGTCTACCTTAACCTATAAAATAGATAAACACCAAAGGCATACCAGTAAAATTTAGCCGAATACAAACGCAACACTATTCAAACACTATTTCCTACCTAATTCTAATTTGACGTTTCTTAATTATAACCACTAAATATTTATAACTTATTTCTACGTATCCGAAATTGAAATGCTAGTTTATATTTACCAACTTCAATAATCTTGATTGTTACGTCATCGACAGCGGTGATGTGAAACAAACCTTGTCAACATACGTCTAGCTACTCACGTTACGTGTTTATAAGTCTCTCACGGTGTAATGAAAGAACTTCTAACTACCTAATAACCCTAGGTTCCTATCGGTATATTGTTTTAGTGCAACTAAAAGTCCAATACCTACGACTTTTACGATTACGTTAAACGTGTGAATGATGTATGGCTATTCAGGTGCAATAATAACCATCTAGACCAACTAAGACCTAACATAATAACGAGTTCGGAAAACCAAGTTTCCTGTGTGTAGTCCTAAGACCCAGCAGCCGGCTATTGCTAACCTTTAGTTGGCTTCCAGGTGGAAATAATACCTAACGTGGTCGATATATAAATATATAGATAAGGGGGCCAACGCAATGAGGTATTCCACGTACCACCTCCACTACCAGAAGTGGTTCGGATTCGTCTACGTGGATTCCTATGAAGAGAGTAAACGGAATACCACTAGCGTTGTCTGACTAACCGAATAAAGGCGTCAGAGACCTTGTAACACGAACCCTCTAGACCCACTCAGTTAATGAGATGAAACCATCCGTTTCCTGATTGTGGACACCTTCAGGTCTCATAACATAACCAAAATGTGAGCGTAGGTTTTTCCTTTCCGAATATTACGCTGCCTGGAGCTCTGTGTACTTGGCTACCAATAAAGGCGCCATAACAGAGTTCTGGAAAACAAAATAGAGTTAATAAACTTATAAAAACATACCAAAAGTACACAAACACCATGTTATAACACATTCCCATAGACAATGTTTAATACAAGAGCTAAACCATCTTCGTGCTAGCGATTCTCGTTAACTTGTAGCGATACCCGTACGCTACATGAAGCGACACACAAACATATCAACACCTATTAAACACAGGGCACAAAATAATTAAAATAAACGAGACAAAATGGACGATACAAATACCCAGTGACAATTTTCCACACTCACCCCCTCGAAGTCTGTAAAAAAAGTGACGCTCCCATCCTCCGTCGGTCCTTATATAGATTTATCTCGTCATGCGTACTACGAGATTTTCGAGCCATCATAGACCAATGCTAAATCATTCGTATCACCTACTATTAGAGACCATTTCCGTTTGCATTCCATTTCCTAATTTTCGCGTTACCTGCGTGAGTCTCCAGGCGTCGGTGCGCTAACTTTCCCGCACTTATAGTTTTAACTCTTTCGGTACAAGGTTAAACCTAACGTAACGAGTAGTAAATAGTGCTCACTTTCCTTTGAATTTATCTCTATCCTTTTTATTTATTCGACTTCAGTTACCTGGACACTCTTTGTTAGGTTTTAGTAAATAATATTCCCTCACTACAAAAGAATTTGTGCAATCCTTTCTTAAATTTATTTTATGAAAATAAATGAATTAAATTTGTTTATTATCTGAATATTATTAAATCGTCAACAGATGTTTATCATGCGTTGTATGAATACATAAAACAGCGCCATCTAGGTGTCTTGAGGGGTACCCGTAACCTTCACTAGATGTCAATTTTAATAGTCTAGTCGCCAGATTAGTTTCTTAGATTCTCTCGAGAGGTCGCTATACTTAAATCGTATGAAGAAAATATTATCGATCGCTATTTATTTGTTGCCGAGATCAACATGAGTTTTAAACTTGGGATTTACACTTGTGTACCAGTACAGTACTTTATAACAACGACGACATATTAAAAAATCGTGGAAATCAGACTCGATTTAGGAGTGAGAAACGTTATCGCCCTGAGCTAAATTTGTATAGTTTTTTCGATAGCCACGCGATTTTTGGCGGCGCTTTACAACCCTCTTAATAAAGTGATTCACAACCAAATCAGTTCTTTACGAGTAATATAACGCCGGTTTATCTATTAATGACGTTCTCGTATGGACCTTCATTATTCGGACAGATTTGTCTTGCTTATACATCGTGACTTCGTACCAACGCGTAGAATTACTTTCCCGCTACCTCCCCTATTTCTCCCCGTTGGGGGTTGGTTTTAGAAAAATCTGTTCATAGTACATCTCTTGGGTAACCAATGAGTATTTTTTTCGAATACTCATTTCAAATAAGTCCGTACGGTCAGTACTTTTTAGGCTGTGGTTTGTCTGTTAGTCTGGCAGTCACAATAAAGTTGTTTGTCATTTTTGATAACAATGAACTATTTCCACCGTTAATTTACAAAAAAGATCTTGCTGGAACTCTGTTTCAAAGATAAAAATGTAAAACCACATTTTTAAAACAACTAATATTCGGTTCAAGTGGACTGAAACCAGCAAAGATCATTTTACGGCGAGTATAGAGGACAGAGCTATAGCAGTTATATAGCACTGTCCTTGGATAGTTCAGTTTACGCTGAGAGACAAGGACGGAGCTATATAACTGCTATAGCTCTGTCCTTTACGCTCACCGTAAAAATAACTGCATAGCTATGTCATAATAACCCCCAAGCCCTATTCTACTCGGTAGAACAATGTATATATAAACTAATAATCATATAAAACAAGGACGAAGAAACATAAAAGAAGTAAATTTTCCAATGCATAGGCAGCTAGGGAATCGAAGACGAGTCTGCCGAAGACGTTTCTTGATTAATTAATTTCAGACCAGCCGGTTCCATCCATAGCTTGAAGTTATAGGCACAGTGTGGGAAAAACAGTATAGTAATATTTATTAATTAAAATGTATAGTTCTTATTTGACCTCAGAAGGCTTGTTTCTAAGAACCAATAGCACAATGAAAATAAGCCTACTGCACACAGTACGAGTAGAGCAAAAAACACAAGGAGTCAATCGAAAAAATTATCATCAAGTACCTACTTGAAAAAGAGGAAAATACATTGGTTGCCGGCTTAGAATAGTGCCACTCCATGTCTTCCCGTGGAAGTCGTAAGAGGCGACTAAGGGAATAAAGGCTTGTAGTTAGTACTGTTAGGCGATGGGCTTGCAACCTGTCACTAATATACACTGTTAAACATCTTAGCCTAATTGTGCAAATTGTGGTTACAGAGTTATCAACAAGTTTTTAGAGTTGTTGGGAATTCTGTAGCTCTGCCTACCCCACTCTGGGAATGAAGGCGTGAAGGTATTTATGTATGTACATTCTTCTTATTTGAAAAAGTAGGCGGACGAGCAAGCGAGTCACCTGATGGTAAGTGACCATCGCAACCACACTCACAATACCGGAGGAAGCGCATCGCCGGCCTTTGAAGTAAGAGTAGGCTCGTTTTTGAAGGAACTCAAGTCATATTAACGTTCACTGCTTGGACATTAATATTAATCAATTTACAATGCCATACACTATTCGATTTACTGCCAAGACAAGTGAAATTTGGCTTTTAATGGTTTTTGAACATTTGTGATATTTGTGTATATTGCAAATCAGGCTGCAGCAGTGAATGTTCAAGTTTTTCGGTTAAACAGACTGCTTTTAATTCAATGCAATAAGTGATATCTTTTTAGATAACTATTTTTATATTCTTCAACTTATGGTGGGAAATTTCAAATCGCTGTAAGAAATATTATATGGCCAAACTGAAATGTCACGAGAACATGTGGTTATGTGTTATGTTTTGTACTCTCTTTCTGTCTTAATGTACATAAATAAAACTGTTTTTTATTGAATTAAATTACAATTGACTGAGTCGATAAACGGCAGGCGAAGAAGAGGTATCAAATCTAAAAGAAAATAGCAAAACGGTTTAGACATAATAGTTCATGCTAGTAAGAATTGGTTTAATCTAAAAACAAGAGAAAAAAGTAATAATGTCGCGTCGCGATTAGGGACGTAAAAGAAAAATTTAATTAGTTGATAATAATTAGATAAGCGCTGGCTGGGTTTTCTAATTAGACAATAATTTGCAATAGAATCCGAGAGTTGACACGTATTTCTTTTTATATCGAAAGTACGAGTAAAAAAGATACATCAAAGACAGATTGATCTGGGAAGTAAAATATCCAGGAGATGTTGTTTTTTTTTTTTATTTGCTACGATGGGCGTTTTTTTTTTAAATTTGGTTCAAACATTCACCTTCTGCTTTATATGTCTTTAAGTAACGGCACAATTAATTGGCAAGTAATCAATAGGCAGCCTTTTATATACCGTAGCGCAAATTAATATAATATTTACGCACTTAATAATTAAATTTGAAAATAACACCATGTAGTTCAAAATTGGGTAAATTTTGTATAAAAATTAAGGATCATGGCGTCGAATGTATTAAAATCGAGTTACGCGTTTTGAATATCAGACTGTTTTTTTTTATTTGGCTAAAACTACTGTTCTGATTTTTTTATTATTTCGACCATGGCATTTTATTTTACTTTATTATTTTATAGCCATTTCGTTAATGATTGGTGTATACCAAAGCAATAATAATGAGTAAGTTTCCTATGTCCCCCGTACTAGTAATAACTGTATCACGGTGGGACAGGACTCACAGTCCTCTAAATTATTATATGTTTTACAGTTTAACCTTTAACTGCCGACCTATACGTCTCACAGACGTCATTACTTTTATTTTGAAAATAATTTTTAAACTACGCCACTCGCGGTGCTGCCCCTCCTGCTACCTTCCCCGTTCTGCGTCTGCTGGCCGTCAGGCGACGCCGCGAGCCCGGTGAGTGCGTACTTGACCGTCGCGAAGCTATTGCCGTCTGAGAGACGTAAGTACGGTGTTAATGTACAAAAAAATTGACCCGAATATATGCCCGAGCCTCCGACTGAAATCGACATAAATCAGGAACCAGGGGTTCGCAAACCTGTGCTATCTGTCCAAGCCGTCTAAAAAGACGTACGAAGTACTCTTGTTGCGAATGCTTTAACCCATGTGCCTTACGTGCTGTCTTGAGATAGGCAGTGATTGCAAATTGGCCCATTAAATGTGTCATGTCTGACTGTTGTCATTTTTTTCATGTTTTAATTTAGAAGTGATTTTATTTTTTTAATTTGTTGAAGAGTTCAAGAAGTAAGAATATTTCATGTTTTTTTGTTAAATTTTCCCTATTTATAAGAAAAACGAAGACTTATTAATGTTCTTAAAATTTAGTATTATGATTTTATGATCACTCTGATAAATGCTGATAATTCATAAAAAGAAGCTGTTTTTGTTTTAATTATCCCGTAATTAATTACCTTTAATAAGTGTTTATGCAATAGGGAAACTACAAAAAAACTAGCATGTAAATTATATTATTATTAATGAAGATTAAAATGTACGTCTCTCAGACACCACATCGGTGTAAGTGCTACGTAAAAACCAGGTCGGTAGTTAAAGGTTAAGTAAGTAACTTGAACTACTAATTGAGACAACGTGCGGGTATGCCAATACTCAATATCTGTTGCTAAGACGTAAACAAGTACCTAGTATATGCAAAAACACTATATCAAACTTAACTGATTAGGAACTACGTAATATAAACTAAGTATAAATTTAATGAAGGGATAAAGTATGAGACTGCGTATGTGTGTGTGTGTGTATGAGTGAAAAATTCGTAAGTATTTTCTATATTCAGCTAGTCATAGAAAAATATTTCGGTGACCTACCGTCTTTTTAACTGATAGTTTTTATGCCGAGCTTGCAAGGTCGGACAACCACACCAAACGTTCGAGTGACATTTCAACAAAAGGTACTGCAAAATACCTATAGGTACTTATCTTGTCTCGTAAATTAGTCTTTGAAATACGAATGCTTTCCAAAACTATTAAAACTATCCATTATAAAACCTGTTGTAGCTATATGGAAAATTATCAGCCAATTAACTGTGTCAATATCATCCAAAATATTTGAACTGATGTTCGGCACTATATTACGAGTATAACAAATTGGGGCAAATTTCAATTTGCTAAATCATATTGGAACAAGCTAAAACTTTACTACCTATTTAAATTTATGAATTGGTCGTTTCAAATTTCTTTGTACGTTTTGAGTTTTTTATATGAGATACTTTTCTTTTTGTACGTTTTTCACTTTTAGCTCTGGAACCCCTGTAAACAACACACCGACGAGAGTTCTTTGGTCACACCTACGGCGAGATGATCGACCATACCGCTATTTACTTCGACCTCGCCTTTGACAGGCTAAATTTACAAGGCTGTCTGGCTGCCAGCTAGCAATATGACCAAAATAGCAGAAAACTCTTTATCATTTCGTGTCTAAATCTCAGTAAATGTTATAGACAAACGAGGTTCCGAAAAAAAAAAAACAATTTAAGCTAGTGTTTTGAAATATGCTTAAAATTAACACGTTTGCTTCCTTTGTTTCGTAATAACTAGCTGTTACAACTCAGCTCCAACTCCCGCATCGTATGCATCCGTGCTGAAACAAAATAAGACTGGCAATTTGAGCTAAATTATATTCCAGCTTGCATACGCTGGCCCAGCGAAAAACATACTGCCACTCACTACTTTTATCCTGCTAAAGCGTTAAATATGCATTACGTAGGGTTTTCGTTCGCGGGATTTTCCGCTCAGCTAGTAAACTGATTAACTCAACTCAGTTGCTGACAATGGTTGCTGTACTAGTCGTAATTACATTTGCATAAAGGTCAGAATCGTTTGACGCAATTGTATGAATGGGGTCGCCTGGATTAGGGAGAGTAAAATCTAATGAGCCATACTGATAATGGCTTTGCCTCATTAGATTTAGAAAATGAAATGTAGTCGGTCCGCTCGTGGTATTAAACAAAAGAAGTGGCTTTTTCTTTTCGCGGTGCCTTTATTGGCAAATTACTGTTAAAATGAATAATGAGGTCATTATTTTACGAGGTTATTCGCCCGGGTTTATTAGAAATCATAAACTTTGCGAGGTTCGTTGTCTTAGTCGCATTGTCAGCTTTACGGTACTTGTGAATAAAAGCTAACTGACTTAGGCTTTTTGGTTTTTATATTAGTTCTAGTCAATATTTTGAATATTAATAACGTTATTTTTATACATGTATCTGCTTTATTTTCAACAAAAAATCACTTCACAGTTCATACATTCCAATTTATTAAATTATTTTCATGTTAAGGTAAAATTGTTTCTGAAATAAAACGAGTTAAAATATGCTACCAACAAATGAACCGCCTGTTTTTCTTAATTAGTGTAATCAAATAAATAATGAATCATCTTTATTTGATTGTATTTGTCTTGTAGCTAAACGTTTCTCTTAGATCATTAAACCAGAACAAACGAATAAAACCATTTCGCTAATCAATCGAATCAGGAAAGCAATAAACTTGATGGCGTAATCGGAGTCTTCAACAGATTTCATTGTTATGACGTCACTGATCGGCATACTCAAATAACACAATTAATGCAATGATTTTCTTACTCATAATATAACAAATTGAAATTGTTGATCTCTGCTCACACCTTCTGCTTTGTTTTTCTTTTTGTTTCATCGGGTTATAATTAGTAAGTACTCGTAGTTGCTTCTTCATAAAAAAGGAATGGTTGAATGTATCCGTACTAATATTATAATGAGAAAGTAACTATGTATGTCTGTAACGCTTTCACAGCAAAACGGCTGAGCCTTCGCCAATCCCCATTTTTTTTTATTAATCGATCCAATTAATATCATAGGTATACGTACTAGGTAGATGCATATACAAAGATCAGATTCGAGATGTACTAAATAAGGGCCAAATCAAAAGCACCCGAAACAGACGTATGTATACGTCCATGAAGAGGATGCATGTAGGTAGAGGAAGCAAAAGTTGTATGTTTAGACCTGTGCATTTGGCGGGTCACAGACTCTGCCTATCCCATTGGGAGACGGGCGTGAAGGTATTTTTTATGTATATATCCAATGACACCCCACACAATTACATATACGAGTAAAAAAAATCAGCCCCGTTTTACACACTCGATAAAAAACGATGTAATTTGTTTTCTTATAACTTTGCCGGCGTGATTAACAATGTAAATAACCGTGGCTTACAGCTTTGACGTAACAGCCAAGAGTTTCTCAGTTAAACCGCGGACGGATGGACGGACAGATAGACATAGCAAAACTATAAAGGTTTCTTGTTGACTACGCAACTCTAAAAACTATTCTCATTCTGGAAGCGTCTAGTGATTCTGTTCCCACATCGCGTGCTGGCTCGCACCGCGGTAATCTCCCGTGAATCTACTTAATGGGGTATTCAATAGCAATAATTAGCCGGTCGATCGGTAAATTACGCCTGTAGGGATTAATCGGTCATTGATTCTCCTTTTTTATTGTTTCCGAATGAGGCCACAGGGCGTATTTATCCAGTACCATCAGACTATAGTTGATCGAGAGCAACGGAAACTATTATGAGATTAATCGTACCTCACCCCGAACCTCATACATACCCCGGCTCCCAATTAACATCATCATCATCATCATCATGCCTCCCGCAAGGCAATCCACTCAGACCAGTCTTGTGCTTTTCGCGTTCCCGTACATGGTCGTCACTCCATCTCGTAGGAGGCCTACCTACAGCTCGTCTCCCGGTCCGCCGACACCATTCAAGAACCTTCTGACCGCATCGGCCATCAGTCCTGCGAGCGATGTGCCCCGCCCACTGCAACTTAAGTTTAGCTATTCTTCGGGCTATGTCGGTGACCTTAGAGACCGAAGACACGCGGGTTCTTACCCGCAAGTGCCATGCGACGGGGTTTTGTTCTCAAACGTCCGGTGTGGCAGAGCTCCTTGCTAGGAACTTTGACGCGTGCGAAGGATAAAATATTGTTACTTGCAAACATTATTAATTGAAAGTATTAATAAAGAACAAGTACAAGTTATGATAGGTTATTTCATTGGCAAGCTTTGTTGTATGGTAGGTCTTAGCAAATTAAAATGTATCTTTTGTATTTTGTAACATAACTAATAATAATGATAACTAGTAAAACCCCTTGGAGAAGCTATTGCCGATCGCTGGGATAGATCCCTTAGCTCAGTTATGGGATGGCTTAGATCTCGTATCATTATTTCAATAATCCGGGCCACCAGCATGTGTATTCGAGGTACGCGACATAAATTTAAACCACTTGCTAAATTATTTGGTTTTGATAATGGCGCGGCCTTGCCACGCTGAGCTTGTGTGTCTTATATTATATTATTTTTCTTTTCTGTGTTTTAATTTATTTATTTCAAATTGTAGTAGTGCATAATTTAATAAATAAAGGTTAATTGACCTATATCTTAAAGTGTAATACAATAAGGTTACAGCATTAGATTAACCCTTAAACCCGTAACCTGAAACCTTATTGTATTGTACGTTTTATACGATACGTCTCATGTGCTTTTAATTACTTATTTAAATTTAAAAGCTTAAATTAATTATTTATATTTCTTACACTAGCAATATGAGTTGTTAGGAACCATTACCTCAAACCTACTTTGACCAAATCTTTTATAAAATGTACATTTTAATGTTATAAAGTTATAGGAATATTATAAGAACATAATCAACAACTATTTCATTTAAATCTCTACCGCATACTTCATTTTTTCATCACTCGCGTATACGAAACTCTGAAGATTTTCCGTTTTATTAGGAAGTACTTCAATGGTCTAACATTTAGCAACATAATAAGTATTTGTATTCGTCAAGATGGCGCCCCAAGTTCCACTTTGAATAATTCGATTAAGCCTGAATCTTAAGCGTATTAGAATAAAAGCTATTATTATTTTAGGACGATGCTTTAAACGTTTATCGATCAAGAGTCGAGATTTTAATGGTTGAGGTTTTATTTATTTACTGAAGCGTTCTAAGGAAGTTGGGAAATTGGAGTGGTCGCCTGTTTTGGCTTTTAACTAGTGGATTTTGGATTGATTTGTTAATGAGTATACCTTGAGGCTCTCTATACCTACATGGGTAATGCTTGAAGTTTTAGTTGTCTTCTTGTTATTTGGTTTGGGTGAAAATGACAAGACATGTTCTGAAAACAGTTGAAAAGAATTATAACTAACTTTGGAAAATAGAGTGGGTTAGTACATACATACATAAACTCACGCCTTCATTCCCAGAGTGGGGTAGGCAGAGTACAGAATTACCAACAACTCTAAAAACTTGTTGATAATTCTGTAACCACATTTTGCAAAATCAGGCAAAGATTAGTACCAGCGTATTAGTGACAGGTTGCAAGCCCATCGCCCAACATTACTACAAGCCTATATTCCCTATATTCCGGTTAGTAAAATATTAAAAACCGATTTTAACTTGATGATTTATTTATATAAAAAGAATGAATCGCTAAATGTGTTGCTAAGCGCAAAACTCGAGAACGGCTGAACCGATTTGGCTGATTTCTTTTTGTTGTGTCTGTCATTGTCAGGACAAGGTTTGTATGAAAGAAAATAATTGAAAAATCCACCGGAGAAGTCAGAAATTTGCAGCGGGGCGAAGCCGCTGGCGGGTCGCTAGTTTTTGAATACTTTAATGCTGTAAAATTTAATTAAATTTAATTTAATGCCTTTTATGCCAAGGGGAAGGAAAAAAGGCACGCAGCCTAGGACATCTGACGGTAAGTGGGATCTCTGACCTTTAGTCATTTGCATTCTTTAGACTTCAATCTTAAGACGGAAATTCTGAGACCGCTAATGCATTGCCAACCCTAAGAGGAATAAATCTATGCTAGTAATTTCACCATTTGTCTTGTACCCACAGTGGAACACAACAATGCGTACACTGCTGCTCGGCGGTAGGTAAAAGGATAAGATGTTGGTAGCGATCCAATTCGACCCAGTATAAGGTCCTACCACTTCTTAAATTCCGATGCACCAAATTCTAATACGATTCAGATGTTAAATCAGTAGCATGGTACAGTCGAGTTCATAAATAATATGTATACACTTTAGTACCTTGTCACGTTAATTGAGGGAACAATTAATTTGTGGCAGATTAAAAATGACATGGAATTGACAACGTACTAAAGTGTACACACTGTACCATCGAGCTAGTATTATGATGGACACAGAAGGTGGAAATAGGAACCGTTCAATGATTCATACTAAATTCTTAGACATTTCACCGTTTCGACCAGTGTTTGGGCAGTAAATTAATTACATACAGAGAAATACATAATTATGTACACGTCCCTAAGAATACAAGTGAATTTATTTTTTATTTTTAACATTTTTTTTTTAGAGTTGTTGGAAATCTGTAGCTCTGCCTACCCCACTCAGGAAATGAAGGCGTGAAGGTATATATGTATGAGATAACATCACACCCACAACTTTAGAAATTTATTGTAACAAAAAAAAATGCACATGTATTCATAGGTACATAATTAAACCTATGATAAACGCACGTGGGCGAAATTAAATCCTTAATAATTAACAGGAAGTAGTAACACGAAACCATTGTGTTTAGTTTCGTTTAACTTTTGTTTTAATACTAAATTTATTATTAATACAATTATGACCAAAAAGGCGTATAATATTAAAAAAACTTTTCAATGAAAATAATATCTGTGTATCCTGCATGTCGTCGGTAATACTGCAAAACCGCGTATGTAACCAATTTGTGATAGTGCAAAATAAACCTTACTATTTTATTAAAAAGGTGCATTTTGCTCTTTATTTAAAATGTTACATACGTGGTTTTGCAGTTTCACCGACGATGTGTGACAAAACAATAATGGCCGCCGATAGAACGCTCGGAATCCCAAGGGACACCAAATGGCCTTGCAGAGGTTTATTTTTAAATTCCTGCGTTATGGTGCAGTGGGAATAACGCGGCAAGGCTCCGGTGGACAAAATACTGTATAATATACTTGCTTTGGTTAACGTAAAACCTTACCTTAATAGTTTTTTATTTAACCTGATACTACTAAGAGATGGTGATTTTCGGAAAATTACAAAATGTTTATACAGGGTGGAAACAATTATGAGTCCTGAAGGGAACCGCCTTAAATCATTATGTTAGATCATTTTACTTATAAACTTTTTTTTATTTAAAAAGTAAATAGCCAAACTTTTCTCACACGGAAATCGAACCAGATTGAAATTCATAAAATAATCACTCGATATTTTAGTCTAGTAATCGATAAGAAGAAACACTTGGTTTTAGAAATTAAAAAAAAAAGTTAAATATAACATTAAGTATAGCGAGTGTTTCTTTTTAAATATTCTGACTGGTTTGATTCCTGTCTGTCTTTCTCGTCTTGTCGCTTGTGACCAATTTTTGAAAATCATTGAATGCAGTTTTTTTTTAAATAATGTTTTTCAATTCTCCATTGCATTTTTCAAGACTCTTTAAACCTTTTATCAAACCATTATTAATTTGTTTTGTAATGCATTTTGTAAGCCATCCCACTTCAACCTTTTTTTATTTCAAGCTCATAATATTTTTCTTAATTGAGCTATTTTTATACAAAAATGTGAAAACATTAACATGCAAATGTAATTCAAATATTTCTGTTTTCAGGGATGGAGAAAACAAATTTCAACATCAAATAGGGCTCTTTATAATAAAATACAATAACAACAAGTTTATACCCATTTATAGATTAAGAAATTTAAATTTGCGTATTATTTATTTATTTAAAAAAGCCATGATGTAGATTTTAAATCACCATGGGACAGCAAAAAATTGTAATTAAATACGTATATTTTTAAACTCACAGTTCCATTTTCAGTCATCACATCACACATTCGTTTCAAATACCAGAGCAGATCCATAAACCCCAATTTCTATTAGTTTTTTTTTAATGCTCGAAGCCCGAATTTTCATTGACCGCGAGCGTGGTCACGCAAAGTACCGCTTAAGTTTTTTTTCACCATTCGTTCCATCGGGCCAAGGAAAGGTATTTCCACCGTACCAGTTTTATGGAATTCTTTTGACATGGCATCCGAACATTAGATTGGTTGATTGCTACGGATTCGTAGACGGCTACGGAGTGGAGGCGCTACGTGCGGACCAGCGTTTATTGTTTTGTGCGTGGATATAATTGTTATGGTGTATGATTTATTGTTTGACGTCTACTTTCGAATGCGTTTTGTTTCGATTTTAAGAACTTATAACTACCGCGTGTAAAAGGATGAGCCGTTTTATTATGTTTACAAATAAAACTCAATTAACAAGTCTTAATCAGCCTAAAATGATAAAAACAAACTACAAGGCCTTATTATGGTCGCTTAAATCCGTCACTGTTGCACTTACCTGGTCAGAAAGAGATAGATGTATCATTCACGTTTACCCATATTGGTAAACAGGTCCGGAAGTATACACATACAATACATAAAAAGCTTATCAGTGACTTACAGACATTGCAGAGACTAAACTTAACCAAATTAAACCCTACGGACTTATAATTTAGAGGGAATATTTGTCGCGTATACTAAAAATAAATATCAAGGGACGATCTCACACAAATTGACCTAGTCCTAGGACTATGGGTACAAGACGACTTAGTTGCGATGATCAGGAATAAAATTTACTTTCGGACTCAAAAATAACTAGTTCAACTTTGGCGCACCCGGAAAGAAGTGGTCTCTGCCTACCCCTTTGGGACACAGCCGTGATTAAATGTACGTAATGTATTAATGAACAGAATATTAACGGCCTATTCTCGTAATTACACACATACATAAACTCACGCCTTCATTCTAAAGAATTACCAACAAGTCTTAAAACTTGTTGATAATTCTGTAACCACATTTTGCACAAGTAGGCTAAGATAAGATTTTCCAGTGTATTAGTGGCAGGTTGCAAGCCCATCGCCTAACAGTACTACAAGCCTTTATTCCCTTAGACGCCTCATACCACGGGAAGACATGGAGTGGCACTATTCTAACCCGGCAACCACATGGCAAATCGTAATTACATAATTATATATAAGTAATTTGTTATTATAAAAACTTTTACCAAGACGTATCGCAAAATTCGCAAGTCAGCGCCGGGCAAGTCAAATTAAGTTCCCATAAACTTAAGCTTAACCTACAAGTTATTAACAAATTAATATTAAGTTGTACCGTTTGTGGGTAGCGTTGTTAATTGTTGATTAATGGAGTTAAGGCTTTTATTGAAAGGATTTAGAAGTAAACCAAACTTGTGGTTAAGGATTATATGTATAAGGTGTTTGTTAATACTCCGGGGGAGAAATTTAAGTTCAGGTACGTGTAGTAAGGTTCTAATTTTTCGCTTCGAGCCCTAATCTTTCAAACAAAGGCCATTGTCTCTATTATCCCAAAGGCGCTAGCTACCGAGTTAGCACGTGCCACTACAACATTCATATTGAAAAACAAACGGTATCGTCATAGCATTAAGGTCGACGGTCGTAAAACGTCCGTTTGTTTTTCAATATGAATGTTGTAGTGGCACGTGCTAACTCGGTAGCTAGCGGCTTTGGGATAATAGAGACAATGGCCTTTAGTTGAAAGATTAGGGCTCGAAGCGAAAAATTCACCTGGGAAGATTCATACTATACTAACAGCCCATTGGAACCCTTAACCACCATAGAACGTTGTCACAGTGGCATAAGAAAACAATTCGTTTGACAATTCTTACGTCATAACTTCACTATGACACAGTTCTATGGTGGTTCAGGGTTCCATTGGTCTGATAGTATCTATGAGTTTATCTTACTTAAGTGCATTACTCGATGCTCTTACGGTGAAGGATAAAAATCGTGAGGAAACCAGAATGCGTAAGAGGTTATAATTGCAAAAAATATCCTAAAGGGTCGAAGTGTATCCAAAAGGGCCTTTCTGTAAGATAAGATAAGTTCAGGTATAATGTAATCTAACCTTACTCATAAACGCACAATAGATAAAGTGAGCTTGAAATATGCTCTATCCTTGTGTCATTATAAGATTTGAATTTGTTTTAAAGAAGTAAATAATACTTTAATTTAAATAGGTTTTTATAGGCGTTTATGAATAAGGATGTACTTTTTGGTTTAAGCGTGAGCAAAGGATCGTTATTTTGCACAAGTTTCTGCCTTAAACAAAGTCAAATTTTGAAAAATAGAAAAATGTACATTTGTATCCTATATTTTTAGTAAATCAAGACGTTATTTAAGCTAGTTTGTGAGAATTTGACGAAAGTAAGAACTAGTCACAAAGGTAAAAAATAGTAAATCCACATTTTTTGTGTCTCCAATAAAGTTCATATTATATTAAAGAGATCACAACAGCTTACTCATGTAAATAATATCGAAAAAGTTCAAACATGTATGATTATGTTTAATCTTTTATACATATACATAAAGTACGGGTTATTTTTTCCTTTTTTATCAGAATCAGAATCAAAGTCACAAAAAATTACACTCAAGAAACGATAGTATATTCCTTGATATACAATAAAAAAAAAAAATACACTACAATAAATCTCAATAATAGTAAGCAATTTTATGGCAATAGGCTCAGAACTCAGCATGTTGTGTTACTGGGGTCCATGCAGTGCTGTTTTGCAGCCTGTACCCTACTTCTCACTCACTCACGTGTGAATAAACGTTATGGGCATACTCTCGTTACATTAAGGTATCGATGCATTGATTAATTTGGTAAGCCTTTTGCGTTATTTCCTCATTTCGATAAAACAAAAGAAGGATTATTCAATGGAGAACTCAATCAAAGGCCGTATTGTTCAGGTAAATTAAATATAAACCCAGTTAAGCTATAATCATTATCGTCGCGTAAGGGAATTATAGCCTAGGTATCGTACAGATAACCTTGACATGCTCATGGGTTGATAGGCTTATGGTTTATCGAGTTTCCTTTACAAATGGAGAACAAAGCAATTGCAGCTGTAATTAATTAATTATAAGGCAAGTTCAATAATCCAATAAAGTACGATATAACTTCTATTACGAAACAGAAAGGAGTTGCATAATGATAACTGGTACTTGTTTGTTTTTCGACTAAGTGACATAGCGTTTTTATTTATTTATTATTTGGTTTGATAGGATACTATTTTTTTTTGTATATTATTCTTGATAAGCACTTTATTTCATTGTGTTTGCAACTAGATTTCACTTGTATTTTTTTTTTTTAAATGTGCAATTTCAAATTCGATGACAGTTAAAATCAATTAAGAAAATGGATTTTCGGGAATAATACGCTTCCCTCATTTAAATGTTTACATTTCATCACAAACTTTCGCAATTCTAATCCTTCTGTAGGCGTAAAATAAACCACTTAACCATATAAAATGATTATTCTCAGATAAATAACGATCAATATACTGAATAATATGGCCTACAAAATACACAATTTCGAATTTATTTGCTTACGACGACTTTTAATTAATATTATTTGATTGAAGAAATGCTTAACTGTTTCTTTTATCATGGTAATAATACTACAGCCAATGTTATTCATCTTTGTTTTTTTTTTTTTTTAAACTAAACTACCACGGAGTTTATTTAACTGTACTAAGTAAGCAAATTTTTAATATAAAAGGCAACAAAAGGCCGATAAGTAACCCAAAATGTGAAACAAGTCGTAAACCTCGCGAGAGAATCGAGGCCAGGCTAGTTTATACCAAAACTGCCTTTGTATTGTACAAAATCACGAAAATTCCATCCTTTGAAAGGCTAAACGTACACTGCGAAACTATTATTAACGTAACCGGGCACCCTTAAAAACATGAATTAGTTTGACGGTAGCGAAATTTGCTTGGGCACAAGTTGAGGTATTTAGGTTAAGGGTTTGCTGAATAGAATAAAGTAAAGGTATATACTTATAGTACATACATACATACTTAAACTCACGCCTTCATTCCCAGAGTGGGGTAGGCAGAGCTAAAGAATTACCAACAAGTCTCAAAACTTCTTGATAATTATGTAACCACATTTTGCACAAGTAGGCTAAGATGTTTTCCAGTGTATTAGTGACGGGTTGCAAGCCCATCGCCTAACAGTACTACAAACCTTTATTCCCTTAGTCGCCTCTTACGACATCCACGGGAAGACATGGAGTGGCACTATTCTAACCCGGCAACCACACGGCAAATATATAGTATTATTGACAAAGTTAAAGTCTATACAGGGTGCCTCTGACCTTGGGGCTTTAAATGCAACGATCTATTCTACTGGCTAAACGGAACTAATTTTATTCTGCAACCTTAAAAAATTACTTGAGTTTTGATAGCTAATTGATGTAAAAGTCTAATAAAATCAGTGTATTCAAAACTGGCCGTATAATCACTATCTCATGGTACGGGGGCGACATTTCTTTGATACTAGGGCTAAAGAAAAATAGAGAATTGGATCGCGAACATTGAAAATTACATTTAAGATGTATGATAAAAATTAAATTAAAATTAAATATATGTTTAATAACTTACAGAACAAAAGATGTTAAGTTTCAGGAGTAGAAATGATCTATGCATTTAAAGCCCCAAGGTTAGAGGCTAAATTATATTTGTTCGAGGTTGGATGGAATCTCAAGAATTACAGGACAGATTTTTTTGTTTTAACGAATAGTATTCCACATTATTTTTGACTAATATATAGACTATGCTATACAATATTAAAATACTTTTAAGGAATTATACCTTGAACTCTAAACCAGTATTTGTAAAGGTACTGACGAAACTATTGACGACACGCTGGCCGAGTTGGTAGTAACTCTGCCTACGAAGCTAGGGGTCCTGGGTTCTAATCCCGGTAAGGGCAGATATTTGTGTGATGATCACGAATATTTGTTTCTGAGTCATGGATGTTTTCTTTCAATTAAAGTGTTATATTTCTCTATGTAAGTATTTATATCGTCATCTAGTACCCATAACACAAGCCTAGAGCTTAGTTTGCGCCTAGGTTAATTGGTGTGACATGTTCCTCTGATATTTATTTATTTTTATGTCATGCGAAAACAGATTTTTTCATCAAAAATAATTTCAAAATTTATATAAATAACATTCAGATAATAATTCGAATTAAGATAATCTATACCCATACTTGTATCGAGTTTCTCTTTATCGATTTCATCATTTTCTTTACGAAATTGAAAAACGCTATTTTCTGCAGAAACCATTATATTTTCAGGATTTAATTACGACTTTCGAGTACCAGAAAAAAAAACTCATGCGGCGAGAAATGCCTTTCGTAAGAATGAAAATTCTGCGTAATGATACATTCGTTGAAAATAGGCACCCATTATCAATAAGTTTATTTCAAATTTTGGAATTCAAAATTATATTGGCATTTCATCTTAGTCCTTAGGGTTGGCAGTGCATTTGCAGTCTTGTGAATGCGAATGTCACAGTTTCCACTTACCATCAGGTGGCCTGTGTGCTCATTTGCCTTCCTATGTTATAAGATATATATATATATTTATACTAAAAAACTTTGGTACAACTGGGTTTATGTAACTAAAGCCTACATCAAGTCTGACGTTTTGGCCAAGACGGGCGCTTGATATATGATACATGAAATCTATCTTGGAAACAGATGTGGTCTTCGCTCAACTAATGTTAGTAGACACAGATTATTAAATAAATCAAGGATTTTCGCAAAACAGGCATGGATTAAATAATGTAGGGCCAAACTGCACATTTTTTTTAAATTAATATAGGAAAGTTAGATTCTGTAAGTACGTATACAATTATAAATTGATGACTAACAATTAAGTTGGCATGATATTTAAGGAAAAGAAAAGAGAATTAAGGTTGCATTATCTTGTAACTTAAAACCAATTAGTTCAGTTTCGCTTGAAAGAAAGGGACAGAGCAGTATAAATACAATAGATCTGTCCCTTTCTTTCAACCTTCACTGAACGTTAAAAAGACAATGACTACTTTACAGGATAAAAAAAAACTGGCTCATGATGTTTATGTAAAATTTTATAAGTATTTAAATGTTTAACAGTATTTCATGACGAATGCAGTCATTCATTAATAACAACTTACACTGTGAAGTATGTTTTACAACTAAAGTTCTTCATTTTTAAGGTTCCATATCCGAAGGGAAAAAACAAGACCCAATTACTAATTCTCCACTGCCCGTTTTTCCGTCGGTCTGTCCGTCTATCTGTCACCGGGCTGTATCTCACGAACCGTGATAGCTAGACAGTTGAAAGTTTCAGAGATGATGTATTTCTGATGCCGCTATAACAAATACTAAAAACAGAATAAAATAAATATTGAAGGAGGACTCCCATACATCAAACGTGTTTTTATAGATAGTGGTACGGAACCCTGCGTGCGCGAGTCCGTCTTGCACTTGGCCGGTTTGGCCGGCTAGCGGTTTTAGGTTCGATTCCCAGCAGGGCTAAATATTTTTGTGATAAGTGCAACTATTCGTTCTTAAATCTTTGTTATATTTAGCGTATTATATCATGTATTTTTCAGAACTATAACCGTCCGACCGTCTATTTTACCTTTTGACGACGCTGTAGCCTAGTCGGTAGTGACCCTGCCTACGAAGCTAGCGGTCTCGGTTTCGATCCCCAGTACTGGCAAGCTGATGAGCACGAATATTTGTTCCTGAGTCTTGGGTGTTTTATATGTATTTCAGTATGTACCTATTTATCTATATAAGTGAATTGACCGTTGCCTTGTACCCATAGTACAAGCCTAGAGCTTAATTTAGGGCTAGGTCAATTTGTGTGAGTCTCACTGTGAGATTGTCCCCTGATATTGATGTTCCATATAATGTATGCCACTATCGCTCTTTTGATTTTTTCTCTTTAAAATGTCGTAATGCGTGGTTATAGGATTCCATGATTGCTATTACATCTGCGATAAGTACAACCCATTACAAGTCACGCTATACACCGTTTATAAACCCATACTGCACTTTTTCTGTTGCCACGTTCACAGAAAACTTATTACGTTTTGTATTACTTTATTAGCTTTGAATTTTTTTCCTCGTTTACTTTTTCATAAATGCTGAGGACCTGAATTGAAGCGAAAAATGTGAAATGAAACGGAATAAAGAAAATGTAGCTCTTCATTTTGTCGATGAGAAATGTAAAGTGTTGAGTTTTTGTATTTGTTTTGGTTTTTGGCATAGACACCTAATGGAAGGGACATGAGATCCAGTGATGGGTCTTTATCGTCTGCTTTACCTTAATATTTTTTGTCATAATGTGTTTTGGGACGTAATCAGAGCTCGGCAGCGGTCAGCTGTTTTCAGAGTTTACATAACATGGACATACCTTGTCATTCAATGGTTAATGTAGTGTAATTTAATAACTAATGAAATTATTTTATTAAAACTGCCTTCTGCTACGACTTTTACGTTGCCATCAAAACAAATGAATTTTATAGCAAGGTTTTTAGCAAACCTATTCAAATAATATGTATATCTATCCATACGGTACTATGAAAGTTAATCAAGTGATATGATAAATGATATCAAACCAATTAGTGAAATATCATGACGTCATTATTCTATTTTTCTGTTGTGGTATTTTGGAAGCAGCTCCTCAATTTGAAGTAAGCGAATAAATAATAAATAATTAGAAAAAAAAATATTCCGACTTTGAGTAGGTTTTTTTTTTTTTAACGTGTATCCATACTAATATCTACACTTGACATTAATGACGTAAAAATGGTTCAATCCCGCCAAGCTCTGGTCATGATTATCGAAAGTCATTACGTTCTTTTTAAAGAAACCGCTACATATTTAAGGTTTTTATAAACCTTACCTAACCTAGCCTTGCCTTACAAAATAAATAAAAATAAAAAAACATTTTATCGATGTGAAAATTATGACTATCAAAAATGACATTATGACTTGAAAAAATATGGACGACAAAGCGTTCCCCTATAGAAATTCTGCATTCTCAAGACTACCATTTCATACAACACTGCTGCTTGGCGGTTACTTGAGGTATAAAAATGGTAGTAGGTAACGATCCGGACGGACTCGCCCCAAGTTTCTACCACCACTGTAATAATGTAAGGATTATTTATGTGAAAAAATCCAAATAAAATTAATTATAATCATTGGAGCGGAGCTCTATTTTTCCCCGATTCGGATTTTCATGTGTCCGCATACTTCTTTCAAACGATTAGAGATATCAGGATCAAATTTAGTCAGTAAATTAAATTGAAAATCGGACATACCGCGGAGTAATCACCAAAAATCTGTTCCCATAGACTTTTAATGCGAGAAATAGGACGTGCCAAAACTTCGACTTTAAGCGGCGCTCTTAGCTCGTAACCATTTTGAAGCTTCATCTTTAGCTTTAGTTACAGACATGATGAGGAATCTGTAGCAGCTTCGCTCCATTTAGTCTTGCCCGGGGACGGCAAGTGCACCTAGTACCTAATTTCGGCATTAAAACTTTGGGTATAGGCCATTTTATTTCGATCTATTAAGGAATTTGGTAAACCTGGCTGTTACTCTACAGTTTATCAAAATTTGTGGCTTTGCATTATCAATTAGACATGACTTTCTCAATAAATAAAAATATATACATACATACATACATGCCGTATGGTTGCCGGGTTAGAATAAGTACCACTCTATTTCTTCCCGTGGATGTCGTAAGAGGCGACTAAGGGAATAAAGGCTTGTAGTACTGTTAGGCGATGGGCTTGCAACCTGTCACTAATACGCTGGTAACATCTTAGCCTAATTGTGCAAAATGTAGTTACAGAAGTATTTACAAGTTGTTAGAGTTGTAGGTAATTCTGTAGCTCTGCCTACCCCTCTTTGGGAACGAAGGCGTGAGTTTATGTATGTATGTATGAACATACATACATAAACTCACGCCGCAGGCAGAGCTAAAAAATTACCAACAAATCTTAAAACTTCTTGATAATTCTGTAACCACATTTTGCACAAGTAGGCCAAGAGGTTTTCCATAAAGAAAAATGTCATCAAATAACCGGCATATTATGTATGGTAGATGTTGCCCGCGACTCCGTCTACGTAGAAAATGTTTGTCGCTATGCCCTTTGCAAAAGTTAAATTTTCCAGGATGAAAACATACTTTTCGTACCTACGATTCCCTGGAACTCAATCTACCATCATTCCAAATTTTATTAAAATTGCTTCAGTGTAAAACCGTGAAAGAACGTGAAAACGTGACTGAAAGAGTTATTTTCACGATTAAACTTACATACACATACATAAACTCACGCCTTCATTCCCAGAGTGGGATAGGCAGAGCTAAAGAATTACCAACAAGTCTTTAAACCTCTTGATAATTTAACCACATTTTGCACAAGTAGGCTAAGATGTTTCCCAGTGTATTAGTGACAGGTGGCAAGCCCATCGCCTAACAGTACTACAAGGCTTTATTCCCTGGGTCGCCTCTTACGACATCTACGGGACGAGACGATTAAAATATTAGTATAATAGCATGGCAGGGATAAAAACGGCAAATGACAGGAGAGATAATAGTAAAAGTAGATAGTTAGACGAGGCCTAATACCCCTAATACCACTTAACTTTAATTTCATTAAAATTCATGGAAATAAAGACTTTTTATAATTATTTTTGTAGTACGGATTTACAAAGGGATTTCATTAATCATAATCCTGAAGTCCCAATTGAATCCGTTTCAAAACATTTCAAAAAGATCTAAGAAGACTTTTTAAAGAGTTAACCCGGCAACAGTATTTCTCTTTCAAAACAAACCCATTTCAAATAACAATTACAAAACCAGGGTGTTCGTATTTTGGTTAACTCAAATACCTAACACTAAAACTAACAAGCTACTCAAACGTTAGTTTTCCGGTCGTTCGTAAACCACATCACGTTCCTTATATTAAGAGTGGACTAGCTGCAATTTGTAGACCGTTACCCTCGCTCCCGAACGCACGATACATCGCCCTAAAAGCCTCTAAAATTTATTGAACACACACGGATTGATTGCCGCCGTAAATATAGGTTTTTGAACGTCCAAGCATTGATCTTTGGTAAGTGGATACTAATTTTAGGTACGAAACACATTAATCAAGGCACTGTATTATCAGTGTGTTCCTGATGCTATGATTACTCGTTGGATTGATAGAAGAAAGGTAAGCAGAGGTTCCAGTCAAATTATAGCGTTGGTTTTTCAGATTAATGGGTACAGAACACGATTGGTAAAAGTAAAATGAGTTAATAGAAATAGTTACAGTTTAGCTAAGTTACTACTAACTTCTACAGGCCTTACATGTTGTATGTAGAGGATGTTTGAGTAATTCGAATCTTGTAAGATAATTGAACTAGTTTCTACTGTGTTGTTTTCTGGTACAAACATGATGTAGGTAAACCGTAGGATCTTTACTCTTAATATCGATACACCGTATTGAAACTATCGTCTCGACAAGCAAGCAGTTGAGCAAAGATTTGACAATAAGGTTGTCTGCGAAAAAGGTCTCACAATTAAGTTATAAATATAAAGGTATTACCAACGTAATCTTTGATTTCCTTCAACCTATTCTTAACAAAATCAATCCACGTGCTTACTTGCAACTGTTTTTAGTGAACAAAATAGTAACTTGAAAAAAGTTAAGCATTCTTTTTGAGAAAATTTACTACCTAAATTGTATTATAAAGTGATAGGATGAAACGTGTCCTTTAATAGATACTAAGTAAGTAACTTGGGACTAACTGGATAAGCGTCATCCAGCCATTTGATTCAGTGTCTATTTAGAGCTGTTACCGTAATACCTATTTAAGCCTGCTCTGGAAATACGGAAAATAATAATTCTTAGTATTGAAATGAAATGATAAATTTTAAGCAAAAAAGTTATGAAATTTGTTTCTGCTTTCTCGTTTAATACAGGGTCTACATTAACTAAAGCGTTATTAATACGCTCTAACTGGAAAACCGTTATTAGATTTTTCCGTTAGGCAAAGAACTGTCAAAGTAGCAATTATTTTCGTTGATTATTGAAATTAAATTGAGTTACCTTATAAAACTAATCTTGAAAACGAATATGGTGTATGAAAATTTGTGTATACAATATTGTATCATTATGTGATCTATAATTGTATACTCACGTTGTATTATAAAAGTATGCAAAAGTTTGAAATTATTCGAAAACAGCTTAAATCACGACAAAATATTGCATTACTCATATTTAAGTACTCGTGAATCGGTTGCTCCATTTAAAAACCCAGGAAAGGTCATTGAGGTATTTTTTTTATATTTTTTTATATAGCATGGCAAGGCAAACGAGCACACCGGCCACCTGATGGTAAGTGGACATTGTGACCCATAGACATTCGCATTCACAAGACTGCAAATGCGTTGCCAACCCTGAGGACTAAGATGGAATAATTAATAATTTTACTGGAATGAGAAAAAATATGTTTAGTCTCACCCTGACAACATTTTGCAATTTGTTAAAGAAGTGATACTTTATTAGTTAATAAGATTAAGACGAAATTTATTTATTATACATATATATAACTATATCTCTTTTTAATTTCCTGTATTACTTTATAGCATTTGAAATTAAACGCAAATAAAGAATTAGTGAGCTGATGATTTTCAAACCGTGTTTTTTTTTTACAAAACCATGTCACATACTAGGTTTTTGAAATAGTTTTGATACATACTAGGTTTTTGCATTTACTATGTTTTGGGTTACTCGTAAATCTGAACCTGTGTGAGATAGGCCTCTAAATGATTTTTTATCCGGTAGGGACTTGCTAGAAACCGCGTATTATTCAAAAATTGAAAATTGAGTTCTTTAGACTTACTAGGTTTTGAAATGGGGCATCCGTGATATACAGCCCTACAAAAGAACACAGAAATATGAGACATGGCCGGTACGATATATCAGTCAAAGTATATTAAAAATGTAAAACAAACACAACAGATTAAAAACCATTAACTTCACTGCTGTTCAAAATAATTAAATAACGGTGCTAGATACTGTACCAATAATTAATTTGTATCACCCAAATCGTATGCAATATAAAAAATCACCCTGTAGAACAAAAATCCGCAAAGCAATATTTTTTGAATCCACTCACAAATTCGCAGACTGAGTGTTTTTCGATGTTGTAATTAATTAAGAATCAAAATACATTAGACAGTAAGAGGCTTTGTCAAAGTTATTTTACAGGAGCGAAAGTTAATTAAAAGTAGAATTCTGACTCTCGAATTCGTATTTCAATAGGCGTGTTCCTTTTCAATAGAATGGGCTTTTTCTTTGCGATTTTAATTAATAAAAATACGACGATAAAAGTTTTGGACATTTTGTCCGTAGGTATTGTAGTGTTTGATACCTTTACGTTTCCTCCATTTATTCAAATTAGGAATACGAAATGCTTCCTCAAATATAATAGAGGCTCTACATACATACATAAACATACATAAACTCACGCCTTCATTCCCAGAGTGGGGTAGGCAATGCTAAAGAATTACCAACAAGTCTGAAAACTTCTTGATAATTCTGTAACCAAATTTTGCACAAGTAGGCTAAGATGTTTCCCAGTGTATTAGTGACAGGTGGCAAGCCCATCGCCTAATAGTACTGCAAGCCTTTATTCCCTTAGTCGCCTCTTACGACATCCACGGGAAGACATGGAGTGGTACTATTCTAAACCGGCAACCACACAGGTATCAAGTAAATAAGAGCTATGGTAACGTTGACAATATAATAACAAGTCAAAATCAATATTGTTTTACCGTGAAGAATCTCTATAAGCGGTAGTAAGACCTCGAGTAGGGTCCGCTCGGAGCGTTACTGTCACCTATAGGCACTATAACTACACTCTCGGTCAAATAATACGGGTCAGAGTGCGTTTTTCATAAAAACGAGGTTATTTCGAAGCCTTGGTTCCTGGCCAGGGGTTGTTTTGAGTGAGGTTTAATGGTGGATACTCCGAGGTCAATAGAGGAGGTCAAAAGAGCTTAGCATATCTAACTGATCGCACAGTCAGTTAACACCACAGCGAGAGAGTTTGGGTCAGCACTTGGATTTCCGTACATTTTATTGGCATTTTAGGTGTTTCTCTGAACATGCACGATTCCGGCGTTAACCGCAGATTCAATCAGTTGGGTATCCTAGGCACTCTGGAAGTCCTGTATCGATGCTCGGGGTGTCCATCATCAGATTTCACTAAAAGTATCCCCTGGTGAGGAACCAAGGCTTCGAAATAGCCTCTTTAGTATGAAAAACGCACTCTGACCCGTATTATTTGACCGCGAGTGTATATCGTGCCTCCAAGCACGAAGACTTGATTCTATTAAAAATAAAGCTTAATGTCTCATAAAACTACCGATCTAGGATATGTTAATCGAACAGTTGTGTTCACAAACCCGCATTAGACGAGTTGACGACCGACCCGAGTTGACGAGAAAAAAAAACATCTCCTTGTTACGAGTATGGGAGGAACACAATAAAAATAAAAAAATATTTAACCATTTTGTTGCCCTGATTAATATGTATATTTATGCCAAATTACAGCTTTCTAGTATTAAGAGCCTCTCAGCTAGGCTGCGAACGGACAAACGGACGGACATGGCAAAACTAAAAGGGTTCCAAAATTGACTACGGAACCGACTGGTAATCTATCTGAGTCCTTCAGGGAGGTGCCACGCAACCACAATACACCAGCTGATTTTATTTAAACAAACATACCTCCCGGTATTTTCCTCAATTAATTAAAACAATAAGTAATAGTCATACTCGTTCGTTGAAAACTTCTTTAATTTGAATTACGTTTTTCATGTGACGGAATTCCAACAATTTCCTTCGTTCCCTCGTCATTCAGAATTAGCATAATGTTAATGTTGTACTAAGCACCCGCAACAAGCCGTTAGTTATGCAGACGTCGTCGTGTCGAGATGTTATAATGATGCTTAAGCGGTGTTATGGTGATAACTAGGTGGTTTTGCCGCTGCGTAAAGTTCAAGGTTAATGGCTGAAGGAACGTGAAGCATTAATAACAATTTGGTTGTAGCTATTCCCATTAAGTTATTTCATACATACATACATACCTTTACGCCTGTAATCCCAGAGTGGGGTAGGCAGAGCTACAGAATCACGTACAACTTTAAAAACTTGTTGATAATTCAGTACAATTCTTTGCACAAATAGGCTAAGATGTTTACCAGCGTATTAGTGACAGGTTGCAAGCCCATCGCCTAACAGTACTACAAGCCTTTATTCCCTTAGTCGCCTCTTACGACATCCATGGGATGACATGGAGTGGCACTATTCTAACCCGGCAACCACACTTTGGAAATAAATAAAATGTTCATACAACTATCTCACTCTCTATTAATGATAACATTAAAATTATATTACATAACGCTGTACTAAAACATTTTATGACCCATAGACATTCGCATTCCAGGACTGCAATCTTAAGACTGCAAATGCACTGCCAACCCTGAGGACTAAGAAGAAATGCCTCTATGCTAGTCTTATTCCCAAACAGGAACACAACAATGCAAACACAATGGCAAAGGCGGTAGGTTAATGGATAAGATGGTGGTAGCGATCCGGATCTACCTAGAAAGAGACACCCTGTACGTACAATACCTACAAATGTCAACATGTCACTACATTTCAAACATTACCACTTTTACAGACCGCATGATAACTCGAACCCCAATCGCATTTAAGCCTTACCCATCCTCATTATAAAGTTTCCTTCTTCCGTCTTACTTATCTCCCAAGAAAGCCTAAAGGACCCCACTTGACTTTTGCTGAACGAAAACGAGATGTCAATTCAAAGATTCTTCGGATGCCCCATGCAATTTGAATTTCAAAATACGCCAAGGAATTTTATGCTGTTGGGCAAATTTGAATAGAATGGATATTGTGCCGCGGCGGTCAGGGCTTTTGATATTTTATCGGTATTGGTCTTATATAACTTACAGTTGTTTTGTTTCGTGATGGCGGAACTAGCCACGGCTAGCTTTGTATGCGGTTCTGTTTAGGTTTAAATAATGTTGGTCCCATGTAATTGCATAATATTTCTGTTTTATTAATGAATGTACCAAATGTAAAATCTGTATTACATACATACATTGATTAAATCACACCTGTTTCCCAGAGGGGTAGGCAGAGACCACTTCTTTCCACTTTCTACGATCTTGACAAATGTCTTTCGCTTCGTCCACATTCATACATCGAGTCATGCACGCACGTCGGTTTCGGGTACTTAAGATTCGGCCCTTTTCCAGTATTTCTCCGATTTAATTTATCGGTATTATTTAAATATTTGGTTATTAAGATAAAGGTTTTTAACAAGCGGTTTTTAAAGGATTTACCGCTACTACTTAGGAAACTTTAAGAGACGAGCCCATTATTTTCTCAAAATCCGGTAACGTATCTGCCCTTCATCTTCTGGAGTTGTTTGTGTCTATGGGTGGCGTTGATAACTGTCCATTAGTCAACTCATTACCGTGTGTAGCATCTTGAAGTTTTAAGTTTTTCTACCCAATACTGATCATAGTCTTCACCGTCTCAAATCATCTTAAACACTAAAAATGGACTAATACATCATTAATGAGTCTATCGGAGAGCATACATCTTTCGAAATAAAAATCGAGCTAGATTTACTAATTACATACTAAAACCGCCATACTGATTTGTTTCCCTTAACCTGTAGAAACTGGTTTTACGGTACAGGAACATATTCTAATATGATTGATGTTTTTTTGGAAAAAGTAGCGTCTAACAGAAAAGGATTATAAGTGAAAACTCAAGAAAGCAGCAACTAAAGGTCTTATTAAACGTTTTTTTACCGAGAGGACTAAGGTCACTTGCGAAGTTTAAGCCAAAACCTATATAAAAGGAAGAAAGTAACGAGTAAAAGTTCGCAGTGGATCGCTTAAACCGGGTCCGGACGTGACTGGCCTCTTAAAAATAGGGTTAATATTATTATACCCTAATTTTGCAGGGTTACCTGCAGACAATTTTTGGAACATCCTTTATATCAGTGGGGATTCAAGGGAGGAACATCAAATATCAGTATAAAAATACTTTTAAAAGACCTGTGTTGTATAAAACTGATATGTTTTTAAAGAAAACAGTTCTGATCAATCTGAAAATAAGAATACCGGCTTCAAACAATATAAAATCTATTTTAACAAGAGAAAAAAATGAATACAGCATGACTTAATTTGCATTTCTTCAACAATGTTTGTACTTGTACAGTTGCGAGAAGTGAACGTTAATACATAATTATTCTGAATTTACCCGTTTAGACTCATGGCGAGGAAACCTTATTCTACATTGTCTTACCCTTATAATTATTTTATTATTAGAAATAGGAAAAATAATGTGGAATAAGAACCCTAGAAGTTCTTATTTCAAAACAAATTTTGTAAATACTTAATTTAAGATTATAAGCAAAAATTTCCTTAATAATAATCGTCATATTTTGTCATCTCTGATTAATATTTACAAAAAAGTGAACAGTACAATATTATTTTACACGCATAACTAAAGAAAATATCAACTATAACTATAGTATTTAAAGTATTTTTCAATTAGATACTGCGGGTACCTACTCACTACTATAGAATTCGTTTTGAACTCCCAGAGAATCTTCGTTTTTAAAGATAACAAAAAACACACCCTGTTCCTAACTAGATCATTTATCGATCACCCACAGAAATAGCAAAGGTTCTTTCCAAAAATTAAACTGTCACTCTATTTGCTTCGGCAGATGGATCATTTCCTGGGGGGTTGTTGCTTTCGGCCAATGTTTGCTGAGCTCTGTTTATCCGGTATTTTGGTAGCTCAAGGGGTCGGGTTTATTGGTAAGGGCAGGAAGGCTGAGGTCACGTTACGTTTGCGAACTATATCCGAAATGACGGAGTGCTGATTGACTGAATACCGGATTGGGCCGGAATTTTACGTCCTAAATTCGTTAGTGGATCTTTCACTGAATGTAACTAAGTTAACCGGGTTCGCCGGACTTTCGTTTGTCTGTTACGCAAATTGGCAAATAGTTTTTTGTAGATCGAAGTCGAAAAAGTTTGCTGTTGATTTTAGGAAGGATGTATTTTTTCAACCGGCTCTGTTTGACCCGTACGTATTTTTGAGTCTGTTTATTCGCGGTTATCAAAAAACACGGGGCCAGATATACGATTGTTTTGGAAATTAAATAATAGTCATTGATTTTGTGATTGTTTAAAATAAATCATGGCTCTCTTTGCTTGTTACAACCTAGACACATAAGTAACGTGATAATATCAGAGTACAAATAAAAAAAACAAACATTAAAATAACAATGAAATGAGCCCAAAACAATTCATATAATCGTGTTAAAGTAGAATTTTACTAGTGAAATACATACATACATACATACATACCTTCACGCCTGTAATCCCAGAGTGGGGTAGGCAGAGCTACGGAATTACAACTTCAAAAATAACAATAATGTGAAATATATAACAATAATTACATTTATAAGTAAAAGTATACAACTGAAAGTATCTTGGAACCAAATTTTATTCATGTCATTTGTCAATACACTCAAAAATTAAATGCGGTTAATAATAACTTACAATGTTTAACCTGGATAATGTTATTCGTATACGTAATTAATAAAATAACACTAACATTTGTATGCTGAACTTTACCAATTAATTTTAGGAATGAAACACCAAATCTATATTTACTAAACTATTTCAATAAAACGCAAACTAAACCTAAAACCACCAGTTCAATTTCAATCAAAGTTTGAAATAACATGGCTGACCAATATAGGAGTATTTCTATATATATTTATTCGTTTTCATTCTGCGGTACAAGTATTCATACAATCATAGACTAAAACTTTAGTAACAAAAAATATATGTTTTTGTTTTTGGACGGAAAAATCACTTCAAAATTTAACATTTAAACAATGTTTCTTCCTTTTTTTGCTAATCACTCTGTTGGTCAAGCAACAAACTATTTTTAAATAACACATTATTGACTGTATCTGACATTGCGTTGTTATTATTTTTCATTTTATTTGTTCACGGTTGTAAATAAATAAATGTATTTTTCTACTCGTGTATTATTGATTATCGTTAACTGTATCAGAGTACCATACCATCTATAGCTTAACCGAAGCGTGAAAACAATTCTACAATGAGCGTTGCCATGGTAGTACCTTAAGTAGCTTCATTATGTACCAGTTGCATAAATATTTTTTAAAAAAAAAGCTTAACGTGGTTACAGAATTATCATAAAGTTTTTATTTAGACTTGTGAGTTATCTGTAGCTCTGCGTACCCTCAGACTAAAACTTTAAAACGGGACTTTTATTCATCTGCGCGCAAAAGCGTTCCTCAAAATGGAAGGTAATTTACCTTACTACTGTTTAATTACGCCGCGGCTACTGACACACAACAAGATATCACATGAGTGCGATAAAGCCGGTTAGTTTACTTGTCATGTCGGCTCGACCGGGCGCTTGTCTTGGCGAGAATGGCGAGTAATTTGAAACAACTATTTATCTCTTTCTAACAATAGCGTTTGCTACGGATTGCCGTCTTTGTCTGTAGAAATATGGTAACGTAGCAACTGTCAGTAATTGGCGACGAGTTTCAAATACGATTATTATGAGCATAACGTATCTACATATAAAATATCTTTGGTAATAAAATGAAACATTTACATCGATGTTTCGACTGTGTAACAACGGCCGTGGTCACGAGAAGACTAAAGTGGAGGGTATTTGTCTGCTTGTTGTACCAGTTTTTCGACCTAACAAGACCAAGTGCGGGTAGGTTGAAAAACTCGCACGGCAAGCAGACGAACATCCTCCACTTCAGTCTTCTCGTGACCACTGTTGGAACACAGTCGAGATGTCGAGGTAAATGTTTCATTTTATTACACGATTAAGTCCGTTTTATAGTTTTAGTATGGGTGAAAATTGTGTAAGTTTAAAGCAAAGTTTTGCTTAAACCCTACTCTGGGATTACAGGCACGAAGGTATGTTACATTAATAATTATTATTTTGTCTCTATCGTTTTTTATTTGCAGTTCTAAATTCAAAGCAAATTCTAATGCTCTACTTTCACTCTGCACATTAATGACCCAATAGTTTCCATTCAACAAAGCCGCTACCGCAGAATCAATAGGCCAAAACGGCGTCGGATTCAGCCCGGTTTTTTCTGCAATGGCGCATTATTTTTCTTTAACGACTTCACGTGCCAATATTGGCCATTTTTGCGTGAGGATAAAATGTTTTTAATGGTTATTTCTGCGTAGTTTATGTTCATTGTATAAATAAGGCTATTATTTTAAAGGTAAATTCGGTAAGTAATGTTACTTATATAAAAATCATTTATCTAATGTGGAATTATTAGAAAACGTATCATAAAATTCCTTATTTAACTCGAATTAAATTACTAAAATATTGGAAAACAAAAAGTTAAAAAAGAAATGCACTTACTTTATTACAAATAATTCTACCGCAGTGTGAAACCGAATAGCACTATAGAAACTTTTAACAATGATTAATACGTAACGCGCTGCATAAACCGACATATTCGCCATTTGAAACTCGGCTAGTTAAAGTACGTCGCTCATAGCCATCTACCGCGACTATTAGCAGTATAAAAGGTCCGGTAGAGAGTGCTTAGAAGAATGGAGCTTGCCACGGGTCGTTACCCAGGCGACTGCACACACTCGGCAATTTGCAGCAGTCACTTAGAATTAGGTGACTTGAAGAGTGCACACTAGACTAGAATGCCATGCACTGCGTTTGTTTTACGAATACAATGTCGGTTAAAAATTTCAAGATAGCAAAAAAACTGATTTCAAAGGCCGAATTTATTTTCTACTTTTTTTAGAATGTGAGTACGGAATAACATCGATTGTATAGTTTGATGACATTAGGAGTGTTTTTATATAGAAAATAATGTACATTTTCAGGTTACAACTCTTGTAGATTCGTTGTTTTAAAATTTCTAGTTAAAGTACATCGCTCATAGCCCTCTACCGCGGATATTAGCTGTATAAAAGGTCCGGTAAAGAGTTCTTAAAAGAATATAGAGCTTCCTACTTAGAATTGGAGACGAAAACAGTAAACACTAGAATAAGAATAGAATAGGATGTCATAAGCATAGTAGGTACAGTGCAAATAGCCTTAGAACGATCTTCATATATTACTTCTTTTCGCTCGCTTCTCATACGAGTATTTCTGTGTTTGAGTCAAACTACCTTGATATGAACCTGAAATACTTTATTCTGGACCCGAAAAGTGAAAAACGTTTTTTCGATTTAAAAATACAGTAGTTGTCCATTTTCGGCTTTGTTTAAGAATAATTCTTTAATAAATAACTAACAAAACGGAAGTAAAGTTTTCCTTTTACATGACGATCACAAGCATAATATGCTTATCATGCAAGCATAATATTATTATCTTAAATGTAATTCAGGAATTTAATATAACTTAACGAATTTTATTACTTTAACATAGACAAAAAGTACACTGCGTATCATATTTTATATTATCAATACGGTGCTATAGAGATATTTGCAGCATTATGTAATTTGTAGTATAATAATAATATTCTCTATTTTAACTAGGTATAATGAGTCATTTATGATGTTCATAAAATTCCTAAAAATAATAAAATAAAATGAAAACCATTTTTAAGTGCGGATTTTGATTACCTACTTTACCAATTTAAATCACTGCTATTGCTTCTTCAATTCTATTGTAGTTCAATAAATTACGTGTATATATATACGTACATATAACGATAACAGATGTTAATTCCGGACAAAGAGCATGAATCAATAAATCCCCAGTGTAGTTTTTGGTTGCGTTAGTGCCACAGATCAACAATATATTGTCACTGTTGAAAAACAACACATATCGAGCATCGTAAATGTTCACACAACCGAAGTAACGAGTTTATCTGTAAATAAATGAACGTCGAATTTAAATGACCAAGTCATTTTGAAGCCATATTGTTAAAACTAAATATTTCAAATATTGAAACCTGGTTTCATTTTATAAAAGGTGTAACAGTTGCGTAGGCTTCCAATATTTCATGTTCCGATTGCTTCGCGCGTTACGTCCGTCAACTGTCCATCGGGCGAGATTTCAATATCGTTTCGAACGAATGGTCTATTTTTTATAGGCATGCCTTTGCGGGGTTTTTTCTTAAAATACATTCGTATTTTTTTCATCAGTGGTAAAGCAAATACCAATTCTCATCATAACTACAATCTTTGTAAAATTAATTCGGTTTATAAGGTTTTGTGGTTTTATTTAAGGAACAACAAACTGAAGAGCGAAAGTTTGTCAAATCAATTTAAATTAAGTCGTGCTACCTAATAAACTAATAAAATAAAATGTCCTGAAAACACTTAAAACACACTGTACAGTCAGCTGCAGAGAAAAGGATACCCCCCCTCCTGGTAAGGATTGACTTTTTTCGAAAACCTGTGGTTAGATTTAAATGATTTTGAGTTTATGTGTAGACAATAGTAAAATCTTCAATTCACCGAAAAATCATAAAAATTTAACCTCATGTTTTTGAAAAAAATCGATCCTTACCTGGAGGGGGGGTATCCTTTTCTCTGCAGCTGACTGTACCATAATTAGTAGCACTTTTCACCAAATTATTTGTGACCAAAACGTGATATGTATGAAACTTTTACCTAACTATTACGCTGGTGATAGCCCTAATGAAGGCTGGATTAAGTCCTAAACTAGCTATTCATTACTACGTGAAATTTCAGGCCTTATTCAGGCTTTTTTGAGCCATTAGCGTCTCTGTTACGAGTCACGCTTGGTAGAGACGTGAGGCGAATCGCTAAAGTAACCCGTTCGTCAGGCCTGCGTGTGAAATGATCGGCCCATTTTATTGATCCTCCCTAGTTTACTTTCTTATTCGTAATTTCTGAGTAAATTTAAGGAAATCTGAAAGCATTTCTTAACGTTGTTAGTTACGTGATGTTTGTTTGTACGTTTCATATGTGTAGCATTGTGGCTAAGTCACTATTATCAGTCTAGTTTATTAGGTTGAAATTATTAAAGAATAACCCTCCAATTCATAAACGCACAATAAACCTATTTTAGTTTAAGTTATGATTGTCTATTATCATTTCTGTCATATTCATAATTATGTCTTAATGACAGATAAGGATAGAACCCATTTCAAGTAAACTTTAGTTAATTGCGCGATTGCTGTGCAGGTAAACGAATCAAAAATAAGATACCTTTTGGACATTGCTATAAGGTCGACTTTATTTTTTCTTTTGGTAAAAATAAACAATTGCTTTTCTAAACCAGGCCTTTTTTGTAACCCTATTTTTTAAGTTCATGCCTTGAAAATGATAACATAGTCATTTCAAATTATTGAAAATAAACTTGTTCAAAAGAAATCTAGACAAAGCCATTGGCAAAAACTAGGCAAAAAACTTAACCTCAATTATGATCACAATCATAGGCACTTCCAAGGTCGTTGTATATTTTGCTGAATTTCCAATGCATGAGGTAATTCGTAATGTTACCTTTGGAATCTCTTTTCAACTCATGTTACCATTTAGTTCCACGTCTAAAGCTGCGTTTAATTTCAAGAGCTGTATTTGTGTGATAACAACCGGAATAGACAGAAGCCTAACAACCGCAGAAAGTTCCAGAGAAAACAAAATTATTACTTACTCTTATGAAAAATAGTACCCCGAGGAGGGTCGTTTGTGTCGAAAACAAATTTTCTTGAGGATGAAAAGTTGATCAATATTTTGACCCAAAAACCCCTATTCCGAAAATTTTGTCAAAATCTGGCAAATATTTTTGGAAAACTCGCAAGTAAAGTATTATTGTAATAGCCAAAGTTTGTAGGAACTGACATTTAAACAAAAGCAAATTCAAAGTATTTTGTAACAGAATGCAAATGGCACCTCGATGCAATCCAGCAAAAAATATATGGAATAGAAAACATTTATTTCTGGCAACAAGGCCTTTTTTACAAATACCTTTTACACTGCCATATTAATAATGTAAAACTTAAAAGTAACACATAATTCTAAAACACTTTCAAGGTGTCAGCGCTCACAAAACTGCCGAAATATCATAAAACAACCCATTATCACCTTATTCGCCGTAGATTGAAAACATCGTAAGAGATAACTTCTATCTTGCTAGACTTCGAGACTTATTAGTAAGTAACGTAATACTCTTATGACGTTATACTTGTTGTCATTTTTTTTAGCCGAATCACATGCAGTACAGTTTCTCCTCACAACCACCCGTTTATTCCCGAGACTGTCCCTTTTCGGCGTCGTTATATAGGAAACACGCGTAAACACGAGTATATTATAAATCAGGTCATCAAAATAAGTCGTCAGGTAAAAAAGTATTAAATCTGCGCAGCCTGCTCTCTTTGGCACCAGACCGCAGTGTCCTCAGGCGCCAGCAATGCTTACCTTGGCTCGGTTTGACGTTATAATATTACCCCGACTCCTTGCAAATACGAGTTTTATTTAATTTTTGTCTGTTACTTACTTTTTAGTTGTTTATTTAAGAATAAAAAACAAGGGAATGAACAAGCCCCTAATTTTTTTATTATGATTATAGCACTTCATCGTGAGGGATTTAAATTTGCGCAAAACACATGGTCATAAATGTACCTTGTTTTTCATAAACGCGCAGTAGGCTGAATTGTGCTTGAAATGGGCTACTCTTGAAATATCGAAACGTTTCACTTCGCCAAATTTTCATTTTATCGACAGGCATTTCCACGTGCAGGAGTTTTTTTTTTGTGGTCACAACCTAACCTAACCTACGTAAATAATGCTTAAGATAACCTGAAACTATAAGGTGTCAGAAGAAATTAGTTTTCTATGAAATGGAATTCGGTGAAATGACACATTCGATGAAATGTTTGTCGATATTTCAAGGGGATGAGGCTTGAAATATGCTGTCTTTATCTGTCATTATGATATTAAAATTTTACAGAAATTGACAAAGATCGCTTTAACTAAAATATAATAATATGGTAAGTACCTTTTTCTTATTCATTCCTATTTTCAACCACGTTTGGATGCGCATCCAAAGGGTTTACCTTTTTTCTAATGTTCAGATCAAGCACGGTTCAAAACCACCTGCTCTGATCATCCGTCATTGTATTCATTTGCTATGAACGTAAATATTTCTATGTATCCATTTACGTATAATTATATAAAATACCAAAATTCTTCAAATTAACTAGTCATTATACAACCACAATTTTCGGTGATATCTTCCAAAAGCATTTTCATATTTGAAATTCTTTACAAGCTTTCAACTTAAGATTAGTTCAGTAAACTTACGGAACTGTCTCAGGTTCTAAACCAATTCGCAAACGGACTTGCTCACCAACTTCTGTCACAGATTTATTACTGCATTCAAATGTAGTGTCTGTATTTTGTGAATCATTCCGCTTACCGGTTGCAAAGTTTCCGACGTTGTTTAGCACAACTTTTATCATTAGGTCAATGCCAAAAGCAAAACCTGATTTGGAAACATGAAAGTTTATTTTTACCAATTTGAAAGGAGCTATTCTATTAAAATGGAAGTAATTGTTTCTACTTTACATTGTAAATGTACATTTTAAACCTATATTTCAATTGTTCATTATATATATTTTTTTAAATTAATTGTAAGTAAAGTTATATCCTAGTTAAGAGACTCAATGATCCCGCAGTCAAACTGAGTAAACAGTTTTGTGGGACAATGTTCTATCTATGCAATTTAATGGTTTTCGTTAATAAATTTCAATAAATAAAATAATAATAAATATTTGAGACAGCTAAACGAAGCAAACGAGCAACCCCAATTAATATGTCAAAAAACTGCGACGCACAAAAATTAATATACAGATTCAGTTAAGAATATATATATAGAAGATCTTTCATAAAAAGAAAATATAAAATACATCACGTATATTATTTTACGTTTGACTTTTTTAACAGATTATCACTGAAATTATCTTTCCAAGACAGGAGTTTTTACCGCTGTGCCTGCAAATACTCTTAGTGCTTTTTGCGCTTACTGTCGACCATACACAAAAACAACTAAACTTTAGAATGCTGCACTCAAGTAATAGAATTCGTCAAACATAATTCCTTTCTCTGAATGTAAGACCACATTTTCATCGCTTGAGTATTTGGCCTTACTCCCTTTATTTGCTACGACTATTCGCATTTACTTTCTTCATTTCTTCTTTGTCTTATCTTTCCTCTTTGAACCTTATCTTGAGCCAAATGAAAACGTCAACATTGATTCTTCATTTAAAATTCACCGTTATCTATTTCACATCTCGCGGAGGACTTGTAAAATCGCAATGCTCGCCACAAAACCGAATGTTGCTTTACAAAGAGATAAATTCCAAGTTCAAAAGTTGAAGGAGTTACCCCCAGGCTGTCTTGTCATGAGCAAACGGTGAGAAGTTTCTGCGGTTACATGCCACGTTTGATTAATACTCGGTAACTTTGTTTCGAGGTTCAATATGGTTTAAAAATATACGCAGCCGTATATGTATACATTTTGTTAAAGAAGTGCAAATAAAATAATATTGCCGGGGTGTCTGTTGAAATCCCTAATTCTGTTTTTTCTAACACATAGTTTGTCTGAATTATCATTTGTTCTAAGCCGGCTTTCAGGTGAAGTTTTCCAAAAATACCTGCTGTTAGGTTAGTTTAAGGTTTAAAATATAGGCGGAAATGGCTTTATGACCATGTTTGTCATCATCTAGCCTTAGAGTTTAGTTTGGGACTTAGTAGTTGAATTAGTGCGAGATTGTCCTCTGATAATTTAATTATACATATAATATGATGATGAAGATGATGATGATGATGATGACGATGATGATGATGACGATGATGATGATGAAGAAGAAGATGGTGATGATGACGATGATGACGATGAAGATGATGATGATGATGATGACGAGTCAAAATCATAAAAACTTTACTTCTGAAATTTTGATGATAATACAACAATTATGATCACAGAAACAAAAAACTTTAAAGAGATCTACACTATCTTAAGAAGCCAGACTACCCTTGAGGCAAAGCATAAAATGAACCTAAAACTTTTCACATATTGTATTAATGAATCTTGATTCACCTTCATCCAAATAATATCAAAGGAATCAGAATTTCCATTAACAAGGGTTGTTTATTATTTAGGGTTCGCGAGATGTGCAAGCGGAAATGAAGTAAGAACACAAATTGGGAAATATTTTATTGACAAAAGACAAAGTTTAACGATTTCAACCATCAATACAGCTTGTTTAGTCGAGTGTCTTATTTCAATTATGGTGAAATTGTTTGTTTCGTAGGGTTATATTTATCAGCTGTTGTTTGTATATTTCGGTTATCTTCCCTTTCCCAAAAATGACTTAAGTTATGTACACGGGTAACCACAATGTCAAAAAGCTAATCTTGAAATGGAAAGTTATGCAGAATTACTGTTAGTAGTTATACAAAGATAATGCAAACACAATTATGTTATAAATAACTTCAAATTAAGATAAATTGTTGTTAAAAAATATTTATTATTCATTCAACGGCTGAATGCAAGGGATTTAGATAGTGATCTAGACCAAAGGTATTGTGGTCAAATTTGAATAAGAATTAATGTGACAGTTAGCTTAGTAACTATAGGCCTAAGTTGGTAGTGAACCTGCCTATTAAGCAGTCCTGGGTTCGTTTTCAGGTTCGAGTAAATATTTGTGTGATGAGAGCGGTATTTTGATCATGTGAGTCTTGAATATTTCTACGTATCTAATTTTCCAGAGCTCGGCAGGGGTGAGCCATTAATATAGAACCTTAAAGAAATATTAAAAAGAAAACAAAAATTCATGAATTATAATAATCTAAAATTTACAAAACGAGTAGGTACTAACTTTATTTTGTATTCTTAATTTTCTTTGTTGTAATAAATAACTACAAGATTATCTATATTTTCAATTTTCAACGCATTTCTTCGAGTGAAATTGTTTATTAAAATACTGTCCACATCAGAATCTGTTCCTTTAAAGAGGGTTGCTAAAAAAGCTTGCTATAAATTTCTTTTGTTTTGATGGCGACGTAGCAGAAAGGCAGCCTAAATAAAATAATTTAATTAGTTATTAAGCTTCAGTACCGTTATTCGAAGCCTAAAATAATATTTGAGAGTGGCAACACTGTTTGTTGAATGACGTAGCGGTTACTGATTGGCCGACATCTCCCGCGCTATCCCCCCCTTCACAGGTTTCCCTTGTCTACCACCAGGGGGCCGCGGCGATTTAGGCGGAAAGCGCGGCCTCATCCATCATTGGCGTTCTGTTTGTCGAAACGTACGGTTAGCTACAAAAAATTGATTTATTCTTTTTGTAAGTACTGAATAATTTAAATATTTAACGGTTTTACCGTTCGAATTTTTTATATAAATTTATTTTACAGAATATGACGGACTCTAACTCCAGTTCAAACTCAAGTTCGTCATCAGAATCTGATGAAGAGCTGACATCCGCCGCGACTACGTCGCAGCAGCAACCGCCGGCTGCGCCGCCGTCAAAAAAGCCTTCAAAAAGGAAGGCCGGAAAGTCCAAGTCGGAAAGCAAAAGTAAGCGACGACGGCCTAATGATTACAGCAAGGCAATTCGCCTTTTATCTGAACAGGTCAGTGAGATCAAAAATTTTGTTGGGAACATGTGGCAATCGGCGGCCCCTATGGCTCCAATTGCAAGTTCTTCTGAATTAGGTGACGTAGTTGACGCTAACGTGAGTGGTGAATTGTATTTCGATAACGCAGAGGAGCCACCGACTTCCGGTGAAACAGTAAATGCTTTAAAATTATCATTAAACACTGTCTTAAAAGAACCAGCGATACCCAAATCCTCAACTGCTCACGTTAGTTTCATAAACTCGATCCACCATTTTGATTCCGAAAATTGGTCAAGTGTGCGTTATTCTGACGTGCAAAAGCAATATTGTTCCCAACCAGCCTTTACCGAACTAGAGTCGAATGAAGAAATAAAGCCCTTTGATAAGTTTTTGAATTTGAGTGTCACGGAGCGAGGCTTTGCTTCGATAACACTGGCTCTCATAAAACAAAGTGAAGCAGCCGATTCCGCGTTTGAGTCCCTGTTGTCGTGGTCTCGTTCTACGGTAGAGTTGTCCCCAGAGTCCTTACAAGATAAGCTAAAAGAAGTTTTTATTGAAGGCAATTTTCAAAAAAATTCTAACGATGTTCTCCAATTAGCATGTGGGCATCGCGCTGACCTTATCCAGCAAAGAAGGGACGCAATTTTACGCTCAGTAAAAGATAAATTTTTCAAAGAGACCTTACGAAAAATCCCGCCCAGTTCTCAGTTTCTCTTCCAAAAAACACGGCGGCGTTTCTAAAGTCTTTTGGCCAGCACGCACGTTAAACCAAACCAAACCTGTTGCGCAAGCAGGTCCTAGTCAAACGAACTATACTCAAAAACTGCCCCCGCAGGGCGTCTATGATCCAAGTAACTTTTATATGGCTATGCCCAGACCTTATGGTCCTCCATCTGCGCAAGGCGCTCAGAATTTGGGTCATATGAGTTGGCCGAACTTTTTTCGCCCACCAAGACCAACCACAAACCCTCAGGGGAAGCTTAGCCGATCAAAAGGTATCCGAAATCCAGGCCCTTATCAACAACCCACCCGTAGCCAGGGTAGAAATTCAGGTCCCAATGTCCCGCGCAGGGAGTACCCTCCGAAACGAAAATTCTGACTTGAACACGTTTCAAGCGGGTCAGCTAGCAAAATCTGTAAGGGTATGGGAGTCTCTGCAGGCCCCTCCAACCTTGATAAAGCTGATTCAAGGTTTTCGAATCCCTTTTGTCATAAAACCTCCACTGGTTTTGCCAAGTTCGGGCAATTTACAAACCCCCTTCTCAACGGAAATGGATCTGGAGATTCAAAAACTAATGAAAATGGGAGCGTTGGAACCTGCGGCCAACAGCCCCAGCTTTATTTCCCCAATGTTTTTGACACCCAAAAACGATGGATCCTTTCGCCCCATTTTCAACTTGAAAAATTTAAACTGGTATCTCCCCGTTCAAAAATTCCGTCTTGTGAACATGCATAGAATACCCACTTTCCTACAGCCATCGGACTGGCTCATAAAGATAGATTTGGCAAATGCATACTTCCACCTGCCAGTCGCAGGAAGTCACAAACGTTTCCTACGGCTGATTTTCAACGGCAAACTAATGCAAATGACATGCCTCCCATTCGGGTTGGCTTGTGCTCCGAAAATGTTCTCCGCATTGACCAATTGGGTAACCCAAATCCTAAGAGACAGAGGGATTCGCATCCTAGTTTATCTCGACGACTTCCTGTTAGCGAATCAGAACCCTCAAGCTTTAAAAAAGCAAGGTTTGGAGACTGTGAAGCTTCTCCAGAAATTAGGCTGGCAAATAAAATACGAGAAGTCAATTTTAAGCCCTCAAAGGGCGATAGAGTATTTGGGCATTTGTTGGGACCCGCATACCAACCTAAAATATCTTCCAACAAAGAAATGTTTCGATCTAACGCAAAGGTTAAAAGTACTACGGAAACGAAAGTCTGCAAACCTAAAAGAAATTCAGAGCATTGTGGGCTCTATAAACTTTGCCAGTTTCCCAGTCTTGCGTGGGCGCCTGAACCATCGAGCCTTGTTAAAACACTGCCAGTCCCTACTTTACCAGAACCCCCGTTATCGCTTTCCGATTCCTCAAAAAGCCCTAATCGAACTGAATTGGTGGTTTGCCAATGTCCACGGCAACTCGAGTATTCATCATCCCCCAGTGTCCCATTATCTTGTGACCGATGCTTCCGAGCTCGCTTGGGGAGCCCAGATAGACAACATGAGAATTTGGGGGAAATGGTCTCGCGCAGAGGCAAATATTCACTCCAATCAACGAGAAATGCGGGCCGTGCTATACGCCTTAAAAGGTCATTGTCTGTACCTGTCCAACTCATCGTTAATGATTCAGAGCGACAACAAGACCGTAGTCTCGTATTTAAGAAACGAAGGCGGGACAAGATCCACCGCCTTGATGGATCTTTGTTACGAAATATTTTATCTCCTAGACTTGTACAACATTTTTATCGAGGTTCATTACCTCCCCGGGAGATTCAACACCGAAGCGGATCAATTGTCTCGCTTATGTCCCGTAACCGAATGGCATCTCCTTCCCGAGATAACAGAGATGATATTTTCGAAATGGGGGACTCCTTGCATAGACCTATTTGCCTCTGTGACAGCTCACGTAATCCCCAACTACGTCTCACTGGATGTAACCGATCAGCAAGCCCAATTCCACAATGCATTCAGCCAGATCTGGGATTACCAACTGGCCTGGCTATTCCCTCCTCCGTTCCTACTCCCTCGAGTGTTAGCCCACCTGAACACCTCAGCAGGCACGTACTTGATAGTAGCCCCACGGTGGCCAAAAGTATTTTGGAGACCCGATCTGAAAAACCGATCAATAGCCCCCCCGTTTACCATTCGAAACCTGGATCGAGTACTGATAGATACAGCCACGGGCCAACCACCGCCCAAGGTCCAGGAAATGACCCTAGAGGTGTGGAAATGTGGGGGTGGGCTGAAAGTGTAAAAGATTGGTCGCAAGACCAAAAGATTTTTTTACGTGCTAGTTGGCGAGAATCCTCCCTTAAAACTTACCAACCTGCCTGGAATAGATGGAGCTCGTGGTGCCAAAAATCTAAAGTAAACATTTATGACCCCTCTGGCTCGGATTTAGCCAGATTTCTGATAGACTTGCACCAAATTCAAGGCTTATCTTATGGTACTATTTTGGTATATAAATCCGCGATAGTCACACTTTGCGATCCTAATCATGGTATTAGTTTAAGCTCACATGTGCTCGTAAAGCATGCGTTAAAAGCTATTTCTAACATGGTTCCTAAAATAAATAAGGTCCCTATATGGGATACCGAAGTTCTAGTACGATGGTTACAAAGCCACCCCATTAACAATGAAAATCTATTCGAGTGCTCCAAGAGGGCCGCAATCTTGCTTTTGTTATGCTCGGGACGCAGGGTCCATGACCTTACCTTGTTAGCAATTGGCCCTGATAATTATTTTGTCAACGAAAATTATATCACATTTTGGCCAATTTTTGGGTCTAAAACAGACACTGCTACTTATAGACAGTCGGGATGGCGACTATTAAGAAATAAGGATTGTAAAAATTTGGATTCAGTATACTGGACTAACAAAGTGATTTCACTCTCAGCCGACAGGCGTAATTTGTGTAAAAGCAACTCATTGTTTTTAACTGTATGTGGTGCCCCTAAGGCAGCGTCGCGGACAGTTGTCGCGAACTGGGTCAAAAAGGTGCTCCTGGAGGCAGGCATTCGGGCCAGCCCCGGCAGCGTGCGTCCAGCAGTAGCCTCGAAAAATTGGGTTCAGGATTGTCCTCTAGACGAAATTCTAGCTCGCGGCAACTGGCGCTCGCTAAATACTTTTAAGAAATTTTATTGCAGAGAAATAGAACAATCTAATTCTGATTCGAGTTCTGTTCCAATTATTAGTAATTATTTTAACCCAGTAGATTACTAACCAATCTACATGTTATTCAATGTATAAAAGCAACTGAGGATTTTGTATCATCATGTAATATTGAAAACATTGTATTTACAGTAATACAACAACTAGATTCATTTTCATTAATATGTCATACTAATAATACAGAAATCATTAACTAACGTGACAAGTGATTGTTGTTATTTTTCTGGTTATATTTAGGTACTTAATGCCTGTATATACACGAATGTTTCATGTAGGAGGTTGTCGATTAAATAAATGAAAGACATTTTGACAAGTGTTATATAGTCAATATATTTTATTTGTTTACAAATTGTGGTTTCTGTTCCAATAAACCTTCTAACCTCTTTTTCTTTCACAACGTGAATCAGTACCATTATCCTATAATCACAAGGTACATTTTGTTATTTCACAGTTTTCCATAGCGTACAAATACTCGCTATGTTTAGTGCAGGTGCACTCAATACTTGCGTCACAGTTTCAATTGTCACTAAGTTCAAAGATCACATTGGCGTCTGACCACCAGGCGATAACAAACAGATCTCAAATATTATTTTAGGCTTCGAATAACGGTACTGAAGCTTAATAGCAGCGTTTTACCTTACAATAAAACGCTTATTAAGCGAAATACCTTATTCGAAGCCTATACTTTTTATTTCTGCCTGGCGTAACTTTAAACTTTGTTTGCAATAAACCACATTTATTTTATGTGCCCGGTTGTGGGTAGGTTTTTTATTTATTTTTTGCAACCACAAACACCCTCACTTTCACTCACTTGCAGTTCACTTAACATGCATAAATTGTAAAATAAACATTGTTCTGTGTTTTATTGCAAGTCGTTTACATATTTAGTTCAATAAATATATCTTTGAGATCCAATGATGGATGAGGCCGCGCTTTCCGCCTAAATCGCCGCGGCCCCCTGGTGGTAGACAAGGGAAACCTGTGAAGGGGGGGTAGCGCGGGAGATGTCGGCCAATCAGTAACCGCTACGTCATTCAACAAACAGTGTTGCCACTCTCAAATATTATTTTAGGCTTCGAATAAGGTATTTCGCTTAATAAGCGTTTTATTGTAAGGTAAAACGCTGCTATTAAATTACACAACATCTACCATTTTATGACAAGGTATGTTCATGTCATGCAAACTCTGAAAACAGCTCACCCCTGCCGAGATTTGTAAATTGCTGACTTGTCTATATATTTTAATCGTTGCCTTCAGTTGAAAACTTTTACAAGCTTTTATAAGCACAGGGAGAATATTAAATGCATGGTTTATTATTATGAAAACATGTTTAGAACCATACCGATTGAACTGACGTTCCTTTAAAAAACCCACGTCCATTTGGAAGTCCATTCATTTGGTAGCTATGATGTCACAGATAAACATACAGCTATACAAACATATGTATACGTACACAGAAACAAAGACACACACACACGCAGACACACACGCCAGGTTTTAACACCGCTCTTTATTTTTCTAAAAAACATCTGAAACATCAAAGCATTTGAATATGGAATTTGTCAACGTTAGCTACTTGTTTTCAATTCTTATTTATTACCCACATATACAAGTATTTACATCTAAATGACACCTTACAAGAAAAGGGCGGAAGGCTTGATTTGGCGGAACCGACTTACATACGACCGACGCTTCGCAAACTTTTTGTTATTCCTTATCTGTCTGCTTATATTAAAATTTTCATTGAGTTGTCGCGAAACGAGATCCGGTTTGTTGGAAAGCGATATAATATTAAAAGAAAATGAGGCTAATATTAAATTAAATTTCGTGGACATCTGTCGCCTCGTGCATCAAACACTTAGATCTTTTTTTTTTTTTTTTTTTCATTTGATCGTCATTTTCATAGAAAAACCACCACTGGACTAATGCAATAAGGTAAGGTGGGGGAAGATTGAATGGGTTTTTGATGAGATGGATAGTGTTGTGTTAAAACCCTCGTCAAATAAAAAAACTATTTACTTCCTTTCAATTGCATAAATTGGTAGGTATGAGCAAGGGCTATATTTTTGTAATCTGTCGATAAAACTCGGTTACGCCTATTCTAATATATAAAAATAATAAAATCAAATCAAATGTTGTCTAAAAAATTGACGGGTTAAGATGGAATGGTCGAGGGGTAAGATTGACATAGTGAATAAAGTCTTTTAAATGAATGCAAACGGTTACTGTTGCTCGTTATTGTATAGAATTCCTTACGCTTAACAGATACAGATGATTTTTGCGTAAATATTCCTGATAGGTAACAAGAAAAGTGCAGTTGAAAAAAAAGTATTTTACTCTTACCCCGCTTCACAGGGAAAACGACAGTGATACTCAAACTTTTTATTGTATATTCTTCATATAAAAAAACGTTAACACATTTTTTTTTATATTAAGAAGATCAGTTTGGAATTAAAATAACAGTTGCATGGAAACAATTATTTATTTTATAAAAGAAATGAATACAAAAAAGTAAGTATTTTCTTGCAGCATAACTAATTTTGTCACAAATTAAGCCACTTACATGTAAAATATTAGAAAATAAATATGAATCTGTGTAACAAATTAAGACACATTTAAAATACAAAAATATACCAAATACTTAGTAATCTTTGTAGAAAATTTAGTCACAGACTTACTTACATTTATAATATTAGAAATCCAAATAAGTACTTCTAGTAAACTTTAAGAGGTTTTTTTTTCTCTCCAAACAAAAAAATAGGTACAGATTTATTATTGATTTCACACAATAGTTTCACACAACACTTCTTAGTTACTATTTATCTTTTCGTTATATCAAGTCAGAAAATAAACCTTACGTTAATTATTTTTTTAAGTGCAAAGTTTGAGAATATGTGTCTTTTTCTATGACTTTCAAAAACGGGGGAAGATTGAAACATTACTATTTCAATGTTACCCCAGCGAAATTGGCTGGGTAAAGATGGAAACTTCTCGTAAATCTCAATATATGATTAATAGCTACACCTAGCAGAAGTAAATAAAAATAGAATCTCAAATAACACATAAATAGTCAGTCAGAACTTTTATACTCCCCTTATTAATCAAGTTATGAAACACGGGGTAAGATTGAAAATCGACGAATTCACCACGAAATGCCGACCTTCACAAAATAGCACATAACACACGTCTACTTACTCCGAGCGGTCACTGGCGAATGTGCGGCGGATCGTAACAAAATGGCGGCTTAATGGATGATACCAGCACTAAAAAATTTAAACCAAATAGGGAGTTATGTGAGACTTTTAATCTTTCCCCTTTTTTTATCTTCCCCCACCTTACCTTACTATTATTATGCGAACCTTGTCATTGGCTGATCGGTAGTAATTACTTCATCAAATTTCTTCTCGAATCTACAATTATTTGTAAGAATTTGGAACCAAATTCCTACAAATATCTATATCTACACACATTATCATACGTCCTCTATTATGCGATCAAAACCCGTAGGAAATGTAGTAGTCGAAGCATTGCGAACTTTATAGGTAACCACATTAAATTTAAAATACTTGTACTGATACCGTGACTCCCAAAGTAGTCTATATCGACCCCAAGGGTTGACGACGACTTGCAAGGGGTCTATAAAAATCGGGATCCGCTATAGTAGCTCCCATTTAAGCTGGTGGCAATTTTAATTTTTGGTCTTCTATTAAAAGAATAATTCATGATTCACACATAGGAAGCTACTTACTAACGTAATACTTTCTTATAAATATGTTAATAAACACATATCAATGCGTGTCAGTTTTGTAATGGTAGCCCGTGTAAATTTTTAGCCGGCTAGACTTCCAATTTTATCTGCGCAAAAGATCCTGAAGATTTTTGATTTGATTTATATTACCCAAAACCGAAAAAACTGCTATGTGGTCGACGAGACAAAAAAGTTTGGGGACCAATGTAATTAGCATCCAGTTAGCCTCCTTCTTTGATATAACGGTGGATAAATAGGTACTCGCAGCAAACCTAAATTGCCAACAGGCACAGTACTCAATCCAGAAAGAACCACCTCGTAAAATATTCCGCAGTTCTCATTAATTGCGAAAAAGTTGAAAGTCAATTTCATTTAATTCTGAGCATAAATCTCGCACTAAACCACCACAGTTATGGTTCCCGCAAACCCCATAAACTTCTAATCTCGTCTAAATTTCAATGGATTCCGTAAATATCTCGAAAACAATGGCGAGATTAAATTTCAATCCCATATTAAAGGAAAGGGTTAAATCCAAACAATTGCGGTGAAACATTTTAATATAAACCTTCAGGGTTTCCATTTTCAGTTCTCGTTTATTATTGGAGCCATTTTCTTGGAACTGTTTGTATCGACTTGGGTACGATTTCAATTAAATTTCTGTAATGATTTACCCGCGTAGTAGTTCGGCAAACAATCATAATAATGCGGCCGTTATATTGTTCGGAATAAGTACCTAACCTAACCTAACCTAACCTTTCTAAAACCGATGTAGGAACATAGAAAATTTGAAAAAATAATTTGAATCAGATGTAAAAATAATACAGTACTTACCTAAAGCGTAGGTAATTCAACTCATTATTAGTATAGTAATATTTCCTCGTAGGGTTAAAATATAATGGGTGGTGAGTTACGCATTAAAATACATTTCGTAGTTTTTTAGATTAGTCGTAACATAATTCTGCTAAGGGTCGCGCCTTCAAATTTATAATAATTGTAAAGATGTAAAGACAAAATAATCATAATTCAAGATCTTCTCGAACTGTAATCAAGCAATGCCGCTTGAAATAATTGCAACTTATTTGTATACATAGACATATAAAATAAAGCAACGTGTGAGCTGAAATAATACCAAATACGTGGCATAACCTTATTTTTTCGGTTATACTATAGCCGTTAAGGAAAAATTACGTTCGCCAGAAAAACGTACTGTTTGCTACGTCTTGACTTTTTCTCAGCGCTCTATCTGCAGATAACCGAGGCTGATTCGCCACCGGCAACTGATAAGTCCTTTACGTGCTTGTGAATAAATCTAGGAGCTCGTGATCGTCATACGACACGAATATCTTGAGGATTACGTTTAGTAAGCTTACGTGTGCTTGTTAGCCTTAAATGTAGAATTAATCCGCTAAATATTACATGTTCTAGATGTATGGTACAACACTGCAGCTTTCTAATACACGTTAAAGAAGTTAATGACAGTTTATTTCGTTTCTTAGTATAAATTTTTACACTCAAGTTTGAAAAAGGTACGAGGATATTGTGTCTAAAATGTCTTTTTGTTAGTCTTCTTTTCAATAATCTATTACTCGTATCATGGCATTGGTTTTGTGTTGTTACTTTTGTAATGGTAGTTTTTTGTAACCATTTATTCAAGCCTTCTTGCGCAAAATCACTTAGATAATGCTTTTTGCTGCATGTTGAGACGAAAGATGGACCCATATAAAATTTTCTTCCACTTTTACAATTCTACAATGCCTTAACTATTATTATTCGTTTATTTTATTCATTTTCATCAAAATCTTGTTTTTATTCTAGCAAAACAAGATTTTAACAAAACACAGACAATAATAACAACAGAGCTATTTCTGCAGTGAACCTAAAATATAAATAAGTTTCTGTGTAAAATTTCATTTTCGAGACCTGCTTTTGTTGCCGACTTTTTTTTTGTTGCAAAATCTATACTTGCTTTTAAAGACCAAACTATTGACCTAATAATAAGCTTGTTAAAAAGCGACCTGTGAAACCCGACTGCATTTTTTGATATTGTCGTCGACGACATGTTGAAAAACATTAACCGGTACTTTGATTCCAACCAAAATTCCATCAAGACGTTTAGGCTGCAGAGCGTGCCAAAGAAATAGTCATACATTAATACATTCTAAAATTATAGCCCTTATTTTGACGCAGTCCGGTTAAAATATAGACAACCATTATTCAACGACTACAGCTAACATGCTATGACGAATTTAGACACTGTGTTCAAACTTTACATAGTGGTCAAAATGAAAATATTTAGAAATTCGTGTATAAAAGAGAGTTTTCTGTCTAAACTAGACTGTGCACATTTTCTTACCTAACTTTTCTTTTACATCAAATAAAAACCAGTTGCGCTCTTCCTAAAAAAAGACACCGTTTTTTTAAGGAAACACAATTTATATTTTGCTATTTTTCTTCATATTAAAATTTTTGATTAATCAAGTATGAAATTTTATTAATGAGTCTACTATCTCCAGGCTGCGAAAAAGGTGATGACCGACGGACAAATATTGGATACCTTACTTACAAAAAACGCTGTCCCCATGATAGTACGGTCGGAAAATAACTTGAAACAAATTCATTTGGTTTTGTTTGATTATACTATTATTTTTACTTGTGGGAGGACCTTGTGCAGGTTCCGTCCGGGTTGGTACCACCATCTTATTCATTAACCTACCGCCAAGCAGCAGTGTTTGCATTGTTGTGTTCCGGTTTGGGGATAAGCCAGCCGGTAAAATGACTAGCATAGAGGCAACGCATTAGCAGTTTTAGGATTGCGGTCTTGCGAATGCGAATGTCTATGGGTCACAGTTTCCACGTACCATCAGGTGGCCTGTGTGCTGGCTTGCCTTCCTATGCCATAAAAAAAAAGTAGTACTTCGTGTTAAATAAAGTTTTAACAGAGACGAAGTTTTACTCTCTAATATAATTATAAAATAATTATTGGGTTATTATTGTAGTCTCGAAAAAAAGTATAAGACGTCTCTTGTAGCATAAACAGAGTGTTCTTTAGGATTTTTGTAAGGATTCTGCATTGAATAAAAGTAGTAGGGTAAACTGGGTACGATTGTGCCAGGGTACGGTAGTGACAGTCGCTATAACAGCGAAACTATACGGATCGCGGGGAGGGGTGCAAGGGGAAAGACAAGCTGCATGAAAGTCTAAACGCGTGTCCCAGTGTTGCGTCAGCCGGCGTGCGACGGTAACGTAAGCAGGAGCCCACATTGATTTTCGACAGTCAAAAGTAAGTTTTTTTGTTCGATTTCTTTTTGTAATTACGGTTATTTGTACACAGATAGATTGCCTTTTTTTTTTTGTTATAACTTAAACATTAGCAGTTACTTACGAGTAATTACTTTTAATGCAGATCTTCTTGCTCAGTCATGGTCATTTTTTTTTTCAAAAGTATGCGTTGGGTACGGTTGTGACAAATTTTGTGGGTACGGTTGTGACATTGTTTTTTTTTGTTTTGTTTTATTTTAGATGCCTAGAAAACGCGTGCGGAAGACCGAGAGAGGCCTGTCTGATATTAGTAAATATGAAAATGCTTACGAAGAGGTGAAACGCGGTACTTCATTAGGGAGAGCTGCGGAAATACATGAAGTTAATCGCATGTCGCTCTTGCCAGTCCATACAATTAGCTACAGTAATTTTAAGTTAAGTTAACAATTTGACTGATTTTAAAGAAGACTGTTATATGGTACAGTGCTATATTAGTTTTAGGCTCTGGTCTCGCGTAGAGTGCGCAGGTGATAGTCCCCATTACATTTGTCACATGTTGAATCTGACTCAGTATGTTGATTGGTAGGTACATTTATAAATGCTTATTTTTTCTTTGTTGTGTTACAGTTTTGTTAAAAGTTTGTAGTAGTTAAGCTAACATTTTGACTGATTATAAAGAAGACTGTTATATGTTACAGTGCCTTATTAATTTTAAGAAGAGAAGTGATCACAGATTTTCGCTTTTTTGCCATAAAGTGATTGTTAACTTTGTTTAGAAGAAGATTATGTTGTGTTCAGTTAATTATTTGAAACAATAAAAGTCATTACAAACTATTTGGATGTATTTTGTATGCCTGTCACTACCGACCCCAACCACTGTCACAACCGCCCTTGGGGTGTGGCCGGTTGTGACACTTTCCCTTTTTTTTTAAATTTTATCTTATGCCTAATACATCGTAGTTAGGGACAATATTTTAACAATTTTAGGTAGATAAATATTCAAATTAAGTATTAAAGTGATTTTTCTCACAGATAACTGGTAAATTTACAAAATTATAGGCGATCATACCAAAATTGTCACAACCGTACCCAGCTTACCCTATGTTTAATAGAAAAAAACATGAAAATTCACTGTTTTCCACTTAAATATAATAAGCCTAACGATCAAAACGGCAAGTTACTGGTCTAAAAATAGCTAGAACTTGCGGCCGAATTTCACGTGGATATTATTGACATTGCATTAATTAAATAGTAATGTTCAATCACTAACTGTGAAAGTTGTCTTTTATAGTTTTTCTACCATTTTGATGATATTTTTCGTGATCAGAGGGGTTATTATGACGTAACAATGCAGTTCATTTCACGCTGAGAGAAAGGGACAGAGCTATATAACTGCTATAGCTCTGTCCTTTACGCTCAACGTAAAATGAACGGCATTGCTATGTCATAGTTACTCTAAGTTTGTTTTGTGTTTGTGTGTTTTCTTTTTTGTGTGGTCTGCCCACAAACTGTAGCTGCGGTAGTAACGAAAGGCAACAAGAGACGCATGAAGCATGTCAAGATGGTCTACGATGGCATGACGTCGATTGATTATTCGTGCATTAGGTTTTACTAATAGACATTAATTTACTAGCGTAATAGACGAACAGAGGCGTTATTATGACATAGCCAGCCATGCAGTTCAGTTTACGCTGAGAGAAAAGGACAGAGCTATATAACTGCCATAGCGCTGTCCTTTACCCGCGATATAAAACTAGCATTTCTTAATGTATTTAAAAATCGTAATGTCAGACATTTTATTCAATGTAAAATGATTTGTTGAAGAATGACCTAAATACTGAACTACGCTGTCGCCAGTGTGACGCTATGTGACTCTATGAGCTCTCAAAATGGTAGCAACAGATTTTTCTTTCGCTATCTCTTTCGCACTCGTATTCGTGCCGTTAGTGATTGCGCTGTCGCTTGCACTGTCACTGTATCTATTACGCTAGTTTTACTACCCGCCACTTATAACCGTGGCAAGGCCGGAACCTAAGTGTGTACTGTATCAAGTTAGGATCCCCGCATAACTCTGTGTTTACTCTAGGGAGCAGTGTATCTTTTTTAAAGATAGTTTTATGAAAATTACACTTAGTGGTTTTTTATTACATGGACAAGGCTAAGGAGAGCACATATTTACTTATAGTTCATTTGTTCAAATACGACGCGTAATACAAATTTGACGATGCGTTGGCTTAGTTGGTAGTGAGCTTTGTGTCTGCCTACGAAACTATCAGTCCTGAGTTCAAATCCCGGTAAGGGCAGATTTTGTGTGATGTGCGCGAATGGTCAAGGATGTTTTCTATGTATTTGAGCATACATTTTTCAATTTATATCGTTGTCTTGTGCCCATAGTACAAACCTAGAGCTTAGTTTGGGACTAGGTCAATCGGTGTGACATTGTCTCATGATATTTATTTATTATTATCATAGTTTCATGGCCACCACAATTGATACAAAGAAGCCGTTCGAAAGGTTTCAATGCACATTGTTTGAATGAATGAACTATATTTTAAGTGGGTTTTGAAGCAGATATCCATTTCCAACCTTAAGACTGGAAGGACTAAGATATATTGTACGTTGGATCTTATAAGTAGCTGCACGCTTTAGTGATTTGTCACTTTACCGTCATGTTTGAATTACTGCACTAATCTGTAAAAGGCGTTAAAGCGACACGGTACAATAGTACCACAAAAGTACAACCAACTTTTATTATCTTATGTAAAATCATGTGTACCACCAGCGGCCCGCTTCTCTTAAGCTTATAATTTGTTTTCTTAATTTGTTGGAAAAAGATAGATTGTAACACGAGTGATTGAATCTTTCGTCAAGTAAAATTATAATAAAATACACTTTATTGAAACCACACTGTCATTTTAGGATAAACTGTAAGCATGGTTGTGTTTATGTATAATGTATAAATTATTTTTTATACAGTTGCTCAAAATTTGGTAGTCTTTATAACTATTATATATTTCGAACTATATTTTTCGAACTAGTGCTTTTTACTTTTTGTAGCTGCATATAGTGCGGAAAGTTGGATTTTCCGCACTAGTAGGTATTTTCTAAGTTTTCATTATTTTACCCTTAATTGTTCAACTTGCACTGAGGACTCTTGTCAGACTAAAAATAAAGTAATTTAATTCTCTTTTCTAATTATTATTAGTCATTTTTGCAAATGTACTAGAACGTCATTTGATACACGTGCGGAACTGTCATTTTCACTTGAAAGTAAAGACACCACGGGACTCGGGTAAAATGATTATAATTTCTACACTTGCATCAAACTACTATTCAAAATGCAACCATGATGTATAATACTAACAAAAAATAACATTACTTAGTTAAATAATATAATAAATGATTATTTTATTTTACCATCTCTACTTGGTTATTTGTCTTCCCTAATTACATCTGATGTTTTTCCTCCATTACTATATCCCGATTTATCTTTTTTTTCCATTTTCCTGCTGTCTTTACCCAAGCGTAGGTGCCATGATTTATAACGTTTAATAAGGTACGCCGAATTCCCGCGGCCACGTGCTCAAAATAAAATACAACGGCTGTTTGCCCTGCTTAATAAGGAGATCTTTATTTAAGATATCTTTGAAATGACAGGAAATTAATTTAGATATTGGTTATGTCATAAAGTGCTTTAATCGTAATAGTCCACCAAACGAAGGAAACTCAATGGAAAAAACTCGTGTATAAGCGAATTTTGCCATAGTTGTAGGCAATGGTGTTTTAAACCACATACTAAAAGTACTGGTGGGTGGGGGTGAAGCTAAAAAGGGGGGGGGGGGGGTGTAAAGGTCCCTTTTTTAAAATTTAGCGAAAAACTCTACTTCCCTCCATACCTCATGAAATATTGATCCCACAGAAAAAATGTGTATATTTTTTTTGTAGACAATTTTACGTACATTGTACGTGTTTCAGATCATTTTTAGCTATAGGGCACAGTTTCCACGAGTTTTTTCCTCCGACAGGCAAATTTTGGTCTTCGTTCGATGGGCTATATAAGCGGAATGACGTCATGTCTATTTTCACATAACATTTTCTGCTACCTACTCTTTTGTATCTAATTAATATTATAAGTATTTAGTTGGCCTTATAAATCTGTAGCGTTACATTAAAGTACCTTATAGCTTTAACGCTTGCGTTAGACTAACAGGATAATCTGTGTCTGAATTCTTTGTCTTGGAAATGTCCAGAGAATCGATAATCGTCGTTCCCCAGGACATCGATAAAACGAAGATACTACTCTAGAAAAAGCGAGTCAAACCACGGTAGCAGCTTGTATTCCTACCTACGTGACTATAAACGGAAGTGTGCATGGTTTGCCAGAAACCATGGGCCGGAAATTAGCTTTATAATCCATAAATGAAGTTACGAACTGGAAAGTCGATTAGGCCCCGATGCCATTTCTATGAATTCATTATAAAGCCGATACTTGTAAAGGCTTTTGTTAAATTTATGAAAGCTTTAGACTCCGGGGTTTAATAATAAAAAGTTTTTTGGCAAGACAAACAAACATACAAGCTACCGATAAAACATATGCTTTATCGGTAGCTTGTAAACGTATTTGTAACATACCTACCTGCTATTATATAACATGTTAATAAATTCATTACTATTACACACATCATAATTCATCAAAATATATAAACATTTGGTGAGTCACATTTGTAGGTAGTCGAGTGAGATGTGGGTACAAGGATAACAATATTATCCTTATTTGCCCGTTCTGTATGTATGTATATATGTATGCATATAACATAAATGTCACATTTCATCCATCAAACTCGTCAATGGAATACAATGCGTCAGCAATCAAGTTCCCCTTTCATAGTCTTACAAAAGTAATTAGGTTCTTTTTAATGGCCAAAGGGATTTTATTGTAAATTTTTGGATAAACTTAGGGCATTTAGAATAAAATATACTTGAGATCATTCTCAGGCAATATTGGTCATATAGGATGGAGCTTGTTTAGTGAGGTACAAAGGGGGAAAATTATGGACCGATGATGTCCAGCAGTGGACTATTTGTACGGTGTTGTATGTATGTTGATGATGATGCTAAACGGTTATTTTCTCACATTGCAAAAAGGAGACCATCGATGCCGGGTCCATATCCGGTTGCATAAAATTTGAAGTCATTATTTTTGACAGGCATACGTGGATTCGTCATACTCATCATTACGCATAACTGTAAATAGTCATAAATGTATGCGCATAAAGTTTATAATCATAATGTTTAAGAACAATTATTGTGTAACGCGCATAAATTTGATGCTCATAAAATAATTTAACCATACTTTATAACGGTCATGAAGTTTTTCCGCTCTTTTATAAAATAAAAAACCCTAACCTATCCTCGACCCGAGTCGGTTTTGCGACTAACTTTATATTAAGTATATTAATATTATGAATAAATAAATGTATGACATTCTACATTATGGTCAAACCAATTATGACTCCGTATAATTATGACAGGGAACAATTATGCCATAGTACAAATTATGCCAATAAAAAAATATGAGCATCAACTTTAAGCGTTATGTGTTATGACAATCGAAATTATGACAACAGTTGTTATGCGACCAGACGGCCACCCCATCGATGCCCTCTCTAACTTAACACTTTCCGATTGATGTTCCCGCTATACACGTGACCTCGCCATACTTGATATGAAACGCTACGTTGCCTTGGAGTTCGATAAGAAACAAACACAATAAGCGAACCTTGTTGAGTAAAAGAGACAATTAGACGTCAAAAAAAAACGTATTCCCCAGAATTTTATATGACAAAAAAGTCTCATCTTATTTCCTCTTTGTGTAATATAATAGCGTAATTGATTAAAAATTCGCTGCTCATTTTAAGCGTTATGAACAATGAAAAATGAAAGAGTGCCACGCAGCGTCCTGTTATAATAATTTGAAACATACAAATATTATTTCAGTGAGGTGAATTTGCGATTATGAGTCTTTTATTCAACGGGTGAATAAAAGCGTGTTTTCTGTAGTAACTTTAACGTTTCCGAACTTCGGAAGGAAAATATGGGTCCCTTATAAGACAGTTGGCTACGTGAGTGATCACATAATTATAAAAAATATTATGCATTCTATAGTAAAACGTATATGAGTAAGGTCTGATTTTTATTAGTCAAAATAACTTAACAGGAATTTACAAGAGTAAAAATTTATTGTGACCATTGCTCATAAAAAACACCCTTTAATCTTTATTGAATTACATACTGCAGTTCTTATAGTTTACTAAGAAACAAAAAGTAGTAATCTCACTCAAATTAACCAAGACCCAAACTAAGTACTAGACTACGGATACTAGAAATACATATGCTAAAGATACCACCTATGATAAAGTATGTAGTGTTCCGCAATCTAGATCTCAATAACCATAACTCCTTAGTATCTGTTCTTTGGATATATTAAACTTGATCATATTATTTGCTTGAGACTGGCAAACGTGAAAACACAATTAGAAATAAAATGCTCGCTAGTTTTATTTTTCAAACATGACACCCTTTTTGCATGTTTTCGGTTGAATCTTCGAAAACCTAGAACGATGACTTTCGATTCAATAGTTGAGTATAAGTAACTTCTTAACCCTGGCAAACCATTTTTTCAGTAAATGTTGTAATTTTAAAGTAAACAGCAATTAATTGAATTTGATGCTGCCATCAAGGCGCGCGCGAACTATCTCCATCTCACATTCTTCGCGCGGAAGCACATAGGGCCATCCTTTTTCATTCCTGTGGGGACGTGGCACCATAGGTGGCCTTTTAAATACATACAAAATATCCAAGATGTGACCGCGAAGGCAGACAGAGTCACTACTTACTAGGCTAACGTTTGGTCATTTTTTGTTAATACACAACCAAATTCCACTCGTAAATATCTAGAGTGTAATAAAAATTGATAGCTCTGATGCATGAACCTAAAAAAAATACGGACCTAATTTCGTCAAATATATTATTATGCAAACGCACGTACGTAAACTGTCACTCGTACTATGGCTCGGTGCGTTGTCTTACCTAGTGTGTATGTGTGCGTGCGGTAAGTCGTGTATAACGGACGAAAATGCCGACCTTGCATACCACCTTTTTGTGCAACGTTCCGTCCGTATTTTTTTTAGGTCCGCGTTCTGATGTAATTATGTAACACTCAGAGAGGAAAAAGTGGAACGCGCTAGTATAAGCTGCCGCTACCCGCATTTCCCTATTAAGTAAAGGGATGCGACCTCTCTGGGGACATCAGAGGCGACGAATTTGATTGCTTTGTTTTTTAAACTGTGTTCTAACTAGGTCAGCAAAAACAGCGGAATACACCAATCTGAATGAATCAAAACGTCAGCTCTGATGCCAGTTGCGTAGCGGATTAGTTCACGCCATCAAAGAAAAATATGGTCACCGTTATCATCATGTTTCCTACAAATATTATTTTAATAGGCTTCACCAATTTTACCGCAATATTAAGCGACTGTTAGTTCATACATTTTAACAAATGTGAATACTGTAATTGTTTGTGAAGTGGTCTTAAAATATTTACAAATCTAAAAATGGAAGGTTTTTTCTTTCTACTTGCTAAAAAATGCTAAATGTCGCCTTTGTGGACTGATCTGTGTAACTGTCTAGTTGGTTAGGGTTTTTACAATATTTTGCAATGAAGCCGCTCTGACTGATGGCATGAAGAGGTTTCACACCAGGACACCACTCACCACAAACTTCTATTGCAAAGCAGGTTGCGATCAGTCATGGGTTATTCATTCGGAATAGATGCAAACAATTCAAACAACTTCGATTCAAACTTTCAATTCAATCGAAACGCGTTCTCTAGTCTAAATTTTGTAAAACAGTACCGTGACTGATTGACAGAAAAAGCACAATTTTAAACGTTGGACCTAGGGAATTGAAATTTGGAGGAAGTATTTCTTGGATACCCGAGGGGTGCACAAAGAAAAGATTTTCCGAAAATCGACCCCCAACGAGAAGAAATGGTATACACTCGCTATAATAGGTATGAACTCGCAGGCGGAATCTAGTTTTAAACTTCTAAAAATCTGACCTTATAAACTTCAAACTCTTCTTGTTGGACTAAAATCAATTTAACGTTTATAAATTTATATAAACAGATATCTAAATTTTCAAAACACTATCCGACTTGGCCCCAGTGTTGGTTTGTGTGCTCGTAAGAGTAGTAGCTCTCGAAGCAACAGTGCTAAGTATTCTCCATTGTACGGTAGGCAAATGCATGCATTTGTGAGCAAATAGGAACCCGATAGAAGCCTGGGCAACTCCCTAGTGTATCGAGAAAGGCAGGGGATTGCATGCGCCAGCCAGATATTGCAGATTCTTTTCATTGCACTGTGTCAATGTGAACTGTTTTTGGATCAAGAACATGGTTAACATTGTAACGGGAGTTAATTATTGTATGCTCTAAAATCATATCAGAATCATTCAACTTATTTAAGAGTCAACTAACATTCCAAAGCCATAAACTTATTTATTCGTTTAAAATAGTAATTCCTACGCTGGTTATATCTTTTTTTAACATGCGATAAAAAAAAATATGGCTGGAAATAAATAAATAAATACGTCGGTGGATGATTTTTTAATCATACTCATAAAAACTAATCTTAAAATAGTAACCTATTAGATACTTATGAAATGCAAATATTGTGTGCTAATGCGGTTATAAAACTCAAAAGACAAAATAACTGCGTTATAAAACGCCTAAAAATATTTTGTCACAGTAGAGGATACTCCGCCGTGCGCAGCTTCTATACCCGTGTCTACCTCTAACATTTATGTTTTTACGCCGCAATAATGCATGTAAGCTTTCCAGGTCCGGAGAGACCCACCTTTCAGTAGGTATGCGGGTAACGTGAGCAACACTGCATGTTTCTTTTTCAGGTGCAGGTGAGGTGTTACTTTGTACTAAAGGGTTTCGATTACTTTTCAAATAAGTATTTTATTTTTTTTCATTTTTTTTTAAATTCGATTAATCAGTCTTTATGTTTTATCATCCGTAGTCAAACTAGGAACCCTTATAGTTTCGTCATGTCCATCCATCTGTCCGTCCGCAGCCTAGCTCAGAGACTCTTCGTACTAGAAATCAGAAATTTAGCTTGAATATACATCAAGTAACGCTAACAAAGTCGTAAAATAAAATCTGGAAAATATTTTTATTTTTAGTGTACCTCCTCTAACTTAATGTTTTTTTCTCGTCTACCCCATAGTTTGGGGTTTGGCGTTGGATAGGGCTTTCAATATTGTGGGTTTGTAAAACAATTTTTCGTTTAAGGGATCCGTTTATGAAAAGCTTTACAGCGCTAATTTATCTTAGAGTTAACTTAACATAACTTAGTGCCCACCCTACGGCTGAATCTACAAATACAATAAATCTGAAAAATATCGTAAATGAAAACACATAATAACGAATTTTACTTTAAAATTCGTTATATGTTATGAGTTATGACGACAAAGTAGACTTCATTGGTTCTTGAGTTACAAACGGTTTAAATGTTTATACCCTTACCTACCGAAAACTTATTTGCGGTGTTGGTAAACTGACCGCGACCTACTCGTATGTTGATGTACGGGGATAACAGTTTTCCAACGGCAAAGTTTTTATCACGAGGTCTAATAAATTTGTTTGTAGTAACGGCTTCGGAACCCTACACTGAGCATAGTCCGGCATGCTCTTGCCTGGTATTTTTGATGTACAGTCAGCTGCAGAGAAAAGGATACCCCCCCTCCTGGTAAGGATTGTTTTCTTTCGAAAATTTGTGGTTAGATTTAAATGATTTTGAGTTTAAATGTAGACAATAGTAAAATCTTAAATTTACCGAAAAATCATATAAATTTAACCACAGGATTTTGAAAAACATCGATCCTTAACAGGAGGGGGGGTATGCTTTTCTCTGCAGCTGACTGTACAATTACCAATATATTTATAGACAAATTAATATGAATTCTAATCAATTCCCTTAAAAATAAACGAAAGACAATTTTAATTACTAACTAAAATAAAAAAACAGTGAAAAATGTTTATTCGAAGATCGTATTCATCAAAAACGAGGTGTTCAAAACACGGAAATGTAGCAAATAATCATTATAACACATTCGGGAATTTTAGAGGCTTCCGTCTCATTTTCTGTATAAGAGGCCAAATAAATAACACGGCATCGTTTTAGCCCGATATTTTCGTATTGATATCGCTTTTTCAATCACCTTTAGCACCCGTCAATAAAGTTATTGAGGAAGCAAGACAAATGCAAACTTCTCTACTCTTACATTATTATGACTAAAAAAATAAGAAATGTCAAAACCAGCAAAGTGTAAAGGGCAACACAACACGGGTCCGCCCGCCTGAGGGGCAAATGTCTAACGCACTTGCAATCGGCTTTAAAGCGGAACAATCGATTTCATTTTGTATGCAAACAAGCCTTCAATTTTCAAAATGAAAACGATTGCGAGTGCGTTAGACAATAGCCCCTCTGTTCATCGTATTAGAACACAGACTAATTATAATAATGGGTGGCGGTCTGGTCGCATAACAACTATTGTCATAATATCGATTGTCATAACACTTTACGCATAAAGTTGATGCTCATAATTTTTTTTTGGTATAAATTATACTAGGCATAATTGTTCCTTGTCATAATTGTACGGAGTCATAATTGGTTTAATCATAATGTAGAAAGGCATACATTTATTAAGTCAAATTATTAATATAATATAAAGTTAGTGCCAAAACCGACTCGGATCGCGGATAGGTTAGGGTTATTTTTTTATAAAAGAGCGGAAGAAGTTTATTTATAAAGCCATAGCATTATAAAGTATGGTTAAATAATTTTATGCGCATCAAATTTATGCGCGTTACACAATATGTCCTTAAACATTATGATTAAAAACTTTATGCGCATAAATGTATGACAAATTACAGTTATGCGCAATGATGAGTATGACGAATCCTTGTATGCCCATCAAAAATATGACTTTAAACTTTATGCAACCCGACCCCTACCCTATAATAATTCCTTTGAAGGTTCATTCAATATCTTTACAGATTTAAGACTATGAGGCAACTTGACAGTGCTGTGATTCTGAGGCAGTTGGATACAGCTTGACACCAGTTACATAATATGTACGTCCCTTTCAAATACCTTGCAAAGAAAGGTGTAAAAAAGCTATCAAGGATTCAGTTTTTAATCGTCTTTTCACGTTTAACAGCTTGAAGGAAATATGATCAAGTTTAATAAATAATATTCAAATAACATAAAATATACATAAGCGATAGTTTTGAGATGTGCGTTCTTAAGGTTGGCAATATCTCCATGAGATTTAGAGCCCTCTTACAATGAGATAGCCTGCGAGCTATTTCATTACAATATATTTTTCATATGATATAAAAAAAAAAATGTATGTTTGTCCAGTTAAAGTATTTACACGGTTTTCTTTCCAAGATAGCAGAAAACAACCGTAAACAAACAAATTTTAATAAAACCTCTCTCTGTTTGACATTTTATCTAGAATCAACTTGAAATTTTTATAACCCATGGTTTACCATTATATAAATTCCCGCCACTGTGCTCCCAACTTATCAATGCACAAATCCTAACCATAATCATTCAAGGAAAGAATTAATTAGTTAATAAAAAAAGCAACTAAAAAAAAACATATTCAGGCGTTTTTTCAAACCAAATGGAAAGTTGCAAGTGCCTTTTGACAATTCAAAAATAAACTCAACACAGCAAAATATTACGTTAAGATTCCCGTACGTGAGTCAATACTCAAAGTCAAAAGTCACTACATAAAAACAACATCGTTTAATTAACTCGCCAATTATTCTTCTATTTAGTACACTTTCTGAGCGTGTATTTATTTTCCTCGTTTAATGTAAACGGAAACGTTCGAACACGGCTTCTTGTGTCGTCGAAGTTTGTATTTTAATGAGCGACTTTGAAACTGAAGGCGAGGTGAGCGAGTCCTGTTTCCTTTGTCATAGTTGGCTAATTAACACCGCAGTCCGTTGGACGAAGAATAAGGAATAGATAGACATGCTTGATGCAATTCAAAATCATTATTTTCCTACAAGCTACTTTTAAAGGTCCGCCGCCATACTGTTAAAAAAGTTGGAACATTTGGGGGTTTGGGGAGTGGCTCTTGACTGTTTCACTAGTTATCTCACGGATCGTGTACAAACAGTGAAAATAGGTGAACTGGTTAGTGAACAGCTTCCAGTGAGGTTTGGGGTTCCTCAGGGGAGTGTACTTGGTCCATCTAACGACGCGTTGGCCTAGTTGGTAGTGACCCTGCCTACGAAGCTAGCGGTCCTGGGTTCGAATACCGGTTAGGGCAGATATTTGTGTGATGAGCGCGAATATTTGTTCTTGAGTCATGGATGTTTTCTAGGTATTTAAGTATATATTCCTCTTTATAAGTATTTATATCATTATCTAGTACCCATAGTATAAGACTAGTGCTTAGTTTGGGAATAGGTCAATTGGTGTGACATTGTCCCCGATATTTATTATTTATTATTATTATTTATTAAAAGCGCATTTACTATCTATTCAAGTTTAATGTAAACGGTTTCGTGTTGGGGCACAAATATAAATATAAGTATGAAGATATTGGTAGGTTAAGTTAATTATTGTATTAAAAACAGAACTCATTCGATATAAGCACTTATTGTGTAGGTACTGTGTTTATTTATATTATAAAGACTTTCCCTATTGTAACTCGAGGGGAGAAGCGAATGCAATGTATGTTGTCTAGCAAAACCAGTCCGTGGGTCCACAAAAACCAGCGTCGTACTTCCAATAGGTGGTAAGACATATAGCTGAGTGGATACCATTTTCGCAGCACTACTTATCACACACTGTAATAATTTATAATTAAGCAAAATAAATGTTATTCTATTTTATTATATTCTTATTAGTGTGAGATTTTTATGATTTAATTTTACACATGGGTTTTTAACATGCTATTTTAGAGCGTACAATGCCAATGTTTGCCGAGAACCATTTTTAACAAGTTGATACTCAACTTATTTATCTCCCTGAAAAATACCGGTCAGAATTTAGAAAGAAATCGGGCAAATAAACAAACGGGGCAGGGAATCAATAGCTATGAAAATCCGTATTAGGTACCAGAGATATTGCAAGTTTCAAACAAAATTCAAAAAAAGTAGGCATTGAACCGAATAGTGGAAAATAAGGCAAGAAAATAAGTCATATGTTAACGTATATTTATTAAAACATTTCCAAATAAAATTATAGTAGTTGTGATTTTATCTAAGTTTAAAAAATATAACGGAAAATTTTATTTTAAATGTAGTCATTTAATTTATACTAGAATATGACTTTACTCAAAAACGATATAAGAAGATTTATTTAACGAAAGCTGAAAAGTATAATAAATCTCGATGTATTATCGACATGGCAGAGCCCCAAGGTTGATCATTAATTTAATGCCAAAAGCTTCTTGTAAACAATATAAAAACTCGGTGGATATCTGACCTTTTGCAAGGTACGTATCCTTAATTTATACAGATTTATAAGATTATTATACTAATTCAATTACCAATATACTTATTAAATAAATTGTAGGACAACCTATCAATTTGTAATTAAAGTCTTTTTTTGATTTCGGCACATAACTTTTTAATTTCTACATACATACATACATAAACTCACGCCTTCATTCCCAGAGTGGGGTAGGCAGAGCATTTTGCACAAGTAGGCTAAGATGTTTCCCAGTGTATTAGTGATAGGTTGCAAGCCCATCTCCTAATAGGTAAATTTAAATTTTTAAAGGTTTTGAATTGTAAATTAGCCAGGACAGTTTTAGTACTTACCTAGTTCTGCACGGAACTGGAGAATCGGATGTTTCTGTAAAGATTTTTAACCTTTTTTTTACTATAAGAATATTTTACGTGATATACAATTAAGAAAGTCTTTAAAATTACTAGGTATCCATTTTAAATACATATACATACATACATTAAATCACGCCTGTTTCCCAGAGGGGTAGGCAGAGACCAATTCTTTCCACTTGCTACGATCTTGACAATAAAACGATTTTAAATAACAAAAAAAAAACAACTCAAACACAATTTGGTAAATCATGGAATTAAAGAAATTAGTCATTAAATAATATAAGTTTTTTATAAACAAACCGAAATAATAAACCCTGTTATCAGTTCAAACAAAAGAGTTTTTTTGTTTTAGTGGTTCAAAGTTAGTCTAAAGCCCACGTAACGTATTCACATTATATTTTTTAGAAGCAAGCGTTGACAAAAATAAAGATAATGCTGAGATTAACCTAAAAATAATAATAGCGTCGAAAATTGAATTTTGCTTTGCCATCTTTACTACCAATTCGAATAAAATATCGTAAGTGCATGAGAAATAGATTCATATTTTCTATTCTTTTTTTATTAAAAATTATTTAGTATTAATGGTTAAAAAGACAACTCTAACGGTTATTTAAGTTATGTTCTCCGGTGTATTCATATATCATTATTTAAAACCGTGATCACAATGATAATAAGAGTAATTATAAAAAATCTAAATTTGTTTCCAACAAACTTGTAGAAGTATCTATTAAAAAAAATTGTATCGTTATTTTTTCAACTTAAATTAACATTTAGATATCCAATTTAATTTCGAGGTCGCTTTTCTCTCGTAATTCTATTTAAATATTAATTAAGGGCCGACCGACGTAACAGATGTCGATCGTAAGATATCGCAGTTAAAAACACAAAAGCAATAAGTCTAGGAACAAAATAATTTAAAATGGAAGCTTATTCTACGTATTTAAAGTTTAACATAGAATAAGAGTTTGTTAAAAAACAATTCTCTCTTTAATCAAATTTTGGAAAATTGAATTAGGTTCATCGTTTGAGTAATGGAATTTATTTTGAAAAGTAAATTATTAAAAAAATATAAGTATTCATAAATTGTTTTTTTTTACAAAGCGCTCGATTATTCGTCTAGTATTTATAACTTTTATAAGGTATTTGTTTCAATACGAGAACTAATATTTACCTCAGTTTGTTTATTATTTGAAACTTGTGGGAGGACCTTGTGCAGGGTCCGTCCGGGTTGGTACCACCATCTTATCCATTAACCAACCGCCAAGCAGCAGTGTTCGCATTGTTGTGTTCCGGTTTGGGGATAAGGCCGGTGAAATGACTAGCATAAAGGCATTCCATCTTAGTCGCTCAGGGTTGGCCAACGCATTTGCAGTCTTGTGAATGCGAATGTCTATGAGTCACAGTTTCCACTTACCATCAGGTGGCCTGTGTGCTCGTTTGCCTTCCCATGATATAAAAAAAAAACTTTTGTTGTGTTGTTATTATAACGGCTTTTTTGTTCTTAATCTCTTCATAGTACAAGTCTTATCCCGCCGTCTGTCCCTCTGTATGTACGCTCTTCCAAGCAACGCAACGGATTTTAAAGTGGTTTTCATCAATATAAGAATTCTTGGTCCTTTTTAAAGTGCGTATATAAATACGCTTTCATTTTCACCGTATATCTTTTGAGTTGAGATTTAATTTTGGCGAGTACGAGACGATTTAAATGACGACATGGGGATTTGCTCTTCCGCAAAACGGATTCATTATGCTTAATCGCGAGATCCCGTAAGTATGATTGCCACAGATTTGGATCTTTTTACTTCCTCCTTTTTATTGGGTATATGTATTACAATTTTACCTTCCAGTTTTGTTTGGATTTCCAAAATGTGTTTAGTTTTTTACGTCATGTCGTAATATTTCACATTTGCAAGAATATTTTTTTGTTTTGATGGCTCATTTAGATAACTCGATATTATCAGTTAGGTACTATTCTCAATTCGTGCAATTATTGCTAACCGCGTTGTATTGCAAAGCAATGAGAGCAACTTGTTCTTTAAATGAAAGAGTAAAAAAGGCTCTTACAAAACAAACAAGTCGTTGGTTAATCCTGTCCCTTTCACGCCAATTCGCCTCACTTCTAAATAGAAAAGGATATAAGAAGTTCCAATTTTATTTTTAAGAGCGCGTAGCAAGTTTCTCGGTTCGTTTAGCTGGATGAGACACGGACAACTAAACAATGAATTTATTTGTTCAGAAAACTATCTTTTGTTCCGCTCGACTAGAAACTTACACATACATTATTTATTTACACGAGTTTTAACTTATATCTAAGAGTATAAAGTTACAAAGTAAAGTTTTGTACACAATAGGTTTACAGGAGCGATTTCCAAGTTGGTAAAACCATATTGAGATAGTTATCGTATTGTTTATGACTCAGCTCGGCTTGTTTACTGTCAAGTTTTTTTTTTATTTTTTTTTATAGCATGGGAAGGCAAACGAGCACACAGGCCACCTGATGGTGAATGGAAACTGTGACCCATAGACATTCGCATTCACAAGACTGCAATGCGTTGCCAACCCTGAGGACTAAGATGGAATGCCTCTATGCTAGTGATTCACCGGCTGTCTTATCCCTAAACCGGAGCACAACGATGCGAACACTGCTGCTTGGCGGTAGGTTAATGGATAAGATGGTGATACCAACCCGGACGGATCCTGCACAAGGTCCTCCCACAAGTGAGTAAGTAAATAAGAGTTATGGTAAGGTTGACAATACAATTTCAATCAGTTGGAAACAAAATCATTGTATGCCTTCGATTTTGACACTGCCAAATATCGTTGTCTATCTTCAGTCAAATTCAAGTAGTGTGTAGGTAGTTATTACGGTGCGCCATTCGCCTCTCCAGGTTTCACTGAAAACCAGCGTCACGGTATATCTAACCAATATATCGTGGCATAAAAAGCTGAGTGGAGACCATTTTGGGCTTGATGCAATTAAGGCATTATTTAGAATTTAAGTTGATTTAGTTAAACAAATTGTATTATTATTATTACTATTTTTAACTTAAGTGCTTTAAGTGCCAAATAAATTTTATTTCATTTCATTTTTCATTTCATTTCAAATAACATAAAATAACAGTTTACCCAATGATTATGAAAGGTTCTCGTTTATTATAAATACGTATGACTATTTTTCCATATTAAGAGAATTGTGAAGCTCCGCTAAAATCGCGTAGATGTCAAAAAATATCAAACAAATTTAGCTCCAGCCGTTAACGTTCCTCACCCCCCCTATATCAAGTCCGATTTCCACGATTTTTGTATATGATGAAGTTATTATAAAGAACTAGGTCTGTAAGTTTCTGTATTTTATTTTTTAAATTTGTTTCATTTTAAGAAGTATTTTCGTGGAAAGGAAAACGTACTCACATAGTTTTTCATGATATCTACAACATATTCAAAAATCGTGAAAATCGGACTAGGTTGAAGGGTAGAGAAACGTTTTCGCATTTTGTATGGAAATTTTAGGCTTCACAATCCAAAGCCAAATAAAAGTAATGTCTCTTTATTGCTATGTTTTAAGATGCAAATACAATCATAAACTAACATCAAAGCAACGTAAGGTAGTGCAAAACATATCAACACAATAAAATAACTAAGGCTTTCAATATAACATCAAAAGATATCTAAACAAGGTCTTTTAGTATTACAAAAGGATAATTACGAAGATAAATTAAAACAGATACGTAATAAATATTAAATTCAATGAGGACTCGTAAAGGTCACGCGTGCCTTCTGATACTCCGAAAAGATTACGTATTTTTATTTTAGAGTGACTACAGAGAAACAAAAAATTACTTCACGTAATATTTTTGCAGTCTTGAGAGATTCTTTAATATATTTTATAATTGGGATTGTTCATATTTTTACAATTACTCTAATTCGAAAACCATTTCGAGAAATAGGGTTTTAAAGACGTTCTGCATTATTAGGTTTGTGAAATATTTACGTATTTTGGATATTTCAACATAAGTACATTTAAACTTTGTTTGACCTATGTATATATTACGAGTCAGACGAAAGCCGCTTGAAATAGTATGTTTTAATACACTATTAAATTCACTTTTTAAAAGTAAAACGTAAGAGCTAAAACGTAAGATACATCTTACGCTTTAGCTCAAACGCTGCAAATAGTACGTTTTAATACACTATTACAATTACTTTTTGTCATTAGACTTTTAGTCACTTAATTGTTGTAATTTATTGGAAAAGCGAACCCAAATTTGAAATAATCATGTCATCCATAAAATGTCTGCCGAATAAATAAAGATATTAAAACAAAACTATTCGGTCAAATACAAAATTAATGAAATCGGTCTCTTAAAATTACCTAAAAACGGTAAGTTTTTTTTTTCGGTCTATCCCAATTTCAGTTATTGTTTCATTAAAGTAAAGCTTAAAGTTGTGGCTCAACAACAACATGAGTTTTAGTGTTGATCCTTAGCTCTGTTGTAGGTTTTCAGTGCTGTTAACGTATTTAGTATTTTTCTATTACGTATCTAAGTATTTATTTAATTAAATTAGTTTTTCATGTTTCTCGGATGTATGTATTTTTTTTCTGTTATTTTATTCCTTTGTCTATCCTGTTGCATTTTGTTGGTTAAATAAAAGAGATCCCATAAGTTCCTCTATGTACATTATCTATATTTCTATATCGATGCAACGGTTTATGTGCAATATAGTTTTTTATTTTTGTTATTTGTGTGATGAGCACGAGTATTCGTTTCTGAGTCTTTTATGTTTTCTATGTATTTAAGTATGTATTTATTTATCTATATTAGTATTTATATCGTTGTCTAGTACTAGTTTGGGACTAGGTCAATTTGTGTGAGATCGTCCCTCGTTATTTAATATTTTATTTATTTATTTATCATACATACATGCAAATTAACCCTATGCTATTTGTTGGAAATGTGACATCCGTGGTCAGTAATTACTCTTATCAAATAAACCACTGCGCTTCTACTTTTGATACTTATACCATACTAAATATACTCGTATTTAGGTTGAAGTTATGTTTCAAATTTCAAATTGATTGCAAAATTAAACCCCGACCCGTTAAACGAACACAAAGACTCCGAAGAAAAAGAGCTGAAAAAACAAGGTGAATAAAATTTACCGTAAAATGGGGCTATTTGGTAATCACGGGGCTATTTGGAACTAAGTAATCATAAGCTTTTAGTTGATATATTTTTTGTCATGGCTATGCTAGAACTGTAAAATTTGTTGTCAGGCTAAGTTTTTAGTTCTATTATTGCCATGACAAAAATATATCAACTAAAAGCTTATAATTACTTGGGTTCCAAATAGCCTCGTGGTTCCCAAATAGCCCCGTTTTACGGTACATGTTTGTAAATTTATTGATTTTAGACAGTTTTATTTATTTTACACCACATTAAAAAAGGGTAAATAAAATTATAAAGATTTTCCACAGTGCTAACCTACTTATAATTAAATACTAAATTTAACAACACTTATGGAAAATTACAGCATTTATATAGGTAAATGATAGCGTGAACTTGAACCAGGAAATACCGCAATTGATAAAAATAATATTATACATTATTTTATTTATTTCTTCATTCATTATCCTCGATTTTTTGCGAGACTAAAGCACTACCATCGATGTTTATAATATAATTATTAATTTGTTATGTAACATAATAATAATTTGTACTAGCGGTTCGTCCCGGCATCGACCAGGATTTATTTTATATTAGCCTTGTTCATACAACTAGGAACCCAGCAATTTTTATTTATTCAAAATTTGTCTAGCATCTCTAGTTTTTGCAAGACTATCGCACAGCAATTTGTTTTTTTTTTATATAATTGGATAGATTTATTATTCAGGACAGTTTTATATTAAATATATTCTGTGAAAAATTCTAATACTAAATGCATCACCGTTTACGGAAAATAACAACACATATAGGTACCTAATAAAAAGCTTAAGCTAATACTTTATATTCAATATTTTATTTATATTTGCATTTTTTCCTTCCAGATTAGTATAAATAGCTGAAGAACTAATTAGTCTTTATTTCCGTATTTGCAGTCCACTTCACAATTTGAACCATCAAGCTAGAGCTAGGTAGTTGGCTGTACAGTTTCATCATGAATATCATGATGCCAAAAAGTGCGTTTTGGTTCAGTATATTTTTTATTGGCGTTCACTGCAGTGTTGTCACACTTCCAGGTAAGAAATTTAAAATGGTCAATCAAATATATAAAGGCTCAAATTTTTTTGATCATACTTTTTACTTGTGGATTTTGTTTTATAGCTGCCTTGAAGCAACACATTATAAGGAAAACGCAGAACGCTTCAGACATCGCTCCGGGCAAGTTTATATCGGGTAAATTGTTATTTTCTACCTTGGTTAAACAATATATCTAATTCACAGATACATTAGTCTACACGAACGACAAGATAGTCTAGTTGGCTATTGACTCTGCCCACAAATCCCGGTGAGGGCAGATATTTGAGAGACGAGCGCTAGTATTTGTTGTCTTGGGTGTTTGTATATTTAAGTATCTACACCGTGTTTTTTTTTACGATAACTTTAAGGGAACGTTCTTTAGGTCATGCGACATGCCTTCCTGACCCGGCCAATAGAAGGAACACGTCGTAAACGAAATGTACTAAATCTTAAACCAAACTTAAAATAATAATAATGTCCGGCGTGACCTTTGGACAAAGAGTGGGTTTATATCATGGAGCTAAAGGAAACGAATTAGTAAGTTGAATACAATCTTTATTACTACTCTTTCTGTAACATTATAGATATACTGAATTTAATTGTAAACCTTTAGGTTTGAAGCGACCAGACATTTTAAACATTAAAAGCTCAGCAAAAGCATGGGTCGTGCTTAATTACTATGGTTCTTATGATAGGTTCACAATTATCCATGCTAAAGTTGGTTAGTCCCTAAGGAACCTAATGCCATCAATTCCAATATCCAATTTTACTTTTATATCCTAATTCCCTAGTTTAATTAAATAATTAATTCACAGACCTCAATCTGAAGTAACCTTACTGCAAAGGGCTGTCTGGCTGCAGACAGGATCAGGGCAGTGTGAGTTGAAACGCGATGCTCTGGGCGTCGACTCTATGCAGACTCCTTTGTGCAAGCCGCACAGTAAGCGCGCAAAGATATAAGGTTCAGGCGGCGCAAGCAGTAAGATCCCCTAACATTGAAGAGCTCTAAGCAGTTTGTTGCAGAAGGATAAAGAAGAAAATAGTCAAGGTCTTGCTACACAAACAAAAGGCGGCTGGTAAAATGTCCTAGCCCGCACTACTAAATTACACAAAATTAGCAACCCTTAGCTTCTTCATTCACAGACTAAATCTCTTGTGCAAAGTGAAATTTACTAAACATGTGCTTTCAAAGTTCTGAAGAAAAGGAAAGCAAACACAAACTTGACAGATGTGATGATATCAAAATTACTATCAGCACACAACTGTTTGAAAATAAATCTAAATTATCTGCATTCTAAATTATCTTTGTATCCTTTCTAAATCTGAATTATCTAAATTGACTGTTCTAAATTTCAATTGTTTAAATTTCTTAATTTATTCCTAAGTTTCTAAATTTCTAAATTTGTTCCTAAATTTCATAATTTCCAAATTTTCTAGGTTTTCTAAATTTCCCTAAATTTCTAAATATCAATTGTCTGAATTTCTTAATTTCCCTAAATTTCCCATCCAGCTGGAAAGAACCAAATTGCTTCGATTAGGTAATGCACATGGCAGAAATTAAGCGGAGAGCAGAGTAAAGCAGATCAAAAGATGCTTACCGGAGACCATCCAATAGAGATTATCTCAAACGCTGACTTTCCCTCCATCCCGGCATAAATAACCCTCTCTTAGGGTTTGAAGAACTGAAAGTTAACCACGAGGTTAAGAAACTTGGTTACATGGTGCACATGTATTATTCCAACAAAATAAATACTCACGATTTTGATACTGCCAAAAAATAACTCTTGAATCTGCTGCTCCTTTGCCAAATAAGCCACAGGAGACTTCTATCAAAATAAGGACCTCCGTCCTGCACAAGATGAATCAAGCTTCTTTTGGCACACATCTTGAGATGCCTGTTATATGCAAAATCCAGCCAAGATGGCTCAAGGACACAACCACGGGAGCACCCTGGAGCACCCTCAAATGAAGAAATTCTCCCACAATATTTACCCCAGAATTTACCCTGAAACGACTTACTTTCTAACTTTGGTATTACTGATTTGTAAAACAATAAAACCGTTGATTGAGAAAGCAACCATTTACTGTTCTTCCTGAATCCTAAATTCTTACAAAACTTTGGTTTAGCAAATACTTTCATACATTAATGTAAAATGAAATAAAGTACTAGACTTTGATGTTTACTTTATTTCCCAACAATCGAGTAGAAAATCTAAGGCTGACAACCCTAATTCAAAATTAGACACCAAACGTCAATGCAGTTACCAGCCTCTAAAATTACTCGAGAATGCTGCTAGTTCTCAGTTTGGGTTTGTTTAAGTCATGATAAAAACGCAACGTAACAGTCAAATAAAGTTAATTTCCCGAAGACAGACAAATGATAACTGTTACGGTTTCAAAGATGTTTATCAATTTAATCAGTTAATCACGTTGAACTAGTGTAAAAGGCTCTTAATTGTGTGTGTGTATGTCACGCCAACATTGACGTATTTGACACTGACTATGAGTTAACTCTAAAAGCCCTTTTAGAATTACCAAAGATACAACATTTAATTAGTTTTTGTTTTGCAATATTTATAAACCTAATCTACCACTTAGTTTCTATGGATGTACCTAATAATATGCCGAAGTTACGGTGTTATAATAAGTAAGTTTTTCGTTGCCTGGTACCCATAGTAAAGCCTAGAGCTTAGTTTGGGGCTAGATCACGATGTACGAGATTGTTCCCAGTTTTTTTATTTTTTTTATTTATATCATGCAAATAAGTTGCACCAAATATTTTTTCCATTTTCAAAGCCTACGCCTCATTTACTTGATTTCTTAACAGGAGGCGAACCAGCTCGAGTGGGCCAGTTCCCCTGGATTGTTCTGCTGTCGATCAGAGACAGGAAACTTAATACCACCTACATGTGTGGCGGCTCCCTCATCGGGAAACGCCACGTCCTCACCGCTGCGCACTGCCTTACCCACGAGTTTAAACACTTCAAAGAGTAAGTAATCCCATGTGCATATAATTTTAAAATAATTTACAATATTGAATGCTAACCCCCATACACGTTTAGTCATAGAAACGTTACAACTTTGTGGATTTCCATCTTTCATGTTCTAAGTTAAGCTTTAGCGAAGAGACCATTTTTTGGAGCGCATTTTATACTATGTACGTATATTCCAATAATTTCTGAGAATTAGGAAACCGTCACGGAGAGAAGATAGCCGATTGAAACGTGTCTGAGGTACTTTTGATATATTTTTTTTACTTATAATTATACTCTCACTAACTGAGCATTGGCGAAATCACTGCGGAACCATCATAAATAAAAAAAGAAGACAATATAACATACATACATACATTCAATCACGCCTGTTTCCCAGAGGGGTAGGCAGAGACCACTTCTTTCCACTTGCTACGATTTTGGCAAATTTCTTTCGCTTCTTCAACATTCATACATCGAGTCATGCACGCAGGTCGCGGTTTCGGTTACTTAAGATTCGGCCCTTTTCCAGTATTTTTCCGATAAGACAAAATAAAACTTGAAATATTTGTGGTACAATTATTTACCAATTATTCTAGTTGTGTTTCGGTAAAGACGTGTCTCTGCCTACCGCTCTGGGAAATAGGCGTGATTTAATGTATCTATGTTTCGGTAAAATCCATTTGAGCATTGCAAAAGCTTTACAAAATAAGGCACTTTTTTGATATACCTTTAATGATAAAAACATAAACTTTTAGTTTTTCGTTATGAAGGATGATACAAGACATATTTTTTGATATTTGATTCTATGTCAAGTTTTTAATTAATAGTATAATAATGTAATAATTGATTTTGAAACCACATTTGACATACATACATACATACATAAACTCACGCCTTCATTCCCAGAGCGGGGTAGGCAGAGCTAAAGAATTACCAAAAAGTCTTAAATTTTCTTGATAATTCTGTAACCACATTTTGCACAAGTAGGCTAAGATGTTTCCCAGCGTATTAGTGACAAGTGGCAAGCCCATCGCCTAACAGTACTACATTCGACATTCACTGTAATATTAAATTTTATTGTAGTTGCAGCGTTGTTAAGTTAAGCCGAACCGACATTAAGTTGAACCGACATAATCATTGCATTTTTTTCACAGCATTGAGATCTACCTGGGTGAATATGATACGGAAAGTTATCCAATTGACTGCGTACAAGACAATTGCACAAAAAACCTCGTCATGATCCCCGACAAGATCATCCCACACGCCGCTTTCAACAAAGACACCCTCCAGAACGACATTGCGCTATTGAGGTTTAAAAAAGACGCGCCTATCGGAGGTATTCCTATTTTTGATTTAGGAATATTAGTAAGCTTATCTTTTTTTGAAACAAAACGTAGAAACGGTTTGACCTAACAAACAGGATGATATACCGAATGCTCTTAACAGATTTTTTGTTTTAACACAGGATTATGTCAACGAATACAATCCTCGTTAATTGTATATAGCTTTGGCGATATTGAATACACATTTTTGTAAGTTAAACGGGTCTTAATCATGTATAATAAATAATCATTACCTCGAAGTTTCGATCGTATTGCAACGATGGTGACCTTTTTGTGACCACGATCGTTCCAATAAGATGAGCAATAAATATTATGACATCCAAGTAAATAAAAGAGCATTCTTGGCTATTAAACCGGACATTAACTATTGCTTAGGTTGTTTATACCTGTATACCGTAGAAATTAAAGAACTAGTGTAAAATTGCAGTAAGGAGTCGTTCGTTTGCCTGAAATATTCAATACAATAAGAATGCAACTCTAAGGATGTTTAAACTGGAGAGAAGCAGTGTAAACGTCCGTCACGTATTCCATTCACTATATTTTGACAGAGTTTTACCGTAGTATTTATAGGTCGCATATTCAGAACAGCGACGTTTGGAGCGTTCCAGCTGGAATTGTCGTGTGCGAACACCAGAGTTTTCATTAAATACAACGCCCCGCTACACGCACCGCTACCGTTCCAAATGTGCAAGAGTAGAATGCAACTTAGCTGGGCTCAGCTCAAGAATTATTAGTTTAAAGATTGCTGTTTCAACGAACTCCTTGTTCTAGGTGCCATCCAACTGATCCCTTTGCCTCCTTTCGACATCGACGATCCAGTATACGACGAAACTCCGTTGCTCGTCACAGGTTGGGGAGATACTGAATACGGTGACACAACGATTCTGCTAACAACAGAGATACACTTGATATCTCAACAACGGTGCCGGACGCTAGACTCTCGTTTGCCAGAGGGACATCTCTGTGCAGGAGACCCTAGTGGGAAAGACACGTGTCCTGGCGACTCTGGTGGACCTCTGATGATGCATTACAGAAAGAAGTACTATCTGTCTGGTGTGGTCAGCTACGGTTATGATGAATGTGGACAGGCTCAGGTTGGGTATTACACCAACGTATACAAGTATATGAAGTGGATAAAAAATAACATGAAAATTTAAAATACTACCTACTTAATAGAATACTATAATAGTATTCATTACGTAATTAAAATAGAGAGAGATTTTTTTTAATTTTAAGGCTTCATTTTCCTCATAGTTAAGTATTAACCGCAAAAATATTTTAACATTGTTTAAAAATGGTTACACGTTTCAAGCTATTGGAATCGATGTTCTAAGAAGTCTGTTTAAAGTTCCGTGTGTCTTGTGTTAGTACTATTCACAAAACGAGTATGTTAAAATCATAAAAATAATAATATTTCAATTACCTCTTTATATTTTTATTTGACTACCTGATATAAATGATTTGACCTAAAACTGTCCTAATCAACTTCTTAGTACCTATTTACTCAAAAATATTTACTGGACTATAACTTAACATCTTCAACCAGTTGCAATATACTTTTTTTATTACAATTGGTATAGTTGCTGACAAAATTGCTAACCATACATACATACATGCATAACATACATTTAAAGGGACCAACTTACACAAACTGACCACGTCCCAAATGAAGCTCCGACTTGAAAATAAATAACAAATTATCCAAAATAATATGTAACAATATTGACATAAGAATGAGTAACAATTTTTAGTTCACTATATTCTAGTTACTCAATATCCCACGAGAAGTTAAAGGCATGAAAATATATTTACTGACCGCTGCCGCAAAACTCTATACAAAGGCATTTTGCCAAATTGTCTAATTTCTGTTCGCTGGGGTACATCGAGGAATGTCTCGACAAAAGTTAATAGGCCACTTCGTTCGAATTCCGTTACAGCAATTGCTCTTAGAGCAAGAGACAGTATTTTTTGTGATTAAGACGCATTCCTTAACGTTTTCACTACCGTTTACAGCAAAAGACACCATTCTTTTAAGTTTAATCGACTTAAGCAAAAGTTATATGTTTTTAACAATTATATTATATTGTGACCGAATTGAATTTAGAAGAAACGGCGTATTAATACATAATTTTATAATACCAGTAATTTCTTTAGACTTATTTAGAGGGAATGACTGCAAATAATTATTCAGTATGTGAAAATTATTCGTAGTAAAATGACTACCTATTATTTTTGTAAAAATATTTATTACTTCAACCATTCCAGTTTTATGTAAATGCTTAAACAAAAACTGGACATGAATGTTTTATCTTTTCCACACGCTTGCTTTGATATCAACTAGAAAAGTTACAGTAAACTCACTCGAAAATAATCGCTCTTGGTATTATGATAGTTATTCTCGATGTTTAGGATTATAGATATTCAAATTGAATTGGCTTTGCCACAATTATATGTATGTTAAGGTATGTGTTTTAAAAAGTTAGCACGGGAAGTGTTTTGTTTGAAAAACAGTACCAATAGTCCCGTGTGGTTGCCGGGTTAGAATAGTGCCACTCCATGACATGTCTTCCCGTGGATGTCGTAAGAGGTGACTAAGGGAATAAAGACATGTAGAGTAAAGAGTAAAGACTGTTTTCCTATTATTATTTTAATTATAATTAACGGTTTTCACTCCTGTTAAGGTGTATTTCACCAATGTCGAGTTATTTATAGACACTTCCATGGACTTACATACATCGTAGGTACATTAAATGACGCCTGTTTCCCAGTAGGGTAGGCAGAGACCACTTCTTTCCACTTGCTACGATATTGAAAAAATATAATTATTATTAGTGAAATAAGTCAATGGATATCACACGTAAAGATAATTATTCGGTAAGAGAGTATTTTATCTAATGGACTAAACAGAAGTAGTACATGGGGTTAGCTCCACGTGCTTCTGTCAAATCGTAGTACGGTTTGTTAGGTGATGGGATTGCAACCTGTCACTAATACGCTTATCGCTATAGAGTTATCAACAAATTTTAAGTTGTTGGTAATTCTGTAGCTCTGCCTGTATATGAATGTATGAAAAATATCCGTCGTATTTCAAATTGTTTGTCTTTTATTTGGCTGAAATTAATAATTTAGGACAATGTACTTAATTTAAAAAACGCATGTCCCTATCGAAATTTTAAAATACTCTCTCATATTTGTAGTTTTCCAATTTTTTTACGTATTAAAAGTAGGTATCTACCTAATGACTACAAAATTAATCGTTTAGTTGTATTTTTATGATTACAGTGTAAATTTCTAATTAGCATTACGATTACCTGTAGACAATTTAAAGAGCTTCTATGTTTGATTAACAGTGTTCATAAGGTAGGTACCTTTTTTTTGCATACTCGATTATCTGTCAAATGGCTACGACGTTTAAAATGTGCAGCCTCGAGATAACCGAACATATACAAAGATAGGAATACAGATTATGAGATTTAATCATTCTGGGGCCCTAGTGAAAAATGGTACAAATCGACTTAACTCTTAATAAATAGGGTATATACATGAACGGACTATACTAGACTTAAGCCCTTTTTCACTTAATCTTCAGGAGACTTACACCCTTTTTCACTACTACTCATGAAATCTTGAAGTGGTATACTTAACAGATTTAGTTGTTTTGCTTATATTAGTTCCTACAACTAAACCAGTCACAGTTGTAAACGTTTAGAAAATATTGTGGACTGACTTATTTTTTATTACCTGTGGTATACGGGTTGGTATGTGGGAGCCTTATCTTTTTGTTGGAAGAGTTTAGCTAAACAGATTCGCCCTTTGATGTTAAACTTAAGTATATTTCATTTTGCCTACAATATTTTTCTTCAGTAATAAATGAATAACTTCAACGATATTTTATTTGTTTTAGAACCTAACATACGTGTATAGGAAGAATAGATCCTTTCCTGAAATACTTAAACCATATACTCGTAGTAACAATTGAAGTAACACAACACGTTTTTCACAGGAAATACGGCTAAAAACTTGAATTATAAATTGGAACCATTCGGAAAGTTGCTGACCGATTGAAAGTCTTGCATCAGGGTATGAGTGTTTACTTATCTAAAACTTGATTACCTACATTTTATAACATAATAAAAAGTAACCTTTAAAACCTGACCTTTAAATCGTTATAAATCTAAAATTAACAATAAAAAATAAAAATTATGAAAGAAACCTAAACGTGATTTTTTAATACATATTCAACGATACCTCATTTGTCATAATTCGTCGACTTTTTTTTATTTTCTTTTTTACAATATGGCGACTCGTTGCCGCCATATTGAATATGTATTACTGTGGTATTTTTAATGACACTTAAAAGATTAAGACAAATCGATTGACATAATAATCATTTAAGTCGATCCACGCATTTAAACAAACATATACAGGGTGTTACAAAAATACCCGTAAAGCCGAAAGGGGGTTAAATGGTGTCTTATAACTAGTCGATTTACAATATTTGAGAACCGTACTATCACTGTATGACTTACCGCCAAAAAAATGAAACCATTATTTTTTTAATTGATGTGCAAACCCTATTTCAGTAAAATTAAAGAGTAAACTACGCAGAATGTTTATGTACATTTTTACCTAATTCGCGAAACATATTACAAGTCGAGTTTTGGAAGATTTTAAACGAAGAAAACTAGACTAACCCTTACTTTTTCGTAATGAACGTCAAATTTATAGGAACGGCTCAAAGTGAGCTCCGCCTTGCTCAATGCACAACCTCCGATACAGTTCGCGAGCACTATTTAAATTGCTATCTTCATGGCCTACGCATAACATCATAAATCGTTATATTCTGAGTTAGAAAACATCGTCATTTTGGAAAAAAATATGGAAAAACACGGAACAATTGTAGAATATCGATAAGAAGATTTGAAATTGACAACATATTTTTTTTCCCGTCTTGACGTTTTTTGAAGCCAGTACTTTAAGCATAATGATATCATAGTATTGAACCTTTACAACGAACTTTATGACAATTATTAAAATTGGTAGGTAGGCCTCTCTGTTAAATAATCTATGCTAACTCCGGTTCACTGACATGACAGCTTACTAGGGTTGACAATATTTTTGGCTTTGATAATTTATTATATTTTTTACGGGGTATTTTGTAACACGTTGTATAGCTAAGTAAGGCCCAGTGTGCAATAGTATGTACATAATCAAGGCAATTTACTTTGAAATCTGTTGCAATAATAATAAGGTTTATTTTTCTATGTGCATTTTCGAACAATCGCAATTGAACTTTATTCCCTTGATGGTAGATTCAAAGTCCCAGTTACAAAAAACTCCCATTTGTCAGTATGGGGGGCCTTACGAGGGTAAGCTAATAAACACATTACCCTCCTCCTTCGGCAGTCAGGTAATACAAATATTAGGCAACTTTTAAAGATAATATAAAAAAGGTAAAAGATGTTTATTCAGTAAGTAGGCCGCACGGGCACTTTTACACGTCAAAAATCTACCAGCAACGCTTCGCAAGAGACCACTGCTGAGAAGAAACGCCGCAAGAAACTCAACAGTAAGTCGTTTTTTAAATATTGCTAATGATATTATACAATAATAAACTTAACCTAGCATTGAATTGAAAAAAATTGAATTTGAAAACAATGAATCTCACATAACACCAAAAATTAATATTATTATATTCATGCGTAGTTGAGCAGGAAAATGTGTCAAAACTCAGAATTGTCACAAAACTAATAAGCAACAGTAATATAAAAAAATTAAAATAGAAAGTATACAAGGTATACTTACCTGTGACAAACTCAAAACTCAAACTCAAAATATTTATTCAGTAAATTGGCCACATGAGGGCTCTTTTACACGTCGGTAACATGGAGTGAATCTACTAGCGCTTCGGACAAGACCATCATTGCGGAGAAGAAGCGCCGCAAGAAACTCCAACAGAAGGTCATTTTTTCAATTATTAATTAGGTACAATAATACTTAAAAGTAAGTTACATTACAAGGTAATAAAGTAATAAATAATTATTTAAAAAAAAAGCAATACAAACAAAATCCTTACAAATGTAAAGTCAATAAAATAAAGTTAAAAATCATTATTAGGAGAACAACATGACGAGGTCTCTACGTCAGGAACGATAATTAAAATAACTAAATTGGAAAAACAGGTCCTTGTAAGCGTGAACAGACCGGACCCCACAGACAGCACCCGTTCACGAGTATGATGCGTATCTCAGCCATCGCCTCCCTCAACCATGTGTTCGGGAAGGTGGCGACCCGATCAACGACGCCGCCGTAAGCAAAGACCTTTAAGTGAGCATGACATGCTCATGCTGCCGGACAAAGATAACAATAAAAAAGTATCTGTCCGGCGAGAAACGTCATAATGTGTTCTCAATTCTAAAATGTCTTGTGCACACAAGAATTAATATATATATTTTTTTTACAAAAAAAAACAATAGGTAAATTTAATTTTAAAAGTGTACATCATTGGCTTAAAGGCATTTTGCAATAAGCGCTGCCCAGTGCTCAGCTATAATTACAAAAGACAAAAATAACCCTAACTTCAGTAAGCTCACACTACTTAAAAACGTCTTTATCATTTAGGAAGTCATTAACAGTATAATATGCCTTACCCAGCAAGCAGCACTTAATGCGAGACTTAAATTTATTGAACGGCATATTGACAATATCAGTAGGTATCTTATTGTAGAAGCGTATACAGTTCCCTGCGAACGATGTGCTAACTTTACGAAGACGGTGACATGGGACTACGAGTTTATCTTTATTTCGCGTGTTAAACTTGTGAACGTCACGGTTATGTCTGAAGTGATGTATGTTTTTGCGTGCATACATGATATTTTCAAAGATATACTGCGACGCGACAGTAAGAATATTAATTTCTTTAAATTTATCTCTGAGAGAGACCCGAGAACCCAGTTGATAAATAAAACGTATAGCCCGCTTTTGTAGTACAAAGACGGCCTGAATGTCAGCCGCTTTTCCCCATAACAAAATCCCATAGCTCATAACACTATGAAAATAACTATAATACACCAGTCTCGCCGTCTCGACGTCTGTAAGTTGTCGGATTCGCTTTACTGCATACGCTGCAGAACTAAGTTTTCCCGCAAGGGTGGATATATGAGCATTCCATTGCAGTTTCGAGTCTAAAGTAATACCTAAAAATACTATTTTGTCTTCGAATGACAGCGTCTCATCCTTTAGTCTAATACTAGCCCCATTCACTCCTTTCACATTTGACAGAGAAAATTTCATGCACTTGGTTTTCTTGGTATTTAAAAGTAAGTTGTTGGCTGTAAACCAATCAACAGTTGTAGACAACGTATCATTAATGTCATTGAAATTTTTCTGTTTTCTATCTACCTTGAATAAAAGTGAAGTGTCATCGGCAAACAGGACTATTTCATGTCTATCGCGCACAACGTAAGGGAGATCGTTGATATAGATCAAAAACAAGAATGGGCCCAGAATTGAGCCTTGGGGCACTCCCATAGCAACAGCTGATCCAGGAGATTGCGTTCTGTTTATGTCCACCCGCTGAGTTCGGTGAGCAAGGTAAGATTTGATAAGATCAAGGGCTCCATTTTTAATTCCATAATAACCTAGCTTCCGCACTAATGTTACGTGATCAACACAGTCAAACGCCTTGGATAAATCACAAAAAACTCCAATTACGTCTAGTGATTCTTCCCAGGCATCAAATACATATTTAATTAAGGTTGAACCGGCATCTGTAGTAGACCGTCCCTTAGTAAACCCAAATTGACTACTGTGAAGCAACTTATTCCTACTAAAATGTGAGGATATTTGGTTTAAAATTATTCTCTCAAAAACTTTACTCAGTGCTGGCAGTATCGAAATTGGTCTAAAATTTGTAGGGTCTGTTTTTGTCCCTGACTTAAACAAGGGTATAATTTTACTGTGTTTCATCAGGTCGGGAAACACTCCGATATCGATACACTTGTTAAATAAAGCAGCTAAATAAGGTGCAGTTAATTCCAGGATGGACTGCAATACTGTGACAGAGAGGCCCCAGAGATCTTCAGTCTTTTTTAGATTAAGTGACCTAAACGTATTAATAACAATTTTAGAAGTGATATGATAAAATTTAAACACATCTGTGCATTCCTTCACATTTGATCTTAATAATATTTCAGCCTTATGAGGAGATGATTGTAATGATTTAGTGGTATCTAAAGGTATATTTGTAAAGAACCGCTCAAACTCTTTAGCTACATCAAGGTCCGAGTTCACTAGAGTATCTTCAACTTGCAGGCTGTAATGCGGATCTCTAACTCTAGTTCTACCAGTTTCAGTATTAATTACATTCCAAACCGTTTTAATCTTGTTGTCTGAGTTACGGATTTTGTTGGAAAAATATTCTGACTTTGCGGCGGCACAAATCTGTTTGAATTGTTTAGAATAGTTTTTGACGTAATCTAGAAACTCAGGCCTATGATCGACAGCTCTTGTAGCGTATAACTCATATAATTTATACCTTTTTGCGTGAATGTCTGGTGTAGCCCAATCACTAAACTTCGTACCTTGCTGACCTTTTACCTTTCTTAAACTAAAGCAGGCATCAAATTCCTTGATAATACAATTAAATAATGAAGAACACAAGCTATCTGGATCATCCCGAGTACACGTCATATAATTCAATTGTTTGGAGATCTTAGAATTAAACAAATCTAATCGAGTTTTAGAAATTGGCCTGAATATAAAATCTTGAGGAGTATTATCAGTTTTTCCCTTGAAAGAAGCTTGCTGACCGCAGTGGTCCGAACTTAAGATATTAATTATAGATTTCTGAATGGGGTCAAAATTACTAAATATATTATCAATACACGTTGCACTGGTTGTTGTGATTCTGGTAGGCTCACAGAACAGATTTACTAAATTAAAGGATTTAAAAACGCTCAGTAAGTTAATAGACATGGGCGATTTGTCGAGTAAATTAACATTAAAATCTCCACACACAATTATACACTTCTTACTATTAAAAACACAACTAAGAACATTCTCTAAAACGCTCTCAAATAGTTTGTAATCCGCTGAAGGGGGTCTGTATACGCAAACAATAATAAATTGCTCCATTTCAATACACGCAATTTCAATGTGACGTTCAATGGACTTCATAACAATATCTTTACGCTCCTTACATTTAATGTTATTTTTAACTATAATTAAGGATCCCCCCCGACTGCAAGATTGCCTAGCAAACAAGCTAACTATGTTATGATTATTAAAATTAAACATGCTCTCATAACCTTTAAGCCAATGCTCAGTAACACATAAAACGTGTACATTAGCACTATCTATAAATAAACCAATTTCAAGTTCCTTACTAGAAAAACCCTGTATATTCTGATGAATAACATTTATTACATTATCACCCAATTTACTTGTAATGCTCGTCGGCCTGAGGGCAAGCACGGGGCCACCGCGACTGTCGTCGCGAACGAAGGCAGCCGCGGTCGTTGTCGAAGCTGTCAGTTTAAATCAACCGGCAGCTCCGGCGCAGAACCGGCGCTAATAAAACTCAGCGCAGGCTCCGTCCTACTGTTATCGCTCGCTATGCTAGTCATAACGGTGCAAGACAACATGCATAAAAGTTTCGATACATTCTCCTAAAGAAACCGTGTCCCCTAGACAAATATACAATATTTACATATTTTAATTTTGTTTATAATAATATATTCAATTGACTTACGCTAACCGCATTGCGAAATTTGCGAAGCCTCTTACAATATTATAGCTAAGTCGGCAATGTCGTTTATTTTCATTATTCTCAATTTAGTCACTGTGCGATCACCTTGGCTCTGTGCATCTGGCATATTGATATACGTCCGTATATTTATTTACCCGTGTGGTTGCCGGGTTAGAATAGTGCTACTACATGTGTTATCGTGGATGTCGTAAGAGGCGACTAAGGAAATAAAGGCTTGTTGTCCTGTTAGGCGATGCCCTTGCAACCTGACATTAATACGCTGGTAAACATAAGTGTGCAAAATGTGGTTACCGAATTATCAACCAGTTTTAAGAGTTGTAGGTAATTGTGTAGCTCTGCCTACCCCTCTCTGGGAACGAAAGCGTGAGTATATGTATGTGTATGTGTATATTTATGCAATAACAAAAAAAATATTTGAGATTTGCAATCAAAATTTGCTTTTATAATCAGAAATAACTACTTAAATCATACGATGTCGCTAGCTAGCTAGTACTGCTATTTGTAAGACGGGTAGCATAATGTTTGACTCTAACTCCAGAGCATTGATATAAGCCGCTACAAAACCGATAAATTTATTCTAATATTTGCAATACACTAAGTCACTACGGATATACTTTATAAAAATATAGCAAAGGAAAACACATAAGATTATAGCAAACAAAGCAACGTCAGTCGCAGACGCGCACTCGTTTGTTGGAATAGGAGAACACAAATATGATTTTGTTTTACGAGAACGATATTTCCGATTGTGTCGGATTCAGAAATGTTTACACACGATCATAAGAAGTGAGGGCTTAAATTTGTTGGATTCACTGGAACAGCGATCGATTTTTGAGAAGCTCGCGCTTGAATGTAGAATATAAATCGTAAGCGAACGTTCAAATCCAACTCAAATCCGGGAAGTTAAGAACTTTAGCGTTTCACGTTCATTTTTGTATGAAGTTAGTTAGTACCTTGTCGCTTTACTGCCACATAAGCAATGTCAAACAAAATTGTCTAATGTGTTAATGCGATAGAGTACAAAAGTAGCATGAAGTGACCAGTTACTTTTGACGCTGACTGTAAATTTTCGTAAGAACTCGAAACTCCTTACTTAAGTTATAGCAACAATTCACAATACAGTCCTTTTTATTGGACACCACATATAAGATAAGACATTATGGAATAAGCAAACCACTTTCTGAGGCTGTATTACAGACAGAGATTGGCATGTTGTTAAAGTAAATATATTTTTGAATTGTACTTTTCCTTTTATACTATTCAATTGTACTGTTTTAACTTTTCCAAAAACTTTGGTAATATTTATTTTACTCCCCCGAATATACCTAGGTGAATAAAAGTTTTATTGACGATAAATTCCCATTTGCGGCAGACAATGTGGCAATAACTCTCTGGAAACAGTTGCGGTGGCCTTTATTCCGTCATTATTGGTTTCCGAACACTTCGGGAATAAAGGGCATGCGCGATACTCTATTACCAAAATATATAATATCGCTTTATGGACGATTCTTTACTTCATAACTGATGAATTATACAAAGTGAGGATGCAGTGCTGGCGTAGTGAGGAGGAAGTACCGAAAAGGAGCATAACAATACTGCATTTACTTGTGGGAGGACCTTGTGCAGGGTCCGTCCGGGTTGGTACCACCATCTTATCCATTAACCTACCGCCAAGCAGCAGTGTTCGCATCGTTGTGTTCCGGTTTGGGGATAAGACAGCCGGTGAAATGACTATCATAGAGGCATTCCATCTTAGCCCTCAGGGTTGGCAACGCATTTGCAGTCTTGTGAATGCGAATGTCTATGGGTCACAGTTTCCACTTACCATCAGGTGGCCTGTGTGCTCGTTTGCCTTCCCATACTATAAAATAAAATAAAATAACAGTAATAGTATAAGCATTTTAAATTTAATATGGTGTCTAATAGTGGTATAGAATCCTCCGACTGCAACATTACAGCTAGCCGCCATCTTTGATATGACGGTCGTATGAGTAATAAACTCATTTTCGATTGTGTCCTTATTCCAGGAAAATAAAAATCGAGAATGTATAAAAATATGATGGATTAACGGGTCTCCAAGTCTAATAATACAGGTATACAAGCAGATATACAAGTACGGTACTACCGGTAACTTTAATCGGGTGTCCATCATCATCATCATCATCAGCCTGTTACAGTCCACTAATGGACATAGGCCCTTCTCAAGTAACGCCACAGAGCCCGGTTTAATGCTTTATGCACCCAGTCGCTGCCGGCCCTCTTATGCAAGTCATCCCGCCATCTGGCCAGAGGGCGTCCCACGTTTGCCAAGACGCGGTCTTCACTCCAGAACATGCTTATTCCAGGGTGTCCATGGGTAGCGGTAATTACATACTTTCCATCAGGTGAAGGCGGGCATCAGGTGAGCTGGCTAGTTTACTTTCTGAAGGATATAAGAAAACTCGCATACATAATTTAATAACGAAAGAAAAGGGACGACAGCCCCACTCGATAATGGGATGAATCTTAGGTCCTTTTTTTTCTCCAAGAAACTATGTTTATATCTGAAATCGTTTTTGAGTAATAAGTTGTTACAGTTTAATGGAGAAAACTTATTGTTTCAACTCTAACGACAGGCTCAATGGCCAAACCTTGAAATTAATTTAAACTACTTACAGTTGACATCATGGTTTTTTTTTCATTTTTTTAAAGTACCTTTCTAACCATTTAAAAATGATTATAAACAAAATAAAATAAATAAAATAAAAAAGCCTTTAATTTTTCCATAATTTTTGTACACCATACAATTGCGTGCATTATACGAACTTATACATAGCAATATAATCAAATCTATTTTAATTTTAATTTCATTTCATTTCAATTTATTATTATTATTATATTTAAAAATTTAAAATTCCATTTCATTAACTATTATATAATATAATATAAATTATATAATTATTATTTCATATTTTATTTATTTATTATGGAAGTCGCCTCTTTGGCGTAGGCCTCCCCCAATCTTCTCCATGTACCTCTATCTTTGGCTAGTCTCGACCATATGGCTCCACAACGCTTCCTAAATATATCTTCCCATCGTTTCTTTGGTCGACCTCTCTTTCTCAGTCCATTCCGTGGTAACCATTGTATGACCTTACTCGTCCATCTGTTGTCCTTTAATCTGCAAGTATGTCCAGCCCAGTTCCATTTCAGGTTTCTTATTCTTTCTATAATGTCGGTTATTTTCGTTCTCTTTCTAATATTCTCGTTTCTTACCTTATCTGATATTTTAATTCCTAACATACTACGTTCCATTTTCCTCTGTTGTATCGCTAATTTAGTCTCATCTTTCTTGCGTAGAGCCCAAGTCTGACACCCGTATGTGATGCATGGGAGGATTGATATTTCGTAGAGTTTTCTTTTAATATGAATATTGATATCCTTGTTTTTCATAACTTCTCGTAAGCTCCAGTATTTCTTCCATGAAAGAGCAATATACATCCCTTACAAATGATTATACATCCCTTATAAATAATAATTATTATAAATATCATATTTTCGAAAAGCCTTCGTCCCCTTCCATCTTGTATAAAATAAACTAACTTCATTATCTAAACTAAGTCACTAACTAAATTAACTTCGTTCTACACGTAAAGGGTGACATAACTCGGCACATTCTTGGTGTCGGTAGTTCGACTTCTTCCTGAATGAAAATATCCTTCCAAAATTATTTTACCAGGAAGACCATCATTTTTATTGGGTATACTTTTGCACAAAAGGCTTGATAAAATGAACGCCTAGGAGGATTCAATGAATGCAACTTAAAATGCTATACAAGTATGCTTACAATATTTGTTAGGTATAGTTTTTTGGCGTAACTATGGTAGAGGACTCCGCCTTCGGTCTAGTGCTAACCTTTTTTTGACCGTTGCACTTGACTTTAACAATAATTAGCGCATTAAAGCTTAATATTTTATAGACAGATACCTTAATTGAAACATTGTTTCCACAAACTCACAATATTCTTGAAAGACCTATCCAACGACATTCCATACTATGGGAATGCGGATGACGAGAAAAAAAAACACATCCCCACCTTTTGAGTGGGCGAGATACACTATAAAAAAAAACAAGATTTTTTTTAGCACTTTGTTGGCGTGACTAATATGTATATTTATGCCAAATTACAGCTTTTTAGTACTAAGAATCTCTGAGCTAGGCTGCGGACGGACGGACGGACGGACGGACATGGCGAAATTATAAAGGTTCCGACTACGGAACCCTAAAAAACGAGTTTGAGTATTGATCCTTAATTCCTTGGTAAGTCTTGTTATTATCTTGTTCTTGTACGTTAGTTAGAAGTGATCCCATTTGAGATAAATTAGCCTACGTACATTTACTACATCGATACGAATTATATCTTGCATTGTTTATGCGGCTTTAAATACATACATATATGTATGTATGTATGTATGTAAACACTTTATTATACAAAAGAACAAACAGAACAATACAATTAATATAAAAATATGTACAAAGCCGAAGTTATCCCTTTAAGGGATCTCTTCCAGCTAACCCTTGAGAGATTGAGAAGAGTGAAAGGTTGTGCAACGAGTAAACAAGTGTACAAGAAGAAGAATATAACACATTAAGTAACCAATAAAACTTATATAAATAAAATTAAAATAAAACTACATTCAAATACCTACATAAATAGATACAGAAATATATATTAATAATTAAATGTACATACATAAACTACATTTTACGTACCTAGAGTATACGTATGGTTGCCTGGGTAGAATAGTGCCACTCCATGTCTTCCTATGGATGTCGTACGAGGCGACTAAGGGAATAAGGGCTTATACTGTTAGGCGATGGGCTTGCAACCTGTCACTAATGCGCTGTTAAACATCTTAGTCTAATTGTGCAAATTGTGGTTACAGAGTTATCAACAAGTTTTTGGAGTTGTTGGTAATTCTGTAGCTCTGCCTACCCCACTCTGGGAATGAAGGCGTGAAGGTATGTATGTATGTATGTAAATACATACATATACTTACAATGTGTCCCTTGTTTTAGTAATAAAACTTATTCCATATTAATTTTAACACAGTTCAGCAGCCTATACCATAACTCAGATGGCATCTGAGACACTAACTAAACCTGAGACACAATACAGTTCATTGGGTCCATAATAGAGGTGGGCAGCGCGCCGACAATGCCCCTGATTTGTGTGAGCGGGCGCCGCAAACCACGTCCCCTGACCGCAAATAATGCCCCATTGTGGTACTAAACCAGCACAATTTTGGATATCTAGATTGGATCTATGTTAGTTTGTACATCAAGCAATTTTACGACCGTTATGAGGATTGAAAAAAAACAAATTTAGCTTCGCGCGATAATGTTCCTCAGCCTCATAATAAAGTTCGAATTCTACGATTATTGTATTTGCTGTAGTAAATATAAAATGTTTGGTACATTTCGAGTTTTCTCTCGTTTCATTTGTTTCTTTCCAAGAAATATTTCCTTGAATAGGAAAACGTATAGACAGACCTACATAACCACAATGTCTACAACATATTCAAAAATCGGAAATTCGAACGTCGCTTGCGTGGCTTCCTTTCAATCGGCTGACAAGCATCGCGCGTAGCGGAACTAGTGGACGTATTGTTTTTTTGAGTAAACTACCTAGTTTTGCTGTGTAGTTGCGGGGTTAGAATAGTGACTCGATGTCTTCCCGTGGATGTCGTAAGACGCGACTAAGGGAATAAAAGCTACTGCAAGATTAGGCGATGGGCTTGCCACCTGTCACTAATACACTGGGAAACATCTAAGCCTACTCGTGCAAAATGTGGTTACAGAATTATCAAGATGTTTTAAGACTTGTTTTTTATTCTTAAGCTCTGCCTACCCCACTCTGGGAATGAAGACGTGAGTTTATGTATGTATGTGTATTACCTAGTTCTTGCTTTATGAATAGTAATCATTCACTGCCGTCTTCTCTTTCCTTTTTCCTATTTTTCTAATAGATAATAGTAATTGTTTAGCGTCATTAAATAAAGAGCGACAGCTTCGTCCAATTTTTCGCGATAAACTATTGCGACATTTGTTTGTTTGCAATGAGGCCATGCACAATGCCGTAGGCCGAATACGAAATTGGATCGCAATTATTCTATCGCGATGTAAGTGGCCCTAGCTTAGCCGCCTTATTGAGATATCGTTCCACATTATTTTTTTGAAGCGTATTGATTATTTAACTCATTTGCGCTATACTCAAAAAAATAACACATTATCACATTATATCAGTAACAAGCTTCGTAAGGACGTTTATACGATGTTATAAATTATTAAGTTCAGGGTGACTGCTAGCAAACTGAATAACATGATTTATAAAAAAGTAGGTTATCTTTGAAAAAAGTTATCTTAGTACCTACCTGAAGTTGTTTTTTCTAACTTCTTATTGTAATACCTACTTAGCCAGGACAGATTAGTATTAAAAGTCTGTCAAGCCATAAGCCTAAAGACCCTAATTTTACTAGGTAAAACAATATTGCTTTTGACGTGCCCATTACTGCCCTGTACAGAAGAGCTATTGTAACATTTGTCAACATGATAACACGCCGAAAGCAATATGGTTTTGCTTGGTTAAATGAATGATAAGGTACATGTATGAATCGTATTAATCACTTTCTTGGGCAGTAACGTAAAAAAGGTAAAAATATAAACTCCAATGACATCAACCAAAAAAAAGTTCGAATTTACTTGCTGCATGGTACAAACATGACAAAATTGGATATAAGTGCTAAAATGCATCTAATTTATTTAATGCTGATGGACATCATAGTTTCCAATTGTAACCATGCATACTGATGAGCCAGCTGTATGCCCTTGTTGTCCAAGCTCTAACTAAAGTGCCGTGGTGCAATTTATAACGCGACAGGCCTTATTGTCTCCGTGTAAACTACGCGTTACGCTTTGCGGCTTTTCGCTACACGACGACCTATTGTGTAAGCAATTGAAAACGCAGTGTATAACGAATTAACATGGCTTATAATTTTAGATTTATCAAAGTTTGACAGATTTGTGGAACTGAAATTGTGAGAAGTGGTTGTACAAAATTTATGAAATATTTGTAAATATTTTTGATTTTTATTTCTTCTGTCATGGGAAAATACTGTGTTTACAATTTAATGCCAGTTATTATTATCATCGTGAATATAGTTTATTATTAATAATCAAAGATACAATATACATACCTACCTACGTGGCTGGAGCCGCTGTTTTTTTTAATTTATGGAAATATTATACTGGATGAATAGCTGAAGATGACATTATCAACAAATTCATGTTAGCTTGCTATACAGACTGTGATTATATTTGTTCATCACTCCCAAAAATCAAGCTTAAAAACTACTGCCATGACATGGTTATGCAATTCAAATTACGGCGAGAGAAAAGGAAAGCACTATAGCAGTTATATAGATCTGTCCTTCTCTTTCACCGTAAACTGAACTGCAAAGTTAGGTCATAATAACCCCCCAGGTCTGAGGAGTCAGAAATCTCCAACACTGTATCAACTATGTTGTAATAGGCAGTTTCTCTACAGCATTAGAATTTAAGTAACATAAAATAAATCTTTTTCCACTTCCTAGGCAAATCCCAAGCCAACGATACCCAACATTTTAAAATCCATCAGTTACAAAGATGCAGACCTGAATACATACCCACATACATACATAATAATATGGGCAGAATGAACGGCTGACCGAATCGACTGCCCGCCTGCTTCGGCTGGGCGTCCCCACTTATCATCATACATAATATGTACACCTGAGAAACATTTCCCTATTTCTTGGGCAGTTGGCTAGCTCGACTACTTCAAAGTAAAATCTGCAGAGATTGAATCTGACTTCAACCCAGAAAATAAAACATCTATCACAAAACTCTACAGCCAAAAGTATTGGGAGAGAACCGTCTACAATTTGAAAAACAATTTATCAAATACGAGCGGGGCATAAATTCATCGCACACGCTTGTTCGCGAACAATGTACAGAATTAAGGCCCCTGGAAAGATATTAATTTCTCAACTTGGACGATGGAGGGCAATTAAAACTTTCAGACAGAAATATGAGTCGCAGTAGGAAGTTGCAATTCTTAATTCGTTCCATTTAATTTCATCTTCGGATCTCGAAGAGCCGTTTTAATTCATAGAAGTTCAACTCGATCGGAGTTTTGAAGACAAAAGAAGGTGCCAGGAATTTTAAATTAGCTTTATGAATCAATCGGAACTTGAAATTCATTGGGCAATGTTAAAAGTTACTGGCCATGGATCATTAATAAATTGCACAAAAAGCACAAATAATGCTAAGGTTCTTATTAGAATTAATACTGTATTTCTAAATTTTTGTGCATTAAATGCATTTTCTGAGTCATATTTATTATGACGATAATACATACTGTGCGGATTCAAAAAAAAAACCTGAAAAACCACTTGAATAATTTTGTCACATACCAACCCTTAATTTGATAGTACCGTCCTCTCCCAACGACTCAAATGTGGGTCACCCTTTCGTACCCTAATTCTCAGAAATAGAAAAAAATATTGCTTTCGTAGACTAAGTACCTACCTTATTAAAGTTGTTTATCATAAGGAATTATACTGCTGAAAAAGGTTTTCGAAGACGGTGGCTTTTGCACCCTGAAACACAATAATTCAGATCACAGATGTCTATGTAAGCTACGACAACACACATAAACACAAACAGACGATAAAATAGTTAAAAGCAACCGTTTTGGATCATAGCCTATTAAACCACCACCGAAGGAGGCGCCCCCTACGGATAGATCCTGAACTAACCACCTATGTACCCGAAATTGTCATCCAATTAAAATGCGTACAAATGACGTGATATCGAATACTGAGTGTCGCGTTGTTCGCTGATTGGCTCGTTGTTCCCTCTCCCCTTTTTCCTTTTTTTTGTATTAACTTTTTTTTGACATTACACTTCACTTTTTCGCTACTACCACTGGCTAACACCTCGTGTTTGATTTCCAATCAACCCCTTAATTTTCTGGCTCTTAACCATACAATCGCAGTAGCTGGACTACGCCGCTACAGCAACAATGCACTCAGTTGTTTGGCACGAGTTTTGGTGACATAATACGCCGAGATATAAAGTAAAGACACCGTCTTCTTTTTACTCGTTGTATTAGTTTTTCGTGTCCCGCCTATAGGCAATACTCTGTCTACAGTTGCTTTATATGTTCAACGGACGTCGCGTTAAGTTTTGATCGAATTATGAAAAAAAGAAGGACTAAATACGCTGGTAGAGTAGAGGACTGGTTTCGAGGCTAATAGATCCGAATTAACCTTTTTTTCCCCAAGTGCCGATAAGAGGCTTATTTTTCTACCCTGGGCCTATTTTTTAGGCGGTAAAAATCTTATCGTAGTTTTTTAACTACGCCACCATTACTGTCAATCAAATAAGAGCTATGAAAACGCTTGCAAAACGAAAGGTTAAAGACGATATGCTTCTTACCGCCTTGACTCTCGGCCTTGTTTGGTTGTATGTTTTTTTCCGTCGTATAAGCTGATCTGATGGTCCAAATATTGACAGGTGTCACTAGATCAGTCTGAGCGCTGAGTGTCACTGACTACTTTGATAAAAAAAGGCTTTTATTGATTTTTTACAAGACGCGCTGGGCGAAGGAAAAAATCGTGGCTACGAAACATCCGGGAGTGGACCGGTATCGCATCCGTCGAAGAGCTGTTCCGGCTGGCTGCGGAGAGGGACGAGTACAAGAAGCTGACGGCCAACCTTCACGATTGAAGAGGCACTGGAAGAAGAAGAACAAGGTTATTAAAATAAATATATAGACGACAGAACTAAAACATGGTGCCAGATTTTTAAACCTTAATTTTAATTAGAACTGTTTACATACCAAACATTTTTAATACAAAAAGGTTTCGAACACGATTACACCAAGATCAGGTATTCGATTAGGGGCAGATTAGTAACCGTCTCGTGTGCAACGAAGATGCATTGCCCGGAATCGACAGGTGGGCAGTGTGACATGATTGATTCGGCTTCAACCGCCAATGCAGGCGGCAGAATGCAAGAATCAAAATACAGACACATTCCCTTAAATCTATGTTTTTGATAGAAATTTATAAGAAGTTAAAAATGATCAAAATATCTTAAAAGAACAATAAGGCATTTCTTTAAAATAATTATTCAGTTATTTGTTGTCAACACCGCTTAATTGTATAGTTTTTGTTATCTTGTCATGTTATATTTTCATGATCATGTAACTTATTGTAATAACTTTATGAAAACGGCGCAATGGAGTACATCGTTCGCAGAACAGATGGCTGATGTGGTCGAAGACTTCTCGAGTGGCGTCCGCGTACCGGAACACGCAGCGTAGATAGACCTCCAACAAGGTGGACCGACGACGTGACTAAGGCTACGTCCTACGTGGGCGATTCTAAGCGAAGCTATCCGATGCGATGACACGCGATTTCAATGCGAAGCGGTGCGACGCGAATCGCCCCGCCTCCGCACGTCATACATCCGCCGCCGACAACCGACGCCGCGTAGCTTCGCGCGAAAAATATCAAACCGTTTGATCGCGTTCGCTTCGTATCGCACCGCGCCGCCCCACGCCTTATGTATTGGTCACGTAGGACATTTCAATAGCAGTCGACTGTTTGTTTCTTTCGCGCCGCGTCGCTCCACATGGCATTTGCGTGGAATCGCTGACCTGGGATACCGTGTAAGGTTACGAGAGAGTGTGGGATTAAGACCAGTCTTTTTTAGCAAACCTTGGGGAGGCCTATCAAGCAGTGGATGAAATGATGATGATAATAAAATTCATGACATTATATTAGGTAAAATCGTTGACATACAACAGCTTTTTCTTCACATAGGATGTATAATAATATCGTAATAATTGTCTGTCGCTTCTACACGTTTTCAACATAGCTGATCTATTGCAAATCCAGATGACACGAGCTTGTAGTTTGTACCAATCATGGGTAACATTGGATATTCGGTGGCGTGTTGTATGCGAGCAACTAAACTGAAATCAAATATAACGTCCGACCATGTTTCTGATGTTTTCGATTGCTGATTGATTTTGATGTTCAAAACAAAAACAAGAACTGTACACGACTTTGGACGGGTTATTAATAAAAAGTATGGTCATTTTATATTTGCAATTATAAAAAATGTCAATATATCAATTTTAAATTGGTCCTATTTAGAACTACACGGCAGTTAACGGTACCTAGAGCAAAAACATAGAGCTGAATTTATAAAATCACTTGCAATCGGTAAAAACAAAAAACATTTTACTCGTCGACTGTCACTGGCAACCTCTAATTCTCTTCATAAAAAAGACATTGGCACAGATAATATAAAATAGCCAGAAAGTGGCAAGGGCAAAGATTCCCATTCAGCCAGTAAGCACGCTCCTTACATTGAAAAACATCCCATAACGAATGTAAAAGACCTATTTGAGGGTAATAGGGCATTATGGAACGCAGTCAGGTACACTAGTTGTAGTTACGGGGGTCCGGACCACGTTACTGTTTTATTGATTCCACTTTATTTGTATGCAGTTTAATTGAAAAAGGTTAGATTGAGAGTCCGTTTTTATTGACACTTAACCTTTCGCTGGCAGGGTAATGGCGGATTTGTGTAGTTTTGTAAATTGGTAAAGTTAATTTAAACACTCCGTAGCTCCTAAATTATTGAGGTTAGAGTAAAAATGAATATTACAAATTTTGTAGAAAATTGTGTGTAGAATGTTTTGTAAAAAGTAATCATAATGATATTCGCACAGATATTCAAGATATGAACAAAAATCTGACAAAAGGTACCTTCAACCCGCCCTTAGGGTGTAAGGGCACACCTCCCACCCTTCAGGACTTTTAGTATGTTCATCTGGATTCCGCAAGGTATAACTGTCGCATTTGCATAGATAATTATTATTTTATTACACAAATTATTTCCCCTGATTTTATGCATTTTCTTGAATTATTACATAATATTTAAGAAAATGCATAAACGCACTTTACTATCTTAAGCTATAGGAAATAAAATCGACCCCACGAAGGAATAAACGCAAGATTTGATTATTTTAGAATTGTATGAACGATGTGAATTTTCAACAATCAACGCTTTCATTTTTATTTTTTAATATTAGTTGCAGTTACACATCGGAATATAATAGCAATAATATAACAAGAAATAAATCTACCGATTTTTTTAAATAGTTTTACTTTATTTTAGCTTAGGATTTGTCTTACTGTGTTTCATGTCACTACCTTATTAACGAGTTAAATAATAAAATATAGCATTTAGTTGTATTATGCACTGTTTAATAACATTAATAAATACAATATTCAACACCGGTCATAATACGTACAATTACGGGAAGATATGCTTTATAACAGGACTTCCATAACGTAGTCTAGACTTACTCATACTTAATACTTGCCAGTGGAGAAACTTCCACTAATGTCCTTTTCAAGGTACGTGAGATTAAGTTGTCTCGACGATAAGTCTGTTCTATAATTATTAAAGTAAACTACTGCAATAGTCTCTAAGAAGAACTCTAAGAACTCTTAAAAGGACATAATGCTGTTGGTAGTATTAGCGATCTGCAAACATATAATGGTTCCCTTTTATTGTTGTGGAGAAAACATCCGTCACTTTCTAACAAATACGTAAGAGTGAGAGTGACGGATGCTTTGTCCACAGCGATAAACGCGATCACGTTGAGCCCGCTGCTGGGCCAAGATTCTATTCTATTTATATTTCTATTCGTAAAAACGATATCGTCTTTGACCTGTTCTCGTATTGCCAACGTGTTGATAACTCTTATTTACTTGACAGTAATGGAGCTGTAGGTAGGCCTCCAACAAGATGGAGTGACGGTCTTGTAAGGATCGCGGGCAAGCGGTGGATGCGAAAAACACAAGACCGGTCTGAGTGGAGAGTGTTGGGGGAGGCCTATGTCCAGCAGTGGACGTCTTTCCACTGACATGATGATGATGATGATGAATGGAGGCTGAGTTAAAAACGATACCGTAACAGCACGGGTAGCACCAGTTGTATTTTATCGCTTGTCACTCAGTGCATCTCTACCATTCTTGACTAGATAATAAGGGAGATCCGAGCGACAAACAAGTCACGGGCAACTTGTGTCAGCCGTGCTGGTCAAAGACGATATGGTTTTTTCCGCCTAGAATAGAGGTCTGACAAAATGTACAGTGAGCGTAAACAAGTTGTTTAACGCTAACGTAAACAATTCTCGACAACTGACTGGAATTAACGCTTGCGTCAATCCTATACGTTTTTGGTTTTGGATAACGATAACGAAGCCGAATGCATCTTGTCTATAGATTGACGTAAGCTGATGACAGATCGCTACGCTTCTGTGTATTTCCTTTATAAACGTGATAATACGATCAGTAACAAAGAAATTCGTTTATTTGACACCAATTTTGTATGATTTTAGTTAAACCGTTGAAACCCTACAATTTAAAACGTTATTTTCCATTTAGTTAGTATTTAAGCAGGATCTAACAACTTCTTAATTTAAAAAAAGTTGCTGTGGCATAGTTATTTACTCTCGTTAAATATAAACTAAAATGTGAGCTAATGTCACAGATTTTTGAATTTATTTTAATGAGACTAATTATGGTTTAATTTGCGGTGGATGCGAAAAGCACAAGACCGGTCTGAGTGGAGAGCCTTGGGGGAGGTCTATGTCCAGCAGTGGACGTCTTTCGGCTGACATGATGATGATGATGATGCTTTAATTCTTCGTCTTTAATACTTAAATATTTATATGTTTAAGGTGTCCGAGTTCGAATGGAAGAGATGTGAGGAGCTCGATGTAAAGCGAGACGAGCTCAAGGCCCGTACACCTGTGGCCATACAATACCACTATATTGAAGGGGTGCTGACTTGCATCGAATGTGGTCGAAGTTTTAAAGCAAATATCGGCTATATCAGTCACCACAGAGCTCACGAGCGACGTTCTAGATAATCGGATCCCAATTGCTGTGGCCGTAATCGGTCAGGATCAATCGATTCGAATTTATATTTAGTGTTGTAGTTAGGGTTGTAGTAGTTGTCCGTTACGTACGCGCTAGGGTTGTAATGTATTATTATTAGGGCGATAATTAGCAACAATCCATTTGTACTGGTACACAAGTGTAAATCCCAAGTTTAAAACTCATGTTGATCTCGGCAACAAATAAATAGCGATCGATAATATTTCCTTCATACGATTTAAGTATAGCGACCTCTCGAGAGAATCTAAGAAACTAATCTGGCGACTAGACTATTAAAATTGATATCTAGCGAAGGTTACGAGTACCCCTCAAGACACCTAGATGGCGCTGTTTTATGTATTCATACAACGCATGATAAACATCTGTTGACGATTTAATAATATTCAGATAATAAACAAAAATTCATTAATTTTTATAAAATAAATTTAAGAAAGGATTGCACAAATTCTTTTGTAGTGAGGCAATATTATTTATTAAAACCTAACAAAGAGTGTTCAGGTAACTGAAGTCGAATAAATAAAAAAAGATAGAGATAAATTCAAAGGAAAGTGAGCACTATTTGCTACTCGTTACGTTAGGTTTAACTTTGTACCGAAAGAGTTAAAACTATAAGTGCGGGAAAGTTAGCGCACCGACGCCTGGAGACTCACGCAGGTAACGCGAAAATTAGGAAATGGAATGCAAACGGAAATGGTCTCTAATAGTAGGTGATACGAATGATTTAGCATTGGTCTATGATGGCTCGAAAATCTCGTAGTACGCATGACGAGATAAATCTATATAAGGGCCGACGGAGGATGGGAGCGGGACCTTTTTATACAGACATCGAGGGGGTGAGTGTGGAAATTATCACTGGGTATTTGTATCGTCCATTTTGTCCTGTATTTTAATTATTTTGTGCTCTGTGTTTTAATAGGTGTGGATATGTTTGTGTGTCGCTTTATGTAGCGTACAGGTATCGCTACAAGTTAACGAGAATCGCTAGCACGAAGATGGTTTAGCTCTAGTATTAAACAGTGTCTGTGGGAATGTGTTATAATATGGGTTTGTGTACTTTTGGTTTGTTTTTATAAGTTTATTAACTCTATTTTGTTTTCCAGAACTCTGTAATGGCGCCTTTATTGGTAGCCAAGTACACAGAGCTCCAGGCAGCGTAATATTCGGAAAGGAAAACCTACGCTCACATTTTGGTTATGTTATGAGACCTGAAGGTATCCACAATCAGGAAACGGATGGTTTCATCTCATTAACTGAGTGGGTTTAGAGGGTTCGTGTTACAAGGTCTCTGACGCCTTTATTCGGTTAGTCAGACAACGCTAGTGGTATTCCGTTTACTCTCTTCATAGGAATCCACGTAGACGAATCCGAACCAATTCTGGTAGTGGAGGTGGTACGTGGAATACCTCATTGCGTTGGCCCCCTTATCTATATATTTATATATCGACCACGTTAGGTATTATCTCCACCTGGAAGCCAACTAAAGGTTAGCAATAGCCGGCTGATGGGTCTTAGGACTACACACAGGAAATTTGGTTTTCCGAAGTCGTTATTATGTTAGGTCTTAGTTGGTCTAGATGGTTATTATTGCACCTGAATAGCCATACATCACTCACACGTTTAACGTAATCGTAAAAGTCGTAGGTATTGGACTTTTAGTTGAACTAAAACAATATACCGATAGGAAGCTAGGGTTATTAGGTAGTTAGAAGTTCTTTCATTACACCGTGAGAGACTTATAAACACCTAACGTGAGTAGCTAGACGTATGTTGACAAGGTTTGTTTCACATCGCCGCTGTCGATGACGTAACAGTCAAGATTATTGAAGTTGGTAAATATAAACTAGCATTTCAATTTCGGATACTTAGAAATAAGCTATAAATATTTAGTGGTTATAATTAAGAAACGTCAAATTAGAATTAGGTAGGAAATAGTGTTTAAATAGTGTTGCGTTTGTATTCGGCTAAATTTTACTGGTATGCCTTTGGAGTTTATCTATTATAAAGCTTAAGGTAGACCTCTGTTTAGAGCAAGTGGAAATCTAAGTGGACGTTTAGTGGATCACTAGTTGATAAAGGGATGCTAGTTGCCCGAGTGTGTAATAAACAAAACGTCGAAATTGGTACCCTTCAAGTTACAGTAAATTGCCATAATTTGTCCACACCAGGTTGAAGCTAAATAGGACCGTTGAGATACGTACTGAGACATTACTAGGCAATAGGAATTGTATTTGTGGTCGGAAAATAGTTATATTTATTTATAAGATACTAGGAAAGCAAATAATACGAGGTTTACACAAACTATCTTTTGCATTAGCTAGGTCTAGGATCTGAGTAATACTTACGGGTTGGTTTGTTCTCTTTTAATTCATCCTTAACAGTTAGGAATGTACAGTACAAACCAAAGCTAGGCTTTCCTGTTACTGGTTAAGGCCGTTCAGAGGGTCACTGTACTTACATGTTTGCTAGATGGTTCCAAGGATCCTCTAACATATATAAGCGATGTGTAGTTTGGGTACATTCCATCTTGTCAGGATGCTATGATAATTAGGAACTCCATATAGTGATGCGACCAATGGGCCACTAGACTAGACCAGTCTATTGATATAACAAGCCACTCGGAAGCTCACTGCACTAATTATGTGTGTTATTCCTAAACTCGATAAATCAATATCAGGTTATAGGGTCATTTATACATGTACTGAAACTACCTACTTGTTTAAAGGTTGTGATTGAATTACTGTGGAGCAGTACCTTTATGTATGTGGATTTTACATACTTTATTTATAATTATAACAAGAAAGTTATTTGTCGAGAGATGGCATTTCTGAGAATGGTTAACAATAGCTGTAAATTTAACAGTTTGTACTATGGTTATAGTGCTAAAAATGGCTATGAAAGTGATTTCATAAGTCATGTTCTAGACCTGAGAGTTAAAGGTTAGCATACCCATAATTTGGGCTACATTAGGTTTACTGTTGGTGTTTTGTTAAACATTGATAGCTATGATTATGAATTTTAGAGAAAGTCACCTAAGCTTTATTATTAGGAAATAATATGAGATACTAGTTTAACTTAGAGATGTGGTTAAAGAATTTATTTAGAGATGTGGACTGAACTTTATGATAATGTTTTGTCTTAATACAAATTCCAGTTGATGAATTTGAATCTAATTAATTATTCTAAAGGAGCTTGACCCTTGAGTTTGTTTCGGCATATTCTTCTCAATGGGGATCCTCAGGAAATGCTGGTAGAGTCAAAGTATAATATAGACTGGAGCAAGTCTACAAGTATTAACACTAATATATTAAAGTGATATACTAAGTAATAATAGAAATATTAGCGGGCGAGCTCTATAGCAATGGCCGAGAGCAGCGGAACGGGCGGGGAGGTGCCCGACCTTTACTGCTAATATATATTTATCCTTTTCCCATAGTGAAACAAGTAGTTACTAAACTTGTCTAGTGAAGCAACATAATTGTTCTATTTTGACTAAATCATTTTAATAGTAATCAAGATCTTCCTAGAGAATCTAATGACTCAATTTAAGAATAAATGAGGCATACACTTGGTTGCAATTAATTTAAGAGGTAGTTTTGTTTCATAACTTATAACAAAGAGTCCTTTCCTGAAGTATCTCTAAATAATAAGTTTAACCAGTAGGAAGAAGGTACTTAATTATTAATATAAGAAATAGTAATCTCTTGCTCATTAAAGTACTTAGGTTACTAGTCAGTTTCACAAGGTAGGGTTCCCGGTACACTAGACGATCACGAGGCCAAATCACGATGTAGTATGTAGTATTTAATAGAAATTAGTAGAGATTAGGATTAAGAAGGTAAGTTAGGTAGATTTAAGTTAAAGATGATTATGTAGGTAAGACGTTTTATCATCAGAGGGGTTGTTACACATTTCATGGTTCAAAATGTACCATTACATGTCTACTTTCATAGAGATTCATTCAAAAGTCGTATGTAGTATCTAAAATAAATTCAATATCGATTTAACATTTGTACAAACCACATTTCATTTTATGTCATGTGCGACCACTTTAAAGCAATTGTGGACTAACTAGTTTGTGCACCAATCCGATTGAAATTCTATTGAAAATGAAAGGCTATAAAGTAAAGACAGTTCGTGTTGTATCTCATAATTTCTGGAGAAGGTAAAAATCTGATTGTTTTATACTAGTAGGAAAGTGTTTTAACAGGAAATACCTGAGTCTTGGATGTTTTCTGTGTTTTGGCATTTATTTTTGCAGAAAAGTAAGTTTATCGATGCCTAGTACCCCCCTAGTACCCCTAGTACCCAGAGCTTAGGACTTGGTCAATTGGTGTAAGATTTTCCCGTTTTTTTAAGCATTAATCAGTACTCAATACTGGATTATTTATTGCATTCCATAAAGTATACATAGGTGGTACTCAAATTAACTTGAACGTTATGAGATCATTATGGACACTGTAGGGCACAGCAACTTATAAACTAGTGAGAGCGCTCATTTGTTAACAGTAGTTTATTCTGTACTCACATATCTATTAACATAATCACTTATCATCTTAATATGATTGAATAATAGCTATGCGTTCAAAACCCGTAGGAAATGGACAGCATTATTACAACCAATTTTACTATGAGAACTTTCTTGTCTGTGGCCGTAGGTAAAATCCGTACTGTAATTGTTATTACAGTATAGATTTTGGTAAGGTTATGAGTTTAAATTTGGAACAGCTGTCAGAACTCAACAGGGTCTTTATTCTAGTATTCATAGATATTAAAACAATTATCGACTCGATTTTTTTTAATATAACCCACACGACATTTTGATCTCGAGTGACTTGAGAATAGGAAGGTACTTCATTCGTTTCTCTATAATTTCAAAAAAACATTTGTCTTGACGGACGATGGAATTGCCGCCATTATTGTTTTCATTTATTTATTGGTATTTTGCTGTTACGAAATTAGGATAATTTTAAACTTATGATAATGTATGTAGATAACGTAGTGAACGAGTATGCAACTGTTCATAATTAGGCCTTAAAACTCTCGTGTGATCCTATTATGAAACTCGCTCACGCTCGTTTCATAAAACCACACTCGTACTTTAAAGCCTCTCATTATGCAACCGTTGCATAAACTACTATTTGTATAATTAAATGTTTAAGTGTGTTCAGAAAGCTTTTTTCAAGCTACAAACATATAAATACAACGATACAAACAGTCTATGGTATTTCAGAAACTCATAAATATTCAAATACTAATAATAATCTGAATGTCGAGTAATCTGTAATAGGTACACAACATTATTCAGTCCAATGTTATAAGACTTATAAGCCTCTGAACGAGATACAATTTATGAGGGTTGACTCCGCAAAGGATATTATCCAATACAAACCCTTTTTGTTCTAATTTCTAATATCTATTCAGGTATGCTATCGTTGTTGGTGTCGCATAGGTACCTAACCCAGGGATTAAAGTCCGGGGACATTTTATATTACCTAACAGATGCTTGGTTTCTAACGTATCTAACGGCAGAAGACATAGTGTTTTTTGTATTCGGTCCTAAAATGATAGTGGCAATAAATTAACAAAATCAAAAACCCGACTGCGTAGAAAACTGTGTAACTTATGTAAAGTATCAACCCAATTTAAATTTCACTTTCACTTCTTTATTTTTTTAATTCTCATTACCCAACACTTCGCCCAAATGAACAACCTTTAAAAGATTTCAATTTCACATTGCGACAAACTAATTAACTTGAAAAATGCCTCAAGGGAAATAAAGAAACAATTTTTCTTCCGTACGGCTGTAATAAAGCGCTTACATACCTACAAAGCCTTTTAATTTGCTTCTTTTACTCAAATAAAGCGAGAAACGATGAAACTTTACTTCTATTAATTAAAAGTGCATACTGAATTAAGGGAAATGACATTTAAAGCTTTTAACGCTAGAGGGATAAAGGTTTAATTAAAATTATATCCCGTACATTTCCTTTTTAGATTATGTACTCTATTATAATCAGTGATGGGAAATAGGTGAGCTAAAATACCTATTCTTTGCGAGAGGACATAATTATGGAGTGGTTACAACCGGATAAAAGTATATATTTTTTTGGATTCCGGGTATTTGATATTTATCCGGGCACTGCGAATACTAGCCGTAATGTTGAACATACATTCTTTTCCTTATAGAATGTTTGTAAAGTTTGTAGTCAAAATGGTAACATTCCTGCCATAAAGTTAAATTATAAGTAATCCGAAAATGTGAACGCCCATTTGCAAGTCATAAACAAACAATGCGTGGGAAAACCCATATTATTAGTCCTGCTACTACTTTTTAGAAGTCTTGTACATTCCTTCTTTTCTCTAAAAACCCTTTTTACTAAAAACTAACATTAAACATGCCGTACTTTAAACAAAACATGTCATGTTTTACATTACGATAATTACCCGAATAAATATCGAATACCCGGAACAGAAAAAAATAATATTTTTTATCCGGTTGTAACCACTCTATATTATGTCCTCTCGCGAAGAATAGGTATTTTAGCTCACCTATTTCCCATCACTGATTATAATGTACTTATAACCTTTCATCTACATGTATCGATTATTCGACAAGAACGACTCATACGCACCCAGTGTGACTTTTGTATGGGCTGACTTGTTAACGACTGAATACAAATCGCACCTTCCGGACAATAGTGACCTAATTCAAAATGTCAGCTTTCAAACTTCAATTCATAAATTTATTACCATAGAGACCTAATTCGAAATTTAAAATTTCTGAATTAGGTCACTATTCTTCTGAAGAAGAAATGTGCGACGTTTATGCGATAGAACATGGACGGATAGAGTATGCACGTTGTTTAGTTGAGTGTTTAAGCAGATAGATACAATTACATAAAGCCTTAAAGATATCCAATATTGGAATCCCTGAAATACATCATCACACTTTATTGAGTGCATTAAATGTAGTAGGTACTACCACTTCATCTTTAGTGCTTTCTTGCAAATTGTTTTTTATTTATTTATTTATCTTAGCATAACGCTTGCAAAGTTGTACTTCACTACATAGTATAAAACAAAGTCGCTTGCGCTGTCTGTCCCTATGTATGCTTAAATCTTTAAAACCACGCAACGGATTTTGATGCGGTTTTTTTTAATAGATAGAGTGATTCTTAAGGAAGGTTTATATTATTATGTATAATACATTCCACGCGGGCGAAGCCGCGGGCGGGCCGCTAGTTATTAATAAAAAAAGTCTAGTAATCTAGAGAGGTAATGCAGCTAAGGTCATAGGGACCATGCCGCGAGCGGACCTGCTAGAGGGGGTGTTCTTTTTATAGTGGTGATTATTATTTACATCTTTAATATTTGAGTAGCTTAGTTTTATTTTAATTTGAGTAGCTTAGTTTATATTTTAATTTAAATAAGTTTAGTTTTAACTTTTAATTGTAGTACCTATATTATATTAAACTAGTCTTCTAAACTGTTATCCAACGTTTTAACAATCAGTTTGAAACCGAGCAACCTTGCATAACAAAACTAAGACAACTAGAATACTTAATTATTACCGGAGTTTAGCCAAACCCAGTGCTTGCCACTTCCAAGTCTAGTTCAGTTTGCGTTTAACTCGGCAGTCTGTGAGAATCTGACACCTGTTACCGCAATCATTAATTTATATTTAATTGGATGAATTGCGGTTACTACGATTAAAGCGGATGACAAAAACTTTAACGGGAGTTTAATAGTATTTTATGTAACTGGTACATAAAGAGGGTCCTTAAAACACGAGTGTGGTTTTGTGAAACGAGCCGAAGGCGAGTTTCATAATAACATCACACGAGTTTTTTAAGGCCTAATTATGTACAGTTGCATACATTACTTTATCTACACACATATTATAAGTACTCTTTCCGGATTTTAAAAACAGGTGTCAGAACAAACAAATGGCGGCAAAGCTAACTTGTGTCACGAATATTTTTTTTTTTTTAAATCATAGACTAACTAACAAAGTCCCTATTCTAATGTCACTCGACATCAAAACGGCGTACGACACTTTACTTAAAATATACCGAGTCGACGTTTAATAGATACTAGAATTGACCCCCTGTTTGAATTGTGTTGGTTTTGGAAGATGTTCCAAATTTAAACAACATTACTTTATCAAAAGTTGTATCGTAATTTTAACTTTACAGTACAGCTACAGATAAGAAAAAATATCATAGTAAAATTGTATCTTGTAATGATGGTCATTGTCTACGGATTCTGAACGCATTATAGAGGACTTATGATATGAGTGTAGATAAAGATATTTACAATAGTGACAGAAAAGGGGACACTATTTTTCTGGTTGTTTATATAGCTTATAAGCAAGACGTATTTGGCTTCGTTTTATACCATCTTCATCCTCATGCAGCTCACTAATAAATACTACCAGTATCATTTAACCTGGGAGTACGTTTCCGTCGAAAGTATTATTTTACGGACATGATTTTGATGCAGACATGTAATTATTTTTGCAAATTCATTGTCTGCTTATAATCAAGACCAAACGAATGTGTCCCAATATATCCTGCCGCCACATTTCGACTCCGTCATCAGATCATTTCTCAGACATAATTATTAAATTGTCATCGGGTTAACTGGTTCAAAAGACTAAGACTTGTAAGATTTGAAGCAGTCAAACATACATACATACGAACAGAGTAAGTAACAAATAATAACTCAAAAAAAGTGTCGTGACAGACGGACAAATAGACAGACTACTAAAAACGAGCAATCGCAACCAAACAACATTCCAATTTTATTTAAAACCCAACCCAAAGTATAACTTCAATTTTATCTCCGACTCCACATTTCAAAATGGGAGCATACATTTTTAAAAACCTCGATACATTTGTACGGAATAACGAGCTAGTCAAACAATTCCGGCGTTGCACGTCAATTGGCTGTTTGAAGTTCGCGAGCGGATGTTGGGAGGCTCCCACAAAGGCAAATTTATCGTAATTCGTAATGAGCAGGGAACACAAGGGCGCGTTTTACTGACGTGTGTTTTGATGAGAGGCGGTGTATTTTTAGTGATTTTTATTGCTTTAATGTAACTGAAGTATCAAAGTTTGTGAGCATTTAAAGGAAATATATTATATCCTCGTCCTGCCCAAGCATTTTTTTATTACTTCTGGTTTCTGCCCAATGTCCTCTATAAAGGACAGTTTACATATTATAAAATTTAATTTCTCGGGCATAAACTACCAAATCGAATGTGTCCTTTATTAAGCACACTGGGCAGGACGAGGCTAGATAAGTATTTCGTTCAAGTGATTTAGAAAACGAAATCACGTGACGTGATACAAAATACAAAAAGTGTCGCGAATGTCTCTATCCGTTTTGATTTTGGCATAAACAAGGCAATTATTAATAATACCATATTGTCCACCTGCGCCTCTATTGTAGACGCTATAATTCAAATCATAATTGACCTTTTATGTTATTGTTTATTTGTCCATTAGGTACTGTCAAGGAAATAAGAGCTATCAAAACGTTGACAATATGGTAACAGGGAGGTTATTATGACCTAGCTATGCAGTTCATTTTACGGCGAGCTTTAAAGACAGAGCTATAACAGCTATATAGCTCTGTCTTTATCTTTTAGCGTACACTGAACTGTATAACTACGTCATAATAACCCAGGTCAAAAACACTCAAGACTACAATCCTAAGACTGCATATTGTGTTACCAACCACGAGGACTAATTTATATGGCATTCTTCTATGCTAGCAAATTCACCGGTTACCTTATCGGTGACAGTAAAATAATTTGGTTACGTCAAGCAAGACATCAATTTTAAAAGTATTTTTGCTGCCGATGCATTGACTAAACTTGAGGTATTTCAAATTCGTCCTCATTATTCGCAAGGTATTTGCGGCCATCACATTTTGTGGTAATGATGAGAAGAAAATATAAAATGGCAGTCGAGAATTAACTAAAATAACTACCTAGCTAATTATGCAAATTAAAGTCCAACGTCATAACCATTAAGAGATTTTGGCCAAACGCTCACCTACTTTACATACAAACAGACTTAAAACCACTTAAACACTCATAGCTCGCAAACAAGGAATCCAAAACTTTCACACATCACCCTCAAATAATTCAGGTTTATTCTAAACTTGGCCATCCATTCTGACCCGCTCACGGCATGAAATATGCATGAGCCGAATCAAAATCAGCGTGGAGCACACGGCCGCTTCCGCCCAGCCCAGGTGAGCCATGCTCCTTCCTGTTTGAGCCCGTGTTGTTCCGATATTTGGCTCCGAATGTCAGGGTTTGTCAATAACAGAATGTGCTGTGAATTTTTCAGTAGCACCATGAGAAAATTTAAGGTTCCGTAACTTTAAACATACTCATCTAGGTTAAGCATCCATCTTATTCTTTCACCTACCGCCGGCGTTCGTTCGGTCGAACGAGTGAACAAGTGAACGCGGCGCAGCTTACATAAACCATATATCCATGTGGGGAACGCATTCGCGGTTCTAGAATTGCAGTCTTCAGATTGTATTATTGAAAATGCAAATCACTATGGGTCACAGATCTGACTTACGGAAAGACGGAATTAACTTTATCCAACTTACCAAGCAAGAGATGTTGTTGCCTTGTATGCACCTTTATTTGTTCCCGTATTGAGTCGTAACAGAGAACCTAATTTCGAGGAATACAGGGTCATTAAATTTTCCTTAGCGTGCCACACTAGGTTTGATTCATAATAATTATGATGAGCTGAGGATGATAAATTTAAAGGGTACCGAAAACTGGGAAATGCGTTTGGAGGATGGTGACTGGATATTATTTTACATCTTTATACCATTTTATACCTTCCTTTAGCTATCAGCCGAGTCCCCTTAATATTGAAATAAGCTCGTCTATTCGTCGCCGAAATGTGTTTTAAACACACGTGCGGTTAAATAATAACTATAAAAAGATAAAGATTTAGAAGAGCAATTGCAACCTCCTACATTAAAAACGGGTAATTCTTGAACGGCTTAACCAATTTCCACAAAACCTACTTAGACCATTCTAATTAAACCAGTTTTAAAACAAAATAACTGTGAAAATCATCGTGGCGTACTACTTTTTTTTTGACACACATCAAACCAACGAGTAAAAACTCGATTAAAACTATTGAGCAAAGACTTGTTCCCATCTTCCGACTTAATCACCAGATCTGCACCCCATAATATTATAATATTATATGCATCAGGTGGCCTGTGTGCGCGTTTGCCTACATATGCCATAATAAAAAAACTAAACGAACGATCTACTTAGCTACTCCGGAAAATAAAATCTAACACTTTTGAATCTCTATCTCTCTTGCTCTACAGTTGTGATAAGTTAAATAAAAAGGAACAAGACTAACTTAACGTTTAACGATTTTGAGTATAGTTACAGTTCGTGAGCGAATGAGAATTTACGATCGACCCGTATATTTTCTGGGGTCCTGGTGAAAAAGGTTATTAGTCTTCTGAAGATCAATTAAAAAAGGGTTTAAGTGTAGTATACTCCGTTCATGTATATACCCTTTTTTATTAAGAGTTAAGTCGACTTGTACCCAATTTCACTTGGACCTCAGATTTGCTGCTACGGTGTTTTAAAAACGGAACTCGTATAAAATGAGTTCCTGTTGATATTAGTGAAACAGTAATCGTTTTTAAATCAATTGGAGTCTTTAAAACTACCTTATGTAAAAAAATAATTGGAAAATGGATCTTATTATGCAAGGTATGTAGGTCGACCTCAAAGATAGTATGTTGACATTTTTGCAGCCTGCTTCAGCGGAATTAGGTGCATAAAAAAATATGTCTTTTATTTCCCCACCGTACGGTACAATAAATAATGTACTTGACCAAAACGTCAATCTAGAAAGTTTTAAAAACTTACAAAAAAATACTTGCGCTCATAACACAAACAATTGCCTTTACCGGGAATCGAACCCAGGACTTCTAGCTCAGAAGGAACTACCGACTGGGCTTACCGCAGCGTCGGAATTCCGCAGACAACCCAAAACTTAGAACTAATATAAAACCCTCGTCAGTTTCTATCTCCACCATTCGTTTCGATTTTCGATTGAGTCGTATTCATTAGCAACAGCCGGATTCGAAATAGTGGAACTGCTGCGGCCTGGGTAAGTGGTTTCCGCCACACCGGAATCGGGACTTGACAAGCTTGAGTCAATGAGCAGGTATTCCGGACGGAATGGAAATCGGATAATTAGTTAACTCGGATTAACTTTGTCAGTATTCAAAAGTATGACGGAAACGCTGGGTTATAAGTCAATGACACGGATTTAGCATCGAATGATGACACAATTTTTTGTCTGATGTTTGTGCTACAAATAAATAAATGTATACGCATTGTAAACGCCATTTATTGATCATAGCAATATAGGTAGTCGATAATCTATTGAACTTTTATGGTGGTTGTAACGACTTTTTGCAACGTGGTCATGCTCGTGTTTTGTGGCTAACCACAATTGAAAAACGAACGACTTATAATTCTAATTAGGAAAATAAACTTACAAAAAATTCAAATGCATTTTTGTTTTCCTTTTCAGTTCAGATATTGTTCAGTTTAGTTTATCGAAGAGTCACATTTAGAAGCAGGATAGATAAATACCAAATACATATTTTTAGTAACAAACATATACAACACCTAAAAACTTACCGGGTTACTAGAGCTGCCGGGTAAAAAACAAAATAGAATACAATTGCCCCGATATCATTTACTACAGCTCGCTTGGAAGGTGCGTACGTAGGTATTAGTTTTTCTTTAAACCCAAACGGCTATTTTCAAACGCTATTTCCAAATGTAACTGGCCACTCAAAATATCGCCTAGTCCTGTGCTCAATCACTTGAAATCAGTATGTACGGGCGTTTGCCTGATTTATCGCACTCCGGCAGAAGCACAGACATCATAAATTCACTCCACTAGATGCCTGTTCGATTTTCGAATACGAATGAGCGGCACACGTTATGTATTGGTATAATTATTTGGCATATTTTGTGAGTGGCCAGAATTTTTATTATCTACTAGCGGCCCGCCAGCGGCTTCGCCTCGCTGTAAATTTCTGACTTTCAATTCATTTGCTACAAAAAATGTGATAAATGAAGAACCGCTCGACCGATTTTGTGCAAACTTCACATAAACCATCTACTAAATAGTCCGAACAAAGACTAAACATTTGGGTTGGATAGGTGAGCCCGTTCTTGAGTTATAAAATTACAACGAAAAATGGCATTGATTTTTATATATATAGATTGCGAAAATTCTTAAGCTATAATAAACACAGCTGTTCGAGACAGTGTCAGATTTATTCTGAGATCACTTATTGCACGTCTGTTTATCTCTGTATTTGCGTGTGCGTGTGTTTTGGTGTATCTGATTATCTGTCTGTGATGTCGTAGGTCAGAAATAAATAGAAAAATTTGGACACTTTTTTGAAAGAAAGTTTATTTGTCGGAATAGTTATTATCCACAATGCAAAATGGCGAAATATGGTTCAACAACGCCCCTGCATCCTCATCAACAGATAGATGAATAAAAATAATTATTGGCTGACTATCTCGAACAAATTTACCTAGTCCCAAACTAATCGCTAAGATTATAATTATGGGTACTCTGCCCTGCAGAGCCTAAACCGCAGTAAGTGCAAAAAGGTCATTACGAGAAAACGTAAAAAATGTCTTTGAAGTGTAATTTTTCTACCTTTCTAATGTTTTTTGTGTTAATGATTGACTTTCAATAAAGAGTAATAAGCACGAAAAATATGATTATGACAAAAAAAATGCTTTGAGTGTGTCATTAGCTAAAAAAAAAAGGATTTTTCTAAATTCAGAGCCGTTACGGCACTCTGAGTTTTCCCTAAAAAGATGAGTTATACTGACTAAAATGCCGTAAAAAAACCAAGTACTGCAAAAACGTGTGTTATTTTTTGTCAATTGCAAGCTAAGATGCAGTATCAGAGTCATTTACACTGCATTTAAGTCAGTATCGTGATTAAAGTGTATGTGCTACGAACTCCAGGTACTGCGTTTTCACATAAATGAAATGCATATTTTCGAGAAATATAACTTTTATTTAAGTAAACCTTATAGTTTTATAAAAAATAAAGGACGACCGATTATCACACTAATTTTGAGCATATTCTTATAATTATTCTTTGTATTGCAGCTTGACCTTTTCATTGGTACAAATATAACCGCTAATGACTTTGCTGCATAATTAAACTAACACGATTGAGATCAACATTTGTTATAACAACCCAACTTAAAACTGCTAGAAATAAAACTTAGTTACTACGTACTAAAATGCTTAAAAAAACCTTCTAAAATACAAAAAAAACAGTACTTATTGAAATAAGATACTTATTAATCAGACATTTATAATGACATTTATCACACAGTTGCTTAACATTGTTATTGATAGAAATATCATCGCTAAGTACTGTGGCTTTGCCACAAAATAACTCAACTGAGATCAAAATTATGTTATAAAAACCTAAATTGAAGCAGCAAAGCTGCTAATAGTTATATGTTAAAATTAAAATAAAACCGCCCCAATCATTGGTTAATTTTTAAACTGGCTTAAACACGCATCTTTGCTTCATTATAAAAACTAATTCTATGTTAATTATTAACCACTAAAATACTCGGTAATCAGACTTATAGAGAGTAAAGGCACGCTATTCTAGTAATTGTTTTCGAGTTATTAAGGAGATCACACCGTCCGGGTCACTCACGTAAATTTGGTCGAATAACGCTTGAAATGTTTCGGGCTCATGACTAAGGACTCCAGATGAGCCTGAAACATGTCGAGCGTTTTTCTACAGTATATACGTAAGTAACCAGGTGTGATTTCCTTAATGTATCTTACGAAAGTTTTGTTTAAAATTGTTTTTGAGTTGCTTTAAAATATATATCAAAAAATTAAATGTTCTTCTAAAAAATAATACACACATTTGAGATTCAAGAAGATGAAAATAAAGCAATAATAATTTAGTTGATTTCAGAGTCTTGAAATTACCTAATTCTATCCAATGATATTATATAATTTTACTTTATAATATCTGGGAGACAATCTCACATAAATATACCTAGTAACAAAGAAATCTCTAGGCCTGTACAATCGAGTTTTAATAAGTTATCTCATGAAAGAATTGATGGTTGCCGTAAAGCTAAATTGCACGTAAAATAACACACTTACTGCGTTTTAACTAGTAAACCTTTGGAAAACTGAAGTTGAAAGGCCAATTGCGGCGTTTTAGGTGGTTTCAATATGGATTATTCATTGAGCACTTGTACGTACTGCATAACTATGTTTTTTTTAAATATATTTCCCGTTGTCTGAATCACACACCGATTAGATATACATATGCGTATTGATCTCGTGATTAAAAGTAACGAAAAAAATTTTTTTTAATTTTTTGCAGTTACTGCGGTTTAGGCTCTGCAGGGCAGTACTGAGAAATACGTAGAAAAGTCTAAGGAACCAGTACTTGCGCTCATCACACAAATATTTGCACATACCGGGAAGCGAAACCAGGACATTTTTTGAAAAAAAAAAACGTATTTATACCAAATTGAAGTTTAATTTAACAATGAGATCATTAAAGCTACTAGTTAAATATTAATTGATAGAATGCAAACACAAAATTGTGACGTTTAACTTAATAAAATATAGAAATAAGGTGCTATAAAATATCTGAAACCATTAACTGTTCGCGTACTAAATTTCCTACTTCAGATAAACTGTTGAAAGGTTAAAAGGAACTTGATTCTTCGGTACAAACTTACTAAAAGTTTAACAAGTTGGTCGCCAAGACTGCCACTTACTTATGGGGCGCGTCTTGCGAAAAATACTTCTTTAACGCTTCGGAGTTTAACCAAACAGTATGACGCCAGATGGCGCATCAGCCTGTTTCACTTATGACGCTCTTAGCTCTTTTAACGGGAACCGAAAGTTTCAAGGTGCTTTACAAAGTTTGGTACGAAATTTGTTTGTTAAATTAATAATGATTGTTGGTTATTTACTTTGTGCACACGTAAAAATGTGCTGTTTTTTAAACAACTTCCATAATATCTTAGTGTTACAGTACTTTGAACCTTATAAGTAGCTGCACACTTTATTGCTTTGTCACTTTAACGTCGTGTTTGAACTTCTACACTAATCTGCCAAAAGCGGTGAAGCGACAAGGTTCAAAAGTATGCAGCTTATTATAAGGCCGACTGTACGACTTCGGCCAAACGGCACGGGTACTCGTAGTAGTACATGTTGTGTTTTCTCGCTTGTCGCTCAGTGCGTCTCTACTTATTGTAACTGACCAGATAGAAAGGAAGATCTGAGACAACCAAGTGCTAGCCGCAATGCTTAGTCGAAAAACCTGTCACAATATTAAGAATGCTACCGGCTAGTGATTTGTCGACATTCAAATTGAAAATCGAGTTCTTTAAAAATCAGGTCCCTGGAGACTAAAAAATACTGAAAAGTTCAAAATAATTATTCAGTAAATTGGCTACACACACGGGCTCTTTTACACGTCGCCGGTAAAATGGAGTGAATCCAAGACCATCATTGCGGAGAAGAAGCGCCATTTTTTCAATGATTAAATACAATAATACTTAAAAGTAAGTAACATTACAAGGAAATAAAGCAATAAATCATTATTTTTAAAACTAACGCTATAATCATTATTATAAATGTAAGGTCAATAAAATAAAATTAAAAACAATGACTAGGAGAACAACATGACGAGGTATCTACGTCAGGAACGATAATTAAAATAACTAACTGAAAAAAGGTCCTTGCAAGCATGAACAGACCGGACCACTCAGACCGCACCCGTTCACGAGTATGACGCGTATCTCAGCCATCGCCTCCCTCAACCATGTGTTCGGGAAGGTAGGCAAAGACCTTTAAGTGAGCATGACATGCTCATGCTGCCGGGCAAAATATATCAATAAAAAAAGGAATATAAAGACAATAAAGTGTCTTGTGCACAAGAACCTAAAGCTTCTCGAACTGCTTCGATTTGCTGTTCGATCGAACTAAGTAGTTCGATCATCATCTGTTGGTATATAATAGGTACTGTGTATTTGGTATGACCCCTATGTTTCCTCTGTGACCCAATGTTTAAAATAGGGAAACGAACGGTCCCTATACAGGGTGACTGCGGGGTCGTAATCCTCGCTTAATTTTCCCAAGTCAGTAAATTATTGAGATTCTATTAATATAGTGGGTTTTGAAACAATTAAAATTTAGCATTTTATTAAAATAATATTGTCCTAATAAATACTAAAATTATGGTCACCTAACAATTTCATGTTAAAACTTATTTGAAAATCAAGCAATAAGACGAAAAAAAATTTGAGTGAAAAATGTGTTACAAAATAACAAGTACACTTAAACGGCGTTGAAAATAGAAGAGGCAAACTGGAAAAGTTCATAGAAATGTTTACAGTTCCGATGTCCCCGTTTGTTCTCGTCAAAGAAATATAAAATGTAGTTTGTACAGCAGATGATTTTATTCGTTTTGTTTTACCTCTCGTGAATGGAATTGCTTGTTCCATTTATTGTTGATGCCATTTAATAAGCCAAACTTTTCTCTACGCAGTCCATTAATATAATTGTGGTGGGAGTAGGTGCAGGCTCTGTCCGGATTGTGACGATCACCTTATCCTATACTACCGCCAATTTGCAGTATTATTGTGTTTCACGGGGAGATGAGACAACTAACCCGAAATAATTACAGGGGCATTTCCCATCTTCGTCCTTAGGATTGGCAACCCATTTGCAAATTTAGGGCTCTCTTAATAAACTGATGTTGGATAAGATAGCAGTCTTAAGAAGCGTCAAGTCATAGGAAGCTATTAATAATCTGATCTCTGCTGTAATGCTCGTTTCACGATGCATGAAAAACGACAAATTTCTATGGATTTACGTTTTGTTTGTCGTATGTGTGACAGGCATCTTGGTCAAGGTTTTTTACAGGTCTAAGATTTCTGACGCGTTTTGAGACAAGCACCTTACTTGTGATCTTAGTTGATTAAGACAGGACTTAAGATTGCAAGTTTCTATGGGTCTCGTTCCCTCTTACCACTCAACTCTATGTGTACTCGTCACTATACTAGTCATAAAAAATATCTCTTCGCTCGATAAGATCATTTAAGCACCAAATTTATTTAACTAACATCAATATTTTACCCCTGCATTGAATACCAGTGGATGAACGTAAAATACTCTTTACCTCGTAAACTACGGTTTAAAACGGAGTAACAGCTCGCAGGTCTAGTAAGAACGTAACTCGATTTATAGCTTAGTATGTTTTACACGTATAAAAAAGGCAAGAAAATATAGCGACTGAAGAACTTTTTGAAACCACTCTATGCATAAATTACAGTTTGTACACACACACACATACCTTCACGCCTGTATTCCCAGAGTGGAATAGGCAGAGCTACAAAATTACCTACAACTTTAAAAACCTGTTGATAATTCAGTAACCACACTTTGCAAAACAGACACGCTTCTTTTCATGCTTCTCCGATGATCTAAATAACATTTCAATAATAATTTGCTCAAACGCAAAAGCTTTATGTTGTCTAGGAGACACCGTTTATATAGGAAAACATGTCGAAACTTATGTGGTCGTCTTGCACAGTCTTATATACACATATTAAGTAGGTATTTTTATTCTCTAGTAACATTTTGGCATGTTTTCCTGCTGAAAATACGCAGGTTATTTGACATTATTTTTATTTAATATTTATAGCTTTATATAATGCTAGACTACGTAGTTACCATTCTAATATTAAATATGTGACTGGTGAGTTTCTTGCTGCGTTTCTTCTCAGCAGTGGTCTCCTCTTGTGACGCGCTGGTAGATTCTTGACGTGTAAGAGTGCCCGTGCGGCCTACTTACTGAATAAATGTCTCTTACGTTTTTATGTTTCTTTTATATTGTTTTAGTGATTACTTTCGAAAAAACACTACGGCCGTACTTAGACTAAGTTTATGACGATTTGGTGTCAATTTTTACACATGCTTCAAAAATAAATTAATTATTTGTCTCTAAAATTCATTTCATCATGTTGCTTGCACATTGATAGTGTTTTAAGACGTTTTTATTTTGTACTAGCTACCTCTTTCTATACATTTAAGAGTTCAGCGGGACCATTTTTGAGAATTGAACACTTACATTTTAATTAAAAAAGTATCGTACCTTACAATCGATAGTTTCAAAGTTGGTTGTGACGTAACCGTTCCTTCGCATGCAATTTATATTCCACTTTTGAGCATTCGATTTGCCAAAAATTTACCCGCTGAGATATGTGTTTTCAAAGTAATACAACTGTATTTGTTGGTTATTGACACACTACAATCGTTTTGGAGCTATTTCTCTTCATTCCAACAATCACTTTCATCTTGTCTTTTGAATGCTTTACACGGAACGAATAAATCGAATTTAAACAAAACACATCCGATTTCATTACGTACAACTGTTGGTAGCAACCTTTCAATATTGCAGCTTAAATTAATCCCAAAGTGTACTTCCATGTCAATCACACCTTTTCAACCTTTTTCTATTGCATCAGCTGTGACATGGCTCTCGTTCATATAAACTTTCTATTTCACCGGATAAAGGCGAAACGGGTCGCGGCGCATTCATCTTTTCACTCCTCTATCTGCGGGGTAAGCCCTAGCTTACTTTCAAAGTGAGGGCCTGAGCAAAAATACCGTTCCACTTCGGCCGTCTAAGTACCTTCCCACTTAGAACGAACGACGATGTAGACCACCTTGAATCCAAAAGATCTTGATAAGATTCAATTCCGCACCCCACGTTTATGAATAGAGTATGTTTGAATAGGGTAGCAGATTTGATCATTCAAACATTTCTAATCGCTTTGCCTAAAGGACATATCAAGATCAATGTAAAGGAATACAATTTGAATATTGTGAAGTATTTTGTTTTAAATCATATTGAATGGAAGCCGTATGTAATATACTAGAAGACGCCTGCGATTTCGTATGCGTAAAATTAGTTTCCCGCTACCCCCCATTTCATCCCGTTGGGGGTTGATTTTCGGAAAATCCTTTCTTAGTACTCTCCAAGAGTACCCAAGGAATACTCCCTCCAAATTTCAAGTCGCTAGGTCCAGCGGTTTGTGTTGTGCGTTGATATATCGTCGGTGGAACTGCGAAACCGCGTAACATTTTAAATAAGGAGCAAAATGCACGTTTTTATTAAGACAGTAAGGTTTATATTGCTGTATCATAAATTTGTTAGATACGCGTTTTTGCAGTATCACCGACGATACCAACAATCAGTTTCATATTTTATTTTTTATTTTATTTAGACTGGACCGGCAGCCACTACGCTACGCAACAATTTATAACCCGACTTTATAGTTATTTAAAATATTTGCATGGTTACTTTTATATTTTTTTTTATTACCTGGTTAGATTGTAAAAGTAATTATACAACGTAAAAGTTGGACAATGCTATTAGTTCACTAATATACTTGTGGGAGGACCTTGTGCAGGGTCCGTCCGGGTTGGTACCACTATCTTATTCATTAACCTACCGCCAAGCAGCAGTGTTTGCATTGTTGTGTTCCGGTTTGGGGATAAGACAGCCGGGGAAATGACTAGCATAGAGGCCATCTTAGTCCTCAGGGTTGGCAGTGCATTTGCAGTCTTGTGAATGCGAATGTCTATGGGTCACAGTTTCCACTTACCGTCAGGTGGTCTGTGTGCTCGTTGCCTTCCTATGGCATAATTTTTTTTTTTAAATATCGTAATGGCTAAAACTTTTTTTTTTTATGTAGAAACTCAAGAACTGCGTGACTGATTTTGAAAATGCTTTTAAGGGAAGAATCACTACATAACATAAGCTATTTTGTTTCTTCACTTTCGGAGTCGCGTCGACAGCTATTATAGCGTAAAGGCAAACAAGTATAACGGTACCCATAACCTTTAACAAGTGCTTTTAGCAGTTTTTGCATAGCTTCGGCATATCATAAAACTTCAATCAGTAAGTTTTTTTTTTTTTTAAGCCATGGGAAGGCAAACGAGCACACAGGCCACCTGATGGTAAGTGGAAACTGTGACCCATAGACATTCGCATTCACAAGACTGCAAATGTGTTGCCAACCCTGAGGACTAAGATGGAATGCCTCTATGCTAGTCATTTCACCGGCTGTCTTATCCCCAAACCGGAACACAACAATGCGAACACTGCTGCTTGGCGGTAGGTTAGTGGATAAGATGGTGGTACCAACCCGGACGGACCATGCACAAGGTCCTCCCACAAGTAAAAAGTATTATGTTCTGCCCTTTGAAGAACTAATTTTGCAAAAAGTGGGCGTTTGAGAACCTTGTGGAAATTTTAGTCCTAGCCATAATAACTTATTACCAAATAACTTCAGCTAGAAAGTTGCAGTTTGTGTTAAAAGATAGCGCAGCAAAGTAACACCACCCTCTCATTAACTCTTCTTCAAATTAGGCCGAGCGCCTAATTAGTTGGAGAAATTCTGTCCCAGGTGTAACATTATCCCTTTAAAGTTTACTCTGTTGATGGTCGAACATTTTCAATTTTATTTGTCTTGCATATTTTATAAATTTAATTAATTATATATGAAAAGGCTCATATCTATGGTCGACAGGGTTAATGAGTTTATGATACAGCGTTGTACGCCTTTGGTGTGCTTACGAGGAATAAAAGTAACTTTAATAACAAAATAAGGGTTTGTGAAAAGTTTTGTCATTTTGTAAAAGGCATATCAACTTGAAATGTAAAATTATTCATATATATAATCGAAAAGGGGCCAAGAATGGGTGGTTAAAAAAATGAAAATGGTTCGATTTCTTATAACAAATGCGGTGCCATAGTAAAAGGACTTAATCTGCACATTTTAAAACTAATATTTTTCCTATTTTTCAAAAATTATCAAATTAAAATACCGTAGCCCCCGTCCCCCTTATCTCCGAAGTTAATGAATCGGAAATTCTGAAGAAAAACATGGCGTAAGTATAAATATAAGTATAAATAAAATGAAGTGTTAATTATTCAGTTTTCGAGAAATAAAAAAAAGACCTTTAAAATCTGAATAAAAATTTAGGCTATTCAAAATGAACCTTAATACATAAAAAATAAAGTTCATAACAAAATTAATATTTTCCTTTGCGGTTACTATGCGTATTATATTTGTAGGATCGGGTGTGACAGGAGGCAAACCATCAGGTCGTTCTCCCATTTTAATTGAAATAAATCAAGATGTGATGTAATGAAGGATTATATTTTCAAACAAATTAATTATTCTATTTACAATAATAATAACAATCAAACTTTAATAGTAACAATTCAATCTAATTGCACTATAAACAATGACTGGCCCAACGGGCACGACAGATTAGAGGTACGCCGAGATTCCGCGTGGCGAGAGGCAGAGTAACAGTGCACTGTGGTTCAGCGTGTATGGAGAGAGTGTCATAAGTCGATTTGTCCAAAACTTCCAACATTATTGGGAAGAAATGCATATATTGTTGTTAATTATGAATTTATTTGATAAAATAAAGGACTTACAATTAATTTAATGTGTATATATTATTGAATAATAATAAAATAAAACAATTAAAAACGTTTCAAAATGCACTATATTTCAATACCGTATAATTAACACTTATAAATAGTAAGTAACATGTTTTCACTTAAAAATATAATAAACAATACCTTAATACTATTTAATTTAAAAAAAAAACTTATATTGAACGCAAACATATTTACTAAGTTTTTTTGTTATGTGCAATTCATGCAGTAGAATGAACCGCACGTAAAGAGTTGTTATCTTAAAAATACTGTAATTAAACTATCTAACACTCATTAGTGAAACTTTAATGAGCTTAGCAATACCTAATGTAATAAACTAATGACAGATTTAGATAAAACACTTTTTTTTTTCCTAGGAAGCTTTCTAAGACCCGTAACTAGTGGGTCAGAATTTAATAAAAGTCGATTTAAAAGATCGGTATTCGTCGCAACACGTGACATTTTTCTAGTATTGTTGAGCCGAAACGCTTTTATATTTTTATTTGTAGCTTCGGCAGCTTCTTCTGATAGTTCTCCTATGGATACCATCATGTGATCGAACTGATCGATTACTTCAGACCCATGAATCAGAACTTTGTGAATGGACGCTGGCAAATTGTACCACGGATATTCCTCAACAAGCTGTCGAGCCGTGTCTAAAGCAAACGATTTAAATCTCTCAGAATTAATTTTGTAACCGGAATTGAGACAGTTAAGAATTGTACCACACCTATCAATAAGCTCTTGCTTAATTCCTGTTATTTCGGCAGAAATGGCAGAGTTAGCAAAAAACCTACGTGCTGTATTCCCATCATTCGAGTTGCCACTTCCTCCGCTACGCGGCTTGTCCACTATCAGACCTAATTTATTTTTAAAAGCATTTTGTATCGTCTTCTTTCTCTCTGCCATTTTTTCCTTTTCTTCATTTAATCGAACTTGCCATTTTTTTACCTCGAGCCGATATGACACGTGCACAAAATATTCAAAAAATCTTATCCATGAATGGAGAGGAGATAATCCAAACTCCAGCGTAGCGGTATCAATTTCTTTGGTCAAACACATGTCTATCTGATTCATCTCTTTGGGTGTAGCCTTGCACAAATAACACCTGCTAGCAGATGCCGTGTCACTTAACGCACTACAAATTTTGCCGTCTACCATTGTCAATTGCAATTGATGATGAACTTGTAATTCATCGCCGCCCGGCAACATACACGTCGATGGTACTAAATTATTAATTTTCTCTTTAAAATAATCTTCTTCGTTCTTAGATAATTGTTTTGTCTCTTTTGCAAATTGGAAGCGAATAGGGCGACAGTACCTAGTTGATGATGGGCGAGGATTCTTCCATAATATTGTTTCTTCTCCTGTTGTTGCAACTATGGACACGAGACGCAAGGGCACATATGATGTCACGAATAAACTTCCATCTTCTTAAGTTGGGTCATCGGAAAAGCACTGCTTATACTCACTGTGTCCGGTACTACCGTCAAAACCCCACTTACCAACTAACATAACATCACCTAAGGTCTCGGGATCGATACTTGATAACAGTATATTTTGAGAATCCAGTATTCTTTTAACCGTGTGGTCCAACAAATTTTGTAACTCTACTTCGGCACTTTTTTCAGTAATAGTTAATTTTTCAGGGTAACACTGTTTCTTGGCTTCTAAAACCTTATGATACGAAGGCAAAACTGGATATTGTTTACTATTAATGAACTCTTTAATTAAAAGGTATTGGTGTTTTGTTAATTTTGCTTCTGTGATCAGCGATAGGATCTCACTTGGATTCACTTCACATTTATGACTATCATTTGGCCCACTACTCGAGGTTGACGAAGTATTTATCAAAGCATTGACGGCCGAGTTATCAATTTTTGAGAGGTCCACTAATCTCCTTCGCTGAGTTCGTTTACTGCAAGACTCAAAATCTTTCTTCGGTCGACCGAGATTTGATGTCATTTCTTGACCAGTAAACTGATTTTCTCTCGCAGATACCGACTCATTCTTTGCTATATCTATAGTTTCAAGGACATTTAACCATTTTTCATGTTTTCTGACTAGTTCATATTTATTCCTTGCTGCTTTTTTCCAGTAATCTGCGATCCTTTGGATTATGCAATTAACGCGTTTACTTAGAACTTCGATTTCAACGTTTTCAGCTTCCGGCACCATTTCCAAAACTGTCTCTAGTATAATTCAATATTTTTCTATCTGTGATCCTTTAGCAAGATGCCATAGTTCAAATATGTGCATTCTTGTAAACTGAACTTGCAAAAAAGAACCTGTAAGAAAGAAAACCAAATACATTAGAAATTGACAAATATCGTAGCATCTTCTACGAACAACGTAGAGGACGAATTAATAAAACATCTAGCAAAATCTAGCAGAAGATGACTATTGGCACACTAACTAGACTTTTATACGCTTTTTAAACAATCAAAATTATTAATGGTACAGAATGGCGTCATTGATAAAACTCAATGGTAATACACAAACAATTTAAATATTTTTATAAAATTAGGTGTCTCGTAGCTCTCAAATAAATATAAAATGTATAGTAAAAATAGCTAGTAAAAATATTATTATTAAAACACATACCTTTGTCATTAATTTCCATGATGATTCAATAGAGTTTATCACAACAAGTTTTTAGAAATCCGTCAACAAACAACTTTCACTTTAATGATCTATTGATAAGACTAATTACGCGGTTTAAGTGTGTTCACTTCGGAGGTCTGAAAAACAATGATCCCGACTGATTACTTCAAAACTATTTATAGTTTTAAGTAGGCTGGTAATTAATGTGTTATCAGAGAAGTACAAATCATAGCTCGGCTATTGTTGATTATTTGGACTTATGACCTATGAGCGGGACCATAGTGCAGTGTAACGACTGGACAACACTATGCCGAAAGGCAGAGTAACGATATGCCGAAAGGCAGAGTTACGATATGCCGAAAGGCAGCGTAACGAATTACAACAAGTGGCTACTCATGTAGCTGCACAGGTGTATAGGCACTGAGGCCAAATAGAGTAAACCGACAGATTTGCCGGGAGCTGGGGAGCTCACTCCTGAGTCGAACCGTAAGCTTGACTGCCTGCTGAACCAGTTACAAGGGTTTATATACCCGGCTCGGCATGCCCCTTCCAGGAACCCCACTCCTCGACAACTCTGTCCATTGGCGCGCGGAAATACGTCACGTGTTTACTCCATAGTTAAACTAAAAAGACCTTAATTCTAATTAAAATTGATATCACAAATAATTAAATAATCCAATTTTAATTACTGTTAACATATCACAATTCAATAGCAGCTACTTTAAAATCAAATTGACAAATTAACAATCCGCAAGATTCGTGTGAGAACTAATAACTAATTAAGTCGAAGCAAGTTGTCAAAACAAAACAATAACGAATCATAAAATCATCTTTTGAATTATTATAAGGAATCACATTTAAAACAGTCATCAAAACAAGCGTTTCTGTTACGTAAACAACTAACAATTTAACAAATAACAGTTACCATTACGACTTTTTATGTTCAAAGTGACAACTGGCTCCGACATATTAAATACAGAACCCTCGATGCGCGAGTCCGACTCACACTTGACCTTTTTTTTTTTCTTAAACTTGCTTCAGCAGAAAAAGAAGGGTTGATTGGTAACAAGCAACGATCTAGTAACCAAATGGCTCGTAATTCAACTTTACTTAATACCTAAGTTTAAAAAAAAAACAATTACCTACTTACAAGATTTTATTTTTACCATTCTTACTAAACTGGCTTCTGTCTGGATCCACCTAAATATTCGTCTTGTGTAGCTTAAATGTTTGAGTTGTAAAATAATATCCGATGCTGATAATTTTCGAATGCGATAAGCAACAACCGCTTCCTAGCCAAGCTTTGTTGCCAAGCGACTTTGAAGTAAGTAATTTCAAAAAGTAAATTCTTTTACATATTTCTTGCCTGAGGGCAGGATTAAGTCCGTGTATCTGTTGACAGAGGGAAGGTAAATACACGCAGATAATCTGAGTCCGACCTTTGCTTGTGACGTCAACAAATACGTTTGTGCTTCAACTTACAGGAAAAATAAGCTTACCGTAATCCCAGACGGGGCGGCACGGAAGGTTAGTCTAACTTGTATTACACTAGTATTGTAACGTCATTATTTTGGCAGTTTTTGCTTTCAAGCCCATTCTAGTGTCATAATAATTAAAATCACATCCAAAAACAAATAAAGATCCTTAACGTCATTTACCGCACAGAAGAGATTTTACTCTTGAAAAAATGACAGTTCTAAAGAAAAGTAAAAGCCGACTAAGTTGCGAGTTAGTGCCAACAGTAAAAGGAATCTATAAAAACAATAAAACTAACAAAACAAAAATAAAAAAATATATTTAAGCTTTCGTTAAAAATAAAAGATAGAAATAGAAACATCTTTGTTCAAAGATGTTCTTAAATATTTGGTAGCAAAGAATCCGTTGTACTTGACTAGACTTGTAGGTACTTATCGAAATTCTAGATATTATTTCTGCGTTCCGTCGTTATTGAGTATCGGCTCTCTATTGTGTACTTTGCATTAAAATAGGTAAACAGCGACTGTGTGTTCACCATTATCGTCTATAAAATCGATTAACAAACCGTTGAATAATATTTGAAAAGTTTCAAACACCGTCAATTTGATACAGAACAGGTTTATTGTATAGTCTTCGTTAAATAGGTCATCCTATTATTCTGTTTTATCAATTAACATGAAATTAATGATATTTTCCGTGCTATAATTAGTCATGGCTCCGGAATTAACATCAAACGTGTTGACATTAATCTACGTAGTCGCGAAATTGTAAATACCAATCTCATTTCATTTTAGAATTTAAACGGCCTGTTTTATGGTTGTAAAAAAACAAACGGTAAAATATGGGTGGTTAAAATGATGAGCTTGGAATTATAGAAAATGAATTTAGAATATAAGGTTACAGGGTACATTTTTACATTTTATGAAGTTGTTTTTAATAACGTGTAATTTTAAACGTATAGTCGTGTATTGTATTTGAGTTTTATATTGCAAAACACATTTAGCATAAGTCCTTGGATATTCAAAATAACCAGTTTTATTAAATTGTGGTCCATTTTTATTGAAGAAATAATAACTATTGTCCCTTGCTTTTAGTCATACTGGCTCATAAGAACCACAGAGTCTTTCGACTAGTTTTTGCAGACAATGTTAGACAAAATAAACTTCGAATCTAATAATTGAAGATGAAAATGAGGCTATGACCCACACAAAATATATGTACAACTTTAAGGCAAACTCAAAACAAATTCCAACTTTTCCCGTTAAGAAATTTACCAAGAGCTCGAGTATTTATTACGTCAATTTTGGGAAGACGCATATTTTAATCAAAAGCATATTTAACGAAATTGTGTTTATTACAAAAGTTTGGATGGCGGGTTGTCTTCGATGCCTCTTGTTAAATAGATTGAGCGGCGTAATCCGATTGACGGTACTTACATGTGTCTTGGAATAATATTATTACAAATGCAATGTTCGACGTCGGTTTGCTACCTCAGACATGTTTGTAAATGTTCATTACGTCATAATTACGTTTACTTACATGCATCGTCGCACTTTTGTCTCTTCATGATAGTATCGTTATTTTAAAGGATTGAAAATAAAAAATAATGTTTATTTTTTTCATACACCATATTTATAAAATAATATGTAAATCCTGAGATTCACTTAAATGAAACTAGTAGGTATCTTACTTTACAAAATAAGACTATTATAGAATCTGCCATTTTCACCACGAAAAATGATTAAGTATTGTTAACTATCTCACGTATTATAAACACATGCCGTAGAATATTAATAACATGTATAAAATAAACAATTTAAAACTGACTTCAACACTCTAAGCTCTTGTGTCTGCATCCCAAAATTCATCGCGTAATATGGCGCCTGTGAGATATTAAAAATCCAAGGCAGAAAATATCAACATGCGGTGGTTGACATAACCTCATATTAATTCCTTTGAAAGCAAGAGCATTACCATAGAGCTGTTATAAGTTAATACATATCAATTCAGCTACACGCAATATCGACAAGTAAATCTTCAGAATATCACATGTTACTTTGTCATTCCATCTGAATTCAAACTCTTACTACGAGCCAGAAGGTTGACTTTGGATTGATATTACTAGGTCAGATACATGCGTATGTCTGTTACTTGTTGAAATTGCGTTGTTCCCGTCGTGTAGCCGTAACATTGTGATCCATTTCTTGACTTGACAGTCGATTACGTTGTCTTTTGCTTTTATGAAATTATTATCAAGCGTTGTTAGCGCCTCCGATACAACATGACCGATCTTTATTATTCATTGATAGTTATTGCTTCATGATCAAAAATATACAAACCGATTTGGTTTTCTGCTAAAACTGTTTCAAAATTGTCAGAAATAACGGAACAGTACAAACAGCCACACACTTAACTGCCCATTAAAGACAGAAGTGAGAAAATGTAGAAAGAGATAAAAAAAGATTTTACATAAGAATCTCATGTGCACGACAGAGACAGTTTTTCTCTGTTTATCTTCATTGGTCAGTCAGCTGTGTGGGCGATTGTACGTGAAAATATTTTCACTGAATTAGAAGTGCTTAAGCGTATTTTAAAATTTACCTTCAGAGGCACAAGGCCTCGCAGTCCAAGAGATTTCGTGTTACTAAACGTGTGTATGTATTATTCAAAAACCGTAGGGACGAAAAAAACACCAAATCGCCACCAGTTGCCACCACAGGGCTTCGCGATTTGTACCTCGTCTTCATCAAATTAAAGCCTTGCTCTCTTCTCCCAGGAATATTTTGAAGTAATTATATCATGAGCAAGATAATGTTTTTGTAAACGACCAACAGGACTCTTGTAATGACCAACCAGTCATTTGTATTTTTTTCAAGAATTTCATAGAGGCTCACAACATAGAGACAAGGTTCCACTGATATTATTTCTTAAAACAGCATCCAATATGTTTCTCGGTTGACTTGTGCTGATAATATTCCTCATTTTTCCCCGTGGGACTCTCCAGTATTGTGACCCAAGTTTATTTCCCGGTCGAATGGGCATCCCAATCAATGTGTGTCGCGCGTCAGGCCGGCACTACGGAAATATTGACAAACTTTATATTGGAGTTGAGAAAGTTGCTTGTCTTAGGTATCGAGTTCTTGTCAGTGTATCGTGTTCAGTCTTACCTTATTGAAACATCAGTTTGTAAGGCGCTGGGAGGTAAGGTTGGAGTGGAGTTGGAAACGGACTGTTTGCAGTAGCGTTTCTTATTGAAACAATGATTTGTAATGCTACAATTATGATTTCAAAAAATGCTTTCTGCGCGATTAGGTTATGATAGTAAACTGGCTGGTTGTTTAGCTCGTTTTCACTCTAATAAATAAATAAATATGTTTATATTTTTTATGGCAAAAGAAGGCAAACGAGCACACAGGCCACCTGATGGTAAGTGGAAACTGTGACCCATAGACATTCGCATTCACAAAACTGCAAATGCACTGCGAAACCTGAGGACTAAGATGGAAGGCCTCTATGCTAGTCATTTCACCGGCTGTCTTGTTCCCAAACTGGAACACAACAATGCAAACACTGCTGCTTGGCGGTAGGTTAATGGATAAGATGGTGGTACCAACCCGGACGGACCCTGCACAAGGTCCTCCCACTAGTTTGTATATTGCCTCTTAAACAAGTAGTGAAATTTATCATAGAGAATAAATTGTATTACCTTGATTTAGACGAAGGGCAGACAACGGTCACAGAAATTAGAAATTCAGGTGTTTTCACAAGAAATGACACGTCTGAAAACGTAAATATTTTAATACAGACTAAATATTCCAGCTAACAATTTCCTATAATATGTTCTTGTTCTCTGTATGTAGCTAGTACGTTTTGTTCACACCTTGTGTGACAGCTCTTTGTTATTATAACTGCTAAGTCTGTCCCTCTGACTGCCAGAAACTTGGCAGGTTTTGAACGCTTAATATACGCTTCAGGGTGGTTATTATGACCTAGTTATATAGCTTTATCCTTTTCTCTCAGCGTCTGAACTGCATAACTACGTCATAATAACCCCCCTGTGCTCATAACACGACAAGACAAGATCACTACGATTCTATTCTCGTCCCGAGTTAATGACGAATCTGAACTATCACCACAGGCAGACCGAGTTCTCCGCTTAATGGTCCTAAGGTGTTGCGGTTCTCACCGCTTGTTAGATGAAGGCTAACGAGCCCAGAGATTTCGTATTAAATAAATTGCCATGCCGAAGTTAAGTTGGTTAGTTAACTTTGGCAGTTGTAGAAACAACAGTTACTGTATGGATTGAGGAGAGTGTTTTGGTGATCGAGTTTTGTAAGGAAATACAGAGGGGATTGGTGTTGTATTTGTTCTTATAGTGTATAGAGTCAGAAAAAATGGCATAATCGTATAGGGTAGTATGACAAGGTTTTTCTATAAAACATTAAAAACAAAAGGTTAGCAACAATACTTTGCATTATTGGTAAAAAATCTCTTAACGAAATGATAATGGCAAAATACCTTTTGGGTCGCTTTACATCAGAATATAATATTTAAAATAAGTAAATTTTACGATGATTAGCGCAAATAAATATAATATCTTAGTCTAAAATAAGCAAGTTTAAAAATACATTACGTAACTTAATAACCTTACCAAGGTTACAGAAATAACAAGGCTTTTATAAAACCTTCTATACTCGTACTTAAACAGTAAATTTTAATACACCGTTTTTCATCTCAGCCTAGAGCTATGTTGAAATTAATTCTGAAAGCTGGGGCAACGTATCGTGCGTCCTATCTCCTCTTTGTAAATTACATAAAACATTTTACAGCGATAATTTTGCTTTAAGTTCCCGTGGTCCTTATCGGTGGGCTGGCAGAAGGGCTATGTACTTAATCCTTTTCAAAAACAGCCTAGGTAATAAATTCTGGAATTTTAGGTAACATGTAAACGCAAGCGAAAATGGTGGCTTGAACGAGCATTGTTCTATTATTGAACAGAGAGGGACGAGTGAGTTTCGCAACAAAATAGGGGCAATGTGTAAATAAACTTTGTAAAAGCTCATGAATTTATAAAATAATAATAGTAAACCTAGTTTTTTATTGAAATTCAATGATTTATTTGACATATTTTTATTTTACAACGTTTCATTTATTTAATATAATATAGGTACTACAATTAAAAGTTAAAACTAAACTTATTTAAATTAAAATTAAACTAAGCTACTCAAATATTAAAGATATAAATAATAATCACCACTATAAATTTAAATTTATAATTACTATCGGAAAGGACAGTGTATTAATTAAACAAAATGGTGTGAATTAACCAAAGTATCCTTAAATTGTAAAATGGAAAGTAGAACAATTTAATCTGATTCTACATTTTCATCTGAAATTAACGTTTGAAGTCTCGAAGCAAACTCTATTGAAGTTGGTCTTTTCAATAAATTTTGTCGATATTTAGTACTAAAAGTTTGAATATTTGAACTACAAATTTATACGAAGCCTATTTCCCGCCAGCGTCCATTTAAAATTCAACAGAAACTTTCCACAATACATATTTTATGAGCTGTTAAATGGCGACAAACATGCTCTATCTATTTCACAATCTACCTATGCATCATTGAAAGTGCCGAAACCGCACTTACTTTAACCCATACTGAAGCCAACTCTAGTAGCTCTGCAATAGAACTGAAAATACTTTTTAAAAGCAGAATTGCTTTAAAGAAGATCGATCAAGTTTCGCGACTGAACGCCGTATGTTCAGAGTGTTATGGTAGTTTTTTGTGTAAGGGTTTGTTGGTAAAGAAATGTTGTCAGGCAGCAAGTTTGATGGGGCTTGCATGTCGGCGGTTAAGACAGCTGGGTCTAATCGACTAGCGCAAAGTGGAACACGCCTTCGTTGACTTCAGACGTACACTTATTAAAAAATAAAAGATGTTGCCATGCTTGAAATACTAGTAGCAAAAGGTTTTTTAAGGACATGGCGAAAGCAAACGTGTAAATAAATAAATAAATACCAGGGGAAAATCTCGCACGATTTGACCTACTCCCGAATTTAAATCTAGGCATGAACAGTCAACCAATTTGATTCTTAGGCTACTTTCTTGACTTTTGCGAATATTTAATTTTGTTCCTGAGTCATGAATTATCATTTTTTTTTGAGTTATTGGTAATTCTGTAGCTCTGCCTACCCCACTCTGGGAATGAAGGCGTGAATTTATGTATGTATGTAGAGTCATGGACGTTTTATATGTATTTAAGTACATATTTCTCTATAAGTATAAGTATTTATATCGTTGTCTGGTACCCATAGTACCAGTCTAGAGCTTAGTTTTGGACCAGATCAAATCGATACCACGCACGTGTATCAGATACACACGTAAAATCCCTCACACCCTCTCTTTGTAACAGGGGTTAAAAAAGAGAGATAGGAATACCAAATCTTAATTTTGCTAGTTTATTATATCTTATAGGATATAATGACTTGACTATTGTCAAGAACAATGAAACCGGGTCACTTCGTAATGAACTACCTTAGAAACTGACCCGTTTTCATTGTTTCTTAATGAATTTCAAAAATAATGTTCATTCAATATTTCCTTTGTCTAGAAAAACGTCCTAAGATACATTTTTATTGCATCACCTTACTCCCTTTTTAGGGCAAGCAAATCTCTCATATCGTAATCCAGGCTTACTTGGGAGTTAATTAAAATATTTACGTGTTATATTCAAAGATTACCGCTCTAAGCCTGGAGATGAACGTAAAGCGTGTACGGGAATAAACAGCACCGTTATAAAACCAGGGAGCATTCGATATTAAAGGATAAGGGTAATGTTGCTATGAAGAAACGATGAGGTGTTTAAAAATAACCTTTAAATTAACGCCTAGAATAAGATTAGGTTTCTTTTGTGAAACAGGAAACTGAGGATCAACACCAGGATAATTGCAGGTGCGCTGCCGGCCTTTGAGAAAAGAGTTGGCTCGCTTTTTGGAGGCCCCAAAGTTTTGAATAGAGTTATTCTTTCGGGAGAGTCAGGGTAAGTTAGGTTAGGTTAGGTAAAATCTGATTTGCCCAAAGGTCAACTGAGGTAGAAAATGCCATTAGGCATTAAGTTCACCTTTTGCACTCTAATTTGTATTTTTATGCAATAAAGATTAAATAACTAATGTAAATACTTTATTGCACAAAATGCAAAATATAATTTAATCTTACAACACTAGCGACCCTCCCTCGCTTTGCTTCTGTTAATGCGAGTTTCCTGCTACACCAGAATTTATTATACATAAAAAAAAACTGTTCAGTAGTTTTGAGATTATCGCGAACATACATACAGACGCGGCGGGGGACTTTGTTTATATTAATGTTTTTTTTTATTGCCATCGACGGGCATACATCCCTGATGGGAAAGTGTATTGATTAGACGACTTATTTAGACGACACATTAGCCTATACTTCATTTAATTTAGAATGAGAAACCACAACAACATTATATTGCGGCTCGTGAACTGTAATCTCTTTACAATTTGTACTAGAGTAACAATTGACGACACGCAAATAAAGTGACATTAAAACAATTTTATTTTGCGGCTCCCAGACTATTGTACTGTACTATTTGCTAGGTAATAAATAGTTGACCAAACGCAATATAATGTTATTGTGGTTTCTCATCCTAAAATAAATGAACTATAGTGGTAGTGGCTCTGCCTAGGAAGGTAGCGGTTCCGAGTTCAAGTGCCAGTAAGTTTGTGTTTTGAGCGCTTATTTATACAAGTAACTTTATGATTGTCTAATACCCATTGTACAAGCCTAGAGATTACTTTGGTACAAGGTCAATGTCAAAAGCAAACTCACAACGATTTTTTGACAAAAACATACTGCTACATAACAGACATAATCAACATGTTTGAAAGAAAAAACATAATGGTAAAAGAAAAAGAACATAGAGATAATTTATTGTACAGTAGCGGATTTAGTGCTTACTGTAGTGTAGTGTGAGGTCAAAAAGGGTACAACTCAGCATGTGCTGCATCGGAGCCACAGTGCCGATTTTAAGCTATACCGTCGTATTTACCTTATCTTATTGACATCGGACGAGTGACTATAATTCGATATTTAATTGTTGTTGTGTTAATTAATTATTATGAATTATTCTTGTATTTTTTGATTATTAGTATTTATGTTTTGACGATCTCAATGTAATTTCGTACTTTTTGACGCAATGCAATTTATATTGTAATATTACATTGATGAATAAATATACTAAACTAACTAAACTATCTTATCGGTTGGGTTTTTAAGGATACACTTCGACCCTATGGGATCTTTTGTATAATTATCCATCTTTTAGCGCTTAATCCAATGCAGCCTCCACCCCGTATCGTTTACTCGTGTATACCTATTCATTTGTATGAAATTGTACCTAGATATTTATTTATTATTATTCACACATACAAATACAAACAAATACATACCTACCTCAAGTCTCTCTCCCAATGGGAAAGACAGAGACTACGGAACGCCAGGTGAACCGGTCTAAACAAGTAAACATACAACATTCGCTTCCTCTACGTTCATGTACGTCGGTTTCAGGTGCGTTTGATTTGGCCCTTATTCACTACATCGCTTATTATTATTTATTTGTTTATATTTCTCTTTATCATTTTTTTATCTTCTAGGACCCAAAGTATAAATATATTTTCAGTGTTCTAGTTATCACTGCTAATTATCGCTTGTTTACATTAATTGGCCAATAATCAGTAAATTCGGTAAATCACGAATGAACTTATCATATTATTTGACGAAAAACCCGTGGTTATTTCATGCGTATTTAACCGACTATCACCTCATGCTTATTTGTTAAAGAAACTGTTTATAGGGTTCCGTACCTCAAAAGAAAAAAAACGGAACCCTTATGACCACTTTGTTGTCCATCTGTCTGTCCATACTCAGGTCTACTGTCCCTTGAAGCTGTGAAAAAATTAAAATCTTCCTAAGACAGTACAAAATAACTTTAAATAGAGAATAAGTTCATATTTGTGGTTTTTTGGGATAGTTTTGTGTTTGTGGCTTCGCAACCCTTCACACATAACATTGAGTTCCGAAAACGTTTGTTTAATGATAGTTGTACACATTTCCACGTAAAGTGATTATAAACACTTAGCTTATTGCCAATAAATATACTTAAGAATTTGACGTAAACGGAGTCGCCAGTTGAAAATAAAAACAATAAATCGTTCTAGTTGTCTGAATAAAAAATAAACATTAATCTTCTACATGTTAGTGTAGTTGGTGTGACCCTGCATACGAAGCTAGCGGTCTTAGGTTCAAATCTTAGGAAGGGCAGATATTTTGTAATAGTCCAGGGTAGCTGGGTTGGTGAGCATATGAGACTAGGGTGTGAGTAAGATTCAGCACAGGAAAGAGTAAGTCAAATTTATATAACTAGGGGCGCCAGACAAAGACAAAGCCAAATGAAATCGTTCAAATAAAAAACCCAGACATTAGTAAACCACATTTATTTATACCTTTGTTTACTTAGCATAAAGTATCGCTAAATTCTGACTTACATTAAGATTACCCTCTTAGTAACTAAAATTGTTCGGTACCACACGTAGGTTAAAGAAGTAGCTATGGTACTCACAATATCATCTTCGTGAGGAATACCTGCGTAGAAGAACAGCTCTAGTGCTGGTAAACAGGACAGGCAGGGCTCACTGTCTCCGCAGGTGGTGATCAGCAGAACACTTGCGCATGCAGCGGGATGCCAGATACTTAGTTTGAGAACAAAAGTATTCCATAGTGCAGGTAGTCAGCAGCCGGGATTAGAGTTAGCCTTGTCATTTAAGTAGTGTAGAACAAAACGTCACATTCGAGAACTGTCAAATGACCGGTTTGTTATTTTATGGTGTTGTGACTTGTGATCATTGAAATAGTCTAAGAAATAGGCTTTTAGGCGAAGAAATAATGGTAAAACAGCGATATAACGTTATATAAGGATGCGGTTAAAGATTGCGGAGCGTAAACAACTTGGATTGCCAAGGAAAAAAGGTTAGTAACACTAGATGTGAATTGTGTCTCGACCTCAAAGTGTTACAATTTGTGTGATGAGTGCGAGTATTTGTTCCCGGCTTGGATGTTTTCTATGTTTCGAAGAATGTATTTTTAAACATAAATAAGTTCACCATTGTCTAGTGCCACGAGCTTAGAGATTAGTTTGGGACTAAATACATCAATTTGTGTGAATGTCCCCTGTGAGTTATTTGAGATTTGATTATTTTTTCTCAGCAGTGTTTACCTTTTGGGAAGCAAATGGTAGATTTTTGACGCGTGAAAGTGTTCATGCGGCTTACTTACTGCATAACATCTTTTATAAAAGTTACAGAAAAAGAAAGAAAAAACATTTACTTGACAAACAGACAAACAAAACAACAAGAAGTAGTTTTAACTTTGTCTTTATTCAGTTAAACAAAATATAATAGTGACATTTAATCACTTCACTATTTTAATGATACCGAATCGGTCAATTCCACCCAAAGCCAGGACCGTTCATTATTATTGGTTAGTTCATGTACTGTTGCAAACAGAACGCACACACTTAATGATTAAAATGTATTTATGATTGGAGTCCACCATAAATAACAAAAAAACAAAAGCGCAAGTTTATCACAAATTTATTACCTACAATGTATTACAACATTAAAAAACAGAACATCAAGTTGTATACGCTAGTTTCATTAATTTTTTGGCTGTCAAAAAATTGGCACACACTGCCGTTAAGGAGTCGTTTATATTATAACCTAATAGGCATCCGCGTCTAAAGTGGTCACTTTCATATTCGTCTTCATTAGCCCTTGCAGGGTTAGTCATTGACGTCATTGTTGCCTGTTGTGTGGTGTTATTAGCTTTTTTTGCTAATGTAGTCGAGATTGATTCAGTTGCTTGTACTAGATCCTGGTTTCCAGGAACCTGTGGCTTTTTGGGGTCTATATTGGAATCCCTTATAGTCATTTGTCCTAACCGTCATTTGTCCTAACCGTCATTTGTCCTAACCGTCATTTGTCCTAATTCATCGTTTGTCCTAAAGCCATTTCCACCTGATGCTCAAAACTTTTTAGTTTTGTTACTTCGCAGGTACTTTTGGAAAGCTTAAAAGTTGTCTGCCTCAGCTGAAAACGAATGAACGTTAGGACAAACGATGTTATGGATCGCGAATTGCACCAGGTTTTTTGTGGATATATCCTTCTGGAATTGCCTCGGGTTGACTCTGAGCTGTACTGTACTGTTTCTGTATGTTGCGCTGGGTTGGTCTCAGAACTATTATTCCTGACAGAACTCCAAACTTTTTTAGTACCTGTGCCCACGACCTGACTGGTTTCATGCACCTTTCCAAAGAAGGCGTTAACCAACCGAGAGAGCTTGATACTAAAGGGTTAGTATTTATAAAAAAAACAAGAACGATGTCTTAATTTTCAAGCTTCATTAATGCCAAGATGTTAACTGTTTACTTATAAAGATAAAACCTGACCTTTATACTTCATCTTTATGACTGTTTATATACCGTTCTGATAACAATCGGTATGTGACTAGTTCAGAAATAATTTACATGTCAATTTTATTGTTTTGATCTCATAGAGTTCAAACTAAGTAATTACATGTAATTGAGTATTAGTTACATGGAAAGTCAAGTCTTCTTGGAACAGCGCCTGTAAATAAAAAATATGAATCGTTATTTTTTTTATATAATTTAGATTATTAAACAAAGTATGATAATCATATTTCATAAAAATAGAATGTGTATTTCGTCGGTGAAACTGCAAAACCGTGTAAGTGACATTTTTAATACGGAGTAAAATTCACCTTTTTAATAAGGCAGTAAGATTGATATTGCTCTATCATATATTTGTTAGTTACGTGATTTAGCAGTATCACCGGCGATTTGATTCATTTGAATATTTATATGCTTCCAATTAAGATATTTAACTTGTGGGAGGACCTTGTGCAGGGTCCGTCCGGGTTGGTACCACCATCTTATCCATTAACCTACCGCCAAGCAGCAGTGTTCGCATCGTTGTGTTCCGGTTTGGGGATAAGACAGCCGGTGAAATGACTAGCATAGAGACATTCCATCTTAGTCCTCAGGGTAGGCAACGCATTTGCAGTCTTGTGATTGCGAATGTCTATGGGTCACAGTATCCACTTACCATCAGGTGGCCTGTGTGCTCGTTTGCCTTCCCATGCCATAAAAAAAAAAAAAAACTTTATACGGTACCTTTAAAACGGTTCCCTGCAACGTCCTAGTTTATCACGATGGTATCCTTCCGGGCAATTCAAGAGTGGCACTCTCATTATGGTGGTCCGCTGTGTCTGCTCATATTTCTCTGTAGTAAATGACGCTAAAGAAATATTACGCTGTCTATTATGAAAGTTAAATTTGACTTCAGCTACAATAGTATTCACAATCAACATTATTAAAAACACAGTTCTTGCGTCCATTTTAACAAAATGTTATCACACTACTGCGCCGCTAATTAACACTTTTGACAAACAGCTTTTCTTATCACCACGGCTCTCTGCAGACGCCGTCCTTGTCTTTTACAAGTCCATGCTTACAATTGTCGTTGTTTAAAGGCACGTCAATCATACATTCTTTCGGTTTAACTGCATCGTCATTGCTATTTTCAATCTTAATGGCACTTTTTTGGATTGAAACAACGTTGAGGAAATTAGAAATAGGAGTTTCAAAAATATCAATTAAGGCCTTGGTTGACAATGGAGCTCCTTTTACAGGGATGAGAAGACAAAAAACAATTCCGAATAAAAATATCCACTCGCGCACAGGCGTCATTCCTCGCTCGACGCAGCACGCACATAGGTACTGTTGATTTAAGATTGACTCACAACGCCGGCTCAACTAACTATTATCATGCATGAACATCGCCTTGAACTTTCTGTCCATCCAGATAGCTGCCGGCTTACCTACTCTGTAACCTGCTGTCATCAATTAGTGTTCGCATTGTTTTGTTCTGACATAACTATGAAGTTTAGTATATAACTGCTATAGCTCTGTCCTGTACAATCTCTGTAAAATAAACTGCATAACTATGTCATAATAACCCTCCTAGGGGTTTATTATATCATAGCTATGCAGTTCACTTTACGGCTAGTGTAAAACACAACTATAGCAGTTATATAGCTCTCTCTCTCTCAGCGTACACTGAACTGAATTGTTACGTCATAATAACCCTCCTGGTGGGGGTAAGACAATCGATCTAGCAAAGTTTGTATTAAAATTGTCTTCATATCAAAATTCTATGTTTATCAATTTTGCCCGTTTTAATGATTATTAAGTATGCCGACCATTTTTCATGGAAATGAGTGTAATGTGAAAAAAATTTTTTTTATTATTAGAAAGGATACAACTTAAACCTACAATATTACCATTCCAACTTTTCGTTTAAATCGGTATTTTTTTCGTTATAACTCATTTTAATCGATCTGAATTTGCAAATATCTAAGAAATATAAGCATTTTATTAAAATCCATTGCAAAAAAGCTACTGAAATTGAGTGTTTATATTTACTCTTAAGCAAACGTATAAGTAGCCATAGATTTCATTTAGTTTCTGCTAAAGAACAATTTCCTTTATATTTCCTTAGGGAAAATCCTAAATATACCCAATTTTAAAGCGAAATCACGAAGTCCAACCGCATAAACAAATTTAAATCCCACCTTTAATAACCCATTACCTAAACGGACCGTTAAACGTAGGACATGGCCAATCTGTATGACGTCAGATACCCCAACCGGCATCATTCCACATTAACACGGTCATTTTTAGGACCATTTTTACGCTTAACGTCGCTTCGCATGTTTTTGCGGAACACGTAAAAGTATTAAAAACCGCTTTTAGCCCGTAATTGCGTTTATAAAACCTTTTTCAGTCGATGTCTTTGTGTTTGGGATATTAAAATGACAGTGCAGAAGTTTTTATGTCCACTTTAATTCTGTAGGCGTTAAAGTTTGTAATTTCTTGAAAGAGTAACGTTACAATATACCTATTTTCTTTTGGCCGCGGTTGTTTTAGGTATCTAAAAATAATTAGTTTTTTTTTTCTATACCACGACGGTGGCCAACAAACAACCTATGGATGCTTTCAACACCAGAAGTATCACATGCGCGTTGCCGACCCTTTAAAAACCTATTTACTCCTCTCTTAAAGACCTCCATACTATGGTCCCCAGGGAAAACCACAACAGGGAGCTCATTCCACAATCGGAGCGTTCACGGGAAGAAGTTCCTTTGGAATCACACAGTGCGTGACCATTTGGGTTCCAACATATGAGGATGAACCCGCGATGTAGCGATGGTGAGCGGTGCGATGGTAAAAGTTGGCCGTTGGCATCATGTCGAACGATTCCTCGGAACACAACCCGTTATACAAGCGGTAGAACACACATAAGGAGGCAAAGTCTCTCCTTACACTTGGAGGCTCGATACCGCTTGTGAGTTTGGGATCGTCAACGATTCTCACAGCACGTCTTTGCACCGAGTCAAAAGTCCCAAGCTGATATCCTGCTGCTCCCACCCAGAGATGACAGCATTACTCCATATGGGGCCGGACTTGCGACTTATACAGCAGCACTCTTTGCCCCGACGTGAAGGTATGGTTTTTTGGGAAACTTTCGTAGATTTCGGATAAAACTGGTTAAACGAAATACCTAAACAAGAAGCCTTGTAGGTCTCAAATCCCCAAATTCCATTCAAATGATGGAGGCCTGTCTGTTCATATGCCTTCTTGCCTTGAAACCCAGTTCTGATTACTGTATATGAGAGAAGACGAGCGATTAATCTGCAGATGTAAGAGATGTAATTTTCCAAAAGTCAAAAAATATAGGTAGAGATATTGACGAACAGTAATAAAACAGTTGAAGTTCTAGTGCTACCATTAATCGTTTTTTTTTCACAATGTCTGCATTTTGCGCTTTCTTTATTATTATTCTAATGAAGTGAATTCTCTTTCACTATTCCAATGCGTTGACACAATCTGTGTAGGTATTTTTAATGGACAATTTCGTCGGTGAAACTGCAAAAAAGCGTAAGTAACATTTGACATAAGGAGCAAAATGCACCTTTTTAATGATACAGTAAGGTTTACTTTCCTCTATCATATTTTTTTAATTACTCGGTTTTGCAGTCAGACGATTCACAGGTCAGACCAGGCTGCTGGATTGTTTTGAAGAATTTTAAAACTACGATGCAGCCAATTTAAATCTCTGCTCTATTGAGTAAAGATGTGAAATAAGGATCCATCAATTAAACTTAAGTTAGAAAGTTCAATAAATAACAAGAAACCACAATTTCCAGACGGGTGAAAACACCAATTTCGTTGAGTAATTTTACTTCGTTGAATAATTTCACTGCTTAAATCTTGTTCACAATTACCGGTAGAAAATGGTCTTGAATACCTTCTCGTATTCTTTTCAATCAACGGAGGCAAGGCAGACATACAAACTATTACATGGTATGGTATGCATTTGCAGTGTCACGAACGTGTCAAAAAAAGAGTCAATACTTTTTGTGGGTAGGCACTCCCGTACCATTGTAAGATTACCCACAGTAATATTTCTAAAATCCTAATGTAAAATATAACTTATGGATTAAGATAATCAATGTTTTAAATATAGGAAGTAATTTTATTATTTGATGTGTATAACTATTATTTAAACAATTGTTACAAAATATTGCTTCTATTTTGTTTGTAGATTTTTGAACGATAATAATTTCTTGTTAGATTTCTAAACGAAATATTTATTGGAATAATACTAGCATCTGATTGGTTGCAAACTATCATTGGTTGACATTTTTACTGACCAATGATTGGCTATATCACAGTAATTTAGAGATTACCATTGGTCAATAAATGTATCAACTGTGGTTTGTTATTATCATGGTTTTGTGGCTTGTTATTGGTTGTAATGCAAATTGATTAGAGATGTTGATTGGTTTACAACCTGAGATTTCTATTGGTCTAATTTGGCGGGAATTTGTCGGGCAGAAAAGGGTATAAAAAGCGGTGCTCGATAGCATCGGCCAGTTCTTCTGCCCGGCGAGCTCCAGTAAAAGTTAAGTACCCATTATAAACTTACTATCTTGCTCTTATTGTTTCTTATTGTGCCTTACTATGTTTTATTGTGTGATGTTGCTGTGCAATAATCTTGTGACTATGACTGTTTTATGTAAACCTTCATAGCCTATTTAAAAGTTTCTCTCTGTGAATACAATCCCTGTGTACTTACCTTCCTCACTCCAACATGGAGTAAGTAGATATATTAGGCCGTTTTGCTGTTTACTGTGTTTTCTGTGTGTCATAGATAAAGTAGCTATTATTAAAATATTCCAGTTACAATGAAATTATCAATATACCAAATCTATGCCAGTTTTCTTTTCAACATTTGATTTAAATTCCGACATAGTTTAGTTGTAATATATTTGCCTGACAATACCTACTTCAAAATGTATGTAATTAGTTTAATAACTTTTATTATACCATTCGTCAACTATCGAATATATCAATGTCTGTACATATTTTGCTTATTTCTGACTACAAATACCCACAATTTGACATAATATAAAGATGTATGACAAATTCCGCTGTTTTACTTATTATCTATCTACCCTCGCTATTTTAATCAAGTCATAATTAAAATCATTCTTCCAGTAACATAGTTATTTAGTTTCCATCTTTAACCTAGTCTAACAAACGCGTTTGTGAGTTCTGCGTACGAGTATAAAACAAAAGATGATGAATCTACCTAGGGAAAGACCAAAGCCCCAACGTTGAAAATGAAAATTACTTTAGCTCTATCTCTTACTGTCGATTTAGTACCGGGTGATAAATGCAAGGGAAGAGGCTCTTTGAAGTAACTACCTGTGTTGTTGTCACAAAATAACCGTTTCCAATTAAGCTAGAACTTATTAGAGCGATTTTTTTGCTTTTTTTTGCGTAATTTTATCTATCTATATCTCTGCGATTTATGAAGTCAATACGTCAAGTTTAAAAAATGGTGCCTTTTTTTATTTATTTATGAACACCAAACTTTTGCCTCAGCGAAACCGGAACATAAATTTTCTAGAACAAAAACTATTAGATTTAGGGCATGGACTCATTTGCCAAAATTAATCCTGATCCAAAAATAGTCACGACCTATATTTGAATACAATTAATATAATACGAGTAATACTTCTAGATACTTCATCATGTCAGCCGAAAGACGTCCACTGCTGGACATAGGCCTCCCCCAAGGCTCTCCACTCAGACCGGTCTTGTGGTTTTCGCATCCACCGCGTTCCCGCGATCCTTACAAGGTCGTCACTCCATTTTGTTGAAGGCCTACCTACAGCTCGTCTCCCGGTCCGCGGACGCCACTCAAGAACCTTCTGGCCCCATCGGCCATCAGTCCTGCGAGCCATGTGCCCCGCCCACTGCCACTCCAGTTCAGCTATTCTTCGGGCTACATACTTGGTACTTTAATAAAGTAAGTTTATTCTCGAACCAATCTAACATTTGTTAAACAATTGTACGATCCAGCGCCGCACGTGCTAACGTCTCATGCATTACGTTGAGGCTTTTAAAATTGAAGTTCCATGAAATCCATTTCAATCTAGAACAGATTCAAACTTTGACTTCCCATTTTCCGTGTCAAGAGTTCGGCGGGTACAGAGCAAAGAGGTTACCTATTTTCAATAGAAAGAGTGGCTTTTATCGATGTCTCAAGAAACTAGGTCGACATTTAGCAGCTGCCCAAGGTTCTGTGCGTTTTGTATGAATATAATTTAATCTGTGGCACTAGTAAGTTTTAGCTTTTTGGGTATAAAAAAGATTTTTATTAGTGAGAAAATTTTAATTACTTTTTAAATTCAAGTGATAGAATTAGTTTTGAGTTTGGTTGGCATTGGGTGGCTGTGGAAATGTTTTAGTTTATAGGATTCTGTGCCAAAATAATAAGAAAGAACCCTTATGTGAGACTTCGGTGTATGCCTGTCTGTATGTCACAACAGTTATTTTTATCTGAGTCTATAGTAGCTATGACCTTGAACTTTGGCATAGTTGTATAACTTGCTTGCCCGCTTCTGTTTTAAGTAAAAATAATGTGAAATTATTTTTCTAAATATTTTTCGGGTCAATAATTCTTTTAATTTTCTAAATGCAAGGGTTTATTACATTTCATTGCTATTGATACAAGTTAATATTATTGAGTAATATCATCGACGAATTATACAGTGCACATGCAGAGCTTTCGTCGTTAAAAAACTGCCCTCCGAAGCCAATCAGCAGTATCTCATTATCAAGAACTAAAGCAGTTTTCACTCTCGTATATTAGTAACAAGGTTGATATTGGCACAGAAGTTTTATCTGAGTTTTTTTTATCAGTAATGGGTTTGCGTTTGACCTCAGTCTCACCTGATGTTAAGTGATAACCAGGTCGAAGATGATACTCGCTTACTCAGAAAATGTCTTGAAAACACCAAGGTTATATGATTCCGGGAATACATACGCAGGGAGAGCGTTTCACTCCTCGTCAGTGCGAATAAGAGACGACGCAGTAAACCGCTGTTTGCGAACTATTGGGTATTTATACTATCAGTTTAATTTCAATATAAATGACAATCGCCGCGCTCCCGCGTACTGCATGTCCAGTAGGGGGCTGATAGTGAAATCTCTTATTGCCAAAATGTTGTGGTATATTATCAGAATGGTCATCAATACCTTCAAGTGGGTAATATCCGGTTTAATTATTTATGAAAAATAAGATTGTTTACCTACCTACCTACACGTTCTTTTTACATTTTTGTATATGAATGTACGAGTAAGCGCTTTCCAAGAGAGAAATATCATTAAAAAAGCTACAAGACAGAGAAATATGTTTTTTTAAATCAACTAATATAAATTGAATAAACAGATTACGTAATTTAGTTCGGTCAGTCGGTAAATTATCGCAGTCAACCTAATACTCATCCTCGCTGCGCTCGTCGTCAAACCGTTTGATATTTTAACCATCGGCATAATACTGCCCTCCTTAGGAGAAAAGGCGTATCTACTATATGACCATGAAATCCAACCTTATTATAACCCCTGAGAGTTTAATATGCTTCTATGAATTAATTGCACATGCGCCTTTTCTCCGTAGGAGGGCAGAATAGCCCTCCGATGTTTCAACTTTCGATGTTTTGGACATCGATATTTTTACTTTAGATGAATCAACTTTCGATATTAAATTACCTACCTAACAAGTATATTCGATATTTCAATCATCGGGATAATAAACGTTCGATATTTCAACTTTTGATGTTTCGGACTTCGATATTTTAACTTTAGATATACCTATTAACTTTCGATATTCAGATATGTACCCGGCAAAGAACAGTCAAGGGCATACATATTATATACGTTCCCAAGACGTCAAAAATATCTATACACCTTTATACTACTAGCAATAAGGTCCATATATACATATTATTGACGCGATGGCTGTATAGATTATAAATGCCCTTGACTGTACCTATATATTTGTTGTATAGCAATGATTAAACGTTGCCCGAGAAATCTGCCAGCTCTGTGGTCTCCAGTTGTTTGTTTTAGTATTTTCGAGATTTCCTAAAAAAAGGTAAGATTTCTTTTAATTGCACCGGGCCTCCACACGAATAAAGGGTCTTTTAACTAAGGTTCTTATTAAAATATAAATAACTTACAAAATATGGGTGCTTTATAAGACTCAATTCAATGTCCTTATTATAATTAAGCAAATTCTTCAGCCAATTGGTCCCAAATCTTATACAAACTTTTTAAAATTCATGTTTAACAATTTCTGTTCTATTTTACCTTAGCAAACCGCTTATCTCTTCTAAAAGCTTATTTATTATCTAATGGTGTGCACCATAACAAAGCAAGGAAACTACATACATTTTCCGATGTTAGCTCACGACAAGATGACGCGGCGATACGATCACAGTTCCTTTTACCTTGTTTAATAAGAACAATGCTTATCAAACGTTTGTTCACACCCATATAGTCCTACAAGGGTTTTAATAAAAGAAAAATACATTTAGAACGAAACCGATATTACAAATACCTAGGCTAGTCAAGATGCAAAATGATGGTAACGATCCGGACACCTACAAAAAGTTCTAAAACCACTGACTTGTATTGCCAATTCAATGAAACTGTGATACGAACATCCTTCGGGTGGTATTTTCCACCAGCCTATGACAAAAGGCCTTTAAGAAAAGAGCTTTAGTTTCCCTAATAGGCCAGAAATGGATAGAGCACTCTTCTTGAGTTCCTGGTGTTTATTGGTGGTGAATAGTGACTACTTCCATCAGGTCAACCGCATGCTCGTTTGCCCTTATTATAAAAAAAATGTGCAAGAGAATGTCTGACCATGCTCAGTGTACGGTTCGCAAAGCCGTTACTAACAAAAATCTCAAAAATAAGAAGTATGAACTAATTCTCTACTTATTTAAAGATTTGGTGCTGTCTTAGGTAATTTTAGTAGGTATAAACACTTACGTCGCCTGTTTCTCAAAAATAAATCAAGTCTTCTTAGTAGTTTTAGTTTTCATTTAAAATTCGTTATAATTATGTGCTTTCATTTAAGATATTTTTCAGATTTTTGGTATTTGTAGTTTTGGCTGTTTACTCTCTGACTCTTGACTCTCTTGGGGTAGACAAAAACAAAAAATATACCCCCACGTTACGTGTAACGGAGGTACATAAAAAAAACAAGATTTTATTTTACCACTTTGTCGGCGTGACTAATATGTATATTTATGCCAAATTACAGCTTTCGAGTACTAACATCTTAGTCCTCAGGGTTGGCAGTGCATTTGCAGTCTTGTGAATGCGAATGTCTATGGGTCACAGTTTCCACTTACCATCAGGTGGCCTGTGTGCTGGTTAGCCTTCCAATGCCACAAAAAAAAAAAAAATAAGAGTGTCTCAGCTAGGTTGCGGACTGACAGACGGACGGACGGACGGACATAGCGAAACTAAGGGTTCCTAGTTTTAGTTACGGAACCCTAAAAATTAGGACTAACACAAATTGCCTCTGCTATTGTAATTTCACTTGCCAACAGTTCTTGCATACTTAACAAGAGTGCGCTTGTTTTAATTCAATAATAAATTTAATACTTTGTAAAAATAACTTATACAATAATAATCATGAATTATAAGATTTAAATCTTATATTTTGACTCTGAAATACAACTGTGAACAAAATCATACCACCCGTTAGAGTTGATTGTCTTCCTTAGTATTTGATATGCTAAGCTTAACATTTAGTATCTTATTTAAGATGACATTCCTATTTATATATTAACGTAACTCACATTTAAAGTCAAAGACCTAACATAAACGTGAATAGTCACTTTCATAACATTTCTTTATTGCATTTTTCAAACGTCGGCGTTGCCTAGGATGCAAGTGGAGGTCATAGGCTAGCTCCAAATAGAACCGCCCATTAACTTTACGGTTAAATGCGAAATAAATAAAAATATTATGATCATGAAAGTCACTTACTCGTACTATAGAAAGAGGATTGTAAAGCTGATTTAGGTCCGGGCGGTAACGTTTTTTTCTTAAATCAAGTCCGGTTTACAAGATTTTTTAATATGTTGGAGTTTTTATAAAATCTAGGTCTGAACGTTTTCCTATCCAAGAAAAGATTACTGTAGAAGAGACAGATTAAAAAAAAACAAAAGCGCACAAATCTAGTTTTTCATAATAACTACAACATTTACGGGATGACAAACATTATCGCCTTAGAATTCTTCTTTTGTACAAAATGCAACAAATAAATAAATACTAAATATTAAATTAAACTTGTTCGGAGAAAAATTACAGAGAGCTAAGCGATTGTCGCGATGATTCACAAAACTCTGAAATAAAATAATAATTATATTACTGACCGAGGGATGAAAGTGATCCATAATAGTTCCAACGGAAGACCAGCGCCGGTTTTAACGCCAGCATAACGCTGAGTTGGAACCATTTCGTGACAACAGGTATTTTGTCTATGTCAGTATTTTGTTGAGTTTTGTTTGTATGTTTGTCACGAATAAATCATTTTTCTATCTTCTTTTCAAATCACTCCATGAGCACCAGCGAGCGCGCCTAAGGGGTTCCCATCGATACTTAAACCCGAATCAACCACTCTTCTTTTAATATCTACTTAGTAGAGGAAAGTTAACACAAAAAAAATAATTAAGAAAATTTCTAAACAACAACACAAAGATAGAACTACCGAAATAAATAGCATAGAGGCATTCAATTTTCGTCCTTGGGGTTGGCGCATTTGCAAGTTTAGGATTATAAAATGAATATCCATTTAACTCATATAATACTTACCAACAGGTTGTAGGCCTTCCGAGAGCGTCGGTGGCCTGGTGGCTTTGGTGGTCGACTTGTAATTGTATGGTACCGAGTTTGAACCCCCGCGGTCACCATGTACCAATGAGTTTTTCCAAATTAAGTGCATTACCCGATACTCTTACGGTGAAGGAAAAACATCGTGAGGAAACCTGCATATTAGAACCGCTGAGTGTGTAAGAGGGAAATTGCACAAAAGATCCTAAAGGGTCGAAGTGTAAGATAAGATAAGACAATTCCCCATGATATACAAAAAAAACTTAAATTGTAAGGGTTTCATTGTACACTATCATTCATTTTCCAAAGTTTAATTTATTAAAAAAAAAATTCGTCATCACGTCCTAACCGACGTAATAACGACGTAATAACGACGTAATAATAAAAAGTTATTCAATTCATACAAGAAACAAAACTAAAAGAAATAACAAGGAGGATTTCGGTAAATTAAAATTTGAGAAAAGATACATTACATTACATCCGACTCACATTATTTTAGTAAAACGACATACTAAGATAAAAAATTCCAAAAAATAACTTGTTCCTATAATTAACTAAAGGGTGTCCCAAAAAGGACGCAGCCAAAACTTTCATTACTTTTGAAATATTGTTAAATAATTAAAACGCCTTCATCGTATAACCCGCCATTTTTACAAACCCGAAACATTCAGCTGTCAAACAATTTTTTTTTAGGGTTGTCAGCACTAATATACAAAAGTGGCGGCAAATTGAAATCTTGCGTCCTTTTTGGGACACCTGCTAGTGGTATTTGCTTTCGTTTTTGCTTCTCTGAAATACTATATAAAGCTATTTTAGGTTTCAGGGACTACAGCGTTTTACATTGAATAGAAAGGCTGTATAAATGTTCTCATGAAGTCCCTGAGTTCTCAGACTGAATGCCGTCTCGTCTCCTCTCAATAGAAATGTTGTCACGTGCCTGTATAAAGCTTTCAAGTTATTCCCATACGCAAGCCTTTATTGGCCAAAGGCTTTAGAAATGGCTCTTAATATGTTTTCATTACGAGGAACCGAAGGCTCATTTTGTAAAGGGTCTTTACTCTTATCACATTTCTAAGGAATAACATGTTGAGTACCTACCACAGAAAGTTGTATGATCGGATAGACAGAGGTTATTTGCCTATGAAAGAAAATAACGAGGGAATGGAATTAAGGTTACATACATACATAAACTCACGCCTTCATTCCCAGAGTGGGGCAGGCAGAGGTAAAGAATTACCAACAAGTCCTAAAACTTCTTGATAATTCTGTAACCACATTTTGCACAAGTAGGCTAAGATGTTTCCCAGTGTATTAGTGACAGGTGGCAAGCCCATCGCCTAAAAGTACTACAAGCCTTTATTTCCTTAGTCGCCTCTTACGACATCTACGGGAAGACATGGAGTGGCACTATTCTAACCCGGCAACCACACGGCTAAAGGTTAGGTTAGGAATTAAGGTTATCTGTAAATAATTATTCTAAAGTTCGTAAAGCGTGAAATATACTCGTACAGGAACGGCGCGGCGCAGGTAAGGCGCTGGCGCAGGTAAGGCTTAGGCTCGGCGCAGGTAAGGACGCGTTAAGGTGTGGAAAAGTCACAGGGTGCGATACTAAATTATACAGAAGAGGCGAGCAAGCGAGAGAGAGCGTGAGGGAGCGGCGTGGACAAGGCGAGGACGCGGCGTAGGCATACCATTTCCGCAACTTGAGGCTTTCTTGTATTTTGTATGAAAAAGGTTCGGGGCATTCTCTCTTATCTGTGTTTTTTTTTTTTGTATTTTTGTATTTCATGCCTAAGGTTACGTAAGAATCGTGATAATTATAATGTCACTTCATGCTTAAAAAAAATAAAAAAATACGAATACTTAAATAGGGTGATGGAACCAGTAATGGACAAGGGCCAATAATGGACACTTGATTCTTATTTTACAGAAGATAAGGGTTAATCATTTGTTTAGCAACAATCAATTTATTTCCGCAGGATCTAAAAGTTAAGTGTCCATTAAAGGTGCCCGTCAGCCAAAAGTGTCAAATACTGGTGCCATCACCCTAGCTATTTAAAAGATTAAACGTATTTATTATCTAAAATCCCCTTAAAGTGGGTAAACCATGATAAGTAAAGTTAAAGGATCGGTTCGAAATTGAATTTGATAAAGGGAAACTTTTTAACGTGGGGAACTTCCATTAACCTTATCTTATAAAGGAAAATGTAAGGAAATTGCTTTTTTAAAGCCGCTGCGACTGAAGTGACTGAAACTACTTCTGATTGAAAGGGTTTTTTAAGTTCGGCACCAAAGAGTTTTGAATACTTCTAACGTTGGTAAATTTCGACTACCTTTTTTTTGTGAATCGCATATTTTTGTATTTCATGATCATTGATTAATGAACAGACATTGAGCCGATTTCTCAGATGTATTTTGTTAACTCTATGCATCTGGTTTATTTAAAACTGTAATGCAATATTTTTAAGGCATTTTGTTCATATGCCTAAATCAAAATTATTGATATAAAATATACTTTAAAATTGCTCGAAAAGAACTCCAATCAGGACAAATAAACACCTAATAAGGATACACCTATAAAACTATATCATGTTGTATATAACGTCAAAACAAGATACTAACTGTGGTACTTTGTCACATTAACATAGTTGACAATCTTGTTTGACGTTTGTTTTGTGGCTGTAAAGCGATAAGGTACAAAAGTGTGTATCTACTTTACTATACTACCAAAACCCGTACATTACTGAATCCAGGAACAATGTTTAACACACCTACCTACTTAATTTAATAACGATACACTCCGCTTCAGAATGGCCTTCATTGAAGGGCTTCACATGTAATCATCGTACCAGTATCTTTAATGGCAAACGAGTCATAAAATTTAATATTCATTCTGGTATCCGTCCGCAATTGTCCCTTGAAGCGGTCGGGTCGTTCATTCTCTTAAATATTATGCGTATGACTCGATGTGTGAATGAGGAAGAAGCGAAATAAATTTGTCAAGATCGTAGCAAGTGGAAAGAAGTGGTCTCTGCCTACTCCTCTGGGAAACAGGCGTGATTTAATGTATGTATGTATTATGCGTGTCCGGCTAAAAGCTTAAAACCTTAAGGACCAACGTATGCGAAGAACACAGGACCGATCGTAATGTAGGGAATCATTAATCGTCATTATCATTTGTTATGTGATGGCACCAGTGTTAGACACTTTAAGCTTCTAAGGTTGTGAGGTTTTAAATTTATTATTACAAAACAAATGAATAACCCTTATTTTCTGTAAAATAAGTATCAAGTGTCCATTATTGTTCCTTTTTCAGTACTGTTTCCATCCCTATGTCTATGCAGACGATTAGTGCAAGATCAGGGGGGTTATTATGACATAGCAATGCAGTTCTGTTTACGCTGAGAGAAAAGGACAGAGCTATATAGCTGCTATAGCGCTTGATTCTAAGGCGGCTAAGATTCTTGGACTAAAGGTAAATTTGGTTTGGATATTTGGTTCGGTTAGTGGTGACGCGGTTAGCCTGGTTTATTATCCTGCCTACAAAGCTAGGTCCTTCGCCGCGCAATTATTTTGAAAATGGGTTCCTAAGTCCTGGAAGTTTTCTATGTATTTAAGTATGTATATGTCTATGTACCGTATGTTTAGAAATCAGTTGAAGAGAATTTGATTTATTTATGATATTTATAACGCGCGTTTTCGTAGGTACGACGAAAAAAAAAGTCACCATTTGTGTTTATAAATATTATGCAGAAAAAGTGAACAATGAAATATTAAAATGATTGCATGTTTAGAAGATATAAAAACTTTTTAAAAAAAATACTTATTAGACAAATATAGGTCCAGATTAAAGGTATCCAGAATTTTTATTTATGGCATGACCCATACACATTATCACTAGAACAGGTTATGTAACTAGACTAGAGATACAGATGATAACAAAGTTGACATCTAAGTAGGAAGTGTAGAAATATGCGGCATTTAAATTGGGATTTTTCATGGATTGTTCATATTTTTACAATAACTCTAATACATACATACATTAAATCACGCCTGTTTCCCAGAGGGGTAGGCAGAGACCACTTCTTTCCACTTGCTACGATCTTGACAAATTTCTTGCGCTTCTTCAACATTCATACATCGAGTCATGCACGCACGTCGGTTTCGGGTACTTAAGATTCTGCCCTTTTCCAGTATTTCTCCGATTTGATTCGAAAAAGTACGCCTAGGTCGGCCCCTTCCGACCCTTCCACTCACTTTCGATCTGACCGAACCATCGAAGCATGCCCTTTTCAATCTTAGTCACTACATCTTCTTTTATTCCACATTTCTCTCTGATTTTTTCATTTCTTACTCTATCAATCAGTTTCACACCACACATACTACGCAAAGAGCGCATTTCAACTGCATTTACACGACTTACAGGCTTGTCCTGCCACACCCAACATTCACTACCATACATCAGGGTAGGTGCCAGCACTCCATTGTGAACAGCCAGCCGGGCTTTTTGTGAAACGCCCTGTCTGCTTACAAAGGAGTACAGGGCCCCATTAATTTGATTGCCCGCATTCACCCTCCTCTCGATATCCTTCTCACACTTACCATCTCTTGTAAACATACTTCCCAGGTACACAAATTCGCTCACTTGTTCTACTAATTCACCATTTATATTTATCACGCACTCAGTCATCTCCTCATCCTTCTCTATCACCATGATCTTGGTCTTGGTAACATTTACTTTCATCCCCTTTTGCTTAAATCCCTCATTCATCACTGTCACCATCTCCTGCAACTCAAGTACCGATGGGGCAAGTATAACTTGATCATCAGCATATAAGAGGCATTTGATTAGCAACTCTTGCACACGCAAACCCTTATCATACCCTTTCAAATCCCACATACAACTGTCCATGAATAGATTGAACAGCCATGGTGAGGCAACACAGCCCTGTCTAACACCTTTAGAGATGTTAAACCAGGCCGAGTATGCGCCATTGATTCTGACACAGGCTTTGGAACCCTCATAAAGGGACCTCAAAGCCTGCACCAGGTTGCTGCTCACTCCATACATAGACAGCACCGTCCACAACTCCTTTCTATCTACCCTATCATAGGCCTTTTCCAGGTCCACAAAAGCACAGAAAACCTTTTGGTTCACCGCCAAGAACTTTTCTGTGATGGACCGTAGTGAAAAGACCTGATCCGTACATCCCATTCCCTTTCGAAATTCCGCTTGTACATCCCATATTTTGTCATTCGTAACATTCAATACCCTTTCAATTAAAATCTTCGCATATACTTTGCCGACAACACTAAGGAGGCTGATACCGCGGTAGTTTTTGCAGTCTTGCTGTGACCCCTTTCCTTTATACAGAGGGACGATAACGGCCTTGACCCAATCTTCCGGGACTCGGCCGCTACTCCAACATGCATTGAAAAGACGGTACAACAGACTACCCACCACGCCATCTCCTCTCCTCAGCATTTCTATCGACACTCTATCACAACCTGCTGACTTTCCCGCTTTCATACTTTTTAAAGCCTTCATTATTTCACTCATACTAATCACACTTTCATCTTCGCTACTTGCATCTTTACTCATGCTTTCTGGCTCACGACAAATATCTTCGCATTCAAACAAGCTTTCAAAATAAGTTTTCCATCTATCAAGCATTTTTTCTTCCTCACATATTAAGTCTCCAGACTCATCCCTCACCGCGCTTAATTTAGTTTTCTCCGATTTCCCCCGAGCCGAATTAATCAAGCTCCAAAAGAGTTTAATATTCGACTGGAAGTTGTCAGAGAAACTCCTGTCATACTTTTCATTCAGTAAATCTTTATTTCTAGCCACAACGTCTTTCACTCTTTTCTTTGATCTATTATACTCTTTTTTCTTTCTGTCGCTTAGATCTTGTCCTGGATCTACAGCTACAAAATCCAACCAACACTTTTTCTTCTCTTTCACTACATCATCTACCTCTCTATCCCACCATTCCGGTCGTTCATTCTTGCGTTTCCTTCTTTTTACGACACCACATACTTCAGTGGCCGATTTGACCATTCCATTCTTCATAATCTCCCATACATTATTTACATTATTCTCAACTTCACTGTCTTTCATCTTATTAACACATTCAAAACAATCTTTCAGCTTTCTTACGTACTCATCTTGTATAACTACGTCATTCAGTTTCTCTACTTTTATCCTCTCTAACGCAGTGGTAGGTACGGGAACACGATGACGCCAACGTGTGAACAGACCCCTTACTCGTGTTACCACTAAGTAGTGATCTGAACCTACGCTAACTCCTCGAAATGCTCTGGTATCTACAACTTTGTTACGCAACCGTTCATCCACAATCATCAAGTCTATCATAGACTTCTCATTCTGCCGTCTCCACGTATACTGATGAATCTCTTTGTGATCAAACAAAGTGTTTGTCACGCAGAGATTCTTGGCCAAACATACGTTGAGAAGACATTTGCCATTCTCGTTCACTCGCTCATCACCATACTTACCCAGTACCGATTCAAAACCATCCCTTTGCACGCCTGTCCAACCATTAAAATCGCCTAACAAAATAATCCTCTCATTCTCCTTGCATTTTGTTGAAACCTCATGCAAACTTTCCCAAAACTCCTCCCTTTCTTTTTTCGATTTATTCGTATCTGGGGCATAAGCCCCAATTACGAATAAACGGGTGAGACCTACCTTGAGTCTCACCCAGAGAAGTCTTGGGCTCACACATTCATGCTCTTGCATACATTCAGCCATTCGCTCTGTGAGTACGATGCCAACTCCCTGACGACCGTTCTCGGATACCGGAACTCCGGACCACAAAGCCGTCAAGGTTCCGTGTGTGGACGTACTCACCCCTTTTTTCTTCGTCTCAGTCACACAAAGAACATCCAGCTTTCTCTCTTTCATCATCATACATACCTCATCTAATTTATGTTCCATCCCTCCACAAACATTCATCGTAGCAAGGCGGCTTTCAGCGGCCCTCTTTTTGCCAACCCCCCTGCGAACACGGCGTGACACGTGGCAAACGGCATCGCCGCCGTTCCGATCCCCGGGGGGATCTGAACATACTAGCACTCTTTTGCCCCCCCCAGAGTACGAAGGGCTGCCCAGGCTAGGCCTGGGGAGGGATTCTCTGGCATTGCCAGTACCCTCCTGGGGTATAAACCTTTTAAATCGTGCTCGCATGGTCCATTATGCAGGGTCGGGTTTGAATTCGGAGTTTTCCTTCTCCTAGATAGGTAGCAGCCCAATGCTGACGACGCCTATCCCGCCGGGTTTGAATTCGGAGTTTTCCTTCTCCTAGATAGGTAGCAGCCCAATGCTAACGACGCCTATCCCGCCGGGTTTGAATTCGGAGTTTTCCTTCTCCTAGATAGGAAGCAGCCCAATGCTAACGACGCCTATCCCGCCGGAGGAGATTTTACCAGTATAATAATCCCTTAATCCCTTAATCCCTTAATCGCCTTCTACGATACCCACGGGAGGATAAGGGGTGGTGCTATTCTACTCTACCGGCACCACACGGCACAAATAACTCTAATTCGAAAACCATTTCAAGGAATAGGATTTTAAACCTGTTCTGCATTATAAAGTTTTTGAAAAAGTTTTTTCGTATATTTCCACCAAAATATATTTAACCTTTGTTTTACTATCGTTTTGGGCTTGAAGCCCTCCTAGGTGTATCTTACGGGTTAGGCGAAAACTGCTTGAAATAGTATGATTTAATTCACTATTACAATCACTTTTTGTCATTAGATATCATTAAATTGTTGAAATTTATTAGAAAATGCCATCCCCAATATAAAATAATGATAATTATCATCCATAAAATGTCTGCTAAAAAATAAAGATATAAAAACAAAACTATTGAGTCAAATACAAAATTAATGAAATTTGGCCTCTTAAAATTACTCATTCTGAATTAGAATGTTAAAACCGTGAGTTATTTTTTTTGGTCAATCCCAATTGGGTATATGACCTAATGCGTCGACCGCGATCGGCTTAACAGAATTGGTCTGTCTACATTGCGGGCTTAGTATGGTTGCGCTTATCGCATGACAAAATGTGGAAATAGCATCCGCCACTCTCGTACAGTCAGCGTCAAAAGTAACTGGTCACTTCAAGCTACTTTTGTACTTTATCGCATTAACACATTAGACAATCTTGTTTGACATTGCTTATGTGACAGTAAAGCGACAAGGTATTTAAGTGATCAGTTACTTTTGACGCTGACTGTACTTATACGTGTCAGAAAGAATACGGTCAAACCAAACAACATAAACGCGCCAAAAATGGCTCACTCAAGTGCTTTGATGTTATTACCTCGTTGAGTGTCTTGGCTCTTATGTCCCTATTAATAAACGAGGAGAAACTGGAGTAGCTAAGCTATGCATTGTTCTTATCTGTTACTGCACAATGACAGATAAAGACAAAGCATGGTTACTTCACGATTACTCCAGGCCATAGAGACTTTCTCGGAACCAAGCAGTGTCTTCTTCTCCGGCATTTTAAGGAGCTTGTCATTTAACAAAATAAAGTTATTTTATTTTAACTTTGGCATGAACGTTATCTGATTTAATTATAATTTTGTTTTAGTTTGAGACGCGGTTTTGAAAGTGGCGTGCGGAATCTTAATAATAATGTTCAATCAATATGGTTACATAGACACAACTGGAGCATTTTCTCTCAGAGCTGAAGAGCTGGAGAGTTAACTTGAACAGCTCAACCAATGACAATAAAAGTACAATTAGAAGACCTGCCAAAAGCGAATTGAGACTTGCCCCAAAGGTTTTCGTACCATTTTAGTGTCCCTTTATTTTTTATTATTATTTGTTCTTATAGCGGGAACGTTATCACTCAATTTTTGAAAATTAAAATTGTCTTCCTATTACGGTTCATGAGTTACGACACGCTGACAGACACTTATTAATATGGTCCCGTTGGCACCCTTTAGGTACAACAACCTAAAAAACTAGGTGTTTTTGACATAATTTTGATTATTACAAAAAGTGTATTGTTTTCATAGCGATGTTAAGTAGCTTTATTTTTATCTTTACATAGTATAAATCTCGCTGTCTGTTGGATTAGATCTTTTAAACTACCTACGCTACGGATTTGAATGCAGTTTTCTGCAATAGATAGAGTGATTCTAGAGGAAGTTTTTATGTAAAATTTATTCTCAGAAAACTCGCATAAACCGAAGCGAAGCAAGTAATTTGCTGTTTTTACAAACATTTAAGTTAAATATAAATAAAATTCAAAGCTATTTTCTTGAATGTTTGTTAAATAAGAAAAAACTCCTTGGTTGGATCTAGATTTTGAGTGAACCTTTTTAAGAACCATATTAATACATGTCAATTTATTTCGATGCTGCATTGCTATTGCTAACAGAAGCAAATGAACCAGACAAGCAAACGAACTAAGCCCCTCCCCACCCCCCTATAAGAAGATTGAAATGACTCTTAAATCGCGTAGCTGTTTTTTTAAATAATAATTTTGCACTGGCCTTTTAAATCTCATCCGATTTCTACGTTTTTTGAATATGTTTTTTATTTTTTTCTTTCCAATATAATATTTCCTTGAAAAGGAGCGTACAGACCTAGTTGTCCATAATATTTACTCTACAACATATTCAAAGTACGTAACTTATTAGCTTCACAATGCTCCTAAACGAGTTGAAAAACATTCATCTAATCCTCAGCCTTTATACAATTGATTATCTCACTAAAACAAGCGAGCCTCTGTCGGTCATGCATACGGACAGATACTGGGTTTAATTCCATTTTCCGCCGCTGAAACTCCGTTTGCATGACAAATAGAGCTTGGGCTTAGCTTTTAAACTGACCGCCGATAGTTGCCTCTATAATGGCCTTTCCGTCCAACTTAATGAACGTTCTATCTCGCCGAAATAATCGGTAGCAAAATGACGGACCATAATTTTCTCTATTAAAACGCTTCAGTTACCAAAATACCCTTGACGAACGTTGGGTTAAAGGGATGGCGTGAGAGCGGTTTGAAAATATTTAAGTTTAAGTCTAGATGCGAAAGTTTGTGTATAAGGAGTGGTCCGGAAAAAAAGTAGCAGCACATAATATGGAATTTATTTTTATTTTGTGCTAATTTCTAAGCAGTGCATTTGTAATAGTAATCTGTAGATACTATTAAATAAAATAAACAATAAGAATGGTAAAAATTAAAGAGGGATTTCCAGTTTTCGCCTTTTACATTAAATCTCACCTAAAACTTTTTGAACAGTGTCTTTTGAGGGAATTTATGAGGTGTTTGTCATAAACGTAATTTTTTTCTTTAAGTTTTATGGGCTAGTTAATACCTTATTAAATTATCTTTTGATCATTAGTTAATATTTTTGATTTCACTTTAGTTTGAGGTACGAGGGCTGTTTGATAAGTCTTTTTAAAAACTATTTGTAAAACCTTTTTTCTGGTAAATGGCATTAACACTGGCAGGCACAATCTTTCAAATGAAGACTGTCAAAAATTCAGCAAAAAAAAAACAAGTTTTTGTCAGTTTAACTATTGTTTGACTGTGATCACTCGTAAATTTTCAACAACTATGGAAAAATCTGAATTTCGTGCCGTTATAAAACATTTTTTTATGAAGGGTTGCAGTGCTGCCACAATAAAAACTGAACTTGATTCTGTTCATGGCACTAACGCACCAACGTTGCAGACTGTTTATAACTGGATAAATTATTTTAAACGTGATCGGTCAAGCACATCTGATGCTCCACGCTCTGGTCGCCCAATCGAAGTCACTACTGAGGATGTTGTTGAAGAAGTCCAGGAATCATTATGATTGATTACTTGGAAAAGGGAAAGACTACCACTGGTCGTTATTACGCAGAGTTATTGGACCGTTTCAATGCCGAATTGTTGGAAAAACGACCAAAATTGCCCCCCAAGAAAGTCCTCTTTTATCAAGACAATGCCCCAGTTCACACGTCCACTATTGCAATGGCCGAAATCCACGAGTTGGGCTTCGAGCTGGTTCCGCATGCTCCGTATTCGCCGGACCTAGCTCCGTGCGATTATTACCTATTTCCAAATCTGAAAAGATGGCTAGGAGGGCAAACATTTTTGACAAATGAGGACTGCATTGCAGGTGTAAGCGGCTATTTTGAAGACCTCAACAAAACGTATTTTTTGGAGGGTAAAAAAAAATTTGAAACTCGCTGGAACAAGTGTTTGGCCCTCAAAGGAGACTATGCTGAGAAATAAATGTAAATTGTTAAAAAAAAAACAATCTTTTTTGCTTTTTAAAACGACTTATCAAACAGCCCTCGTAGTTACATGGATTTTCAAAAATTGTGTATTTGCCATTTTTACAGAAATTTGTCTCCCATAGAAAAACCCCTGTCAGAGGTTAGATTGGAGAAACTTCCTTACTACCCAACGTGAAATCTAGTTTGTTGGTATAACTTATCCGTATAATACTATTCTTAAAAGCATAAAACAAGTTCTGAAAATGGAAATTCAATTGTGGTATTGTAGAAAACGGCAAGCGAAGATTGTCAAATTGTGTTGTACAATAAGTTATAAAGTACATTGCAATAAATATTAAGAAAACTCAAGGAATCTTACACATTTCAATATTATTGTATTTTTATTTGATAGTAAGATATCTACACATTACTAGAAAGAACAAACTGCTTCATAATAAGCAAACAATAAAAATAAAAATCTGATAATTCCTTGCTACTTTTTTGATGAACCACTCCTTATGTCTGTTTCTTATTACTTCACGCGAAAATGGCTCGACGGATTTGGAATAAACATTGCTTAAGCCCTGGATTGAGACATAGTTAGGCTAACTTTTTTCTACTGTTTCCTTAGGATGTCACAGGCAACAGCTACTTATTGTATAATCACGATAGTTTTGAACAGCATGGGATAATCAAGACAAACCTTGTTTCGAATATCAGTTAGCAAAATTGTATTTTTTCACGGTCCAAAACATTATCCGGCAAATTCTCTTATCGTATCGAAATGAATGTACGAGAACCAAGGTACTCCAACAGCAGCACATGCATACATTGACTTTTACTTTAACCCGGCCGCCATTGCAGTTTTTGTTTGATGACGCGTTAGTTGGTAGCCTTCAAATATTTGTGTGATAAACGCAAGTGTTTCTCCTAAGCCTCGGATGTTTTTTTTTTGTGTTAGTTTTACATATAATTATTTATTACTTTATTACCTTGTAATGTAATTGAGATACTTTTAAGCATGATTGTATTTAATAATTGAAAAAATGTCCTTCTGCTGGAGTTTCTTGCGGCGCTTCTTCTCCGCAATGACAGTCTTGTCCGAAGCGCTAGTAGATTCACTCCATGTTACTGACGTGTAAAAGAGCCCTCATGTGACCAATTTACTAAATAAATATTTGGAATTTTGAATTTATTTAACTATGTATTTTTCTTTAAAAGTAGGTTTGTCGTTATCTAGTACCCATAGTACCTACAAACCTAGAGCTTAGTTTAAGACTAGGTATAATTTGTATAAGCTGATTGTCATCCATTATTTTCTATTCATTATTTAGATAAGAGCTATATACGCTAACAGCTATATAAATAGCATGGCAATAGCAAATAATGATAGTAGAATAGAACCAATGTATTCTTGGTTACCTTTGCAATGGTAAGTATATATACTTACCTTACCCAATAGACGTTTTCTTTATTAATTTATTTATTTAGTAAGGATATCAACAGCACATTACAACTCATAAAAAAAATATACTGACGACAGAGCCAATTACAGACATAACTTCGACATGTAAATGAATTGAAAAAAGATTTATTACTGCAGGATTATTAAAGCTTTTACAAACATACAGAAAACTTGACTGCATCAAAAGGAGCAAACAAAATATGTGCACGCTTGCATGCGGGCTGAATACACTGGAATATTATTTTGTAACACTTTCATTTATTCTAGCAAACAAACTTATTGATTTGATTTGAAAAAAAAACTCAGCTGGTGCTGCCCGCTTGTCTATCTATTCATTCCCGCTACCTCTTAAGCCACGCGGCTAGCCGTTATTCAATTTGCTTTTATTGTTTAAAAGAAGACTTTAAATTCCGGGTACCCGTTACCAGGGTCGAGATTCCCGAATAAGCCCGGGTTTCTTTCCCCGAATTAATACAGTGAACCGGACTACCAATTTGAGTTGGAATTTCCTTCTTTTCTTTTCCGGTTGCAATTTTCTAGTGGTATTTTTATTACTTTGGCAAAGGAGTGTAAACATTGGAACGTTTTGATTGGCGCGAAGTATTTCGAAATTGGGAATTATGTTTTCATAGCGTCCGTTGTTTGGTGGTATTGCCATACTTATATATTTTTTTTTATTTATATTTAATACGTATTTTCCTAACTACTGTCAAATTGTACAAAGAAAATGAACACATACGAGTAAACTAAAATGACCGCCTATAATATGTTTTCAATGTTGAATAAGAATATATTATTTTTGTCCCAATAAATTAATCTCGAAGCCCTGTACTTTTAAGGTAGCTGTATATTTTATGTAAACAGAATAAGTTATAACGGCGGTTTCCTTACAAAATAAAACCGGGCAAGAACATGTCTGACCATGCTCAGTGTAGAGTTCCGAAGCCGTTACTTTACAAAAATCAGATAAAAGAACAAGTATGTACTAATTCTCTATTTATAGTTATTTGGTGCTGTCTTAGGCGATTTAAGTGGGTATAAACACTTTAATTGCCTGTATCTCAGGAACCAATCAAATCTACTTAGTCGTGAAAGTTTTCCTTTAAAATTCATTATATGCGCTTTCATCGAAGATATTTAAAAAAAATAGTATTTGTACTTTTATTTGGTTTTTTTTTTTAGTACCTGTGTGGTCACCGGGTTAGAATAGTGCCACTCCATGTCTTCTCGTGGATGTCGTAAGAGGCGACTAAGGGAATAAAGGCTTCTAGTACTGTTAGGCGATGGGCTTGCAACCTGTCACTAATACACTGGAAAACATCTTAGCCTGATTGTGCAAAACGTGGTAACAGAATTATCAACCACTTATTTAAGAGTGCTTGGTAATTCTGTAGCTCTGCCTACCCCACTCTGGGAATGAAGGCGTGAGTTTATGTATGTGTATGTACGTAGTATTTGTAGTTTTGGCTTAAGAGTAGGGGGATACTTACTTGACTCTAACAAAAATTAGCGATTTAAAGCTAAATAGGTATGTCATAGACGGAGCCCTTAATCGAAAATAGTTTCACAATCCCGCAATCTTTTTAAAATGCCTATCCAACGGTACCCCTCACTATGTACGAAGAATCTCTGAGCTAGGCTGTGGACGAACGGACGGATGGACGGACGGACAGACGGACGGACATGGGGAAAATATAACGGTTCCTAGTTGGACTTCGTAACAGTAAAAACTAAACTAAAACCGGTCAACGGATTTTCATTTCCCTGAGAGCTTAATAAATTGATTTATTCGTTTGAAATAACCAGTATATGTTTAGTTTTTCTGGTACTTTTAACAGTACTACGCCAAATCCTTCACAGTCCGTGGCGTCCAACCGTGGAATGAGCTTCCGCTGTCCTTAAGACAATCTCTGTACGATTTACATCGTACTGTATTTAGCTGACTTGCGAGTCTTGCGACCTACTTTGTTACATCGACATTATATGCTGTTAGTTGACAATTCGCGCTGTTAGCGATCGGCCACAGTTGAGCATATTTACTTTAACTTGTGATTCTATAATAAACTTGAATATTTTCTATAAGTGTGGTTTACGTTCAACTCAACTCATTACCTACAATTACTAACTTCTTCAAAGCTTCGACCTTAAATTTGGTCCTTCGAACCTACAATACAGTGGTGTTTTACTTGGGACGTTTGCGTATCGGTTTAACTGGCCTCCCACAAGCGGGTCTCACTGGTTGAATTGAGAAGACGCATAGAACGTTATTGAGTGAAATGCGACATAACCAGGATTGCTGAAAACTTCAGGATCTTGGGGAACTAGTGCCAACGGCTACACATCCAACTATAACGACCAACGGTCAAATACGAACAACTAAGGTACTTACCTGCTAAGTACAACAACTTACTAACTTACGATGGGTCCGAAGCTGGAAGAACTTATCTCTCGCCAAGAGGCAACATTCTCGACCATCAAGCAACTGTGCGGGAACTATAAAAAAGATGGTTCCGATCGGAAAACTTCGGAGTATCTACAGAAGAGACTTGAATCGCTTACCTCCAGCTGGGAACAATTTACCCAGAACCACCTGATACTGCAAACTACTGCTAAAGGTGATATCCAATACTTTACGGATAAGGTCTACGACCGGACAAAACAAATCTATGATGAAGTTGTGGCAGACATACAGAAGCGTCAATCGGTCTTGCTTTTGGTTACATCAAAGGAAATGGCAGCGCCAGAAGCATCATCTAACGCGGCGGAGAGCGGTCCATCCAAACCTGGCTTTGACTTTAGTGGTGCTGCATTCTATGTGCCACCACCTCAAGTTAGAGAGAATCATGAAAAACAACAAGATTTATTAAGACAACAATACTGTAACTTCAGGGCCTTCGAACGTACGGCGGAGAAAATGGACTTGGAGCTCATTACGGAGAAATGGGAACTAGAGGATAATTTGCATATCTTAAAAAGTAAGTGGGACCACATAGAGAAGATACACTGGGAGTTGGATTACATCCTGCAAGATGATGAAACTAGATACAAACAGAAATACTTATCTGTTGAGAGTACTTATGAAATCTTACGAAAACAACTCAACCACAAAATATGGAACAGCTCACATTATGAGAAGGCAACGCCGAAGATTGTAATTCCTGACTTTTACGGTAATTACAATCAATGGAGTACGTTCCGAGACCTCTACGTGGAAAGCGTACATATTAACCCACTACTCTCGAACGCGCAAAGGATGCAGCATCTTAAGTCGAAACTTAAGGGGGAGGCTGAAAAGCTGGTGCAGCATCTTGGCATTAGCGCAGAAAATTATTCTTCCTGCTGGGAGATAATCACGCATCGCTACGATAACAAGCGACTACTTTTTACTTCATACATGAACGCCCTATTTAACCAACCTGCAATACAGCAAGCCAACGCCACAAGCATTAAAAAACTACATGACCTCATGTTGGAGTGCCTAAACGGCCTTAATAACATAGGGCTGGACGTTACGACTTGGGATCCAATCATCGTTTATCTACTGGTGCAAAAGCTTGACGGTGAAACTTATAACAAATACATGAAGGATCTTAAGGAACCAAGAGATATACCGGATCTGGCGGAGTTTACAAAATTCTTGGAGAATAAGTTTATGGCACTGGAGACACTACAAGGTGGCAGCAATCAAAAATCATTCCAGACGTATAAACACCAATTTCAGAACAAGCAGCCGAAAATGAATAATTTTCAAACGTCACGGAACAATAACAATGCGCATAAAACTTATAACGCAAATAGGTCATCGTACCTCGGCAAGTCACAAACGATGCCTAACGCTTTCGCAATGGTAGCACGAAAATGCCCGCTTTGCAAAACTGATCACGTGTTAATGCAATGCAACAAATTCCTCAACATGAGCGCAGCGGGACGATATGACACCGTTCGCAATTTACAATTTTGCAAAAACTGTTTGTACAGTCACGGTGAAAAACAATGCATTTCCGAAAAAAGGTGTAAGGTGTGTAATAAGCACCATCACACACTCATGCACGAAGCGGAAACTAACCATCAAGCAAGCAAACAATCCATAGCATCAACCTCGCATTCAGTACACAACTTAACTAACGAAGATAAAGAAGTTTTGTTGACGACTGTACTACTAAAAGTGAAGACAGTCGATGGAGATTTTATAAATTTAAGAGGCCTACTAGATCAAGGCTCACAAGTAAGCTTAATAACGGAAGATGCGGCGCAGCGCCTCAGGCTACCAAGACGAAGAGGAAGCGCGGTTGTGTCTGGGGTTGGAGCCCTGTCAGGGAGCTGCAAAGGGTCTCTGCATTTGGAGTGCAAATCTATTCATTCGGATTATCAGTTCCAAATAGAAACTTTAATAATGAGAAAACTGATTAACAACTTACCAACAACGTCATTTTCTAAGGATAATTGGCACTACTTAGAAAATTTAAAACTAGCCGACCCTCAATTTAATATCTCGGGCCCTGTGGATTTACTTTTGGGTGCCGATATTTACTCAGAACTCATACTTAATGGAATCATGAAAAGTGAACATAGCGACTATCCTGTCGTTCAACAAACTAGAGTTGGGTGGATTTTATGCGGAAAGGTGAAAACATTCAACTGCCTTGTCACACTTAACGACTTGGAAAACATGTCTCGCTTCTGGGAAACAGAAGAAATAACTGAAAGCCAAAATTTACCGAGCGACGGGGAATTTTGCGAAAACAAATATACAGAAACCACATCTAGACTTCAAGATGGTAAATATGTGGTCCAGATGCCTATGAAACTCAACTTCGAAACTAACTTAGGAGAGACAAGGCGACAAGCAGTAGCTCAATTTCTACAACTTGAGAGGAAAATGAGCAAAAACAAAACATTTGAAATGGAATACAAGAACTTTATCAACGAATATATAGCATTGGGACACATGAAGCTCGCACCAAAAGAGAATAACTCAAAAACCCTAGTGTTTTTATCTCATCATGGTGTTGAGAAAGCCGATTCTACTACGACGAAACTCAGAGTCGTTTTTAATGGCTCATGCAGGAGTTCAAATGGCTACAGTCTCAACGATCTTATGCACACTGGTCCCAACCTACAGAAAGATATGCTCACTTTAATAATCAACTGGAGAGTATACCGATATGTTTTTACTGCAGATGTGGAGAAGATGTACCGGCAAATTTGGCTGAACGAAAATCAACAACAACTTCAAACGATCATCTGGAGGGATTCTCCCCAACAACCACTTCAAGATTGGCAGTTATGCACTATTACTTATGGCATGAAGTCTGCTCCTTACCTCGCCATGCGCACTCTCCATCAATTGGCGAAAGATGAGAACGATCAGCATCCAGAAGCTGCCGACGTACTTCAAAACTATTTTTATATGGATGACCTAGTCTACGGGCAGGATACCATTACCGCAGCCAAGGAAATTATAAGGGAACTAATTACACTACTCAGAAAAGGTGGATTCAATTTAAGGAAGTGGAAAAGTAACGAACCCGCAATCTTGGAAGATCTAGGGAACGATCAAAAATGTCAACAGTCGAATATGAGCTTTCACTCGGAACAAACTGAAAACACAAAGACATTAGGCCTAAGCTGGAACGCGGCTACCGACATATTTTTATACAACTGGAATCTAACTGAAAAGAAAATCTTAACTAAAAGAGTTTTCTTGGGAGAAATGAGCAAGCTATACGATCCCGTTGGCTGGCTGTCACCTGTAACTATCAAAGCAAAACTACTTTTCCAAAAGGTGTGGCTCAGTAAGACTGAATGGGATGAGATCTTGCCTCCTGAGATCATTAAGGGTTGGGAAGTTATACGCAGTGAGTTGCCGTTCATCAACAAAATAAAAATTCCAAGATGGATTGGAAGCACTGAAAAACAAATTGAAATACACGGCTTTAGTGACGCGAGTGAAAAGGCCTACGCATGTGCTATTTATAGCCGAGTGAAAATGTCCAACAATAATTACGTGATGACGTTAATTGCGGCAAAAACTAAAGTTGCACCTTTAAACAAGAAGCTAACATTGCCTAAAATGGAGCTATGTGGAGCCCTACTGTTGGCCAGACTGATCGACAAGCTGAAGAGCACCCTTAAAACGAAAGAGTTAGAACTACACTGCTGGAGCGATTCCAAAGTAGTCTTAGCGTGGCTACAAGGGAATGTGAACCGTTGGGAAAGATTCGTGTCTAATCGAGTCACACAAATAACCAACTTAACACCATCAACACAATGGCGCTACGTGAAATCAGTAGAAAACCCGGCGGACTGCGCGACTAGGGGCCTCTCACCCTCGAACCTTTTAACTTTTAACTTGTGGTGGGAAGGGCCTAACTGGTTACAAACATCCCCAGTACCCGAAATTAAGGATAGCTCGCAATCTTATAAAACTAACGATGGAATAAAAATAATCTGTTGCACAACAAAGGCTGACAACGTTTGCGAAACTGCAAATACACTATTAAACAAACTCAGCAGTTGGAAACGCGTCATACGAGTACTTGCATGGATCTTGCGCGTCAGCACAGTTTATCGCAATAAATCGAATACAATGGACGTTATAAACAACTTAACCGACAGTGAGAAAAAAGGGGAAATTGTGCCTTTAACACCGCAAGAACTAGATGGAGCGGAGAAGCTTATAATCAAGAAAATACAAAGCGAATATTACTCCGAAGATATATCGCAATTAAAGAAAAACCTTCAAGAAGGGAACCTAGTATTGATAAAAGATGAGAACTTACCTCCGGGAAAGTGGGCTCTCGGCAGGATCCTTGAAGTGCATCCAGGTACTGATGGCAATGTTCGTGTGGTCACATTAAAAACCAAGAGCGGACACCTGAAACGTCCTATAACCAAACTAGCCCCGTTACCACTAGAAGAAGACTTACAAACTGCTACTTTGACAAATGGGGCTAAGGCTGATAAAACTCAACAACAACAGAATACTTCAGCACACAAGGGAAATATTTCGTTCAGTCTGTTTTCGATTTTATTCGTGATGTTAATTGCGTCCGTAGGAACTACGAGCGCAGCGCAACCCAGTAACTACAAAATAACTTCTATCGACAAAAATCATCCTATTTACTTTGACGAAGCAGGCAAGCTACAACTTGTACACGACGAGTGGACCTTGTTGGTGTACTACAATCTAACATCTTACTGGCAAGCAACAAGTAAGATAGACAACTATGTTAACCAGATCGACAAACTATGTCAACGAATTACTTACCCGCCCTGCGCTACAATCGTCACTCATTTACAACATGAACTACGTCACGTGACAGAGTACAACACGCTTTTACGGTCTCAACATCTCGCTCGACAGAAAAGAGGATATTTCGATGGAGTTGGAAATCTAGCAAGAACCCTCTTCGGCGTGTTAGACGAAGATTTTGCCGCTAAATATGAAATTGACATTGAAGCGTTGCAAAGAAACGACCAATATCTACTGCAACTCATGAAAAATCAAACCTTAATAATAGAGGCCGAAAATAACATTATTAAGAAGAGTGAGGCATTCATGAATGAACAGCTCAAGACTATACATAACTATATGGATGAGACACACACCGAAATTACGAAAATTGAAAGCAGAGTACAAACGCTCTATGCAGTAAACGACATAAACTCTGCTGCTGTTACATCAATTCTGCTTCTAAACAACCTTCAACGAATCCAGGAAATACTTTTAAACGCTCTGGGAGACGTATACAAAGGACATTTAGACACACATTTGTTTCCCGCCTCTCAACTGATGGAACAATTCAACATAATTTCTGGACAATTGCCACAAGGGTTATCGCTCCCAATAAAAAATATACAAGAAAATTTCCGGGACATTTACGACCTACTGTACGTCAAGGCACGAATTACGAGTAACTACCTACTATTTGAACTACATGTTCCGCTACTCAGCGATGACGAATACACTATATACCGAGTTATAATTATTCCATTTATGAAACAAGATCGATTAAAAATAGTCGAACCGTCGTCGAAATATATCGCTATCAACTTCGTGAAGAAAATATATATAGGTATTACTGAAACAGATATTAAACAATGCACGTCATATGGACAAGACAAATTTATCTGTATTGCCTGTCTACAACTTATATGATAAGAAGGCACCTTGCGAAGCTAACGTGTTTAGTCAGCAAACCTCATTGTCATGCGTCATTAAGGATGTGCAGTGCGAGGAACTTTGGACGGCGTTACATAACCCGAACGTATGGTTGTTTACACTATGTGAGAAGCACTTGATTCGTATCATATGTGAAGATCAAGTTTCACCGATAGCGATAGACGGCACAGGAGTCATTACAATGAAGCCTACATGCATTTTACAAAAGAAAGATGCTACAATTTATACCTACAACCACTTAGGAAGTAAAATCAACCTTAGGACTGACCTCGAAACACCAACCATAGACTCTTCAATTAACAATATGTTTGACTTAAGCTGGAGCAATGCACAGATAAACATAACGGAAAGAATGCCGTCAACTACGGGGGATTTCAGCAAAATAGAGGAGCAGTTACAGTATACAGTTCTACAACAGATCGGCACATATTTACAACAAAATTAATAAAGAATTAAGTATCTATACTAAAACTTACCAGGAATGTAAAATGATTGTTCTAAAATGGATAAAATGCAAAACTTACGAGGACACAGAGATTTTACTAAATTATATGAATTAACACACACACACACACACACACACACACACGCGCGCGCACACACACGCACACACACACACACACACACACACACACACACACACACACACACACACACACACACACACACACACACACACACACACACACACACACACACACACACACACACACACACACACACACACACACACACACACACACACACACACACACACACACACACACACACACACACACACACACACACACACACACACACACACACACACACACACACACACACACACACACACACACACACACACACACACACACACACACACACACACACACACACACACACACACACACACACACACACACACACACACACACACACACACACACACACACACACACACACACACACACACACACACACACACACACACACACACACACACACACACACACACACACACACACACACACACACACACACACACACACACACACACACACACACACACTCACACACACACACACACACGGGCATCTAAACCCTTGTTTACCTGTACTTACCTATTTGCTATTATTATTATTTTTTACCTGTTTTTTGTTATTTAAAAATAAACTTAGTTTAAATGTAAATTACACACTAGGTATAGTCATAATGTACTCATGTTCTACTTTAGGAAGAGCGGAGTCTCCTGACACAAGCAAATTATTGCTTACTAGGAAACTCCATCCCCTATTTTATAAGTACTATGTATTTAAAGAAAATAAAGAATTTTGAAAGAATTTTGAATTTTTGAGTTACACCTCCAGAAGGTACAAGAAAAATTGCCCTCTACCTTTACCTCGAACATGTCAGTTCACGATATTCATCACTACAGTGTAACCTCGCTGCTGCTGGGAGGACTGCTGTTCGCAGCACTAGGAGTATTCGTAAAGAAGAGATGTTGGAAACCGGCTACTGCAACCGAAACAACGCCCCAGGAGCGTACAGAGGAGAATATTGAAATGCAGGTGATCCAGAACACCACACAGCCACGAGAACCTGTATACAGTGAACCAGAACCGAAATTAACTAGATTTAATTTTAAATAAGTAATACTTTATGTTTTATATTCTTATTGTACTTATTTTATATTCTCATTTCTTATGCTCAATAGGCAGTTCTGAAATGTATCTCACTTTTCACTTTTCCCTCGGGAGTATGTACGATTTACATCGTACTGTATTTAGCTGACTTGCGAGTCTTGCGACCTACTTTGTTACATCGACATTATATGCTGTTAGTTGACAATTCGCGCTGTTAGCGATCGGCCACAGTTGAGCATATTTACTTTAACTTGTGATTCTATAATAAACTTGAATATTTTCTATAAGTGTGGTTTACGTTCAACTCAACTCATTACCTACAATTACTAACTTCTTCAAAGCTTCGACCTTACAATCTCCTTCTTTAGTCTCTCTAAAGAGAAACGTATAAACGTTGTGGCTGAATGAGTCATGTGCCATGACTCGATGTATGAATGTGGAAGAAGCGAAAGAGATTTGTTAGGAGCATAGCAGGTGGAAAGAAGTGGTCTCTGCCTACCTTACAGTAGAGTTTTTTTTTTTTTTTATGGCATAGAGAAGACAAACGAGCACATAGGCCACCTGATGGTAAGTGGAAACTGTTACCCATAGCCATTCGCGTTCACAAGACTGCAATGCAATCCTAAGACTGCAAATGCGTTGCCAACCCTGAGGACTAAGAAGGAATGCCTCTATGCTAGTAATTTCACCGGCTGTCTTATCCCCAAACCGGAACACAACAATGCGAACATGCGAATGCATTAATTTAATGTATGTATGTGTATGTACATAACGTATATTATGTGCATTATATAGTTTAGTTGTAGGTAATTCTGTAGCTCTGCCAACCCCACTATGGGATTACAAGCGTGAAGGTATGTATGTATGTTTATAGTTTATATTCGTTTGTGCACTTGTTTTTTTGTAAAATATTTATTTATTTATGAGTATGAACATCTGTTTTTGTTACTTTTTGTGCAAACTTAAATGCATTTTTGCAAGCAATTGCATTTTTTTGTTTTAAAGTTTTTTTTTTAAATTAATCATAATATACTGGACTGAATTTTTTCAGCCAATCTATTCGCCATATCATACTTACCATAATTTAAATATCTTTTATCGAATAAAAAGCTTGGTGAATGTCGTCTCTTATTCGGAACCCCTACTTCCTACTCTTCATGCTTAAATGCTGGTTTGTTATTCCAGAAAAATGTAAGGGTCGCAATTTTTGCTATAATCCACAATGCATTTACGCAGTCCATGTATAAATAATGTCGTTATTTGAAACTCTAAATGATATGTTATTTAATTTGTAAGTTATTTTCTAAACTTGAGTAAGGTAACTTAAGTAGTTAGTTCAATTTAATATACAAACTATACGCTGTCAAACCCAAAATCAAATTATTTAAACGTATTAAAATCACTCCAGTGAGGCTAGACAAGATGCTTAACGCTAACGTAGACGATATTCAAAAACTGTCAAAATGTATGAAATTGACTTAAGCGTTGGATGAGACCATCTGACAGCTTACGTCAATCCAACACATATTTGACAACGATAAACGAACGCCAAATGCATTGTCTAGAGGTAATAGAAAATAGTACAACATAAAGTTCGCAACTAAGTCTTGTTTGACGAAATAAATGGGTTGGTTACATTTTTTAATTGAATTAGTTGATTTCTTATCTTTGTCATGTTTATTGTGCCTAATTGGACAAGTGCGTGTTCAACTTTTATTAGGAGTTTAAAACAAACTGCTTATAAGATTTAGCACTTTGAACGGTCTTGGTAATTAATGATATTTTTTATTTCGCGTTTAGATTTGTCCGAAAATTGTCGAGTAAGCGCTATCCAACAACAAACCATGATTGATGAGTTATTTTCCGGCGGGTGACGGGTATTTTCCTTCTAATTGCACTCTATTAAAATCTATTCACGATTTTTCCACACTAAAGTCATAAAAAAACTTATGTTGTCACTACCGATAACATTAAAGATTTCATGGTAATTTCTGAAAGATGAACCCGATATGTAGCATATTGTTGCCTAAGTAAATAAATAAAATAAAAATCAACTACTATATTACGATGAAAATGCAATGGATTAAAACGAATTGGGATTGTAAAGCCATCTTTGCTGACGAAAGACAGAAGCGATTTGGTCCCCACCTCGCGATATTATTCTTGTCATTATCAGGGTATTTATTCTACGACACTAAACAATATTGTTTTTGACGTGTTATATAGTGATATGGTTTTAGAGTCTGTCGCTGTTACTGTCAAGTAAATAAGAGCTATAAAACGACAGCAAAATAAAAATAGATAACAGTTAAAAAACGATATTTTCAAATGTCGAAGAATAGAGGTTGGTATATTGTAATCAATCAAACTAATCCAAGCATTACAAAGTGACGATTTTATTTCAGTTTTATGTTGAACAATTTCATGGTATCACAAACCAAGTCCAACTTTCTCTATGTTATAAATATGTCGGGGTGCATTTGTATCCGGAATGCGGAGAAGGCCAGCGCTGGGCAGGCTTGGCAAATATTCAAGAATTAGTTTGTCTCGACCCGGTGTCGCGTTAACGTTTTATTCTCTGGAAAATCTAGTTTATTTTCGGAGAAAATGTTGCGTGAAACATTACGTTATCGGAATTTGACACTATAGGCGTGACTCAGCTCGTTCTTGAAAAATGCTTATGAGACAAACGTCAAACGTGAGCGGCCTACACAGTTGCCTAGTAGTAGCAGGTACTTGTTTTACTTATGCTTACTTACCTAATCGATTTTGTCATATCATAACCGTTTTGTCAACGTGGATAGCCCTTATTTACTTGACAGTAATGATGGCCCAATGTAAGGCTCCAGAAAAAGTGAAAATAATATTTTAAGTATACACGATTTAAGGTGAGGTATCTCAAATGATATCTTTTATACATTCAGGGGGTTTAGACGTGATGCATAATTCATTTGTTCATTTTATTTAGGCACAGTTACAATATCACAAGCGGTAACTACTAGATTTTTGTAAGTTTGCAAATTGATGTTAACAGCACACATATTTCTACTATTGTATTACTTTACTTACTTAACAATAATATATTGTATAAATCAGAGAGTGATCAAAATAAAAAAAAACAACAAAAAATAAACAATTAAAACCTTTATAAAAAACTATGGAGTGGGCAATTTACATTTAAAATATAATTATTATAACTAGAGTTAGGACTTTTGGTGGCAAATCGAGGTTCTAGAATCCATGGAGTTGCTATTTTCTATTTATTGTAATACATACCACTTTGATTTTGACCTTCAGTATTTTAATAATTTAAAATTCATTTATTCATTAAACCAAAGTCAAAATCAAAGTGTCATGTATAATAATAATTAGGAAATAGCGACTCCATGGATTCTAAAACCACGATATGCCACCAAAATCCTAACCCTAATTATAACCATTAACAGAAAAGGAGCATTTACTAGTAATTTAAAAAGTGCTAGTAATTTCAAAGACTTTAGTGACATCCACAAGTAACAAAAAGTATAAGCTGACAATCTAACGCGTCAGCCACTAACGTCAACTCCAAATATTTTGTTAAGAACTTCAGTGCCTTGTCATAATAAACTTCAAACTGAACATCAAACGACCAACTTGACAACGATAATCACAATCACAACGACAAGGTTCTGTATGCTCAACATTTTCATTGGGTGACTGCATACCGTCTAAGCAGTGCCATAAATCGTCCAACTGTGAACCGTAGATGAACTCTATATAATAGTGCTCAGAGTTCACGTAATATGTGCATAGTTAAGTTAGGCGTTGAGTGTACAAGGTGCTCCATTAGCTGCAAGACTGATCCTGACTCTGATTGTACATTGCATTGCATGTCTGAATTATTAATGTGCTGCATATAATTGTGTGTTGCTGTAATAGAACTGTTAAAGCGATGACTTAATAAATTGGTGTCAGGCGAGGCCAAGGTTTGTTGTAAAGTCACAAGGATTTCATGAAAGTTTTATTGTAGGTAGGGGAAACTTGCCTTATTCGTACCCCCTAAGAGCAAACGCTAATAACTTTAAAATGCATACAAAAAAAAACATTCAATTTTTGTTTTTAGAAACTTTATTCTATGAGTAATCAACAACAGCATCAATTTTAACTTAAATAATATAAACCTCTGAGAAAAAAAAGTTTCTAAAAAAAGTAGAAAAAGTACGAAATAGGCTCATTCTTCTTAAATCGTACTGGGGTAATCTTAAATCGTACTTAGGGATCCATTAATTGCTATCAGTCTCATGATCACAATTCCGTAGAAAAAGAATTACAATACTCCATACTCTAATTCTGCATGGCATATTTATCTGTTTTTGCTAGTTGCGTACAATCATAACAGATATAGTAATGTTTTTTTTTATTAACACCTGCACAAAGCTAGGAAGTACGAATTAGGAGCACGGTACAATTCAATTTCAAATTTGCTGCTAAAATAAATGTCATGCAGTTAGCGTCATTACCTACACGGAATTAAATTACACATTTATGTAGAATTAGATCATAAAATGCTAATTTTAGTTTTTCTTCATGAATCTGGACCAAAATGCTTATGAAGGAACTAAAAAAAATACTCGCAAATAGTGAAATTACTTACTTTTCTAATATTTTCGAGTGGAGTGGCAGCGCTAAGACGTTCGTCACATGAGGTAACATGGTGGACTAATGGTTTCGTTTTTTGACACGAGTGTCGCTACTGCTGTTCTAGGTTTGGAAATAATAGTAGGGTACGATTTAGGCAAGTTTACCCTATTATTTTGTTAGTTTACCCTACAATATTATGAAATCTAACGCTTTGTGTTTGTTACTCCTTCACGCTACAATGGCTAGACGGATTTTGATGAAATTGGAATGAATATTTTACCCTGGATTAAGTCCCAAAGGAACGATAGTTGAAAGCTTCACGGACGAAGTCGCGAGCAGAACCTAGTTTGTTGTAATGTTGTTCACATTCGCACAGTTTATTTTATGAAATCTGCTAGTGTTTTGAATCTATAAAATTCCCCCTTACTTTTTTATTTTACGTACCAAGCTATGTCAATTTGAGTGGAGCGCGCCTTCGTGGATTGATAACTCTCTTATTTGTTTTCAAAACTGATTTCCTTGTCATCATCATCATCATCATGTCAGCCGAAAGACGGCCACTGCTGGACATAGGCCTCCCCCAAGGCTCTCCACTCAATCCAGTCTTGTGCTTTTCGCATCCACCTCGTTCCCGCAATCCTTACAAAGTCGTCACTCCATCTCGTTGGGGGCCTACCTACAGCTCGTCTCCCGGTCCGCGGACGCCACTCAAGAACCTTCTGACCCCATCGGCCATCACTCCTGCGAGCGATGTGCCCCGCCCACTGCCACTTAAGATTAGCTATTCTTCGGGCTATGTCGGTAACCTTAGTCCTTGACCTTAGTCCTTGTGTTTTCCTTGTCCTCGACTGAAAGAGGTTTTTTTTTTAAAGTACGGTACATTTATGGTACTTGACGTACTGATGACATATAAGTCACCATATTAAAGGTCGAAGTTACAACTTGCTTACTTAACCCAGCATCCACAACACAAGAACAACGCGACCTCCAGGTCTTTGTCTATATCAGTATTTTGTTTGTCTGTTTGTCATGTTTTTTTTCTATCATTCTTTCTTTCATATGTAACTCCGCTGACTAGTTGATGAAAGAAGTGCTGTTCGTATCGATATTCGAAACGTTTACAACTTAGTACATACATATCTTCACGCCTTCATTCCCAGAGTGGGGTAGGCAGAGCTACAGAATTACCAACAACTCCAAAAACTTGTTGATAACTCTGTTACCACAATTTGCACAATTAGGCTAAGATGGTTTAACTGTGTATATTAGTGACAGGTAGCAAGCCCATCGCCTAACAGTACTACAAGCCTTTATTCCCTTAGTCGCCTCTTACGACTTCCACGGGAAGACGTGGAGTGGCACAATTCTAAGTCGGCAACCACACGGCAAACAACAACTTAGTATGCATTTTAAATGGTAATCAGCTGTCAATCAAGCCCTTAAACTAAAATTTGCTATTACTGGTTTTAATTGATTTAACCTCGTAAGTCCCCGCGTACATACTTGTACAAGTACAAATTAATGACAGTAGTTCAGACTGTACTGGTACACAAGTGTAAATCCCAAGTTTAAAACTCATGTTAATCTCGGCAACAGATAAATAGGGATCGATAATATTTCCTTCATACGAATTAAGTAAAGCGACCTCTCGAGAGAATCTAAGAAACTAATCTGGCGACTAGACTATTAAAATTGACATCTAGCGAAGGTTACGAGTACCCCTCAAGACGCCTAGATGGCGCTGTTTATTTATTCATACAACGCATGATAAACATCTGTTGGCGATTTAATAATATTCAGACAATAAACAAATTTAATTTATTTATTTTAATAAAATAAATTTAAGAAAGGATTGCACAAATTCTTTTGTAGTGAGGCAATATTATTTATTAAAACCTAACAAAGAGTGTCCAGGTAACGGAAGTCGAATAAATAAAAAAGATAGAGATAAATTCAAGGGAAAGTGAGCACTATTTGCTACTCGTTACGTTAGGTTTAACTTTGTACCGAAAGAGTTAAGACTATAAGTGCGGGAAGGTTGGCGCACTGACGCCTGGATATTCGCACAGGTAGCGCGAAAATTAGGAAATGGAATACAAACGTAAATAATCTCTAATAGTAGGTGATACGGATGATTTAGCATTGGTCTATGATGTCTCGAAAGTCTCGTAGTGCGCATGACGAGAAAAAGTCTAGATAAGGGCGGACGGAAAATGGTAGCGTCACTTTTTTACAGACTTCGAGGGGGTGAGTGTGGAAAATTGTCACTGGGTATTTGTATCGTCCATTTTGTCTCGTTTATTTTAATTATTTTGTGCCCTGTGTTTAATAGGTGTTGATATGTTTGTGTGTCGCTTCATGTAGCGTACGGGTATCGCTACAAGTTAACGGAGAATCGCTAGCACGAAGATGGTTTAGCTCTTGTATTAAACAGTGTCTATGGGAATGTGTTATAACATGGTGTTTGTGTACTTTTGGTATGTTTTTATAAGTTTATTAACTCTATTTTGTTTTCCAGAACTCTGTTATGGCGCCTTTATTGGTAGCCAAGTACACAGAGCTCCAGGCAGCATAATATTCGGAAAGGAAAACCTACGCTCACATTTTGGTTATGTTATGAGACCTGAAGGTATCCACAATCAGGAAACGGATGGTTTCATCTCATTAACTGAGTGGGTCTAGAGGGTTCGTGTTACAAGGTCTCTGACGCCTTTATTCGGTTAGTCAGACAACGCTAGTGGTATTCCGTTTACTCTCTTCATAGGAATCCACGTAGACGAATCCGAACCAATTCTGGTAGTGGAGGTGGTACGTGGAATACCTCATTACGTTGGCCCCCTTATCTATATATTTATATATCGACCACGTTAGGTATTATTTCCACCTGGAAGCCAACTAAAGGTTAGCAATAGCCGGCTGCTGGGTCTTAGGACTACACACAGGAAACTTGGTTTTCCGAAGTCGTTATTATGTTAGGTCTTAGTTGGTCTAGATGGTTATTATTGCACCTGAATAGCCATACATCACTCACACGTTTAACGTAATCGTAAAAGTCGTAGGTATTGGACTTTTAGTTGCACTAAAACAATATACCGATAGGAAGTTAGGGTTATTAGGTAGTTAGAAGTTCTTTCATTACACCGTGAGAGACTTATAAACACGTAATGTGAGTAGCTAGACGTATGTTGACAAGGTTTGTTTCACATCGCCGCTGTCGATGACGTAACAATCAAGATTATTGAAGTTGGTAAATATAAACTAGCATTTCAATTTCGGATACTTAGAAATAAGTTATAAATATTTAGTGGTTATAATTAAGAAACGTCAAATTAGAATTAGGTAGGAAATAGTGTTTGAATAGTGTTGCGTTTGTATTCGGCTAAATTTTACTGGTATGCCTTTGGTGTTTATCTATTATAAAGGTTAAGGTAGACCTCTGTTAGAGCAAGTGGAAATCTAAGTGGACGTTTAGTGGATCACTAGATGATAAAGGGATGCTAGTTGCCCGAGTGTGTAATAAACAAAACGTCGAAATTGGTACCCTTCAAGTTACAGTAAATTGCCATAATTTGTCCACACCAGGTTGAAGCTAAATAGGGCCGTTGAGATACGTACTGAGACATTACTAGTCAATAGGAATTGTATTTGTGGTCGGGAAATAGTTATATTTATTTATAAGATACTAGGAAAGCAAATAATACGAGGTTTACTCAAACTATCTTTTGCATTAGCTAGGTCTAGGATCTGAGTAGTACTTACGGGTTGGTCTGTTCTCTTTCAATTCATCGTTAACAGTTAGGGATGTACAGTACAAACCAAAGCTAAGGCTTTCCTGTTACTGGTTAAGGCCGTTCAGAGGGTCACTGTACTTACATGTTTGCTAGATGGTTCCACGGATCCTCTAACATAAATAAGCGATGTGTAGTTTGGGTGCATTCCATCTTGTGAGGATGCTATGATAATTAGGAACTCCAGATAGTGATGCGACCAAAGGACCACTAGACTAGACCAGTCTATTTTTATAGCAAGCCACTCGGAAGCTCACTGCACTAATTATGTGTGTTATTCCTAAACTCGATAAATCAATATCAGGTTATAGGGTCATTTATACATGTACTGAAACTACCTACTTGTTTAAAGGTTGTGATTGAATTACTGTGGAGCAGTACCTTTATGTATGTGGATTTTACATACTTTATTTATAATTATAACAAGAAAGTTATTTGTCGAGAAATGGCATTTCTGAGAAAGGTTAATAATAGCTGTAAATTTAACAGTTTGTACTATGGTTATAGTGCTAAAAATGGCTATGGATAGTGATTTCATAATTCATGTTCTAGACCTTAGAGTTAAAGGTTAACAAACCCATAATTTGGGCTACATTAGGTTTACTGTTGGTGTTTTGTTGAACATTGATAGCTTTGATTATGAATTTTAGAGAAAGTCACCTAAGCTTTATTATTAGAAAACAATATAAGATACTAGTTTACTTAGAGATGTGGTTAAAGAATTTATTTAGAGATCTGGACTGAATTTTATGATAATGTTTTGTCTTAATACAAATTCCAGTTGATGAATTTGAATCTAATTAATTATTCTAAAGGAGCTTGACCCTTGAGTTTGTTTCGACATATTCTTCTCAATGGGGATCCTCAGGAAATGCTGGTAGAGTCAAAGTATAATATAGACTGGAACGAGTCTACAAGTATTAACACTAATATACTAAAGTGATATACTGAGTAAAAATAGATATATTAGCGGGCGAGCTCTATAGCAATGGCCGAGAGCAGCGGAACGGGCGGGGAGGTGCCCGACCTTTACTGCTAATATATATTTATTCTTTTCCAGTAGTGAAACAAGTAGTTACTAATCTTGTCTAGTGAAGCAACATAATTGTTCTATTTTGACTAAATCATTTTAATAGTACCTAATCAAGATCTTCCTAGAGGATCTAAAGGCTCAATGTAAGAATAAATTAGGCATTCACTTGGTTACAATTAATTTAAGAGGTAGTTTAGTTTCATAAGTTATAATATAACAAAGCGTCCTTTCCTCAAGTATCTCTAAATAATAAGTTTAACCAGTAGGAAGAAGGTACTTAATCATTAGTATGGTAAATAGTAATCTCTTGCTCATTAAAGTACTTAGGTTACTAGTCAGGTTCACAAAGTAGGGTTCGCATTACACTAGACGATCACGAGGCCAAATCACGATGTAGTAATTAGTAGAGATGAGGATTAAGTAGTGTAAGTTAAGTTAGGTAGGTTTTAATATTAAAGACAGCTTCTTCAGGGGGGGTTGTTACAAGACCTGACTACTCACTATAGTATAAAATATTTTGAACTCTAAAGCACTAATTAAAAGACTCTAAAGCATTATTCTTAATATGTACTTGGTAAATTACATTCGGTACTGAGCACTACCGCTATTAAGAAAACACAGGACTTACGAGGTTAAAGTGAAAAATATACTTAATCACCGTTAAAAGAATACTAAAATACATGGAGTCGATTTTAACAACTAAAATTATCTATGCCCTGATAGTCCCATAGTAATAATTGTACCAAATTATTAGTTATTACCTTACAACACTAACAATCGCGTGTGATCACATACCGCTATTATAATGCTCACGCTTTATATTCTGATCTGTGTAACGAGCGCTGAATTCCCATTTGCATGGTAATAGTGGCATCGGACCCATAATAATGTGTACCGTATTTAACTGGATTGCTAGGAATATTACTTTATGTAAGTAAAGCATTTTTTCTGACTGTGACAGGTTACATTTTACATTGCGTAGCTTAGATGAAAACTGGTGATTTGGGAAGTTCACCTGTCACCCTTAATAAATCGAAGATAAAACACACTTTTCTAGGTTATAGTTTTGTTTAATTGAAATCTTATGTTTTAAAAGGAGAGGATATGTTACGAAAAGGAGGTAAACATCAAAGGAAAAGTGATCACCGCGAGCTATAAACACCTGTAACGCCTTAGTATTTGCAAGTGCGCTCCCAGCCTCCAAGAAACGAGTACTCTTTTTATGGAGATCTCTACAGTAGCCGAGAATTGATTCCATGAGACAATGCGTGATACAATATGTTTTATTCATTATTACAGAAATGTAGACATACCTAGTGTGTACTAGCTAGACATTATTATTATAAATTGCTTTAGTTTAATTAAATTTGATTAATTAATTACTTCAAGTAAGAGGTAATAAATGAGCTACCGTATTTTCGATCATCATCATCATCACTGCCAATGACTGACACTGGTGACTGATGATGTCTTTTTGAAATGTTTTGCGCTAAGTTAATAACGCAGCAATAGCGAGTATTTACACGCGGATTGGTATCTGGTATGCCAGTACATTCGAACACTAAGCTAAATATATTTTTGGTTAAGCATGTATTTCTGTACAAATACTTAAATGTTTATCGTTGTCTTGTACTAATTGTACATATCAATTAGAGCTTAGTTTGGGCCTCGGACAATTTGTGACGATTGTCCCTTATATTTCATTTACATACAACATTAAATCACGCCTGTTTCCCAGAGGGGTAGGCAGAGACCAATTCTTTCCACTTGCAACGATCTTGACAAATTTATTTCGCTTCTTCCACATATTTTGCTTATTTATTTTAAATCGTTTGTGCCTCCTGAAAAAATTCCACCTGTGATAGGTATTTTATACATCTGCTAATACTGCAACTGTCTCTTTCTCGCCAATTTCACTATTTTTACGACCAATAACAATCCTGTCAACATTTATATCACGATTAACCTCTACCTATAAACAAAAGCTATACATATAAGTTGGTATTACCTACTGAAACTAGCCACGCCGATGAAATAACTTTCATGAATATTAAAAATGTTAACGTACTAACATTTTTCACTGGCTACGGTTATCTAATAATATATTATGAACTCGGCTGAAGGCTTCGTGATTTATTATTTCGGGGATCTTTATAGTTTCCCAAACAAACTACGTGTAATGCTGGGGTATTACAATGTCTAACTGTCAAATGTGTTTTTATGAGTTTTTATCCAACTGCCGAAGAAGAAGGGTAATGTGTTTATCAGCCTATATGTATAATGTATGTTTGTTCCTTTGATTTCGATAATTCTTATGATAATCGATTTGTTTTAATCTTTTGAGTGTCACTAAAGATTTGACATTAATAAAAATTCAATATGGTGCCAACCAGACACCATAATAGTAAAAAAAAAACTACGAACAATGACAAATAGGGTAATTGAATAGGTATTCGAAAATCATCCTTAGGTTTTTTTTATCATTTTTCATTTTTGAATGATCATTTCGGATTAAAACGATTTAAAGTTGGTTAGCAACAGTCGGGTGTTTAAAAGCTTGCTTTTTATTATACTTGTTATTAAGGTTTAAAGTTGCAGGTAATTCTGAGGTTCACCCTATACCACTCTGGGATTACAAACGTGAAGGTATGTATGTATTTAGGTGATTTCCCTGTTATTGTACTAGTTGTACTCGTACAAGTCAGTAAGACCACGCAGCCCTTTGGTGTGGAAGTGCTAATAGAACTGGCGCTTGGGCACTTCTGGCAGAACTATTAAAACTGGTAGAAACATGGTGACATGTGCAGGACCCCAATAATAGTAATAATAATTTCACCAATCCATATCAGTTCATTCATTACTTCATTAGATATTAATGTTCCCATCCTTCTTAAATAGTCCTACACTAAGGGTGCGGCTCCACTGAGGCGGAGACGAGAGGAGCGGAGCGGAGCTGTGCCAATATTAACCAATAAAAGGCGCATGCGGTCACGTCGAGCGCGCCTTGCGCAGATTCCATTGGTTAATATTGGCACAGCTCCGCTCCGCTCCTCTCGTCTCCGCCTCAGTGGAGCCGCACCCTTAGTGTAGGACTATTTAAGAAGGATGGGAGCATAAATATCTAATGAAGTAATGAATGAACTGATATGCTTTTGGTGTCCAATCATTTTTCTAAACTAAAGGGCATCTTCGTGTTGGTTTCGGCTCCATGTACGCCTTCCAAAGGTCCAGGACCGGTAAACGCGATTCGAAAACATGACAATACGTCATTGAAATGTGGACAAACTACTGTTACAATAAGGTGTTATATCAAACAGCACAACACTCAAGTTCAAATTATGTTGTCAGTGTGACAAGGTTCTACGGTAGTACAGTCGACCTTTTTAAGCAGCTGCATTATTTTGTACCTTGTCCGTACTTTATTTATGTGGAATCAGCTCTCGCCGTCTGTATTTTTTTATGGCATTGTAAGGCAAACGAGCACACAGGCCACTGATGGTAAGTGGAAACTGTGACCCATAGACATTCGCATTCACAAGACTGCAAATGCACTGCCAACCCTGAGGACTAAGATGGAATGCCTCTATGCTGGTAATTTCACCGGCTGTGGCGGCTGTCTTATCCCCAAACCGAAACACAACAATGCAAACACTGCTGCTTGGCGGTAGGTTAATGGATAAGATGGTGAAACCAACCAACAAGTAAAGTAAGTATTGACGACTTCATAAACGAGCCTACTCTTGTCTCAAAGGCCGGCAGCGCAAATGTTGAACAAAGCACTAAAGTGTGCACCTACTTTTATGGCCCACTACATACAGAAATCCAATTTCCTGACTGCATCTTCGTAATTTTATCTTAATGTAAAATTATGCTACTGAGCATAGGTACTATTCAAATTGCGTGAACCCACCCGACGTCAATTACCTGTGAGGCGTCAATATTGGAATAGGACTGCATACAATATGTCGAGCTGCTAGCCCTATTCCGGCTGTTAGACAAATGAATAAACTACTCACACTTACGTACATACCTACTTATAGACGAAGCCCGTAACTAAATACGAGTACGTTCATATTTTTCATAAATCCTTTCTTAGTGCTGTTACAGTACCAAAGGAACGGTTCTTTTTAAACGACTTTAAAAAGGGAGGAGATTCTCAATTCGTCCGGATTTTGTTTTAATGTTTTTTACCTCGGAACTTTCGACTGTGTGAAGCGATAATATGTTTTAATTTTTTAAAGCTGAAGCTTTCCGTTTGATCCCCTTTTTATCAAAATGAAGATCTGAGCATGGAATCTATGAGGAATCCACGGAACTCTTTGAAATTTATAGGCACACCTATAGTGACTTTAGTATTTTTCATTGTAACTCACGTATTTGCTCTTGGAAAGCACTATTTGGTGAAGTGGAACTGATGATGAAAATGCAGCCATTGGAACTCCTAAATGGTATATATTTCAAGGGTGGCGACAAGATATTTCGATTGATATAGTTAAGTAGTTAGTTTTAAATATATAACTATGACTTTTCAACGGCATTGCTCGCGGTGAGATTAAAGTGTTCTATAGTTTCTTATTAATTGAGAAGTGGGACTACATAACAGCATAATCATGATCACTAAAAAGTATTAAATGAAATAAATGTTTAAAAAAACAAAAAAACTGCCTTCAAAAAATAAAAACTAACTCGTTTTAAAATGGTAGGTAATAGGTCAGTCCAACTGAATTCGGCGTCCTACAATATTTTAACCAAAATCAGACTAGGTTCAGCGGTTGAGGCTAAGCGTTGTCTGCACGCAATAGCTTAAGATAGGTAGATTATAACAACTTTCTCAGTCAGGGGTGAATTGTAGTATAACGATTGCTAACTAATCCAATATTTTCAATCATAGCAACTATAATGTATTTATCTCTCGTAGTTTATTATCGAAGTTCTATCATCTTCCTGGTATAGCATGACCATCATCTCCCTGCTTCCAACAACTCTTGTGTGGCCTACGGACTTAACTAGATCCATCTAATAGCGTCGCATAATGCTATCCAGCGCAGTATTTGGACTAACTTCCGTTGCTGAGTGCTGCCTCTACACACGGTGCTATTCTCTAGCGATTCAGTAATAGACCTCTCCTTTGACATCAATAACCAAAATCCGTTGCACTCTGGACTCATAGCATTCATTGCCAATCGGGGATTCAAGTATTCTGGATTATGTTAATTCTGCCCGGTGAACTATTATTTCGAAATCGTGAAGGTATATTTTCTTTGGTAGGATTCTGAGGGTCAAAACTAGATCGATTGTAAAATCGACATCGATGTTGTTTTATACAATAACGAAACACCTCGCATTGCTGCAAGCAAAGACACAGCGTCAAGTCAGTCGTTGCATGCGTAATGAGTTGCTGGAATATATTCCAAGCGTTGAGGCAGACAGCTGAAAGATAGATAAGTGCGTTTGCCTAGCTTAGTGTAGGTAGTAGTCTAATTTTAGCCATGACTATCTCTTATGAGTATCGATTTAAACTTCTGGAGCACTTTACCTAATATAGATTGAATTGATCATTTATTTAAATTACATACATATATACATAAACTCACGCCTTCATTCCCAGAGTGGGGTAGGCAGAGCTTCAGAATTACCAACAACTCTAAATCTTGTTGACAATTCTGTAACCACATTTTGCATAATCAGGCTAAGATGTTTACCAGCGTATTAGTGACAGGTTGCAAGCCCATCGCCTAACAGTACTACAAGCCTATATTCCCTTAGTCGCCTCTTACGACATAACTTGACCTAACTTATACTAATTGACTTTTATTGTAAGTATAAAACAATAAAGCACAAATAATTATACTGAACACGACATAGGATGTCTAACGCCGTCGATAGGCTATAATGAGTTAAAATTAATCAATAGTGGTTTATTTTAAATATTATCTGTATGATAAAATAGCGTTGTAACTAGCACATTACTTTTAGAAAAAACTTACTTTTTAATTACTTTTAAATAAAATAAATAAAAATTATATTAAAATGACAAAAATTACATTAGTGATTTTGAAAATATGTCGTTTTATATTTGGTGGCTATATTTCGCTCAAGTTAAAACCTGGTTACGGCGTAAGCTTCCAAAATAAAATATAAAATATTGATAAAAAATGCACAAAAACGGAATACGAACTTCAAAAGGATTGAAACAAACAGCTGCAGCAGAACATTAAAAAGGTTTTTGCAGTTTGTTTGAGAAATAAATGTTGTCTTTTTCAACGGAAAATTCGCGAGATTTCATATTCTCGTTATTCAATATGCAAATGTTTATGAAAGAAGCATCAGTTACACGCCAGGTTATAATTTTTTTAATTAAAAGTAATATTAAGCAACAATCTCACACCAATTGACCTGGTCCCAAACTAAGCGCTAGGCTTGCACTGTGTGTACTAGACACTTTTTACTTGTCGGAGGACCTTGTGCAGGGTCCGTCCGGGTTGGTACCATCATCTTATCCATTAACCTACCGCCAAACAGCAGTGTTCGCATTGTTGTGTTCCGGTTTGGGGATAAGACAGCCGGTGAAATGACTAGCATAGAGGTATTCCATCTTAGTCCTCAGGGTTGGCAGTGCATTTGCAGTCTTGTGAATGCGAATGTCTATGGGTCACAGTTTCCACTTACTATCAGGTGGCATGTGTGCTCGATTGCCTTCCTATGCCATAAAATAAATAAATAAATAACGATAAAAACACTTATACAGAGAAATACATAGAAACTATCCAAGATTCAGATTCATACGTTTAAACTCCCGCTTCCAAATCTTCGTGTGACTTTACCCGGTAACGTCTATTAATACCTTCATCACGTTTCCAATATCTCGACTCAGTATTATTCGGTTCATAAATTCCAAGTCCCTGAGTAATAGAGTCGCCTTCGCGTCAGGCTTGTCAACAGCATATATTATGTGGCCCGTGATATACTGTGTTACGGAATACATAACCGGGCCAACGTACATTTGCACCTACAATACCGCGCTATCTGTGTTAATGTTATAACCACCCCCAAATTCAGCTGTAAGTGTAACTTTGTTATAATGACGTATAGGCACGGGACACTTTGCAAGGACCGTATAGCATGGGATTAACATTGAGATAGCCGACGTCATGTAATGTCACATTATCTGGACAGTTGCAGTGCTTTAGTTGTTACTTTGAACTCAACTGTGATATTTGTTTTAAGTACTATTGAGGGGATGTAAGATAGTTACAGCTTTTATGATCCCAATTTAGAAGTACACAAAGTAAAATGAATAGTTTTTACGACAAAAGAAAATCGATCCACGTTGTTAATAATACTGTAGTTGAACTAAATATTTAACAAAAAAATATTTTTAAAAATCGGTCCATTATTGATGGAGAAATCGGTGAACATACAAAAATACATTCAGTGGAACATAGAATCTCCTCTTTTTCTGAAGTCTATTAAAAATAATGAAAATCCTGTTTTTTTAATCTGCGGTCATCTTGAAAATTTATTAGGCCCAAGTCTACTGCTACTATAATTTTACCGGAGAAGAACTTGATCATTAAGTACCTATAGATTCCTTGGGTGCTTTAATGTTACTTATTTAATGACAGAAGTTGTTTTCAGTATCAATATTAAGTATCATTATTATCCAAGCAAAATCATTTGAAATTAAACCTTGAATGACTAGTACATTTTTCATATCGTTAAAATTAAAACGCTTTTTTTTTTTTTTATCCTTTAACAATGACGCATAATATTGTAAGTGATGGTACTTAATCTAAGGTATTAGTGATGTTGAACAAAACTAAACTAAACTACAAAAATATAATACTGGTAGGAGAAACAAGTACTCCGCAATGAGATAGATAGGCACTGTCTACTCTGCCTGCAATAATGCGCAGGATAGTGTTGGAGCTGTCGCGCACTCTGCGCACCAGAGACGCGCAGCGCTTGCGCATGGCCGTGTCGTAACAGTCTACATGCGCCACCGCGAACATCTCTGATGCACGCCAGAAATAAACCCGGAACGCATTATTATATTGGACCTGGAAGGCCACATAGAGATATACACTAGGCTTAAACCAGTTTTTTTTTTATGGCATAGGAAGGCTAACGAGCACACAGGCCACCTGATGGTAAGTGGAAACTGTGACCCATAGACATTCGCATTCACAAAACTGCAAATGCACTGCCAACCCAGAGGACTAAGATGGAATGTCTCTATGCTAGTAATTTCACCGGCTGTCTTATCCCCAAACTGGAACACAAAAATGCAAACACTGCTGCTTGGCGGTAGGTTAATGGATAAGATGGTGGTACCAACCCGGACGGACCCTGCACAAGGTCCTCCCACAAGTAAAGCCCCTTGAACATTCGGCAAACCTGCAAAATGTTATTTAACCTAGTATCCAACTGTGAAGGCTTGCATAACACTAACCCAAGAAATTCAGCTTGTGTAGCTTGTAAGCAACTTTACCTGTTCGAGAGCAATTATCTGTGTTGTTTGAAATTGACCACATATTCAAATTTCTCGCAAAGCCGAAGCATAGTTTGGTTGTGTGGGATCTAAGTTCGGATCTCTAGCTACGTATCTCAAAACAAAGCAGGTTGAACCTAATACTTTGGCGGAGTTTAGGTTACTAAGTTTAATTTCAGGAAACTTTTTAGTTGTTTATTGGTTCATTTCTTAGTAATAATACTAACTCAGGGAATACAGGCTTGTAGTATTGTTAGGCGACGGGCTTGCAACCTGTCACTAGTATACGTACGCTGGTAAACAACTTAGCCTGTTTGTGCAAAATGGTTACAGAATTAACAACAAGTTTTTAGAGTTGTTAGTAATTCTGTAGCTCTGCTTACCCCACTCTGGGAATGAAGGCGTGAATTCATGTATGTATGTAATATCTTATTAAAAAACAAAACAAGCTGGACATACAAAGGACTGCTTTTTATACATATCAACGCACAGCCCAATCTGCTGGACATAAAGACTTGGAATTTTGCACATAGATACCAATAAATTCCTGTGTGGTTGCCGGGTTAGAATAGTGCCACTCCATGTCATCCCGTGGATGTCGTAAGAGGCGACTAAGGGAATAAAGGCTTGTAGTATTGTTAGGCGATGGGCTTGCAACATGTCACTAATACGCTGGGAAACATCTTAGCCTATTTGTACAGAATGCGGTTACAGAATTATCAACAAGTTTTTAAAGTTGTAGGTAATTCTGTAGCTCTGCCTACCCCACTCTGGGATTTCAGGCGTGAAGGTATGTATGTATGTAGATACCATTAAGTACATACAGTGTAGGCATCCATTAAGTACGGATTTTTGAAAATTCTTCCCCGGAGAGCTTGAAATACGGGAAATAATGTGAAACTAATTCTTGGCGTCTAAGTATGTATATATGTATGTAAACACTTTATTGTACAAAAGAAAAAACAGAACAATACAATTAATATAAAAATATGTACAAAGGCGAACTTATCCCTTTAAGGGATCTCTTTCAGCTAACCCTTGAGAGATTGAGAAGAGTGAAAGGCTGTGCAACGAGTAAACAAGTGTACAAGAAGAAGAATATAACACATCAAGTAACCAATAAAACTTATATAAATAAATAAATAAATAAAATAAAAACTACATTCAAATACCTACATAAATAGATACAGAAATATATATTAATAGTTAAATGTACATACATAAACTACATTTTACGTACCTAGAGGATAATTGATATTTAGGAGCTAGAGTCAAGCCAGAACTTCTTTAATTTTCCTTTTAGGGAATCTACCGTTTGTGATTGCCTAATGCCAGTCGGCATCCTCTATAGTCAAAAGATAAAACCATTATTTTATATCGAACACTGGTTTCAGCTAAAAAGCCATATTTTAAGCGTATTTTATTCGCATCGCCCGTAGCGTTTTTTCACCGCACTCACTGTACCGGAATCTAATTACTCTCCCTGTCGTAGTCGCTTTTGTTTTTTTACGTGTCTACCATGTGTAAAATTCGAACTGTTATTTTCACTTTTATTCGTACGTTCGTCGAACCGTTTTCGGGTTGTTTGTAATTGCATTACCGCCCTAACTCAGATTGGTCGCGTACGTTATTAAATTTTCAATGGAGACAGGATATATTTTATTTCATTTTACTTTTGGTCGGGGAAAGTCGTGCATCAAGGTAATTCTTTTGCTACGATTCTTTGGTAATATATAAATAAGTAGGTTGGTTTTATGAGTAGCTGCCCGATTTAATGCTTTGCCATTTTAACTTTGTGTGTGAGCTGCTGCGCTAAACTCTTAAAGGCGTGAAAACGACAAAATTCCAACATGTGCATTTACTTGCTGACTAAACGACATGGAAAAAAGACTATATTTCGCATTCGCTAATTTTAAAAAGTTTAATATACTGTTTTTTACTTAAGTAAAATAGGACTTTGCATTGCGGTAAACTTCTATGATTTTTTTTTACTAAAATCAAGAACTATATTTTTGTAATTAAATTAAACAGCTTCCTTTTGACGTCACCATAGTAAATATCTTTGAAATTGTGAAATGTTATGCATCAAGGTATAATTAGTAATGAATAGGGTAAATGAAAAGCGAATGTTCAAACCGCAAATGCGCGCCGTTCGAATAAGGCTACAATAGAATAGGTTACTAATACACCGCAAATATTGACACCGTTAACGGTATCAAAATGCTACCCAGTGTCATTAAAGCGTTGTGATAACAGTTACAGAAAAAGATAATATTGATTACGCTTACCATATTGACTAATAATTAACATACATAAACATACCTTCACGCCTGTAATCCCAGAGCGGGATAGGCAGAGCCACAGAATTACCTACAACTTCAAAAATATGTTGATAATTCAGCAACCACACTTTGCACAAACAGGCCAAGATATTTACCAGCATATTAGTGACAGGTTGCAAGCCCATCGCCTAACAGTACTACAAGCCTATATACCCTAATAATTAAAACGTACTAAAATGTAGAAATTATAACGAGCTTGAAAACGAAGTGCTGTTAGCTAAATGTCACATCACAAATGGGACTACAGCGCTGGCTCCAATGGATCCAAAGAGTAGTTTACCAACACAGCACGAAGAAATAATTACTAGAATATGTAACAAATACTCCAAAAAAAAGTTTTGATGATTTATTAACAGAGTAATAAATATAATAAGGACTATAAGTTTAATTAATAGGGTAAAGTCACCAGTGGTCAGCCAGAAACCTGTAGTCAGCCTCTGCCTATACTTCGTATGAGTGGGAAGAGTACGAATGATTTATTTCCCACTCTTCGCACTCATTATAAGGTCGACTACTGATCTCTGGCTGACCACTGGTGCCTTTACCCTAGTGTCCCCTACCCAAAACGAGTACGTTACATTCGTTTAGTGTCCACTCGTATCTTAAGAACCTTCATTACGTGACAGATACAAGCTATTGGACAGCACTGCTCAGGGATAATCATTGTGGCCATAGGTGAGGTTATGGACATTTTCCGGCTCAATTATGATGAAAATCATGACTGAGTAGGGCTTCAGCTGTCCAGTAAATATTTAAATTTAGAAATTGATATTTCTGTCAATATTTAAACAAACACTGTTAAGTATTTCATAAATCATCCCAACTTCGCTTAAAAGCACAAACTCAAGCGTTTTTTTCCCGGGATAGCTGGCAGAAAACAAAAGATAACGCGGTAATCCCCAATACCAGCCTGACTTACCAAGAGCCGGGCGGGGAATCCCCCAAATGCTCCGTCTTGATAATGACTCCTTACTGTATCCCGGAGCTTTAAGTTCATTCCTGATTATACTTTCAGGGTAATTTGAGCTTTGGTTAAAAATGAGAATTAAATTACCGTTCTACTAATTTGATTTTAAATGTGAAACTGGTGAGGGTATGAGTTTTGTGGGTACTATATCCAAAAGGTGCCTATTAGTTAGCCTACGCTGTCTGTCCATCTATCTGTCTGTCCGTGGTCTGGATCTCTTGAATGCTCATGACATTTTGACATTTAATTAAAAAAACAGTAAATTGGCCACATGCGGGCTCCTTTACACGTCAGTAATGTACAGTGAATCTACCAGCGCTTCGAACAAGACCATCATTGCGGAGAAGAAGCGCCGCATGAAACTCCAGCAGAAGGTCATTTTTACAACCATAAAAACATAATTATACTTAAAAGTAATAAAAAAAAAACAATAAATTCTTAAAACAAGCAAAAAATTAAAAAAAAAAAAACTAAATGAGAGCCTTAATACAATAATGGTACGGTAACCTTCTTGTTCGAGTCTCACTCGGATGAGATTAAACAATCCACCCCAGCTGTTCGTAGCGTAGCAAATATTGCTACGAGATACTGCGTAGCGATTCTAGAGTTGTACACGTCAGTGAATATGTTACCAATCTTGATATGTATATCCTTGTTTACGGCTACCAATCTAAGATGTATTTTCTACATGCTGTAGTATTGGATGTAATGTAACCTTGATGGAATGTAACTCAGCGCGTATTACACAATCGCTTAATTATATAGATTACTTATTGGAAACGGATGTGAGAGAAATCAAATGTGCGGCTGCATATTCTGTTAGATTACTCGTATATAAACCTCAGCAAAGCAGTAATTATTTCTAACATGTAACCTATATAAATAAACAACACAAACAATTATATCTGAAGCTAGTAACTCGTTTTCCCAACTAAAAACCAACTTTAATAATATTTCAGGAAATTTTCCTAATTAATTCAGACAGTTCTGAGTAAGGAAAATATAGTCTTTGTGCCAGAAAAAGTTAAGTCACACGTTACGTAAGTTTGAGTCAACAATCGCTTATTACCAGGAATTTCCAGGAAATTTGCAGCTAGTTATGAAACAGTCAAGGGTAAAACTAAATTACCGCCGCAAAATTTCAAAAGTAGGGTAGAGACACCATTGGTCAGCCAGAGACCTGAAGTCGGCCTCTGCCTATACTTTGTATGAGTGGGAAGAGTACGAAAGATATATTTTCCACTCTTTGACCTCATATAAGGTCGACTCCTGGTCTCTGGCTGACCACTGGTGTCTTTACCCTATATCAAATCCTCATCATATTTGCTAAAATACGTCCACTAGTGTTAGTTACTATCCATCTTCTGGTGATTTCGAAATCTGAAGGGTAGCTGGATTTAAGTAGGAGTCTGATCAAGGTGGAGATTTTTGGGATCATTTTTTTTTTATTCTTAAGAAATAAAGTAATGACAGCTTTTTTTGTTGGTGAAATTGCATGTAGTTACAACCCTATTCGTTTGTGCACATTATCAAGTACACTGTACGTACATATAACAGAAAAAACGTGAGGTTCACTCCCACACGTAATTAATATATAAAAATACGTTCAAAAAACACCTACGTGATTGATTAATTTTTGTAACTCGGTTATAATAACAAGCGCTTTCGATTAAGACGTGCCGCCTACTTCTACTACTATTACGACTTTTGTGCTATCTATACTGATAATTACCAATTGAGATCAGACTTGAGCCCAAACCACACAAATGTCAGACCAAGTCGCAAATCGCTGCGGTCGCAGTTAAGACAAGCTCCTAATTGGTCTAACTAGCACAAATTACGCCTACGACGTCTACCTAAACCGCGTCAACCGCAAATGCATGTGGTTAACCACATTTAAGAGCCCATGTACAAAATATTTGGACACTCAGTTGCGTTTCCAAAAGACTAACACGTAATAGCCAATATAGCCATGTATCTACACACAATTTCATTTGTACAAATCAGATTTATAGGGTGATGGAACTAGTAATGAACTAGGACCAAAATATTGGACCCTTGATTCTTATGGTACAGGGGATAGTTTGTCTATTTTGATACCATCAATCTTTAATCATTCTTATGATCTTTAAATTAAGATTTAAGTGCAGACACTTAATAATGGATTATTGGTGCCGTTGCCCTACCTACTAAATAGAAAATAAAAAACAAAAAAATGTAGAATTGGAATAAGTTACGTTTTATCATCATCATCATGTCAGCCGAAAGACGTCCACTGCTGGACATAGGCCTCCCCCGAGGCTCTCCACTCAGATCGGTCTTGTGCTTTTCGCATCCACCGCGTGCCCGCGATCTTTACAAGGTAGTCACTCCATCTTGCATCAACATAAATTACGCTGACGATATGGTAGTCATGGCTGAGACTATGGAGGACCTCTGTGCAAGGTAGGTTTAGGAAATAAATATTGTTACTACTATCGCGCCATGATGTCAAACCATAAATGGGCAACAGACAGTCAAATGTTCATTGCATTTAAGGAAACTTCAAGAGAATGGTCTACCAAACAGTAATTGTCCGTCAACTGAATTCCAACGTTATCTACTAAATACACTTATGTTCGGTGCAAGCATTATGTAGTTTTAGTGGAATTAAGAAACTCACACATTCGCATACACACCACGAACGCTGAAAACATTACATCTCTTTTTTACCCGACTGCGTCAGAAGGAGGGTTATGTTTTTCGAGCGTATGTATGTATGTATGTATGTATGTATGTATGTATGTATGTATGTATGTATGTATGTATGTATGTATGTCTATTTCTGGGCACGCTCTGCAGCCTAAACGGCTTGACCGATTTTAACATACTAGGTGTCATTCGATTCGTCTTAATTGCCGAAGTGACATAGGGTATATATTATATTTCAAAATGGCGTCTGCAAAAACAAAGAGGGGGTTTTAAAAAAAAATAATGTTTATTATAGCAATATGGGTCTCAAATGAAAGCTAGTAAATAGCCCATTCCAAATATTATACATTATAATACTTTGATGCTACCATTTAGACAGGGAAATCAAAAAGGACGTTAATTGTTAAGTAATAAATATTTCTTGTTGAGCTGTAAACGCCTACAATATAAACCATTAAGAAAGTAGTGTAATAATTAATAATTCACGAATACCTACTACATACTTGATTAATGCACATTGATGTCACTACATAGTATAAAACAAAGTCGCTTACGCTGTCTGTCCCTATGTATGCTTAAATCTTTAAAACTACGCAACGGATTTTGATGCGGTTTTTTTTAATAGATAGAGTGATTCTTAAGGAAGGTTTATATGTATAATACATTCCACGCGGGCGAAGCCGCGGGCGGGTCGCTAGTTATAGTATAAATTGCTGGCTAATACCTACCTAATGCGCCATCCTGCCTACGCATGGACAGTTTATTTAAGTAAAGCTAAAGATACACGGAATAGGTAACCTAAATGTAGGTGCTTAGTCTAGTACCCAGGTACACGTATGACGTACTGACCGTTGAGGAACTAAATTGTTAGAGATTAAGAGAAGTTTAGTTGATTTATACCTACTTCAATTTCTCGGCCTAAGTAGGTATCTACAATCTGTTCGATCGGCCTCCATCTAACCAAATGAACTAATCTTACGTTACTACTGGGGATCGATTTTTGAATGCACGATGCTTCTTTTGCTAAAAGGAGAGTTCCGCTTGTAATTTGTTACTTATAGCTTCGTGACATTAAAAAATCGAGCTCCAGAGCTCATTTAACGTTTGGTTATATTAATAAAACCACAATTTTATTAATAAAAACTAAAAAATGAGAAATAAACTAAATTATTTAAATAAAAACAAGAAACCCGACTGCAGTAAAAAAAACAACTGTAAAGCGAGAAACAAGCTATATAATCGATAGGTAAATACTTATAATCGATAGGTAAATACTTATAATGTACCATGCAATGATTTTTTGTTTGATACCTCGTTAACAAGTAATGCAATTTATACCAATACACATACAACTTGAATAGTGGAAAAGGTATTGCAGGCGGGGACAAGCAATGAATTATAAAATCGCTGCTTATCAACGATAAAGGCATAACTCAAAAACGCATATTTTTCAGGAGAGCCATTTAAAAAAAAAAAAATTTTTTTTTGTAATAACTTCTGACCTTTACAAGATAAAAATATACTTGTTTTTGTCGTAATTATATCACCTACTAATGAATTTATGAACCTTAAAATCAAATACAAGAGATGCTTATCTAATTTAATATCCTTACAAATTGTAGCTCTATTTGACATGCTTCTCAAAACCTTTGTGTTATTATGTGCCATAAGGACACAAGTAGTCAAACTAAAAAATTATACGTGTAATATTTTGGACAACAACGGTGCTTTCGTGTTAAACCCTAGTATCTTTTAATTTTTATGATGACTAATAACGTATATCGTTTTATACCTAAAAATATATCAATAAATCATGGAGAACACCGAGGGAATACGAATTATGTCTAAAAAAATATTAATTATTTGTCATAAATAAAGGCATATTTTGTGAACGCACACCTCTTTATTCTACTTTACAAAGCAATGATTTACCTTATTTTGATGTATAAAAGAAACGACATATAAAACATTAAGTGTATTTATTTTACGAAATAATTAAAAGCATTATTAAATTCTTCTATAAGTCTTTTTTATCACAATATAAAATACTTTTATAAATATTTCACACTATGGTAGAGCTTAATAAAATTGTATGAAAGAGCACCGAACCCCGTATATTATGTTACCGTATAGTATAAATCGGGGGCTGGGACAACACAAGCTGCGCATTAATTACACCATTAAAAATATTAAATTCTAAATATTAATTGAGATTCTCACTGACCAGTATTCTTATTAAAATCAGCCTTAAAAACAAAATATTTGTACTTCTTATAACAAAACAAAACAATATCCAAAAATATTAATTTAATACCTTCTTACTACTTACTTACAAATACTTCACTGACAACAATAAAACAAAAGTATGTTTTGTTAAAAAAGAAAGCTAAAGATGTAGTTAACCGAAAGAAAGAAGAACGCAAGGGCAAGTATGATCGGGAATTCTCCTCAAACTTTCGAGCCAATGTAAAGTTATTCTGGCATTTAGTCAGAACAGCTCGAGGCAAAGCAGGAGATTCGAAAATAGGTGTGATAAGGGATTCTAATGGAAATGTTATTAGAGATGATGTGGAAATGTTGAATCAGTGGAAGGGATATTTTGAGAGTTTGTTTGAGCAGAGTGGAGGTAATGGAAGTACTTATGTTGGTGAAGAAATATTTTGTGACAGTAGTATTTGTATGGAAGAGATAATGAATGCGATAAAGAGTATGAAAGTGGGTAAAGCTGCTGGGTATGATAGGATATCTGCTGAAATGATCAAAGAGGGTGGAGGCGTTGTAGCAAGCCTGCTGTTTCTCCTATTTAACCTGTGCTGGCGGTCCGGTCGAGTTCCAGACGACTGGGGAAAGGCCGTGATTGTGCCTCTGTACAAAGGTAAAGGATCACAGCAGGAATGCAAAAGTTATCGCCTTCTGAGTGTCGTAAGCAAATTGTATGCAAAGGTATTAATTGAAAGGGTGATGTTAGCAACAAAAAGTAAGATTTGGGATGTGCAAGCGGGATTTCGAAAGGGGATGGGATGTGTAGATCAAGTCTTCTCCTTAAGGTGCATTGTTGATAAAGCCATAGCCAAACATCAAAAAGTTTTCTGTGCCTTTATTGACTTAGAGAAGGCGTATGACAGAGTGGTGAGGGATGAACTTTGGACAACTCTTTCTGTTTATGTGGTGGACAGTATTCTGATACGGGCTCTTAAATCATTATATGATAACTCGAGTGCCTGTGTCAGGATAAATGGGACGTGTACGGACTGGTTTAGCATCGAACGTGGCGTTCGCCAGGGCTGTGTAGCGTCTCCTTGGCTGTTCAACTTATTCATGGACAGTTGTTTGTCAGATCTGAGAGAGTATGATTGTGGAATAAGGATGAATGAGTCAGTTTTTAAAACTTTGTTATATGCTGATGATCAAGTTCTCCTTGCACCATCGGCGGAAAACTTACAACAAATGGTGACTTTGATGAATGAGGCGTTTAAAAGAAAAGACATGAAAGTGAATGTTAAAAAGACGAAAGTGATGGTTGTGGAGAGGGATGAAACTGTTACAGAATGTCAAATAATGATTGATGAATAAAAAAGTGGAGCAAGTTGATGAGTTGGTGTATTTAGGTTCTATGTTTACGAGAGATGGGAAATGTGACGGGGATATTGAAATACGTGTAAAAGCGGGAAAGGTAATCAAAGGGGCGTTACACTTAATCTTGACAAGCAAGGTCATTTCGAGCAAAGCTCGCCTTGCTATTGTTCAGGGAGTATTGACCCCAACATTAATGTATGGTAGTGAATCTTGGGTATGGCAGAAGAAGAATGCAAGCCGGATTAATGCAGTTGAAATGAGAGCTCTAAGAGTTAGGATAATAGATAGGGTAAGAAATAGCGAGATCCGAGAACGATGTGGATTGAAAGAAGATGTAGTGACTAAAATTGAAAAGGGTATGCTAAGATGGTTTGGTCATTTAGAAAGGGTGGATGAAAGAAGGGTTACGAAAGATATATGGCGAGCGAGAGTGAGCGGAGATGTCGGTAGGGGATGTTCTAGACGGACGTACGATGATCAGATTCGCGATGTACTAAATAAGGGCTAAATAAAAAGCACCCGAAACCGACGTACGTGCATGAAGAGATTGATGAATGTAGAGGAAGCGAAAGTGGTATGTTTAGATCGGTGCACCTGGCGTTCCATAGTCTCTGTCTAACCCATTGGGAGACAGGCGTGAAGTTATGTATGTATGTATGTATGTACTTCACTGACGTATCACAGTAGGTTTGCAGTGTGCAGCAGAAAAACATTATTAAATTCAAAGAAAACATTTTATACTTAAGTACTTAAAAGTATTAAAAAATCTTACGTTACTCTAATGTATTTTTATCTTATAAGGGCCACTTGCATCAAAATTTTAACACTGGGTTAGGACACTAACTCGAGTTAAAATGACAGTTTTCGTATGAATCTGACGTTGACTAACTCGAGTTAGTGTCTTAACCCAGTGTTAAATTTTCTGTGCAAGTGGCCCTAAACAGTCTACAGAACGTTAATTTTAATTGTAAGAAAGTAATAAAATCTCTCTTCTAAGAACCAAAAAATAATGAAATAGTAGATGGTAGAATTAGGTGATGATTAAAACATCAAACTGGAACATAATTGACTATTAAATCAGCCTTATAATTTTTCTTAAAAATCACTACACAATGAAACATATTAAATTCTTAATATTAATGGAGATTCTCACTGACCAGTTTTCTTCTTAAAATCAGTCTTAATAACTCAATGTTTGTACTTTTTCTTATAACAAAACAATACAATGTCCAATAAGAAATGCCTAGCAACATTTTAATATAGTTATACTTTAATACTAACTTACAAATTAACTAAATAAAAGGTTTTAATAAATTAATTTCATGCACAAAAAATCTTCTTGAAATATTTAATGTACATATTATTTAGATTTTTTCAGTAATAAGGTAACATTTTGGTTTCCGATCAAGTTATTTTTTGTAAAATATATCGTGCACAAAGAATTTTTAAGTTATCGGTCACAATTTTATTTACAAATACATGTTGAATATTGGCGTATATCGAAAACATTCTGTACCTTAACGACTATTTTTTCATGACTAAGTGTTTATTTTGTCATATTACAAAAAAACTGTACTTACTTTCTCGATGATAACGTTGCAACTAAAAATGAATCACTACTGCACAAACTTTTTTGTAATGTATCACTGTTACACATAAAATCAGCAACTTCTTCTGAATTATTTCGGGATATGCCTTTAGTCATGATAAAAACGTAGCTTCTTTGTTGATGTTTGCGGCTCAACTGGCGTACCGACGTTGTTACCCACAATATGGCGTCTCAATTGGACCAATGGCATAAGGGCACAGTGCTGCCACGTGGCTGTTTTTGGAGATAATGTAACGGGTGTCTTAGTCATCATAAACTTATGAATGTTTCACGCGTCGTGTTGGTCTTATCTCAAAAACGTAGTATTTTGTGATGCGACACTATCATCGATAAGCAGCGAAATGTACTTAAGTATTTTCTTGAAACAAAAAACATTTGGATTAATAGCTTGTCCCCGCCTGGAAAACTGGAAGTTGTATGTATATTGGTATAAATTGCATTACTTGTTAACGAGGTATCAAACAAAAAATCATTGCATGGTACATTATAAGTATTTACCTATCGATTATAATTATTTACCTATCGATTATATAGCTTGTTTCTCGCTTTACAGTTGTTTTTTTTACTGCAGTCGGGTTTCTTGTTTTTATTTAAATAATTTAGTTTATTGACAAGTCTTGTAATAAAATACATCATAATATAGGTATATTGCAATGTAATAATCAACCAGCTATATCCTAAAACACTCAGAGCAATACGCCAGGGTTAGTCAAATTACAAACATTTCCTCGTTGGTAGCAGTGAATTGGTGACAGAACTTGCCGAAGGAATAAATTCCCATCCCGTTTTGTCTCCGAAAGCATCTTACAAAACTACGGAGGCAAAACTTTTCAATGCCAAGTTTTCCCTCTTATCTTCTTATACAAATGGTTTGTTCCCTGGAAAAGGTAGACTAAAATATTTTGTGTAGCTTATGCCACAACAGAAAAAAGGTGAAAAGGTTGCTTACGGATTTGAAATATCAGTTCCAAATTTCATATCAATGTGCAGTCAATTCAAGTCAATACATTTATTTACAAATACACAATATAAATAAATGAAAACATAAAAAAACTAACTTGTTAAAATACCTAACACTAAACAAAAAACTAAAAAGGCTACTGACTGACACTCATATGATTTTTTCAGTCTAAAGAAGAACCGGATCTTTAAAATACTTTCAAATTGTATTATGATATAAACAAGTTTAGCGTTGTAAGAAACAACAAATCGTCGATTTCCCTAATACCATTACTTCGTTAAACCAATATCCCCACAGAAATCGTCCGTTAAAGTCATTCTGTCGAATCTATTCAAAATATTTTCGTATCTCGGATGCGATGGCAAACAAGATTACCAACTGATTTATATCGACGAATAGCTGATGTCTGACAACTGTTTGTGCTGGTCCTCGTAAACAATACGAACGTTTTTATGACAGCCCCATTTGGTCTAATTGTTTGTGTTTTCTTGTAGCAGAGGTTTCCGATGGTAAATATCATGTAAACAACCGTGTTTTGGGAAGTAGGATGTTCAGCGAGTGGCAATATCTTAAGTAAGGAACTTTTTAACAAAGCATTAGACATATTTAAACAAATTGGGCTTGATTCTCAAGAATAATTTTACTATGTATATTTAATTAATTTTCGGTACCTATTTATTTGGTATGGCAAAGGGAACGTAAACGAGCACACTAGCCATTTAATCCACAGTAGGGTCTGAGATCCAAAGAAGAAGCATTATCAAGCTAGTAATTTTACGGGTTATCGGCAAAAGGTACAACTTAACCAGCATTATATATTTATTTTTTATTTTTTTATTTGAAAAAGGGGGCAGACGAGCAAGCGAGCCACCTGATGGTAAGTGATCATCGCGACCCATAAACACCCGCAACACCAGAAGAATCGCAGGTGCGCTGCCGGCCTTTGAGAAAAGAGTAGGCTCGTTTTTTAAAGGCTCCCAAGTCGTATTGAGTCGGAAATACAGACGCCGAAAGCTGATTCCACATAGATAAGGTGCGTGGCAGGAAGGCCCTTGAAAAACGCGCGGTAGTGGATTTCCAACTATCAAGATGGTGTTGATGAAATGATAGTTTGGTACGAGTTGTACGATGGTGGAATCCAGCGGCTGGTATCAATTCGAACAATTCCTCAGAGCACTCTCCGTGATAGATGCGGTAAAAGACACAGAGGGAAGCAACATCCCTCCGCAGGGCCAGTGGATCCAGATTTTTGAGAAGCCCCCGGTTGTTGATACATCGAGCAGCTCAGTTCTGAATTTGGTCAAGAGGAAGAAGTTGATATTGGGGTGCTCCGGCCCAAATATGGAAGCAATATTCCATGTGAGGCCGTATTTGTGCCTTGTAAAGTTGAAGGCGATGAGCCGGCGTGAAATACCGCCCCGCTCTCCAGAGCACACCAAGCTTCTTTGAGGCTAACTTAGCTTTACCTTCCAGATGACATCGGAACTGAACATTGCTCGATATATCAACACCAAGAATCCCAATACTGGACGCTGCATTAAGGGGAGTACCCTCAAAACGAGGAGAAAGGCTAATTCTATATTCTATTATTAGGCTGATTCTTTTCCTAAAAGTAAATTATGATTTGGTAATATCTACTTTTAGGTTTTTTTTAGGACTAGGTATTAGCACTATTTGTTTTTTTGTCTTTCGCCACAACCTTGACCTTATTTGGCTTAAAAGACTTAGACCTAACTATTTAGAAAGAATTCTAAGACAGGTTACAATCCATCGTTTGAACAAGTTTTAATATAAATTTACACGATTTTTATATTTTATACCTTCTGATCAGATCAAGCATGTTTACACATATAAAATTCACGAATTAACTATAAAAGATCGCCCAACGACACGAACACAAAACCACATCCAAATAGAAACCATAAATTTTCATAACAAACACCATCTCTACCCCCGTCCGTAGTAACGGATGCTTCTAAGAATGGCATTGGAGCACAAACCTAACCAAACACAATCACCCTCGCCGCGTTCAATAACATTACACTAACACATCCTTTGTGCCGCTACCGCCAAGTGGTTAAGGCTACCACGAGAACCCATACAAATGGCTTTATATTGTATGTCAATGTCGATACCAATGTGTACTGTAAAGTTGGTAGTTTACGCTTTGTTTCCGTAAGTTATGGAGCGGGAGCCGCAAACAATGTTAATATTTGTAGACAATTTAACAAAAGGAACTTTATAATGAAATTAAGTTTGTCTTATCAAGTATTTCAGTCACTGCTGGACATTAAAAGCCTCTTCTAATGCACTTCACTATTCCCGATCGTCAGCTTATTTCATCCAACCTACACTGGCCAATCTGCGCATATCATCGTTCCATCTTGCCCCAGGCAAAAAACGGCAATAAAATGAGTAATAAACATTGAAAACAGAACTGAATTGTGGGCAAGTACTTTTACAATCTTACTTTTTGTTCTAATCTACAAACATCGTAATCACCATACATACATATATACCGTCACGCCTGTCATCCCAGAGTGGGGTAGGCAGAGCTACAGAATTACCTACAACTTTAAAAATTTGTTGAAAATTCAGTAACCACATTTGCACAAATAAGCTAAAGTGTTTATCAGCGTATTAGTGACAGGTTGCAAGCCCAACGCCTAACAGTACTACAAGCCTTTATTCCCTTAGTCGCCTCGTACGGCATCCACGGGAAGACATGGAGTGGCACTATTCTAACCCGGCAACCACACGGCACTAATCAACGTTGTATGAAATCTCGCAAAAACTCGCTTGTATTTTTCTTGGCCACAAAATCGCCCATAGATATCGTTTATTGGCATTCATTTCAAAAGGTACAAGCACAAACTGCTTCACCGCAAGTCTCGCGGATGAAAAATTCCTCTACAATATTTCAGCTAGAAAATTGAAATCGAAAAATTAAATTCACTCCTTTGAAAATAAACCGCATTACGGTGCAGAACAAAGGCGCAGTATGCACCTTAACTGCAAAATATTTGTTTTAGCACCGGGAAGCGACGTGGTGAAATAAATTGTGGACCTTTAAGCGTAAAATTTATTGAAGTCTTCCATTTTTACTGGGAACGTCTGTCGCAAATTTGGTCTTGCGAGGTGTAAATGTTGAGGTTTTAACCAAGCTTACTTTCAATAAAGTGCAGTTTGTTTCAACAAAGCTTTTCCTACAGTGACATATTTGCTCTTGTTAAATGTTTAAACAATGGGTGTTATGTGAGACAATATCAATAAATATTTATATAAATTCGAATACAGAATTTAAGTAATTACGATAACTATGATTAAGTCGTATTGACCGACGTGTGTCCTAAACACTCGACAAGTCTTGGGCCCCAAGTGATGACCACAAGATTCTACTATCCTACAAAACCAAAAGAAAGGTTATGGAGTTGTAAATTGAATATTTGGAAGAGGTCTATTAATTTAATCATAAGTACGTTTGGCAAACGTAGTATTTTGTGCAAAAGTATGTGTGCTTAAATAAACCGGTATAATATTAAGTTCGTCACTCAAACTAGACGCATTTAAAAAATCCAATTAGATAAATCTAACGCGCTACAACCTAGATAAAAATATAATATCATAATAATATGAGGGGACAATCTCACACAAATTGACCTAGTCCAAAACTAAGCTCTAAGCTTGTACTATGGGTACTAGACTATATGAATACGTATATAGAGATATAAATACTTAAATACATAGAAAACATCCAAGACTCTGAAACAAATACTCTTGCTCATCACACAAATGTTTTTGCCCGTACCGGGAATCGAACCCAGGACCGCTAGCTTATTATTGCGAGCATTTTAAAACTGACAGTAAAACTAATAGTTTAATCAAAAAAGTGTTTTGGAAGCTTTTTTATTTTTTATATTTAACGGCTGTTAAAAATATCTTTTCAACCTCTAAACAATTTGCCAAAGTTTTAACAACAAAATTAGACTTCTTATACAAGTACACCTCTTACATCCTCTTTTTAATTTACGAAATTGTTTGGCCTCGCGAAACAAATGTTAGACGTTAGGTATAAAAGTTAGCCTGGATCTGATAACAGGACTAATTTATGCCCCGGAGAGAACTTCGGTGGTTATAAAAATGAAATTTTACGACCGGGCCGCAAAATATCCTGGAGCTATTTTATCTGATTATGGGGACATAACTTGCTGTCAATAAGAGATTACACTGATATTTAAGATTATAATCGTGAATGTGAAAGATTATTGACGCGTAAAGCAAACTTGCGAAGGGTTATTGAGTGCGTACTTTTGTATTATATTGATGTTTCAGATTATTAGGTGTACTCTTAATAAACTTGAAAGAGGGTATAAGAGGGTTAAGCAAACAATTGAACAGAAAGTCTCAAGCACATTTTTCTTCAGCGTCTCTCCCGCCACTTTATCCTGACCTAATTTATTGATGAAACGGAAATTGAAAGTATTTTTGCCAATTTAAGCTTTTTTAACGGATCGGGGAGACGTTAATGAAGAGGCCTACACTCAGCAGTGGGTGACCATAGGCTGAAAAGAAAAAGAAGCCGATGAAGTTTCATAAAAAAAACTTAACTTTGGGCAGATGAAAAGTTGAAAATGCAATATAATTTAGGGTGAACATCTAATACCCAAATAATTATCTTTAAACTGGAAATTGACAAATCCTTAGAAAATTCGAGGATAGGTATCTTAACTAACTACACTCGAAATTTCTGCATTCAAAATTGAGATTTAACGCTTTTTTAACACGAAATACACGATGAAAAAAAAAAAACGAGGCATTGAAACATTGGTCCTGCTCAGCATTGATATTAGTTTTATTATTACAAAAACTCAATAATGATCTACAGACAAACATTTTTTAGGTTTTAATCATGTCACAAAAAACCTACCAGTTTAAAACACTGGTTCATTATAATAATTCTTCTTAAGAACAGCATTAAATATAATGAAGGTAAACCGAAAATATTTCATTCTAACCAAGTTGTAGAACTTTCAACGAAACCATTTCACCGTTCATATTAATTTATAAAGAAAACTCTCTTAATGGAAAATTGAGATTCTTCCGTCAATTAAATCGCGAGTTATTTTAGAGTAAATTAACGCAGTAAAGTAATTAATTAACCATTTGAAATATCGATAGCGGTTGTCATTCACACTTCCGAAATGATTTATTTTTTTTACTTACCTACCACTTTAATCACATGATTTTTAACCTAGTATGCATGAATGAATGAATGAATAGAGACCACGCTTAGGCAAACGTAGTGTATGACGCCTCCCGGCTAGATGGACCGATGACCTGAAGAAGGCAGCTGGCTGTGACTGGATGCAAAGGGCGGGAGATCGTACGTTGTGGCGCTTCTTGGGGGAGGCCTAGGCCCAGCAGTGGACAGCAACCGGCTGATATGATGATGATGATGATGATTCGTGTAACATCTGTACCCTGAGCATGAACTTTAACCTTCTATCGAGCAAGCAACGATAACATATAATCATGGAGAAAACGTGTAGGGCGATTGTATAAAGCGCCCCATGTCCCTATTTACAACTAAAATTGGATAGCAAGTTGACATTGACGTCGATTATCGTATCGTCATCGAGTAGTAATGACTATAAGAAGAATCAATTGAGCCTTCTTAATAGTGATAGTTTCCCTTTATAATTCGTTGTATGTCCTTTCATTTAAGATATTTTTCAGATTTTTAGTATTTGTAGTTTTGGCAGACTCTAACAAAAATCAGCGCTTTAAAACTTAATAAATATCATAAACGGATCCCTTAATCAAAAAAATCTCATCACAAATAGGCAATATTTTTGAAATACCTATCCACACACCAAACTATGGGGAAGACGAGAAACGAAAAATACATCCCCACGTTACGTGTAGGAGACGTACAACAAAAACATTTTTTTTTAGATTTTATTGTACTACTTTGTTGGCGCGTATAATCATGCCAAATAACAGCTTTCTAGTATTAAGTGTCTCTGAGCTAGGCTGCGGACGGAGACGGACGGACGGACGGACGGATGGATGGACGGACGGACGGACATGGCGGAACTATAAGGGTTCCTAGTTTGACTACGGAAACCTTAAAAGAGAGAGAGAGATAAGTTCACCTTTGTACATACCTTTTGTGTTTCTGACTATTTTGTTGTTTGTTATTTTCCTGTTAGTGCAATAAAGTATGTAAATAAATACATAGGTACATACGTACATAAAAGCAATTCGAATTCGTATTGTATATTTATCTCACTCATATTGGGGTTTGAAAATGGGCGCGAGCGGAACAAGTGGTGCCATCTGACGGAAACGATGGCAACTAGAGAATCAAAAGAAATGGCGTAAGAAACTCACGCGCTAAAGCCGGCCGGCTTGCAATAAAAATTGTGAAAACTGTGAAATCCACCAATCATAGACTGTGGCGGCTCCTGGGGTGAGTGTACGGCCTGGTTTTTTATTATATAGTGTTTTTTCACGACATTACACGGCGTGTTAGAGGTCTGAGACTCAACAACCGACGGACGCCCTGAACCAGTGCATGCTGTCTTCATTTGCTTTTGCTTAAATTCTCCAATGGCGGATTAGAACAGCAAAAACCAACAAACACAACAGTATAAATTTATTTATTTTATTATTTATTTAAGGGACGTTAAAAAATCAGATGATAATAGCGATACAAACGGAACCTGTACAATGTCCAACCATCAATAACATTAATAAATAATAAATCTCAAATTTTGTAAAAGATAGAATAAGAAAAAGTCCTCATCCTCGTTTTGAAGAGGTATCTCAACCTTATCTTCAAAATCAAAAGTATTTGTTCCAAAGAACATCAAAGGACGATCCCTTATACAATTGTATATACCCTTTCAGCCAAAATCTTAAGCGGCCCGAAATGAATCAGTATAATGCGACTTTCAGAGATTTATAATTGTCCTAAAAAATTGCCTTTCCTTAATGCAGTGCCGAGGGGACTCTGAATAATTACGTAGCATTTTTCCCCTTCTAATTGCTAAGTCGAAATTACCTGACATTCCGCTAAAATGGCACGTCGTGACTCTTTCGAAGTCATGGATTATGAAAATATGAGATGAGCAGTAAAAACTCTTTACTCTTTCGCCGTGTTTATGTAGAAAATTACTTGGGTACTTTAAAGAAGAATATTTAAATAAGGTCAGAATTAACTGTAAAAGTATAGGTAATAGTTAAATTAATATTATTCCTTATGCATGTTCCGTCCCGCTTGGCACCACCATCTTATCCATTACCCTATCGCCAAGCAGCAGCGTTCGCATTGTTGTGTTCCGGATTGTGGATAAGACAGCCGGTGAATGACTAGCATAGAGGTATTCCATCTTAGACCTCAGGGTTGGCAGTGCATTTGCAATCTTAGAATTGCAGTCTTGTGAATGCGAATCTCTATGGGTCACAGTTTCCACTTACAATTAGGTGGCCTGTTTTATGATCGTGTCTATGCCATAAAACAAAAAAAAAGGAAACGGGGTACAAATGATCACAAAGTAAATAAATAATCTAGGACTTCATACTGACGACGTATTGTTACGTTTCCGCCATGCTTAGGCTTTTACAAAATCAGCTATTTTGAATTATACTGTTGATTACAAATAGCAAAATTCATTGAGATATTGTAAACACGTCCGAGAGCAATATCCTAATCTCATCATTCAAAGTCTAAGCAACTTACTATAGTCGGGTCAATCCAGGATATATGTGACAGCCAATATAAACGCGTGCACACTGGTTTTCAAACTTTTCATAATTATTACTTAATACAAAACTTGTGACGACGTTCAGTCATTTAAATTATTAATCCCCTCTCTTTACTATGTGACTTGCTTGTGAGTATACGTACTTGCAATTAAAAAGTACTGTTGTCATACAAATCATTCTAAATTGAACACACTGTAATAGCAAATAGAATTTTAAAATAAAAGGTCCTATTCCACAATTTATCTTTAAAACTGAATTGTGTAAGATAAAATACGATCGCAATGAATAAAGATAGCTCAGTGGAGGAAATGATAACCATTTTATACTACAAAAATCTTTGCATACCGTAAAATAAAACGTGAATAATATTGTCTGCAGTCACGCAACGAGACTTTGTAGTAACACGCTAAAAAACTGGCAATCTAGATTTTACTACGTTTTACGAATTTTAGCAATTTGTGAAAGTTTCTTCTAAGAGTTTCTCGGTAACTTCTATAATATTCGACTTTCTTGGACGGCACGAGAACATAATCAATGCTCTCAGAATGCGAATGCTTTCCGAGAATCTTCTCGGTAATTTCTTAAAATGATTTTGATGAACTTCTGCGAATCTTCTGCATTTGGTTTATTGCAATTTTTAATTGTGTAACTAAAATGGTTAATTATCAACATACAAACACACAATGACGTGTCACAAAATTGCAATACCCACATTGATCAAAAAACGTATAGGGTCTACTTAGTAAATCAATATTGTTTTTGACATGTTATCGCAGTTTTTAACTCAGCCGCCTTTTATTATCAAGTAAATAAGAGGTATTGCAACGTTGACTACATGGATTTACCAAGTAGAATAAAGTCCCGTTAGACGTAAAACCTCTGTTTAAAAATAACACTAAAATCTCAGTATCATGTTGACGTGAAAGCTCTTATAAAAATAAACACTAAAAACTTACTATCATGTTAGGCGTTCCACGCATGCCGTGCATTTTAATGGTTCTTTTTATAGAAATGTATCAATAGTCAACACAATTCATGTTCATGCATTTGTACAGCCATAGCACACTAACAAAGAGCAGGCTTAAAATACTCGACAGCGTATGTTTTGATATTTTCATGTAACTCTGCATGCCTAAAATTCTTTATTTTGAAATCTCAGTGTTGGCCGGAGTTTCTCCAGATACATTTGGATTTGATTATCTATAACCAGCATGTTTATACTTAAACTATTCAGTAGCACGTTACGCTAAGCCAAATCTAATGATCCCTCGTTTGTTGAAATCAAACCAGCCGTTAAATCTAAGAGAGAACAAACGACCAAACAATACATAAAGGTCAATGCCATGACCATAATTTAAGCAGGCAAATAAATCCAATCGTGTTCTTCAGCTTTCGTCGCCAACTGTAGTTGTAAGTGCTCATAGACTGATATTTAATATCGACGTTGATTCATAACTGTTTTGTTCTATAGGTGTCTCAGACACCACAGACTCAGATAGTAGTGTATAAAGTTTGACGGCCATTGCCAACGTTTGGCGTCAGTGCCACCAATTTCTGACGACGTGAATCGCCAGCTTTGGCACCCAAAATGTTAAGTAATCTGTTTTCAAAACCTCACTTCAATAAGAAGAAAGACTTCGTTAATCAACTCAACCAGCTGTTTCTCAAATCCTCATGCGTGAATTAATTTAATTTAAGAATATCACGTCCGTACTCGCATAATCAACAACAAGCCGGTTTTTTCGAAGATGGCCTCAGTAAAAAGCTTGGCTCGCAACTCCCGCAGTTATCTTCGGTCGTAAACAAAAGATTGTCGATGATTTAAGATCGGGCTGTCGCACTCGGGGTTCCTTAAATCTCTTCTACATTTTGCGATAGAATTGATTAAGTTTCGCCCAGCGAGTTACTCGGAGAAAGTTCGGAGAATCGATAAATAATAAAGAAGAATGTTTGAATACAAAGAAACAGGCGTTGAGATGCCTCGGATGGTTATGGCGAAAATGATATGATTCTTTACAGTCAATTGTTTTCGTTATTTTGTTTTATTAATGTAAGGCGTACTTAATGTGATTCCTCAAATGGGCAAAAAAACAGCTGAGAAAGCAATTTTTTTTTTTGGAAATATCCACTTTTTTTTTTAAACTGGTCCCGTTGATCTTATTTGATAGTGACTCTGCCTACGAAGCTAGCGATTCCGAATTCAATTCCCGGTACGAACAAATATTTGTATAATGAGCGGGCATATTTTTACTGAGTTTTGGATGTTTTGTATGTATTTCTCTAAATATGCATGTTTATCGTTGTCTATGTAGTACAAGCCTAGAGCCTAGTTTGGGACTTGGTCCATTCGTGTGACCGTCGTCACCTGATATTTATTTAATTCGTTAGTAGTACTACGAAAATACCTTTTTCTACTAAGCATACACATTTATATTACGCCCTATTAAAAAACGAGGTGGATGGGAATGAAGACAAAGATAACATAACGACCGCAAATTCGCATATTGAGCAAACCAAGACAAGAAATAACAATTCATTTTCCTTTTATTAATAAAAACAAGTAGGACTTAACCCTATTCTTTTTACCTCAACTTGCTAAGTAAGCCTCAAGATTAAAAACAAAGACTCACCTTTTAACAACAAACATTGTATAATAGCATCGGGCCCGGTGTCGTAATCCATTACAGGCATTGTGCTCGCAGTACAATGCGCCCATCGCAGCGTGACATCACGGGACGTTGGAACCGCGGCGCGTAATGCACCGTGCACGGCCTCAGGAGAAATATTTCGAAGCTTTGTAGGCTTTGGGTGTTCCGATTCTCGAATTTTGTGGAAGTAATAATATTACGATATCTGAAAGCTCAGAAACCTATTGAAAAGAACGAATTGTAAGCCAATACTGAAGAGACGCAAGTTTGGTGCGGGTATGAAACCAACCATTTGCACATCAGAGTTTTTTTCTGCTGGTGTATTTACATACACATACATACATAAACTCACGCCTTCATTCCCAGAGCGGAGCAGGCAGAGCTACAGAATTACCAACAATTATAAAAACTTGTTGATAATTCTGTATAATCAGGCTAAGATGTTTACCAGCGTATTAGTGACAGGTTGCAAGCCCATCGCCTTACAGTACTACAAGCATTTATTCCCTTAGTCGCCTCTTACGACGTCCACGGGAAGACATGGAGTGGCACTATTCTAACCCGGCAACCACACGGCTGTATCTTGGTGTATTTATTAAATTTGATGAAATTTTAGTTTCGTTATCCAATTATTTTGTTTTTTACCTTTCGACACCTCTAGCAAAACGAGCAGACCAATTCTCAAATCGCATCTTCTAAGTCTGACCTGGGCCTCTATTCAACACGGTAAAAACCATATCGTGTTTGAGCTGTTATCGTATTGTCACCGTAATGGCGGCTGACGTCATAAGTCATAACAATACCATAACAGATGAACTACGATATCGTTTTGACCGCCTAGAATACCGGCCCTGTTGGCTCTATTAATAAAATACAGGATGTAAATTGTTTTGATAAAAGTAAAATATCAATTCAAAATTCATCAAAATCATCAATCAGTTTAAGCGATTTATAAAAATAAATCACTGTAGTGTATTTGCGAATAAGACTACGTTGCCCATCCATTCGTCCGTTCGTCCGTCCTAACTTAAATGGGGTTTATCTCATGGACTGCTCGACTGTTACAAATAGGTAACGAGTTCAAAATGATCTGTAACCAGCTTCTGCCCCCGACTTCGTCCGGTTAAGTTTCGATAATTATTAATTCAGTCGGCATTTTTTAAAGTTTCTCAGATGAAAGTAATGCCTATGTGTTAATTCGGGATATAAACGTCAATTTCATCCAAATCCGTCGAGCCTTTGCAGTTTGAAGAAGTAACAAACCAACACAAACATTCGAATTTATATGTGGAATTATACCTAACGCGAATACTGTAACGTCCTCACCTCTGGGCTGGAGCACCCCAATACCTTCTTCTTCCATTTGACCAGATACAAGAGCGGTTCGAATCGTCAACGCCCCAGCGATACTATATCCGCTTAGATTCCTTCTCTATCCGATTTTGTCCATTCACTTTGCGTGCTGTATACCTACACTATAAAATATTGTAGGTATAACACAGATTGAAAGAAGATAGAGATATAGTGACTAAAATCGAAAAGGGGATGCTAAAATGGTTTGATCTTTTATAAAGGATGGATGAAAGAAGGGTTACGAAAGATATATGGCGAGTGAGAGTGAGCAAAGATTTCGGTAGGGGACGTCCTAGACGGACGTACGGTGATCAGATTCGCAATGTACTAAATAAGTGCTAAATAAAAAGCACCCGAAACCGACGTACGTGCATGAAGAGATTGATGAATGTAGAGGAAGCGAAGGTTGTATGTTTAGATCGGTGCACCTGGCGTTCCATAGTCTCTGCCTACCCCATTGGGAGGCAGGCGTGAAGTTATGTATGTATAACACGGATTTAATTATTTCACTAGATTCTTAAAGATAATAAATAAGTTTATACAATTTCATTTCATTTTATTTTCCAAAAAACGTAAAATATGCATCGCCTGAATTATATGCGTACCTCAGAACGTTAATCACTAAATCCAACCAAACTAGGTCTTACAGCAATCACTATATTCAGAATATTGCAGAGCTATTTGCTACTGGAGTGATTAGCCCGCCCCGCCCTCGCCGTGTCACGCCATGCCACATCACTCCGATGTTAAATTCACCGCTTCCTTTGACACGCCCGCTCTGTGTCGGGTAATTTTACTGATGCTCTGCTACTCGTGCTCGTCGTAATTGAATCCAATGGCATTTTAGATGCAGTTCAACAGGTAACAGCGATGTAAAAATGCTAGTAAATGTAGTGCAACCTGTAATTGCATTTTTGTTTGTAAAAAAGGTAAGGCTCTGTATGTGTCTTCCCATTTCAGGATGCAGGTATTGTAAGAAATACATGGTTCTACTTGATTTATTTATTATAAAAACAAAATATGTGTTAAATTACTTACCTACATCTCATTCTAGAGTAATCTTTAGTTTGTGAGCTGTTATTTTTATTTTAATAACTGAAAGGCCCATGTCCAGCAGTGGACTTCCTACGGCATATAAAATTATAATGATAATCTAGAATATATTTTCAAACAGGTAAGTTTTATTATTAGTTATATTATTTGTTGCTGGACTGATTAGCCCGCCCCTGCCCTCACCGTGTCACGCCACGCCACATCACTCCGATGTTAAATTTGCCACTTCCTTCTTCCTTCTTCGCTTTCTTTCTTTCACTTGTAATTTAATTCAATGGCGTTTTAGATACCTACAGTGGAGTCAGCAGTTGAAGTAGATTGACAAAATTATCTACACAGTGAAATTAACTAGCACAGTTTGCCTACCAACGCCATCCGAAAAAAAAAAGGATATGTGCGGGTCGGACTCGCCCACCGAATATTTGAACCGTCGTCGTTCTTTGTGATTTAATTAAAATTGTATTGTTTTCAGATTGTTCCCCATACTGGTAGTATAAGGTGGTAAGTACTTGCCATATTTCGTAGTTCTTGGTCAACGAAAAATACCCTAAAAATTTTGATTCCCTCTCTCAAGAGTGTTGAAATATTTGTTTTTTGCGGCATAAACCACCGTACGTTTTTTTAACGTTAGCTATATATGTACCTAAGTATATGGTTTTAATTTCAACGACGACGGACAGACAGACGGACAGACAGACCGACAGACCGACGGACAATAAAGTAATCCTATAAGGGTTCCGTTTTTTCCCTTTGAGGTACGGAACCCTAAAAACACGCTCATCAATTCATCATGTTGAGATAATTTTAACCTCTTCGATTGTCCACCCTTCTGCTGCTAAACTTTCAACAGGTTATCGAGTAAATGATGAACTTATAATTTCAACCGTGTGCTTAGCCTATTTGGTATTGACCCTGCCTACACAGCTAGCGTTCTTGGGTACAATTCCCGGTATAGGCAAATATTTGTGTGATGAAAGTGAGTATTTTCTCCTTAGTCTTCGATTTTTTACCGACTGGAGAAATTGGATAATCCTGTTTTTACCAAGAAACTGTGGCGTGCTGATGACGTATAATGTGACTTTTAACCTGACAGCCGCATTCGAGTCTTGGTTCGAAACATACAATTTATTATTTTTCATATTATAAATTTAGAACTCGAGTGTGTTCGTAAATAAAACATTATTCACCATGAAAATTGTAAAAGCAAAATAAATTATTCGAATATTATGGAACCGCAAACAAAAATTTCATCATTAGAATTTTCCAAATCGAACTTTTTGAACAATCTTTTGCTTAAATAAGTACTGCTGTTCATTAATGGAATAAACCACTTTATCACAGGGCGGGCGGATATTTTGTTGTTCCCACTTTGACTGCATAATACGGCGGATTTCAATATTTTAATATTTATAAGCAATTCGTTTGTTATTGGACCGCGCCCTTCCGTTGCTTGATAAGATTCGCTCAAATACACATTATTGGATGTATTCAGTGATTATAGAGGTAAAACGCTACTCAAAATATATTATGATGATTCTTTGACGTATAAACCACCGTCATTATTGTCTTCGCATAATTTATTATTACAGATAAACTTATCATGATTTTTTTCTTAATTTATTCACTCCTTGTCTAACACAAACCCCCCTCCTACAAAAGAGGACAATGGAGGTACTCTTTGTACAGGGTGTGGAGAGAGCTGCAGATAAACACTGATGTCTTGATTAAATAGATACTTTTTATTCACTTCTTCATTATATTATTCACGAGAATACAAAATGGTGCGCACTCTGCGCTGGCTTCCGAGCGACTCCCGAAACTATACAAAACAATGAGTCGCTGCTCTATCGAATCATTTGCTTTTACTTTTAAATAATTAAAAGTAAATGAGACATTGTATACAAAGTACAATGCAATAAGGTTTATTTTAGATGTTGTAACCTTATTGTATTACATCAGGGTACTTTGCCAATGTCGAGTATTAGACAACATCTTACGTTAGCCAATAGTTCAGTTAAAGAGTATTTACTCTGGTGAACTAAACTAGTGGCACAAGGGGTTAGCTCCACGCGCTACCCCTTTTTTTTTTTTTTTTTCTAAGCTTACATTGCTCTTAGAACCGATAGCCATTGGGGCGGAGATTGGCGGCCGAGGACCGGAAAGCGAAGTGTTGGCAAGCCTTCAACAAAGTAGACCGACGATCTGGTGAAGATCGCGGGAAGCCGGTGTGGGTAGCACAAAACCGGCCGTCGTGGAGATCCTTGGAGAAGGCCTATGTCCAGCAGTGGACGTCCTCCCACTGATATGATGACGATGATGATGGTGAACACGGGGCTCTGATTCCAATCATCAATCATTTTTTCTACGTTACGTTACTGTTACGTAGGAAAATGTTCATGTTCGACGTATTGACATTCTATGCAAAATGAAGGGTCCACGGAAAGAACATGTCTAGTCACATTAGTGACTTTTTGAGAATCAGAATCAGAATCAGAATTATTTATTTGTAAAACATAGGTAGAGAAATACAGGTGGAGGAAAAAATACAGCTTGTATCACTATGTTTTGCCTGTTGGCATACAAATATCAATGTCACGTAGATACAGTAACGTTCTTAAAAAATTACAAGTACAAAAAATATATATACAAGTGAACGAATAAATCAATCCTTATAATTCAATGCATGCATGTCAATTGGACAATAACAAATTTATAGATCGATGTCACTTAAAAAATCTTGCGTACTGTAATAACATTTTATAATTAATAATTTGGTCAGGTTTTTCTTAAAAGGTACAATGTCTAATGTTCTTATGCATAAAGGAATTTTATTATAAATCCCGGGCGCCATTCCCAGTATGCTTCTGCGCATTAGCGCAGTTTTGCACCGTACGTTCCGCACCGTGTGCTGATACTGTGGACGAGTAGGCAGCCTGCGTGTGTCTGTAGTTTTTACAAACAATGCCGGATTACATTTAACAAATATGGCAGTTTCTAAAATGTACAGACATGGAAGGGTAAGTATTCTGAGTGATTTAAAATAAGGGGAGCAGCTGTCAGTTATTTTCAGGCTACACATTGCTCTCAAACATCGTTTTTGGGCTTTAAACGCTGTTCCTTTATAAGTAGAATTGCCCCAAAATATGACACCGTATCTCAACATTGACGCAACAAGACCATGGTAGGCAATAAAAAGAGTGTGGCTGTCCACTACTTTTGATAGCTTGCGCAGTGCAAAAGCTGACTTACTAAGCTTTTTACTTATTTCGTCTACATGATATTTCCATGTTAGCTGACTGTCAATATTGAGCCCTAAGAACTTAACTACAGATACGGTTTCAATTTTATTTGTTTCATAATTTATATTCATGTCATTATATTGTAATCGCTGATAAAAATGCATTATGTTAGTCTTAGTCAAATTGATTTTTAAATTATTATTGTTTAACCACAGTAAATTATGTCCGATATTACACTATTTATATCACTTTCATACATATCTGGGTTATCACATTTTACAATAGATGTGCTGTCGTCAGCAAACAAGATCATAGGATGGCAGACCGATTTAGGAAGATCATTAATATATATCAAAAAGAGCAGAGGTCCAAGTACACTACCCTGGGGTACACCAAACATTACACAACGTGCATCTGATAAGAAATTATTTTCAGTTCCAGAGTTTTGGCAAATCCTTGTAATTTCAGTGTACTGCACGCGCTTAGTCAAGTAAGATTCAACTAGTTTTAGTGGTTTGCCTCGCATGCCATATTGCTCAAGTTTGTGTAACAATATCTTATAATCAACAAAGTCGAAGGCCTATGTCATATCAGCGTAGACAGCACTAACTTGTGTTCGCTTGTCAACACATTTCATTACATAATTTACTAAATCATATATGGCCATATTTATGCTTATATTTTTCCTAAACCCTTTCTGCTCTTTACAAAATAAATTATATTTCTCAAAGTAATTATATAGACAACTGTATATGTATTTTTCAAAAAAAAATGAGAATGTAGGAATGAGAGATATAGGCCGGTAGTTTTGAGGAATTTCTTTATCCCCCTTTTTAAACAGAGGTTTCACAATAGATACCTTTAATTTGTCCGGATAAATACCTTCATTAATACAGAGATTCAACAAGTAGCTTAAATGTTTGGCTATCAGTCGGTATGTTATCGACGCCTACACTAGCTGTGTTCCTCAACCCTTTTATTATCAACCATATATCACGAGCTGTTGCGGGTTCCATAAACATAGAATTAGCACTGTTGATGTTAATTTTCCATTTGACATCATTATAATTTTTTGATAAATTACATTCACGCTGTGTAAAATGATCATTAAATACATTAGCTATAGCTTGAGGGTCCGTTATGGTTCCATCATTTGACATCCTCAGTATTTGATCCCTTGGTTCATTAGCTTTTGTGGAGTTTATTATCCGCCAAGTGGCTTTAGATTTGTTCTGAGCAGTTTTGATCGCGTGGTTATTTTGTGTTTTTTGAGTCAATTTGATAATTGTTTTATATCGTTTCGAGTAGTTCCGAAATAGTTGTTTATTGGCTGTTGAAGGCGTATGTCTAAGTTGCCAGAGCAGTTGTCTCTGTTTTTTGCTACATACCTTGATGCCTTTTGTTATCCACTTTACTTTTTTGTTTGATTTTATTGTAATTAGCTTTACAGGAAAACATAAGTCGTGGAGAACATTAAAATTTTCTAGAAATATATTGTAAGCAGTGTTTGGATCGGAAGTATTGTACATTTCAGCAAAAGATAAATTTTCTAGATGTCGCTATGAGATATCGCGATTTGAAAGTTAGGAACCATGTCATTTTTTACGTCATTTTCGTGTAGAGGTTTTTTAAAGAGTGAAAATATACAAGTCATATGAAGATTTATATCTGAATCTGAGTGGAAGGTAATAATTCATTTTGTCCTCTACATTTTGAGATTCAAAACTCATTTTCAAAAAAAAGGTGACTAGACATGTTCTTTCCGTGGACCCTTCAAATGGAATGTTATTGTTACTCGCTAGTATATCTAAATACTAAATTCGAATATTCTCTTGGCCCAACTGGGCTATATGGTTCAAGGCCAGCACCTTAATGAAGTAGGGCAAAGAGAGTATTCGACACCGAAATACGAACAATTTCAAAATTATGATTACTTATAAATATATAAATATTAAAATTTTAATTATTTCAATTTTGATAAATCCTGTATAACACTTATCCTGTTAATTTTTTTATTATAAATGTGACAGAACTTTGGACAGTCATTCTCAAATTTCGTACAATTACATAATATTTTGAACAATGTACTTTAACCGTGATAAAATAAAGTACATTTTAAACTCAATATCCGAAGTGGAATAATGTAATCAGCTTAATTTACTCGTGGACTGTAATTAATGGCTCAGCCACGTAATATCGCGGTTGATGACGTAATACCACCCGATATTACGTCATACGTCAAAAGGGGTTAATTTGGGATAAGATTTACGTAATAATTGAGACAGAGCGAGAAGGATATTGAGCATGACCCTGTGTAATTATCGCTATTTATTCACGTGTCAGAACGGGGAAAACTCTTTTAAGTGCGGTTAGTTAAATATATAAGTATATAACATTCAACCGCTCTTTTCCGACTTTCCTAATAAAAAGATCAAGGGCTATTTTTACCTTAACTTCGGCATTACATAAAGTCGTAACAGTTTTTCGATTCAAGGGTAACCCAAACTTATTTCAATATTTAATAACTCCCTGCGTGTACGTACAACTTAATTTGCGGAGCTTTGTTAGGCGAAGTTGGTCCGCTTTGATCTCTACTCAGTTTTACTAACCATTTATAATCTCTTTGATCATACTTTTATTTTAAGTGTTTGGTTTGATTATTAGGACAGTTTTAAAGCCGGATTATTCATCGAACTGTGGTGCTTGTTATTTTTGAGGTAACGGTATTGTAGAAGTTAAATTAAAATGATCTCATTTTACAGGGTGGAAAAAACTAACGCCACGTGGACGGCAACTACCTTAACCTTTTGAACGCCACCGACGGTTCTGGCCGTCAACTTAAAGTCGTGCCACTGACGCCACGATGGCTACAGTCGTCACAAGTTCAAGATTGAAAGAGACTTTATTTAGTATCAATAAGGTGTAATTTGCATGGCATAGCAAAAATGTTTGGCGTGTGAGTGACACATCTTGTATACGACGTAAAGCGTTCAAAAGGTTAAATATTGAAAATAGTAAATTCAACGCAAAAGAGACTTACTTTTAATTTTGAAAACAAAAAATACTGCATTATTGGATTTTTGAAGAAAAACCCTCTCCCTTTGCCAGGAATCAAACTGGTCGAATATGATAAAACGATAAAGTCGTGTTTCATGATACAGATCGAATAGGTCATTGATAGTGATAATTTATGTATATGACACATACACTTTTTAATTAAATGAAGACCGTAAAATAACCCTTCTTTATTATTTTGCCATACTCGCTCAGTTCCATTCCCGCTTAAGGCAGGCAAATTTTCAAAAATCCATAAATGCAGTAATAATTGTATTCAATAGTAAAGTAGCTCTTCTTTGCGTAGAATTGGCTATTTCCAATATTTAAGGTTGCTGCCGTCCATGTGGCGTCCGTTTTTTCCACCCTGTATATAACAAAGTAGGCTCAAATGCTAAAATCGAAGAACTGGGTCTCTATTCGGTCTATTTCAACTAGTTCCATTATTAGTTCCATTGATGGAACTAGTAGTAAAGACCCAGTAGTTACATTCAACGAAGAGGGTTTCCGCCAATGGAACTACCTGGTCATTTTTTCCAAGTAGTTACATTAGTAACGTAGTGTTTAATTTAGAATGATAGGATGATAGTTAGGATGAAAGATAGAGTAAGAAATAGCGAGATCCGAGAACGATGTGGATTGTAAGAAGATGTAGTGACTAAAATCGAAAAGGGTATGCTAAGATGGTTTGGTCATTTAGAAAGGATGGATGAAAGGAGGGTTAACAAACATTGGCGATGGAGAGTGAGCGGAGTTGTCGGTAGGGGACGTCCTAGACGGACGTACAGTGATCAGATTCGCGATGTACTGCATAAGGGCCGAATAAAAAGCACCCGAAACCGACGTACGTGCATGAAGAGATTGATGAATGTAGAGGAAGCGAAAGTTGTATGTTTACATCGGTGCACCTGGCGTTCCATAGTCTCTGCCTACCCCATTGGGAGACAGGCGTGAAGTTATGTATGTATGTATGTTTAATTTAATGTAATTAAATGGACTGTACCATTACCATGGCCTATTGAACTAGGTTTAACTGGTTTTACAATACATTGCCATATGTCCAATTGAGACATCACCATGCTAAAAGAAACGCGCTAGGAGATGATATAGCTATTTAGTTCCATTAAATGAATTCTGCATTAATAATGTAACTACATACATACATACATACCTTTACGCCTTCATTCCCAGAGTGGGGTAGGCAGAGCTACAGAATAACCAACAACTCTAAAAACTTGTTGATAACTCTTTAAACACAATTTGCACAATTAGGCTAAGATGTTTAACAGTGTATATTAGTGACAGGTAGCAAGCCCATCGCCTAACAGTCCTACAAGCCTTTATTCCCTTAGTCGCCTCTTACGACTTCCACGGGAAGTCATGGAGTGGGAAAATTCTAAGCCGGCAACCACACGGCATACTGTAACTACTTGGGAAATAAAGTCCAGGTAGTTTCATTAAGCAAACCCCCTTCATTGAATGCAGCTACTGGGAAAATAAAGTCCAACTAGTTCCTTCAATGGAACTAATAATGGAACTAGTCGGAATAGACCCTCTATTCAACTCGGAAGAAATCATATTGCCTTAGACATTTACGGTATTGTTTTTAACTCAGTCACCATTACTATGTAGTACCTAAGGGTTATCATAACGTTGATAATTTGATTACATGTCGAAAGCGATCTGGTTTTACTATACAAAATACGAGCACGATATTCTGCAAACTGAGACCATTTTCATGAATAAAAACATTTGTGAGAAAGATGTTTTAATTTTTACTTATACATTTTGTAAGTGATTTATTTTACTTAATTACAACGAAATTCAAATAAATTTATTTCGAAATGATTTAAGTAACTCACTGTGATTTAAACGAAATAAATTTGGAGTGTACAGAATGAATCATAGGTGTTTTATTTAGCGCATAAATTTACGTTCGTGCAATGTGCATTGTACACGAATTTAGCGTAACCTATTTCAGAATATATGGGTTTATACAATTTGTGAGCCAATTTGTTGGTATTTTCAATTAACTTTTTACGTGCTAACTATTTTATGTTTTTAATGGAGAAGGCCAACTAGCACACATGTCCTGATGTTAAGTGGAATGTAAGATCCATAGACATATGCAATCTCAAGACTGCAATCTTAAGGGCCGTCTTAATAACTTATCTTAATTGAAGGCCACATTGCATTATTATTGCATGGTTAATTTGAAGGCAGGTCAGAAATTATAGTTTTCAGTGATTTGACTTTTAGGTATTGCCTAGGTTCGCGGTGTTGCACTTAAGAAAAAACTGGGCAAGAGCATGACTGACCATGCTAAGTGTAGGGTCCCGAAGCCGTTACTTCACAAAAACTATCTCAAAAAAACCGTGTGTGAACTAATTCTCGATTTAAAGTTATTTGGTTGCTGTCTTAGGTGATTGTATTAGGTATAGTTAAACAATTTAGGTGCCTGTTTCTTAAGAATAATTGATCAAGCCTACTTAGTCGTCATTTTTTTTTTAATTCGTTATATTCGCGAAACACCACCCTCCAAGACAGGGATAGCCGATGTTGGGAAAAAGACTGCACAGCTAAAGTGGGCCTGGGCCGGGCATGTTTGTCGCATGCACCCACAAAGGTGGGCCAATGCAGCAACTTGGTGGGTCCCCCGGGACGGCTACAGACGGCGAGGCAGACCCAAGCGGAGATGGCGGGATGACTTGGACGTTTTTCTAAAGGATTGGCCGAAGATTGCCACAGAGAGAGAGGTGTGGAAATCAAGGAAGGAGGCCTTTGCCCAGCAGAGGGACACTATATTGGGCTTATTAATAATAATCATATGCGCATTCATAGAAGATATTTTTGGGGGAGGACACTTGACTCTAACAAAAATTTGCGCTTTAAAGCTTAATATTTCATAAACGGATCCCTTAATCGCAATATTTTTGAAATACCTTATATCCAACGACACTCCCCACTATGGGGAAGGCGAGAAAAAAAAATACATCCCCACGTTACACATAGGGGAGGCACAAAAACAAAAAAAAAACGAGATTTTATTTTAAATTTTTGGCATGACTAAATATGTATAATCAACATATTATTATTAACAGTTTTCTAGTACAAAGAGTCTTTGAACTAGGCTGCGCTCGGACGAACGGACATGGCGAAACTATAAGGGTTTACTGTTTAAGGGTTACTAGCTGTGACTATGGAACCTTAAATAGCTGTATTCTACTGGCCAGTGCGGCTGTGTTATCGCTTTTGTGCATGAGTTACCTATGTTCAAACGATTATCGCCATAAAGGTGGAAGTCCGCGAACGCAGGCGATAGATAAGTTCTTTGACGTATCTTAAGATAGGCATCTCAGCCTAGATCAGTTTACTAACACGGTCCCTTGCCAGCAAATGCGTTCATAAGATCCCTCTATCTTATTCCCTCAACGGAACACAATAACGTGAACACTGCTGCGGTTCCAGTTGTTATATGTTTGTTGGAATATGGTAAACATTAATTTTGATTGTATTAAAATACTGTTACGCCGATGGGATAAGGCGTCTCATTTTCAATCGTGGATTTTAGTGCTTTAGAAGCGTTTTCAGTAGGTTTGCAGTTATTTAGGCTTACGTCTGCAAGGACTTGTTGTTCAGTTAATTATTCCAGTTATGGCTTTTGACGTTGTGTGGTTTTCCTAATCATTATTTTTAGTTAATATATTTGAACTTACATTTGTAATGTTTTATTTGTGCTGGTTCTAATAATTAATATTTGTTACTTTATTACCTTGTAACTTTTAAGCATAATTGTATTTTATGTTTGAAAAAAATACCTTCTGATGGAGTTTCTTGCAGCGCTTGTTCTCCGCAATGATGGTCTTGTCCGAAGCGCTTGTAGATTCACTCATTACGGACAAGTAAAAAAGCCCGTATGTGGCCAATTTACTGAATAAATATTTTGATTTGATTTGATTAACTTGAAAGTTATGGCAAGCTTTAGTAATACCGCCCCTATGACCAGTTTTCTCTAGAGTTAAGATCAGATGGAGCAAGTACGACAAACCATATACCTTCTTTTAGGAGATATTGTTAGTTCGTCATGCTTGACTAATAGACGTATTTACCCACTTGACCTTATCTACTAATAAGGAATCATTTTTAATATTTAAGATTGACGAAAGAGATATACAGATGGAAAGTGAGTGAAAGGGTCGGAAGGGGCCGCCCTAGGCGTACTTTCTCGAATCAAATTGGAGAAATACTGGAAAAGGGCCGAATCTTAAGTACCCGAAACTGACGTGCGTGCATGACTCGATGTACGAGTATGAATGTTGAAGCAGCGAAAGAAATTTGTCAAGATCGTAGCAAGTGGAAAAAAGTGGTCTCTGCCTACCCCTCTGGGAAGCAGGCGTGATTTAATGTATGTATGTATACATGTATTTTTAATTGCTTTTCTTGAAAACGACCGAATTGTTCAGGCTCTCCGTAAGTACCATCGCCCCAACATAAAAGCAACCTGTGCTTACATCCTGAAAGGGTTATGACAACGATACTCATTATCATTAAATTTATGCGCGGACTTAATGAAACTGCTCTAATTTACATCTCTATTATAGGCCCTAAATATTGTATGTAAACCCTTAGTGTAATTATGTTTTGCTTATGAACTTGGTGAGCGGAATTTTTCATTTTATCACAAAATTTTATAACTTTACCGAACGATCTCTAGGAATTTAAAAGGTAGGTATTTGCAAGATACAGTTTAGATTTTTGTTTTTTTAGGAATAACTTCACGATATTTCCCGCATTTGGTATAATTTGGAAAATATGGGAAGTTTTAAAATTATTATTTTTCACAACTGAAAGTAAACTATCTTATACATGTGTACATACATGAGTGTCATTCCTAAAATACTGACTATATTATCGGGTTAAATTACAACGTTTATAAAAAAAATACACTAGAAATAGTACATTATTGCCTAGGCAGTGAAGCAGGCAATTGCGGGCCGAGTATTGGTTTAAACGGACGAGCTTGCGAGTCCGTTTTAAAATACGAGGCCCGCAATTGCCGTTCCTGCCGAGGCATATGTAGTGCTTTTCTCAAAAATCGCAAGGTACAAATCGCATATTATAAACAGAAACTTCACATGAAATAACCGGTTCACTAATGTTTTACCAAAAAATGATTGACAAATGGTCATTTGACAAACAACGTTTCACTAAATGATCATTTGGCAAACGAGACATTTGACAAAAGTATCATCTTACAAAAACTCACTTAGCAATTGATCATTTAGCAATTAGTTTACTTATTTCTGGGCAGAAAAAAAAACAACCTCGAAGGCCAAGGCGGGAGCCAAGCTCCCGCCTTTGCCTTCTAACCTAACCTATCCGAGTCGGTCATGCCCTGATTCGTCTTCCTCGTAAAATGTAAATTTAACTGTTGATCATTTGGAAAAGTAAGTCATTTGTAAAATGACTAGTAGTAAAATGATCAATTGACTTAACATTTTTTTGCAAAACGTTGTTTGTCAAGTGTAATTTTGCCAAATGACTTTTGGTCAAACGGCAGGACACCGAAATAACCTCACTCTTTACCGCCTTTATGTTAATGACAAGGAGAAACGCAAGCTCTTTTAGAAAAAAAAAACTAAAGCTTTACCAGACACAGATAAAAAAGTTACATTTCGAATAAAATATGGATGTATAAGACTTGTGCCCTCATTTTATTATGGCCGTTTTCACTTTTTAAAAAGTTACAAACTAGATAACAATGAAATTTGTATGCAACGTTGCGGGCTTGTGTAGCGAGCACGCAATGTATTTTTTTTTTAATTTGGGAACTGTCTGTAAACTGTGTACTTCGCGTCTCAGTATGGAGTTAGTAATGTCAACTTTTCCGGTCATTTTTGAGAAAAATATATTATTTCTATCCGATAACGATACAATACTCGCACCTTTATTCCCAGCCTGGGGCAGTGTGGAGGAGGGTCGAGATAAACACCTATATAGCAATTTAAAAATTTACTTAATATTCACTGTTTCATAATTTCAGTTATACAATTGATACGACTGCGCTGGCTTGGAAGCGACTCCCGAATCTTCTATACAAATGAAATAGTCGCTGTTCTATTCTGTCGTTTACTTTTAAATTCAAATAATTTAAAAGCAAACAAGACATATTACATAATAAGTTCAACGCAGTAACGTCAATAATAGACCTTATCGTGTTACAGTAGCTATAGAATTACTTACAACTCTGAAAACATGTTGTTACCTACTTCTGTAACCACATTTTGCACAATCAGGCTAAGATGTTAACCAGTGTTATGTTTTTTGTGTGTATACAATACATTATACTGCGACGTTACATCCTCAAGATTTATTATTCCACTATGTAGTTCACCTACTCAATGTTCCAGGCATCACAATATTTAAAGCTAGAAAAAAAATAAAAAACACAAGTATTTGACTTCCTTCCCCCACCCCGCCGGCCCCGGGCCCGCGCCCTAGCGCTGCCCTGCGTGTCATTCGCTTTCTTTGTGCAGGCATCGCAACAACTCACGTTTATTCGTTAATATAATTAAGTGTTACGGAGTGTTATTAATAAGTGTAGGTAATAGGAGTAACTAGCGCTAACATGCCTAAGCGCAAATACAAGGATAAAAGACATCATATCGAAAGTAAAATAAGACGACTACAAGGGCGTCTTGAACGTTGCACGGAATCGTCAGACAATGAAGGTTAGTCATGATACTATTTATTATCTAATTACAAACATAATATCCATAAAACCCAGTGAAATAGTTAACCTAAATATGTTATAGGAAAGTAAAATCGCTTATAAAACGGCGATTCATTTTAGACTACATAATATATATCTACCCTCAAATTATGAAAAATAGGTGCACCGCCGTATTTTTTCTCCGAGTATTATAGTATCACAGAACATGTTGATGCAATACTTAAGACGTTTTTTATGATAAAATATCATGCAAATCTACTTACGTTACTTATAATTAATGTGGAAAGAATCTGTGACCTGCGCACGACTGATAATGACTCGAGTAGTCTAGCGATATAACGCGCGTATATCCAAAGACTTTATAATCATACTGTTAGGTGCTTAACGACCATGATACCTAATAGAAATAATTAACGTTTATTTTGACGTAGTACGGTTGTACGTCGTGTCGTGCACACGAATACCTAAAACCTTAACAGTCTAGCGTCGTAACGAGCTTACGTCCAACGACTTTAAATATAATATACATTTTTTATATCCTACTAATCTTACAGATAACTACGATTATGAATACGACCGATATTACCAGGCTTGCTCACGTCCACTGCCACTATCGGCAAGTGACAGCGAAGGTCCAATACTTCCTCTGTCTGATTCGGACAATTCAATAATTGCTACCAGCTTACCACAATCAGTGATAGTAACCACAAATACGACGCCTATTACCGTATCAGCGGTTCAGCCTCCGGTCGGAACTACCACCGCAATGGCACCACCTGCTCCTGAGTCTGGTGCCGGGGTAGCTGAGAACCTTGCCGCCGAACTCACGCCAAGTACCAGCGCCGAGATCCTTCCTTTATCACATGACATCTTAGAAGCCCTAGGGGACCCAAAAAGAAAAGAAGAGATCTATGGGCCAAAAATCCCAGAAGAGATATCTGAACGTTGGGGGCGAGTGTTGGTGGACGGATTGACGAAGGAACAGAAAGAGAAGTGGACAGACTTATTCTTAATTCCCGATAATTTTCACTTGGCAAAAGCACCACGATTAAACCCTGAAATTATTTCAGTATTGGGTGAAGCAGCCAGATATCGTGACAAATTAATGGAGAAATCACAAAATCAACTCGGGTTGGGTATAGCTGAGCTTTCGAATTTAACATCCACCGTCATTCGAGAAGATGTGGTAAAACTAGACATTCTAAAGAAAATTTCGGATTTAACCCAAATATTCCTTGACCTCCATCACGAGGATACGAAGCGCAGACGGAAACTTGTAACAAGTTCTTTAGATAAAAAGTTCCTACATGTGGTCGCGGACGTCAAGAGGGATGAATACCTTTTTGGCACAAATTTGGGAGACAAGATAAAAGCCTGTAAAACTGCGGAACGGTCTGGCCTACAAATAAAGCGTACGGACGCTAATCCATTGTATACTAACAAGAAGTATCCACACCAGCAGGGAAACTGGAGAGGCCCACCCAGGACACAAAGTCAGCCAGCACGCAGACCGGGTGGGCCGAGAGGTCGGTATGCGCCGCCGCAAAACCGGCGCCCCCCTCCTGCAGCCGAGCGCCCTCCGCGGCCGCCATTCCACAACTCCAAGGCCCGGAGACCCTAACGGAGGTAATACCCCACGCGGGAAGATTATATTATTTTTTAAACAAATGGCGGGCACTTACTAACGATGCAGTTATTCTAGAATACGTAAAAGGTTTTACTATACGATTTAGTTCTAAAGTAGTACAAAATATTATCCCAAAAAATGACAATTTTAGTCAATCAGAAATTAATCAACTTCGTTTAGAATTGCAAAAATTAAATAAGTTAGGAGCCATTGTAAAGTGCAAGGAGGTGCCGGGACATTACTTATCAAAAATATTTCTTGTACCTAAACCTGACGGTTCATACCGTTTTATTCTTAATCTAAAAAACTTAAATAAGTTCATTACTGCCCAACATTTTAAAATGGAGGATATTCGAACTGTTACGAAACTGATGACAAAAAATTGTTTCATGGCAACAGTGGACCTAAAGGACGCTTACTTCCTAGTACCTATAAATAACCAAAGTAAGAAGTACTTAAGATTTAAATTTCAAAATATCATTTATGAATTCCAATGCTTACCTTTTGGACTATCCCTCGCACCTCTGATATTTACAAAGCTCCTAAAACCTGTCGTATCGTGTCTAAGAAGTAAGGGCCTAATTATAGCTATATATCTCGACGATTTGATTTGTATTGGAAATTCATATGATGAGTGTTGGTTTTGTGTCTCAGAAACCGTAAACCTATTACAAGAATTAGGATTTGTCATAAATTTTAATAAAAGCAAGCTGAGACCTGATCAAACTCAAACTTACATAGGTTTCGAACTTGACTCAAAAAATATGTGTTTACGATTACCTTATAGTAAAAGTACACGAATTTTAGAGTATATTCAAAATATAGCTGTAAAAAATTTCGTGTCTATCAGAACTTTTGCAAAATTGTTAGGTGTACTTTGCTCAGCTTGCCCAGCCATTGCATACGGATGGGCGTAAACTAAACAACTCGAGCGTGCCAAGTTCCTTGCACTACGGGTCGCTGACGACAATTACGATAGTGTCATGTCAATCGGCTCCCAGTTACAACATGATTTTTCTTGGTGGACCGAACATATCATGACGTCATCTAATCCTATTCGCGAAGGAAAATATGCATTAGAAATATTTTCGGACGCGTCGTTAACGGGCTGGGGCTGCTCATGTAACGGAGAAAGGACGGGCGGATTCTGGGACACGCATGAGGCGAACAATCATATAAATTTTCTTGAGTTACTAGCCGCTTTTAATAGTTTGAAATGTTTTGCCAGCAATCTCAGTAATAAAGAGATATTATTACGCATTGACAACACCACTGCGATATCGTACATTAATAGATATGGCGGTGTTCAATACGTACATTTAAATGACATTACCCGTCACATATGGCAATGGTGCGAAAAACGTCAGTTATATATATATGCGTCATATATCAAGTCTAAGGAAAACGTAGAGGCCGACGAAGAGTCTCGTCGTTCTAATATTGACACCGAATGGAGTCTATCTAAAACGGCGTTTAACAGGATCACTGACATTTTTGGCTACCCAGAAGTAGACTTGTTCGCCTCCCGCATTAATGCTAAATGCCGAAAGTATGTATCGTGGAAACGAGACCCAGAGGCTTTTGATATTGACGCATTTACGGTCGTTTGGAGTAATCATTTCTTTTACGCCTTTCCGCCTTTTTCATTAATTTTAAAATGTTTAAGAAAAATTATTAATGAAAAAGCTACGGGTATAGTGGTTGTACCTTACTGGCCCAGCCAACCATGGTACCCAATTTTCACAAAGTTATCTCGGTACGAACCAATTTACTTTAACCCAGGGTCTGAGCTTCTTCTATCTCCTTTCAGAACCCACCACCCGCTCTGGGAACGCCTTACCCTGGTGGCAGGGCTCTTATCCGGGAAGCATTTCTAAGGCAGGCCCTAGATCAGGATAGTATTGATATTATAATGGCGTCGCTTGCTGAAAGCTCGTTAAAACAGTATGATTGCGCATATAAAAAATGGTATATTTTTTGTAGACAAAACAATGTTGATTGTTTCAGTGATAATATTCCTCTTATTTTAAAGTTCCTAGTTACAATACATCGAACTGGAGCCAGCTATTCAACATTATGCACGATTCGCTCGGCACTCGCTCTGATTTTGGGCAAGGGTTTCAGTGAAGATGGACGGGTGTCTAGGTTCCTCAAGGGCATTTTTAAAATAAAGCCTTGCCTACCTAGATACCAGTCAACTTGGAACCCTAACATAGTTTTAGATTTTTTAGGCAATTGGTATCCAAATGAAAATTTGTCAATAGACAAAATTACAAAAAAATTGGTCGCTCTGCTCGCATTGTCGACTGCACAACGTGTGCAGACGCTATCGTTAATTCGCATGTCCAACATCAGAGTGAATGCACATAATATAGAGATTATCATAACTGACCCCATAAAAACATCGGCTCCAGGTCGCCTTATGCCGCGATTAGTAATCCCTTTTTTCACTGACAAGGAACAAATATGTCCCGCAAATACGTTATCTTCTTACATCGAGATGACTCATAACTCTAGAGGTTCCCCTAGCACTGACAAACTACTATTAACCATCAAAAGACCCGTACACAACGCTAGTTCGGGTACCATTAGTCGATGGATCAAGTCGGTACTCTCAGAGAGTGGTATCGATGTTACGATATTCTCGGCTCACAGTACGCGCCACGCATCCACCTCGGCAGCTAACCGAAAAGGTTTATCTGTAGATCTTATTAAAAAAACCGCGGGGTGGTCGGGCAACTCGCTGGTGTTCGCCCGATTCTACAATAGACCAGTCCTAGATGAGGAAGATAATGATTTTGCCGAGGCTGTTTGTAGGTAGCTAATTTAAGAATATTTACTTAAAAATTCCAAATGTTTAAGTTCCTTACGTTAGAACGTAATAATATATTCTTAAAATTAATTAGGATTATTTTTCGGAATATACTTATACATTAGATTGATCAAAGTGTTAAGGTTTAAGTTTCTTACAATGATTATTATATAGAACAGAAGTTGTTCAGTTCAATAAATACTGTCTGATTGAAGATACGAATTATTATTTTTTCTCTCATATTTCGCGTATGTCTCTAAACATCTACATAGTGGAATAATAAATCTTGAGGATGTAACGTCGCAGTATAATTGATGGTTAAACGAACTTACCTGAAGTGATGTTTGACCATAATTATACGAGACGTTACATCCGAAGAGATTTATTACCCACCCTGCCCAATAACTTTTAATATTGTTAAAAGTTTACCCTAATTACGCAAAATATTATACAATATCTCTAAAAAGAATGACACGCAGGGCAGCGCTAGGGCGCGGGCCCGGGGCCGGCGGGGTGGGGGAAGGAAGTCAAATACTTGTGTTTTTTATTTTTTTTCTAGCTTTAAATATTGTGATGCCTGGAACATTGAGTAGGTGAACTACATAGTGGAATAATAAATCTCTTCGGATGTAACGTCTCGTATAATTATGGTCAAACATCACTTCAGGTAAGTTCGTTTAACCATCAAATAAATCACAAATATGGTTTGTTGAACATCACACAATGACCTACACATAAAGGAAATCATTATACGGTAGACAACAGGCGATCTTATCGATATAAAGCGATCTCTTTCAGACAACCTTACATCCTTAGATAGAAGAAAAATTAAAACAAGGTAGGCGGTGCAAACTAGGATATTTAAAAAATATAAAAACAAGAAATAAACTCGATGTAGGTACTAATTATAACCTTACAAAGGGGTTATTATGGCATAGCCATGCAGTTTAGTTTACGCCGAGAGAAAAGGACAGAGCTATAATAACTGTCATAGCTCTGTCCTTTACGCTCGCTGTAAAATGAGCTCCATAGCTTTGTCATAATACTTATAGTATTCCTGGTACTTAAATAAACAAGATATATGCATACATAAACATAAAACAAATATAATAAATTCACATATTCCGTTTTCTTCTAGTCGTGTCGAAAACTTCCAAATATTACATCCCATATCCTTATTCCACGAATATGCCAAAAGCCAGTTAAATGTTTATACGTTTGCAAAGCGAGCAATCTCCCGTTCAAATTCGCTAACATCGTTGCTGGTGTCAGTGTTGGACCAACGCTGAACTTACTCTAGTAAGTCTCTTGGACTGTACTCGTTCAATCACTGCAGAGTGTACTTACTTACAGCAGGATGGTTTTAATTACTAGTTGATATATTTTATTGCATGAAGACGTCAACCGCGCACGAGGACTACGTGATGGTAAGACGTACGTACGAAGTCGTAAGTGCTATTCGACTGACTTAAAATTTTATGTGCTAAATTTTTTTGGTTGAGAATGTTTCCTATTATATTGAATGGCATACTTCTTTTTTAGCATAAATATTTTTTTGCGTACGTATTTATTGTTATAAATCACTTTTAGTCTAAAATTTTAATTACTAAAAGGCTAAATCTATATGGTTTGGTCGAAGCGCCTGGCCCCCCAGTATAAAACATATAGGTCTCAACTAAGCTATAGTGTTCTCTAGGTTAGAATCGTAACCACTACGCGGAATAGGAACTCCGCAAAGTGGAGCTCCGCCGACTTGTCCTCACGGTCATCGTTATAACAAAAATCATTAGAAAAAAAAAGTCATTCCAAACAAATGTTATACTAAATAATTTTTCGATCAACAAAATTAAGCGAAACAATTTCGATCAAACATTTATCGACATTCAAATCATTAGACAACAATAGTACATTGTTGCCTAGGCGCGGAAAGTAAGGGTTTTCCTGACGAGGTGGTTAGCAGGCCGAGCAACAGCGAGGCCTGCTAAAATACGAGTCAGGAAATTCTCGTTTCCGCCGAGGCATACATAATGCTTTTCTCAAACATGTGAGGAAATAATACAAATACATTTCTAAAAAGCAAGTAATTTAATTTCCTTAGATTAAGCGGGAAGCAGGTTTTGCCTAACCGAGGCAGCTTCAGATTTTAATATAGGCGGTGTGGTACCTATTTCGTCGTTTTCGTCGCTTGAGCTCATTTTTTATAGTAAGTGTTTCACACAACAAATAGTTTAATATTCGGTTTCACAATTATATTATGCAGAATGAACGAATGTTACCGACTGTCAATTGTTTTTAAATACTAACCATAGACATTGGAATGCAAATTCAAAAAGAAACACACGCACTGTGCTAAAAAAGCGAGCAGTTACCTTGGCTGTTTGGATTTTTTGTCTTGGTCCTTTTGATTTTGTATGCAAATTGACAGCATTTTTAAGAAATATATGGACATGGACGGAAAGTGTTTTCATATGGTTTTTTTACTCCTAGGAGTAAAATGAGGCTCTTTCCGTCCTTGTGTTTCAATCGGAAAACCGTTTTTTCCGAGCATGTTTGAGAAAATTAATAGGCTGACCAATTTTACACCAACCAATATACACCCGGTAAGTAGTACCTGTTATCCTCAAGACTTCAATCTTAAGACCAATCCTAAGACCGCATATGCGTTGCCAACCCTGAGGAATAAGATGGAATGCCTCTGAGCTAATTTCACCGGCTGTCTTATCCTCACGCCGGAATACAACAATGGGAATGGTGCTTGGTGGTAGATTAAAGGATTAGGTGGTAGCAAGATCGGTCGCATGTTGCACAAGGTTACCATCACTAATATGTATGTATGTATATGAAAAAAAATAGACACAAATATTACGTACAAACAGCCAGAATGTACAAAGGCAAACTTATCCCTTTAACCTTTAACTACCGACCTGGTTTTTACGTAGCACTTGCACCGATGTGGTGTCTGAGAGACGTAAATTTTAATCTTCATTAATAATAATATAATTTACATGCTAGTTTTTTTGTAGTTTCCCTATTGCATAAACACTTGTTAAAGGTAATTAATTATAGGATAATACAAACAAAACCACCTTTTTTTTAGAATTATCAGCATTTATCAGAGTGATCATAAAATCATAGTACTAAATTTTAAGAACATTAATCAGTCTTCGTTTTTCTTATGATTAGGGAAAATTTTACAAAAAAACATGAAATACTCTTACTTCTTGAACTATTCAACAAATTGAAAAAATAAAATCACTTCTAAATTAAAACATGACAAAAATGACAACCAGTCAGACATGACACATTTAATGGGCCAATTTGCAGTCACTGCCTATCTCAAGACAGCACGTAGGGCACATGGGTTAAAGCATTCGCAACAAGAGTACTTCGTACGTCTTTTTAGACGGCTTGGACAGATAGCACAGGTTTGCGAACCCCTGGTTCCTGATTTATGTCGATTTCAGTCGGAGGCTCGGGCATATATTCGGGTCAAATTTTTTGTACATTAACACCGTACTTACGTCTCTCAGACGGCAATAGCTTCGCGACGGTCAAGTACGCACTCACCGGGCTCGCGGCGTCGCCTGACGGCCAGCAGACGTGGAACGGGGAAGGTAGCAGGAGGGGCAGCACCGCGAGTGGCGTAGTTTAAAAATTATTTTCAAAATAAAAGTATAGACGTCTGTGAGACGTATAGGTCGGCAGTTAAAGGTTAAGGGACCTCTAGATTAAGCCTTCGCTACCAGCCTGTCTGTCACCGGGCTGTATCTCATGAACCGTAATATTATTGAAACGCAGATAAATAGAGATACAAGAAACGTGTTTTTTCTTCGATCTTAATATTGTACAGTGACTACTGAGATGTAACCACTTTTGAACATTGGATACATCTTTTTATAGTTGACTGCGATTGTGACTCAAACTTGGGTGGTTTTTATATGACTCTTTGTGACTATTGTGAGCGCACTTTACTACCAGGTCTTCTGGGGGGTTATTATGAGAAAACTATGCAGTTAATTTCACGGCGAGTGTAAATGACAGAGTTATAGATGCTACATAACTCTGTCCCTATCTCTCAGCGTATACTGAACTGCAAAACTGTATAGTAACCCCTCTGGTATACCAAATAACACACATTATGTTAAGTATTCCACCAGCAATGACATGATGTCTAAATCTTAGAGGAAATTAATATTGCAAACCCTTTACCCTTTCGCCGTTCCAGTCAGCTGTCACGACAACCTAACATAGACCCAATTATATCAATTCATTAGACCACACCATAGCAATTGTATAATATATTGTTTTACAAACTTTTGTCCAATGGGACAGTCCAATTTTTCCATTCCGACTATATCCATCTCCCGTCCTTCAAAAAAATCAAAATTCAAAAAATTCAAAATTCATTTATTTGTCAGAATACAGTAATACACGGTCTTAGTTATAAAATTAAAGCACTTGTATTCAGCATGCAAGCAAGCGTAAAAATATCGTAAATATTCTATTTCCAATATAAATTCTAGTCAATAATAATACAAATTTAAGCGTCTAAATATTCCTTGACACTGTAAAACATTTCATTAGCCATTTTGTCAAGTTACGTTTAAACATTTTCCCCGACAACATATTTAATTCATCCGGTAAATGATTAAAAACTACAATGCTCATATTAAATATATTTCGTTTGTACATATCCTTGCGACAGGAAGGTTTGTACAAATGCGACATAATACGTACTTTTAATAACTTGTCTGCCTTTTAATAACTTGACTCTGTTTCATAAAATATTTGGGTGGGAATTGACGAACACACATACGTCTCTTATGTACACGCACGGTAGTGGTAAAATATTCAGTTTTCTAAATAACGGGACACAGCTGTCGTCTAACCGAGCATTACACATCACCCTTATGCACTTTTTTATTTTAAATACTCTATCAAACTCTACTGAGACACATCCATGGTAAACCATTAACGCTGCTTCTATAGAAACCGTATCTCTTAACCTTTACTTCGGGTGGAAGTACATAAAGCCATCCTTTTACATTCTTGTGTGGATGTGGCAGCATATGTGCGGCCTCTTAAATCTAGATAATTTTTACCTTTTTCTACAAGTGACTCTAATAAGTTAAATTGCAATCTACTGTAATTGTGTCCCCCGCAATCTAAGCCGGGTCCATATGCTCGCTCAACTTTGTTGGAGGCGATGTATGAAACTTGCACGTTGCTAAACTGTGAACTCCATGGAACTGACGTTAGCCCGGAATAACATTTCCTCAGTAATATTAGACCTTCCTTAACTTAAATGTGAGCTATTTTAAGGTAATTAACGTAGAAGTTAGGAAATAAAAGGAAGGGAACTATCAAAGTAACGGCGGGTATCTTAATGATGAGTAGTTTTTACGGCTTTTAATTTTTATGATGTTGATTAACAAAGATTGAGCATGGTTTAAACAAACGTGTTACTATTCATGTAAAAAAAAAATCTGGGGACAATATCACAAAAATCGAGCTAGTCCGTATTTAAGCTCTAGGCTTGTATGTACTATGGATACCTAGACATCGATAAACTTACTAATAAAGAGAAATACATATTTAAGTAAATATATACAAAATATCCAAGACTCAGGAATAAATACTCGTGCCTATGAAACAAATATATGTCCTTAACTTATTCAACAATGCTAAAATGTCTTTATAACAAGAATTTTAATTTACAATCGACGATTTTGTATTGGTTTTAACTTGTCGAACAATTATAGTGTCGTCAAATCAATAAATAATTAGTTTCATGACATGATTTCTTATCAAAATATCAAATTCCAGTTACAAACTGCTTCGTTGGTCCAAATTTTCATGACTTAGAAAAAATTGGAACCGTTTTACGTTCCTGGATTGTTGTATAACAAACTTATCCTTACCAACCAGGTTCAGTGGATTTCTTATTAATAATGTTGAAAAGTTTATGGGTTCAGAAAAAACTAACTTATGAATTTTCGGGAAAATTAAATAGTTGTAAATAAAACGTCGGACTTGTGATAAGATACTTTATGATACTACGGTATAAATAACCGAGGACGGCCGGAAGAGACGACCAAGTGCAAATTAAAACATTTTATTGGAATCAAACGTGCATCCCCACCAACTTAAGCAACTTCAACACATGAAACCTAACATAACATAAGCATTGGTGGTGCTGCATCCTGTCGCCAATGATGGTCCACTAAGCATGAGTTGCGGCACAGGTGCTGCAACGATGATTTTCAGTGGATCCCGAGTTTGCGTTTTACGGTAAACAACATCTTTAGAGAAAGTTATATCCTCGAAAACAGGATAGTTGCAAAAGGAATACTGATGTCAACGAAGTCGCGGCAAAAGGTAGTCATGTCAGCTGAAAGACATCCACTGCTGGACATAGGCCTCCCCCAAGGCTCTCCACTCAGACCGGTCTTGTGCTTTCCGCACCCACCGCGTTCCCGCGATCCTTACAAGGTCGTCATTTCTGGTAACCGATGCCGAGCTGGGAGATTACCTAAAGCACCCCCAGAAGGTAGTAATGTAAGAATAATTTTCTTCACAATTGTAACGTAACTTTAAACTTGGTAACATTTCCCATCACGCTTAGTAAATTGTAAGTGGATACATTATATCAAATTTGTCATTACATAGAGCAATTAATAGCGGCAAAGTTCCGAAGTTCGTCGACCAAATTAATAGTACGCCATTGCAAATTGTATGCAGGTGAACTAAAACTGCCATATTGCAGTTGGGGCTTACTTATTGTTGTGGTAGCGTTTAGCTTAGAATGTTGTTCTCAGCTAATTGTTATAGTACGAGTTATTACTGGAAGTTTTTACATCGCTGCTTATTGCTTTGGTTGTTACTTTTATGTGAGGAATGGTTTACTTGTGTAGCAGGAAAAGTAAACGTCTGCTAATGTTTAGGCTCATAACTCATAAGTCTAATGCTGGCTTTATTACGCCAATGCAAGATTTAGGAAGTCTTTTTCGGGCTAATGTTTGACTGACATTTTGATAGTGTAAAGGAGTAAAACCACGCGCGCTGCGCGGACCTGGAGACGAGCTGTAGGTAGGCGTCCAAGAAGATGGAGTGACGACCTTGTAAGGATTGCGGGAACGCAGTGGATGCGAAAAGCACAAGACCGTTCTGAGTGGAGAGCCTTGGGGGAGGCTTATGTCCAGCAGTGAACGTCTTTCGGCTGACATGATAATGATGATGAAAGGAGTATGCCAGTGACGCCGTTCGGCATCATTATTTAGAATATATATAGAATTGAATAGAAAAACATATATTGCCGCACAAAAAATAGCACACAAAAAATGCAGCACTCAAAAAAATGGGAGCCAACCAAGAGAGGTTAGGTCTTAGTTGACATAAAATGAATACAGCATTTATGATATTAGTCATTATCTAAGAAAACTGCTTGTAAAAACAGCAAGTTCTTTAGCGATTCAACTAACATCTTAGTTGATGCGTCTAATGTCTTGTTAGGTTCATGTGCACAACAATCACAATCTTGTTAGAAGCGACCAATTATTATTTTCAAAAACAAATATGTGGCAAATGATGGAAGGAATGTGGCAGACATAGCGTTTGCGGTAGGCGCGCATAAGTGCATAGGTGACGATGTATTTACCTAGATAAAATGCCGTTGACGGCAATCGGCGTGAAAACTCTATTGTTGATTCAATGGCATTGCCCAAACTTAGCTTGGGCTGGATGTTGATGACGCCGATATGCGTTATGTTTAAGGAAGGGGAGAGAAGGAAATGAAAAGGTTAAGGGCAGTGGCAGTTAAGGCGGAAACAAATGCATGGAAATTGCCTAATCGCCCCGCGGTGACTCGTAGCAGGTGTGGCATGCTTAATACATCTCTTTGTATTTGTTTGTTGCCGCTCTTTGCTCGCCGCCCAACGCCGCCGGCGGTGGCGGTCAAAGACGTGGCCAGGCCGGACGAAATAGAACTACAGGTAATTTTTGTCGTGGTGGAGTGGATGGATCACTTTATATTAATGAGGCACAAATACTGTTTCATATTTTCTTAAATAACTTCTTAATACTTTTTTCGGCAACTTTCTATGACTTGATTAGCCTTATAGTTGGTATACTCGTAGTTATCCTGCCTATAAATTAAGCAATCCCGGGTTCGATTCTTGATATGAGTGAAATATTGTATGATCAGCGCGAGTATTTTATACTAATACTTCGTTACATTTATATCGATGAGGTGACAATCGCAGCTACCATTAAATGTAACAAAATCACAGAGCTCTGTAAACGACAAATTTATTTATTCGTTTGCTCTAATGGAATATTTAATTTACAAATAATTACAAAAACATTTCGACGGCAAAAAACGATAAGGGCGTATCTCTGAAAACCCAACTTTACACCAGAGCCAAAAAACCGAAAATAAAACAGAAATTAAATCATAATTTTGTAATGGTATGTCGTATGAACGTAATTTTTGAACCATAACTACAAAATACAAATCTGTATTAAATTGTCTACGAACCATTGATTTCTTATTGCCAGAAATGGAGTTATTCGAGTTACGTCCATTGTCCATTGCAATAAAATAACAAACTATTTTAAAGTGACGAGCACGAAGAGTGTTAAGATCTCATATTCTGATACACTGAAAAACCAAACGCAAACTGATTTTTTTCGTCAACAATAATAAAAAAATTAACATATTGCATCAGAATATTGCCGGATTATTAAACAAGGTCGATACACTAACAATAGCACTAGAAGAATTCAGGGCGACACATAATTGTATTGATGTGGTATGCGTGACAGAGCATTTCTTAAAAAGTGGTGAAGAAAAGAACTTGGTAATACAAGACTACCAACTGGCTGCTCATTTTGCCCGAAGAAACACGCGTCGTGGCGGAGCCTGCATACTACTGCGACGTGGCCTGTGTGCTATGAGCCAATTGATTGGATAAATGACCTATGTGTTGAAAACAGTTTTGAATGTTGTGGTATAGTAATAAAGGAGGCTAATGTAATAGTAATTTGCATGTACAGAACTCCCAACTCAGACACTCATATTTTCTTTAAAAATAATGATTTGTTACTATCAAAATTGTCAAAGATGCGTAATAAAAAGATAGTGATCTGTGGGGATTTTAACATCAACCGCCAAAGCCATTACTCTTTAAACACTATATTTGAATCTATTTTAATGGAATACAACTTTAAACTGCAAATAGATAAGCCAACAAGAGTCACTCACAAAACAAGTACTTGCATTGACAACTTTGCATTAAATTTCGTGGATAAAAATACAGTAACTATTCACGACCTTAAGTTATCAGACCACACTGCTCAAACAGTAGCAGTGCCAGCTATACAGTCAAAGAATATACATTTTTGGTATACATGGAAACGTGATATGTGTAAAAATAATAGAAGTAAATTCAGAGAATGTATAAGTAGCCTCAGTTTCAGTGAAACATTTCAAGCTGATCATGCAAACTATGCATTTTCGGAATTCCATAATCTCATTGTACTGTTTTTTGAATTATGTTTCCCACTAATTAAAGTTAAAGTCCACAATACAAAGAAAGCTAGATGGATTACACCAGGCATCCGTGTATCATCAAAAGGTAAAAGGATGATGTATCGTACTTATGTAAATTGTCCTAATTGTAAACATAAAAATGCATACAAAACATACGCAAATTTACTCAAGAAATGCATACTGAAATCACACAAAATTTCAAATGAATTGTATGTCGAAAAAAGTTGTAATTTGGTTAAGGCGACCTGGGAAGTTATTAAGCAAAATACTGGCACCAGGCATGTGTCGAATTGTGTCGATAAAATTATCAAGGATGGTATTGTTGTAACATCCCCCACCAAAATTTGCAACTTTTTTAATAATAAGTATATAGATGAAGTAAGCAGTAAAATTATAGGTAGTGTACCAGAGAAGTCGACGTTAGGAATACCCTTAGAATCAACTATCTTTATGAAACCTACTTGTCCAAGTGAAGTTTTAAAAGTGATTAGCAAGCTACGGAACACTACATCTGTGGGGTACGATAACATACCAACGTCAATAATAAAAGAAAATGCAGATCTACTCGTGTTTCCTCTATATCACATTATAAACTTATCAATTATAGATGGATATTATCCAGATAAGTTAAAGTACTCAATTGTAAAACCAATCTTAAAAAAAGGGGATACTTCTGAAATGGATAATTACCGACCGATTGCCCTAACTCCAGTATTCTCTAAAATCTTTGAAAAAATAATTTATCAGAGACTGATGGCGTTCTTTGATAAGCACAACATAATTTCAAGTGCGCAGTTTGGATTTAGGGAAAAAAAAACAACAACTATGGCTGTGTATGAGCTTATCAAAATAATTACTCAATGTAGAAATGATAAAACTCCCGCAATTGGTATTTTTATGGATATGTCAAAAGCCTTTGACAGGGTATGTCACAAGAGGCTTCTGAATAAATTGTACCACTACGGAATACGGGGTAACTGTTTTGAATTGCTTAAAACGTATCTTGAAGGTAGACAGCAAAGCACTGAAGTATCAGCCTATTCTGAAAGCCTAGTCTGAATATAGACTTGTTAAAGCCGGAGTACCACAGGGCAGTTTACTTGGGCCTTTACTATTTCTTTTGTACATAAATGATTTAACAGAGACTACAGACCATAAAATTCTTCTTTTTGCTGATGACTGTTCAATAGTGATACGTAGTGATAACACTAATCATTACGAAGATGATGTTAACAGTGTTTTCCATGACATTAACAAATGGCTAGAGAGAAACTGCCTTCAGGTCAATCTTGCCAAAACTAAGTGCATGGAATTTTATGCTCCCCAGGGGAAACCAACACAAATTAAAATCGTGTACAAGGGTTTTAAATTGGAGAACGTTAACTCAATTAGATTTTTGGGCATAATCATTGACTCCCACACCAATTGGCTTCATCATTCGGAGTATGTAATGGCAAAATTGAGTAGATTCGCTTATGCTTTAAAACGACTTCGGGAGGTCTCATCTGAAAAAACGGCTCTTCTAGCATTTCACTCCTATGTTATGTCAAATTTACGCTATGGTATTATTCTATGGGGTAATGTTGGCAACAAAGACCAACTTTTCAGAATGCAGAAGAGATGCCTTCGTGCTATATATGGCCTTAATCAAACTGAATCATGTCGACCACTGTTTCTTAATAACAGAATACTCACGTTCCCCGCTCTATATATATACGAGGTCAGCTTGTTTGTGAAAAAAAATCTAAACATGTTTACGGGTAGAAACCCACGGCCAAGATTGCAATCCAAATATGGTTATGATGTTGTGTGTCCGAAATCACAATCTGCGTTTTTCTCGAAGAGTGTCGTATGCATGAGTACCAAAATATACAATAAACTTCCAGTAGAGTTAAAAAAACTACCACCTGCGAATTTTAAAAGGAAGCTTTTTAATTGGTTAGTTATTAAATGTATTTATAGCGTATCTGAATTCTTATCGGTAAAATATAAGTTATAATATTGTTGGAACCTGTTATGTAACTCCTTTTTTTCTGATACGGTGACATCTAATCTGATACAATGCATGTAATAAATAAATAAATTAATATTTTTATTTAAGCTTAAATATTGTACGCCTCTCTGAGGCAGGACATGACGAACTGTAACACAAACTCTATAAGACCTGTATAACTCATGACCATGCAATAAATATATTTGATTTGATTTGATTTGATTTGTCTACAGAAATATAGACCGCAAAAATGACGTATCTCGACATGGTGTTTGTACTGAATCAGAAGATTATAACGAATTACCTGACCTCAAAAAGGTTGTAACTGCTCTAAAATGTTTAAATTCGTCGTTTTTTGGGCAGTTACGACTAATAAAATTAAAGACGCTTTTGAAAATACTGTCCGATTTTTGGATTTCATGTCATCGTAGAGCAACGACACCCGGACCAATCGACGCAGAAAAAAAAGCTGAGTATACCTTTAACTCAGTTGAGTTACGACCTTTTACGAGATACGCCCTTATCGTTTTCCATCGTCGTTTTGCAAATGGCGCCAATTTTTAAGAGAGTCCCTGTTATTTTTGTAAATAAAATATCCCATTAGAGCATAAGAATAAATAAATTTGTCGCTTACAGAGCGCTGTGATTTTGTTACATTTAATTGCAGCTGCAATTGTCACCTCATCGATATTAACGTAATATAGTATTAGTATCAAATCGCACACACACGTATGGCAAACTCTCGTTCGTAAAATAGAACAACTGAGGCCTTAGACAAGATGCTTGACGCTTTCGGAAACGATTTTCGATAACTGTCAAAGTGTATGTAGCTGACATAAGCGCTTGACGCGACCGTCTGACAGCTTAGGTCAATCCTATATATTTTTGATAACGATAAAAATTTCGCATGAATCTTATCTAGGGCCATATTAAACCGTATTTTATCACTAGGGCAAATTGTCAGTGAGACTTTTTACTAGAGAATTAATACGATAAGACCAATAATTTTACAAACTAACATGATTCCAAAAAAAAAAATCTCACGGCGAACAACATTATAAGTTACACATTGTATCTCTTCCGTTACTAACTGTTATAAGCGCACTCGTTTAGGTTAGTTTATAACTCGAAGGTCGTAAAACGGGTTCGATTTCGACCCTAAACAAAGCCATAAAATAGCAATAAAATAGTCTTTAAATTCTTATACAGCTGTAAATCGTATTGCTGTAATAACTCTGTTTCGTAACTGCGGTCAAATCATATTGACGATAAAATATTATACACAAAAATATTTGTTTTTTGAAATGGGTGTGTAATTAAACAAAAACAAATTCAAAATAGTTATTTATCTACCTGTCAGTTAACTATCAATATAAATAAATACCGAATGCAGTATCACTTGAGAAAGCTTCGACCGGTTCAACAGACTATTTTTTTTTTTCGTAATTGTCAGGAGTGGCATATAAAAATCCAGCCAGGCACAAAATTTGTTATAAAACTTAATAATAATCAAACAAATGAGCGCGAATATTTGATTCTGAGTCATGGATATTTTTCTATGTACTTAAGTATATATTTCTCTCTATAAGTATTTATATCGTCGTCTACCTCTAGTACCTACCCATATTACAAGGCTGGAGCTTAGTTTAGGACTAGGGCAATTGGTGTGACATTGTCCCCTGATATATTTATTTATTTAATTTATTTAAAAGTTATGGAAACATAAGTACTAAGTATTTAGTAAATTTAGTTACTTGTTCGGATCGGAGAAATACTGGAAACGGGCCGAAACCGACGTGCGTGCATGACTCGATGTATGAATGAGGAAGAAGTGAAATACATTTGTCTAGATCGTAGCAAATGGAAAGAAGTGGTCTCTGCTTACTCCTCTGGGAAACAGGCGTGATTTAATGTATGTAAGTATGTATGTTACTTGTTTATAATTCAACCTGGTCAAAATACTTTTTAAAATGTATACGCGCCTGAAGTAATTCGATCCCTTTTAACCCATTTCAACACATTCACATTTAAAATTAACGATAACTAATTACGTGGAGACCAAGCTTTGCGAGATTAAAACAATTATATTATATTCGTACCTACCGTTACGCGAGTAACGAACCGCAGTGCGGTCTAACAAATCGCCAGCCCTATACATGCGGTTACATTCCCACTTGAAATGCTTAATGTGGTAGAGTTCATGATTGACCAGATTGATTGCAATTCCGGTGTTCGAGGTGTGTTATCTATGCAATATATTTGCATAGCGGCTGCCTCTGGGCTGCTTTTTAGGGTTATGTAGCCAAAGGGTGCTAACTGCTAACGGGGTTCAAATCCCGGTAAGGGCAGATATTTGTGTGATGAACGCGATATGTGTTCCTGAGTCATGGATGTTTACTATGTTTTTATGTATACATTTCTCTATATAAGTATTTATATCGTTGTCTAGTACCCATAGTACAAGCCTAGAGCTTAATTTGGGACTAGGTAAATTGGTGTGAAATTGTCCCCTGATATTTATTTATTATTATTACTAAGAAATGCTGTCCTTCCGTCCGTCTGTCAGCGGGCTGTATCTCAAGTACAGTCATAAGTAGATAGTTGTAATTTTCACAATGTTTTCTAACGACTAATAAAAGAACAGCAAACGGGAAGTGTTTTTGGTCGATCTTAATATTATACGTTTGGAAGTAGTCCGACTCGCACTTGGTCCGTTTTTATAATATTCTCACTAAACTAATTACCGTTATTTCAACTCTTTGCTAAAACTGGTTCATGGTAATAATTTTAATAATAGGTACATAAACTCACGCCTTCATTCCCAAAGTGGGGTAGGTAGAGTTAAAGAATTACCAACAAGTCTTAAAACTTCTTGATAAATCTGTAACCACATTTTGCACAAGCAGGCTAAGATGTTTCCCAGTGTATTAGTGACAGGTGGCAAGCCCATCGCCTAATACTACTGCAAGCCTTTATTCCCTTAGTCGCCTCTTACGACATCCACGGGAAGACATGGAGTGGTACTATTCTAACCCGGCAACCAAAAAAAAAACTTTAGTCTATGGGACTCTGACAAGTAGGTTCAAAGTTAAGAGACACATTTAAATGATTGACACGTTATTATATTTATTTACCTCCAACCTTTTTTACGCCGGCTCCGTTTAAATTTTTAATGCCTTCTCATTATATTGGACCTCCCAAGCTTTGGATTGATACAATTCTGTATAATACTCGCAACACGGAATATACCGAATAACCGCATGTGGAGAAATAAAACGTGGGTCTAATTGGAGCCAATCATTTTACCCAACTAATTAAATGTAAATTTATTTGAGTGAATGATTTTTACGCTTGAGTTTTTATATTATTAGTTTACGGTTTAAACTGTAGGTATATTGCTGTTTTTCTTGTAACGATTACTTATTTAATGTTTCACTTCTGTCTTAAAACAGATAAAAGTGGATGTCTTGAGCCATTTAAAGTGTATAAATTGGAAAAAGAAAAAAAAAAAAACCGAGCACGTGACTTCTTTGAATTTTTAATTAAGTACCTATAGACAACGTTAAAAGAAATGCAAGAAGTCGATATTATTTCTACAAATTTAGTGCATTTTTTTTGTGAGTCTGCTTGTATCCATACTTATCCATATTACTTACAAAGCTTGGTAACTTGCCCTAATATTTCAAAACACCCTGTATTGGTCACTGGTAATACAGAATATGCAAAACAAAGTACCTTTAAGGTATCATTACTGTCTATCACAGGTGAACAAAACACTCGTCAACTCGAAATAAATATGAAGGGCCGAAGTGCCGACCCATCACTATTCATGCCGCGTAGAGGGTGACCCTTTTTTGTGATTGCTCGCTTCAGCCAAGAATGAGTGACCCCATTCACGAGACAAATTTCCGCATCAGTATTTAGTGAGTTTATTCCGCCTCGCCGGTTAGTTTGTCAAAGGCCTCCAGCGTAGGATTTTGGCAGGGAGTAATCAGGGAACTGAATTATATTGAGGAAGAGTAAAGTCTTATCTACTCAAATTTTACTACAAATTGTATGAATCTTCATACGCAAAATTTCGCATAACCTTTTGTTAAACACAACTTAATACGACAATTCTTTATACATTAAAAGTGTGCTCTTTTAAACATGGTGTTTTTACATGACATCGTATTGTTTTTAACTTAGCCGCCATTACACACACACACAATAATTATGATATCAATAATAAAAAAAATGTTTTACCGTGTATAACAAAACTCCTGATCTGTCAAATTGATATTATTTGAAAATTTAATTATAATTTTGACTTATATTACAGGTACAGTTTTTTCGATGTCTTAGTGTCCAATTATTTTATCAATGGTCAATAGAATGACATACTTAATTAAAAAATTTGAACGGAAATATGACACATTTGGTTCAGATTTAATAATTATCGTTAGATAAAAAAAAGTGCCCCTGGCAGACAAATTGTGCAGAGAATAAAGAACAAAATCTCTAGTCGACCAATCTATAAATACAGAACCAATAAATTTAAAATGAAAGCATACAATCTAGCCGATAAAGCAGAAACCGCTACTACTACCTCTGAGCACTCAGTTAAATTAACACAGTGATATGACGCGACGTCTTCGTAGAATATACATGGGAATCTCGGTGATAAATTGCATGAAATTTCAGAGGAATTGAAAGATTTATATCGTTGTGAAATGGCAATATACGATGACTAAGCGCGATCTCAAATTTTTATTTTGAGTTTAGTTTCATAGACGACACGACCGCCAAGTCGCCTGCCTATGAAGCTAGCGGTCCCGGGTTTGAGTCTTGGGTGTTTTCTATGTATTTGCCGTGTGGTTGCCGGCTTAGAATTGTGCCACTCCATGTCTTCCCGTGGAAGTCGTAAGAGGCGACTAAGGGAATAAAGGCTTGTAGTACTGTTAGGCGATGGGCTTGCTACCTGTCACTAATATACACCGTTAAACATCTTAGCCTAATTGTGCAAATTGTGGTAACAGAGTTATCAACAAGTTTTTAGAGTTTTTGGTAATTCTGTAGCTCTGCCTACCCCACTCTGGGAATGAAGGCGTGAAGGTATGTATGTATGTATGTAAGTATGTATTTATCTGATAAGTAAGTTTGTTGTTGCCTAGTGCCCATAGTACAAGCCTAGAGCTTAGTTTGGGGCTAGGTAAATTTGTGTGAGATTGTCCCCCTTGATATTAATTTATTTATTTATAACAGTTATTATCAATACAACCTGTAGAATGAATAGACAGTAAGTTGGTAACTTTTTTTAGAATTCCTCACAAGTAACCATTCGTTTCTTTCTTTATCTACCTTAGTACCTACTCTATTACTATTTAAAAAAGTGTCCAGCCAATATAAAGTTTCTGGACGGAAACACCTTAAAATTCAAAATTACTTTTTTCCTAAAATTCATTTGCTCAAATTTTAATTTTTCCGAAAGCCATATTACGCTCATGTCATAAGTAGGTTAGGTTAGGTTAGGTTTGATTTATTATGGGGGACTTCAATGCGAAGAGCTCGGCATGGGGTTCCCCCATCACGGACCCGAGAGGGGTGGCCCTCGAGGACTGGGTGGCGGCAATGGGGCTTGAGGTTCTCAACCGGGGCGACGCCTACACGTGTGTGCGGCGAAATGGGGGGTCGATCGTGGACGTTTCGTTCGCGACCCCTGCTATTGCCGCACGAATCACGGACTGGCGCGTCCTGGAGGAGGTAGAGACCCTCTCCGACCATTTATACATTCGGATGAGGGTCACCTCGCTGAGGGCACCGCCACTCAGCCCAAGAGGGCGGAGTGGGAGAGGAGGAGGAGGGGCTTTCCCGAGATGGACCCTGGCCCGCCTCGACCGGGGAATGGCGCAGGAGGCGGCCATGGTGGAGGCGTGGTGTGCGCCCCCCCCGGTCACTCTGGGAGTTGAGGAGCGGGCAGCCCGTTTTCGCGTCGCACTAAGGACGGTGTGCGATGCGGCTATGCCAAGGGCCCGAAGGCTGCCCGCTAAAAGACAGGTGTACTGGTGGTCGCAGGAGATTGCTGCCCTGCGAACCACCAGTAACGCCGCCCGCCGTGCCTACACCCACTGCAGGCGGAGGCGACACCTGCCGGAGGAGGAAGAGCATCTCCACACAGAGCTGACGTCAGCGAAGGACGCGCTCTCTGTGGAGATAGCCCGCAGGAAGGACGAGGCGCGTGAGGAGTTCATGGCCACGCTGGATAGGGAGCCTTGGGGGCGGCCTTACCGAATCGTGCGCAACAAAATGCGTTGCGCACCCCCCATGGACTCCCTTGAGCCAGAACTCCTCACGAGGATCGTGGAGGGACTCTTCCCGGCCACGCCGGCTTTTCAGCCGCCCGGCATCGTGGGCCCCACGGTTGAGGAGGTCGATCAGGTTGATCCCCCTCCCGTGACGGTCGACGAAATGGAGAGTGTTGTCGATCGTCTCCGGTCCTGCAGGAAAGCGCCAGGACCGGATGGGGTACCGGGGAGAGTCCTCCACATTGTGGCGGAGCACCTCGGGGACCGCGTGCGGACCCTCTTCGATGATTGCATCAAGGAGGGGCGCTTCCCGAGGTGCTGGAAGGAGGGGCGCCTCGTCCTTCTTCGGAAGGAAGGAAGGCCAGTGGATACCCCTGCCGGTCACCGTCCCATCGTCCTCCTAGATGAGACGGGCAAGATGCTCGAGCGTATCTTGTCCCGTCGCATCGTCAAACATCTGGAGGACGTTGGGCCTAACATCTCGGACCGGCAGTACGGGTTCCGTGAGGGACGGTCCACTATGGACGCGTTATCGTCCCTCCGGAACTTCTGTGGGTACGCGGAGGAGAGGGGTGAGGGAGTCGTGGCGGTGTCGTTAGATATCGCCAACGCATTTGGCTCCCTGCCCTTCCCGGTCATCATAGAGGCCCTCCGCTACCACAGGGTGCCCGGGTATCTGCGGCGGATTGTAGAGCACTACCTGACCGACAGGGTAGTGCTCTACGATCGTGGAGGTCTGCGGATCGCCCACCCGATGTCGTGCGGTGTTCCCCAGGGGTCCGTGTTAGGCCCCCTGCTGTGGAACATCGGCTACGACTGGGTGATCCGCGGAGCGCTCCTTCCCCGCATGGCCACCATTTGCTATGCCGACGATACCATGGTGACCGTGCGGGGACGTGAGCTGGAGGAGGCCCTCCGAAGGGCGGCGGTGGCGGCAGACCTGGTTGTCGGCCGCATCCGACAACTGGGTCTGGAGGTGTCCCTCCCGAAGACAGACGCTATTGTCTTCGGGGGGAGGAGATGGCGTCCTCGTAGCGGAACGACCATCTCTGTAGCTGGGGAAGCGGTCCAGGTCAAGGCCAACGTCAAGTACCTTGGTCTTGTCCTGGATCAAAAGTGGGACTTTGGGGAGCATTTTCGGCAACTCGCTCCCCGGGTGGTGGGCGCTGCATTGGCCCTCGGCCGACTACTGCCGAACGTTGGAGGGCCCAGGGCACCATGCAGGCGCCTTTTTGCCGGTGTTGTGCGCAGCATGGCGCTCTACGGAGCACCAATATGGGCCGACCAACTATCGGCCCGAAACAAGGCTCTCTTGCGGAGGCCTCAGAGGGTCGTGGCCCTCCGCATTGTGAGGGCCTACGTTACGGTGGCTCATGCGGCCGCATGCGTCTTGGCCTGCACCCCGCCGTGGGAGCTGGATGCTCAAGTGCAGGCCGAGACGTACCAAAGGAGGGCAGAGTCGAGGGCCCGAGGTGAGCGTCCGGACTCTGAGGTGGTCGATGAGACTCGGCTGATGGTCGAGAGAAGGATGAGGGACCGGTGGAAAAGTGACCTGGGGGATTCCCCCTATGGAACCCACACCATGGGGGCACTCCTCCCGTCGCTTGACCACTGGGTCGAGAGGGCGCACGGTACGCTGACGTACCGGCTTGTGCAGGTACTGACCGGACATGGGTGCTTCGGCCACTACCTGCACAAGATAAAGAGGGAGCCGAGTCCGATCTGCCACGAGTGCGGCGATCCGGATGACACGGCCCAGCACACCCTCCAGGTGTGCACTCGCTGGGATCCGGAGCGCCGCGCTATGGTCGCGGTGATCGGTGTCTCCGATCTCTCGCTGCGCAGCGTGGTCTCGGCCATGCTGGACAGCGACAGATCGTGGAAGGCGGTATCCTCCTTCTGTGAGAGTGTCATCTCACAGAAGGAGGTGGCGGAGCGGGAGCGCGAAGACGATGTCGACGCACACCCGCTCCGGCGCAGACGAAGGGGGCGAAGGCGCGTGCAGTACGCTGCTAGCCTGAACCCCTTGTAGGACCAGTGGGTTAGGGGCCCACATTGCACGGTCCTACACACGTCTGGGGGAGGGGTCGCAGCGTTTACCGACCTCTCCCTCCTTTGGCGGCGGTACCCCGGCATGAGGCTGGGAAGGCTGGGGGGCACCCAATGGTTGCATCTTCGGGAGCCCATGGTGTCCCCGAAAACAGCAGCGGAGGTAAACGCCGGAGTGGTTTTAGACGGTAGGCTGCTCCCTCCACTCTCGCAGGAGAGTGGACGGGAGGAGAGAGTCCGTCATACCCCCCCTATAGCATGGCCAACCCTAGGCCGGGGGATGATGCGTAACGCATTTCCACTCCGAAAAAAAAAAAAAAAAAAAAAAAGGTTTGATTTATTAGCGATAGCAAAAAGTTAAGTCTTCTATAAAAAAATGCATTGGGAATTATGAGAATGCGGAATTTTGACTCGTCGGATTATGTAGTGTTGTACCCTTTCTGAACATTGATAATGTTGATAGCAGTAAATACAATGCTTCACTAATTTGTGGCGTGTCAAAGAATAGTTATAACAGCATTGGTTTACTCACCGGTACTTTTAATATTTAGAACATCATTGTTGTGCAATTTGTCAGGATTAACTTCTTCATGCCTAGTACTACAAGACTCCGCTATTTATCCGTCCGTCCGGTCTGTCCGTAGGTTTTGTACCTACCTAACCTAACCTAACCTAACCTAACCTAACCTAACCTAACCTAACCTAACCGTAATAGGTAGACAATTTAAATTTGAACAGACTGCGTATTTTTATTACCACTTAAGAAAAGCAAGAAGTAAAAATTAAGATTAAGGCGGTCCAAATTAAAGAATATGATAGTTTTTTATCTGTTCTTCTGTTAAAATGCGTATCCTTCTACTTACCTATAGAACACTTTCTTGGAAACGGTCCACGATCATCCCAAAAAATTAACTTTGGATGTATTTTATTTACTTCCCCAAAGAATTTTACAATGCGCCTTTACACTTTTGAATCTATGTGCGGAGTTTTAGGGATCGCTAAGCTTCAGAAAACCTTAGCTATAGGAGCGCGATAAAAAAAAAAAAAGTAGTAAATTTATTGCGCGCACTGCGATGAAAAAGTCGATGGATTGTTCATTCTCAACATGGATTTCGTACAAGTTGCTTGTCTTGCCCTCCTGCGGAGGAGTAGAAGGAAGCAAAAAATAAATCATAAATATTGGACACATCCTTTAACAGCTCAAAGATATATCAAAGGCTTTTTTTATTTGAAATACAATGATATTCGACTATATTCCAAGATGTTTTTACGCCCGGGGTGCGATTTTATAATCGCAGTGCGCACGGGGCCATGATACAACTCCGTATGATGCGATTCACTTTTGCGATAATCGCGTCGCGAGCCGTGTGGCGGCCAAATGTGACAAATCACAATTTTAAAATCGTAGCGATTTTTTTCTCGTTTATGCGCGCATTGACATATAAACCCATACGTTGCTTTTCTGCGACAAAATTATCGCACGGCCAAAAATCGTGGAGCGCGCTTAGCCTAAAGTGATGAAGAATGGTTTCCTTAATTTAAAAATCATTCATGTAGCTTCTCGTTTAAAGGTTAGACTCGACCTGCCATAGTAATCTTTCAAACAAGTGAAAACTAAATACGATCGCAATAAAAGTGATCATCTACTTTAACGTTAAATAATAATTCACGGATTCATGATTGATCGAGTTGATTTTAGAAACTAATGTGTGTCTTGAGATAATTCCTGAGATCTAAGAACTTCAGACTGGCGTATAGTTGGTTGCAAACGCCCAAACCTCTAAAGCAAAAAAAAAGAGATATAGCTTTCTTTCTGAAATTCCAAGACACCTTTCTCATAGGTAAAGGGTAACAAACACAAGTACGCGCTTAATGTCGAAAAGCGAAAACTACGAGTAGCTCATTTTGGACAGAACAGTCTGAAGTGAAAAAGATCCAATTAAAAAAAATGTCCAGAAAGGTGTGCCGTAAACAAACGATGACACGAGCATATTTCCAATTATACCCAAGCTCTGCTGGAGAAAGACAAAACATATCCTTTACAAAATCCAACGCCATGTATCTTTGACAAAGCTGTGAACACCGAACGCGTCGACCGTAGATACGCTAAACTCAAAAGAATACCTAACGAACCCCTTCGCCTCCGCGTATCGCCCACTTGCCCGCCGACCAAAACGCCGAAAGCAGTTGGCATTACGCCCGGACCCGCCCGTGCCATTACTAAATTCCCTAATATTTTAATATCGTGCATAATGCATTTCCATCTCAACTTTAAGCTCTCGCCGGACGAATTTTAATCCTGACAGCATGATCCGCAGCGTTTTCACGGTGAGCTCTCCTGAAAATGTTTTGTGACAAGTGGAATTTGTAATTATTGGGAAGTGGATTAAGTGAATTAAAAAGGACTGTGGAATAAACAGCGGCTAAGCTCATGACTGCGGCGAAACATAAGTGGGGAAAATAGGCCAAGTTCGTACAAACTTTGCACGTAAAATACCAAGAACCAGAAGGGTACTAAGCTTCAGGTTAGGGGCGATCTTAAGAATTAACGTATTGGTTAATATCAGGTTCGAGAACTTGGGCCCCCACACACACACACACACACACACACACACACACACACACACACACACACACACAAATACATCGATCCGTTACTTTGTTGCTATTTAAAACAACAAAAACAAAATACCATCAAACACATAGTTTCATATTTAAAATAATTATTAGTATGAATAATTTATAAATCCTCTTCCCTCGTTGTTCATCTAACTTCACTGTACTTTTAGATTTAATATTTTAAATTAAAGATTGGCGTATATTGCTCGAGCTGCTGCTTAATCAGAAAATATTTATTACACTCATTCCTGGATCAATGTAGGATGATTCACCAGCCATATTTCTAGATTTTACAAACGTAATATTCCTACGTATGATATATGAGAAGAAGCAATTAATCATATAAACTGCTTAACGTATTCTCTGAAAAGTCAATCAAGTGTAAAAACGTGTTTATTAGGAACTGTCACAGGAACGATCCTTAATTGATGCAGGTAAAGATAATTTTAATTTTCTACCGAACTTGGCGGATAACTACCAGTACTACCACGTTCCGATATTTAGTTAGTGGGTAAATTAAGGGTAAGCTCTATTTGTGGTACGGAAGCGGACAGGCGTGTCCCTCCCTCTACGCTTGCAGGCAAGCCTTTGACAACATTGTGTTTGTCTTACCTACTCCTTAATGGAGCTCGGTGCAACTGTGCAATTATATGGTGATCCAAGTAACCGATAGATGACAATAGTTACATAAAACTATAGTTAATATGTCTGATGCATAGTGAGAGGTCATAAAACACGAGTTTTATAATAAGATTATATTTATGAGTGTTTTAAAGCCCAATTATGTAGGTTATTTTTATGAACACATTATACATTCTAAGACAAAAATATAAAAGTACCTACTCTAAGATTCAGAACCCCAAGGCAAAATGTCTTGCATTGCTGCTAGTGTAACATATCGGAAGAAGATCTAAATTTGAAACTCATAACTTTATCATATACAGGATGTCCTAGAACTTGACTTTAACATTCCTTCCTTACCCGGCCAGAATATAGTTTTAACTTGTATTAAGGTTTTAATAATACTGGCAAAGCACACTACCTTGAGGTACACCTTTCACTCCCTTTGACTCCCTTTGGTAAAAATTGCTACAATTCGTAATTCTAAAACTTGTTTTCCAACCTTAATCACTATAATTCCAAAATATAAACGCATTTAAAAAAAAAAATACTTTCTATGTGACTGAAGCATATCTCGTTTTAAAAATTCAACAACTTTATTTTTTGAACTACAAAAAAATGGTCCATTCATAGTGCAGTTGTCTCAAAAGTTGGGGCACTTAATCAAGATTTCAAAATCGTGCAACAAGTACCTAATATAGGTAACTACCTCCACTACCTAAAATAGGTACAAAATAAAGTTAGAGAGAGAGAGAGAGAGAAGAAAGAAGAGACGGAGAGATGTATTACTATGACAAAACTCGCACTGTCCATGTGTTTTTTTTTTCAGTTCACCTGCTAAGCTATGATTCTGTCACAATATCAGGATACTCATTTATAAGTTTACATCAACTAGTTATTTATAAACAAGTCTTATGAAACCACCCGTTCCAGGAAAACACTCGTTCGGCCATCTTAACGCCCTTCGTTATCTGCCTACACTTTATTAGTTTGTTTATGTTCCTCCCCTTTTCCAATAAAGTTGTAACTAGTTTCGCGAGACAGAACTACACAAGCGGAAACGTGTGCTTGATATTTTATGCTATTGCGTACTTTGGGATTGGTTCCGTTAGTGCATTTTTAGGGTACGGTACGGTCAGCGGTATTCTCGGTCCACAACCTTTAGGGTGATATTCGTTTGCGCGTTCGACGCGTGATGACCTGGGGGCCGATTTTTGATTTTCGAGCCCTAGAAAGTTTCACTCGAAAGTGACAAAAAACAATGAAATGGTATTTTTGACTTGCGAGCGATAGAAAATATGAACACGAGTGGTCCGTGGGATTCGTTTTTAATTCTATCAATAGAAAGTATCATTTGACATCTTTCAAACCTGTTGGGTATGTATGCCGGGAAGTACACGAAGCATAAACAAACCTAGCACAATGCCATAGACATCCACAGACGAGAAAGCGTTTCATTTTTACTACATTTATAACCAGTCAAGAATTTGTAAAATAAGCGTAAAAAAATCTTATTCGCACTAAAATATTAAATTGCTTGTTATGATTTCATCTCTTGTTAGCTTCACACATTTATTCGCAATAAAAATATGAATAAAAAAAACCGGTAAAACATTGACTGCGTATGAAACAAGTTCCAACTTAACAATACTAATTAGGAGTGGTAGAGCCACACTGTATTCAACTGTTAGGTTGAGTACAGTATGAATGGGCCGGCTCGACCGGGGTAGTACCACCCTCCCACAGAATACCGGCGTGAAGTAGTAGTACCTCTGCTGCGTTTCGTCTGGTCAAGTGAGAGTGCCGGTGGCCCAATTCCCCCTCTCACCTTTCCCAAATCCCCCTTCCCCTTTCCCATCCCCTAACTTAATCAATTATGACAGTGGTTTTTCAAAATATAATACTCCAAGATAATGGAGTCCATTATCAACAGCCAGCTATTGGGGTATCTTGAGGAACACCAGCTACTTAGTGACCGACAGTACGGCTTTCGTCGAGGTCATTCGGCTGGTGATCTTCTTGTTTTCCTAACTCATCGCTGGGCACAGGCAATTGAGAGCAAGGGAGAGGCCCTGGCAGTGGGTCTGGATATAGCGAAAGCCTTCGATCGGGTTTGGCACAGGGCGCTTCTTTCAAAGCTTGATTCATACGGGCTTCCTGGGAATTTGTGCAAATGGGTTACTAGCTTCCTGGCCGAGCGGAGCATAACTGTCGTAGTCGACGGTGTCCGCTCTGACTCTAAGCCTGTGAATGCTGGTGTCCCACAAGGCTGTGTTTTATCCCCCACTTTGTTTCTTCTGCACATCAATGATTTGTTGCAGAATAGCAACCTTCATTGTTATGCGGATGACATTACGGGGGATGCACTTTATAACGGTCGTGCAAACATTTCTCGTGAGCAGGTCAATGAGAGTCGAAATGCACTTGTGTCTGAAGTCGAGACATTATTGGAGCAAGTCTCGAACTGGGGTCACCTTAACTTGGTCCAATTTAACCCTCAGAAGACACAAGTCTGCGCCTTTACCGCTAAAAAACAACCTTTTAGCCTTTCTCCTCGTTTTGAGGGTACTCCCCTTAATGCAGCGTCCAGTATTTGGATTCTTGGTGTTGATATATCGAGCAATGTTCAGTTCCGATGTCATCTGGAAGGTAAAGCTAAGTTAGCCTCAAAGAAGCTTGGTGTGCTCTGGAGAGCGGGGCGGTATTTCACGCCGGCTCATCGCCTTCAACTTTACAAGGCACAAATACTGCCTCACATGGAATATTGCTCCCATATTTGGGCCGGAGCACCCCAATATCAACTTCTTCCTCTTGACCAAATTCAGAACAGAGCTGCTCGATGTGTCAATAACCGGGGGCTTCTCAAAAATCTGGATCCACTGGCCCTGCGGAGGGATGTTGCTTCCCTCTGTGTCTTTTACCGCATCTATCACGGAGAGTGCTCTGAGGAATTGTTCGAATTGATACCAGCCGCTGGATTCCACCATCGTACAACTCGTACCAAACTATAATTTCATCAACACCATCTTGATAGTTGGAAATCCACTACCGCGCGTTTTTCAAGGGCCTTCGTCGAGGTCATTCGGCTGGTGATCTTCTTGTTTTCCTAACTCATCGCTGGGCACAGGCAATTGAGAGCAAGGGAGAGGCCCTGGCAGTGGGTCTGGATATAGCGAAAGCCTTCGATCGGGTTTGGCACAGGGCGCTTCTTTCAAAGCTTGATTCATACGGGCTTCCTGGGAATTTGTGCAAATGGGTTACTAGCTTCCTGGCCGAGCGGAGCATAACTGTCGTAGTCGACGGTGTCCGCTCTGACTCTAAGCCTGTGAATGCTGGTGTCCCACAAGGCTGTGTTTTATCCCCCACTTTGTTTCTTCTGCACATCAATGATTTGTTGCAGAATAGCAACCTTCATTGTTATGCGGATGACATTACGGGGGATGCACTTTATAACGGTCGTGCAAACATTTCTCGTGAGTCTCTGAGTGTCTTTTACCGCATCTATCACGGAGAGTGCTCTGAGGAATTGTTCGAATTGATACCAGCCGCTGGATTCCACCATCGTACAACTCGTACCAAACTATAATTTCATCAACACCATCTTGATAGTTGGAAATCCACTACCGCGCGTTTTTCAAGGGCCTTCCTGCCACGCACCTTATCTATGTGGAATCAGCTTTCGGCGTCTGTATTTCCGACCCAATACGACTTGGGAGCCTTTAAAAAACGAGCCTACTTTTTTCTCAAAGGCCGGCAGCGCACCTGCGATTCTTCTGGTGTTGCGGGTGTTTATGGGTCGCGATGATCACTTACCATCAGGTGGCTCGCTTGCTCGTCTGCCCCCTTTTTCAAATAAAAAAAAAAAATACTATTTAGTCAATCCCTCAGTTTTGAGTGAAAATCTCAAAAATATGGAATTTGGGACCATTCGAAAATAAATCGTGAAAGATTTTTGCATTCGAATATTTTTTACTGCTTGGTTTTGAAATCGAACATTCGAATGTCAAAAATCGGTCCCCTGGACGCTTTAGGATTAGCCAGCTGCGACACACAACCAAAATTGTCTTAAGTGGAGGACCGCGAATGTCCCTTAATGTACCACGAGCACAAACACTACAAAGCTATGGATTAAGTAACGTCAACATAACGTTACCGAAAAAATGTGTATGGCGATTGGAACAATATCCATGTCCAGTACATGCTTCTTTCAAGTCTAAAACTTGTAGGAGGACCTTGAGCAGGGTCCGTCCGAGTTGGTACCACCATCTTATGTATTAACCTACCGCCAAGCAGCAGTGTTTGCATTGTTGTGTTCCGGTTTGGGGATAAGACTAGCATAGAGGCATTCCATCTTAGTCCTCAGGGTTGGCAGTGCATTTGCAGTCTTGTGAATGCGAATGTCTATGGGTCACAGTTTCCACTTACCAGGTGGCCTGTGTACTCGTTTGCCTATCTATGACATAAAAAAAGAGAATATAATCTTCATACGAATAAATTGTCCTCACGTGTTATATGCATGGGCTTTTTTCTGTAAATGGCGACAAGATCTAAGCAATACTTAACAAAGATCCTCCGTGTTTGCACTCGTTAGTTTCGGCTCGATAAACAGACAATGACTTTGCAAAAAAAGTACAATAAAAGCAAGTCCCAAAATTATTTATTTGTAAACTTATTTTACCTTTAGCCGGTTTATTAACTGAGAAGGGCTTCTTAAAAAGTTAGGGTCGGTAAGAATTTACAAACTTGCCGTACTCTTTCCGGCTGTTTCGTGTTCAGAGATAATATGAAACACGCAATAAACGCGGAGTTGAAATCACGAGCGCTTTTTAATGCGAATTTATTACAACCTTGTCCAGTTTTTGGGGTTCTGTGGGTTAAAGTACATTACTATCTTCTATACATATTATAAAACGGTTTTTACCGCATAGAATATAGGCCCAACTTCATACTTAATAGGGATTTTTCATTAGATTATTTATTTATTTAAATTTATTTGATATAAAAAGTTACAAAACATTTAAAAAAATGTAACGTAAACCATGCAAGGTTTTTCTGCATACCTACCTCGAATCGAATACATCATAAATATTAAAGTATTTTCTGCAAGCTATTTAAATACGCACTGCCAGATCAAAAGTGCAGCAACCCAAAATACAACTGTATTTTAAAATAAACTTTAATACAAAGTCTATGAGCTTGAAACAAAACTAGCAATGATTTTGAGTTGATACTGTCTTGACCTATCAGAGTTCCGCGCCAATGTGCACCTTCTCAACAATTCGAGAATGGCGATGCGCATACGACGCAACACAGTAACAAGTTTCTTATCTAATCTATCCGATAAATTGCAATTCGATGCTGATAGATGTAATTTTACCCTTAAGGTCTTAAATTACCTACCATAATAATAAATTAGTTAAGTAGGTACCAAATAATATTGAAAACGTATAAAAAAAACAATCTAGGCCTTTCTACGAGTAGCCAACCAATAATAAACGTTAGAAAATTTTCAGATTGCAAATAAAGAAAATGCCTGAGGGTTTATTATGTCAACTTGTTTTCACGTATGCTGCTTAGACTTTAACCCTCTCCCCCTCTCTCCCCCCTATCCCCTCTTACTTCATTCATTCACGCGCAATAGCTAAAGTGTATTTGACATAATTATGTTCTGTCCCTATCTGCCATTATGATATTTGAATTTAACAGAAATGGACAAAAAATACTTTAACCAGGTTAAGGTGTTTTTATGAATAAAGGGATGTGTTTACTTAAGAGTAACGCATTTCCTCTCGGGATAAAATTACTTGCGCATTTATAGAATTAATTACAATAAATAAATAACTAAAAGTAAATCAGTTTTTAGACTTGTTGGTAATTTTGTAACTCAGCCTATCCCACTCTGGAAATGGAGGCGTGTGTATGTATGTATGGTTTTTTTCCTGTTTTGAAAGTTGTTTTAGTCGAATGCATAAGTGCATAGATGTAGTAGGGGAAAACGTTGAAAAATTGTAAATAAAGTTTTATTATATTCCTTTTATTTTTTGAATAACTAAACATTTTCGGACCGGCCTGAGTATTACTCGTAGACTTCGATATAAATACTTTTATATCTATATAAATTCTTATCTTAAATGTGTAGCTTTTTAGTTATTTTGCCGGGCGCTTTGGCTGACAACGAAGACCACAAGACATTGTTTAAAAAAAATAAAAACTCGGGATAAGCTTCGTTAGCAGTGTCACCACAGTTGAGTTTATAAATATGTATATAATATATTATAGTACCTTGTCACTTTAATCGCTGTGACAAATCATGTATGGTAATTTAAACATGACATTAAATAGACAAGGTACTAAAGTGTACACATATTTATGAACTCGACTGTAACAACCATTCTAACAGTAGTGAAGTTATAAATATTTGTATGGATAGGGACGTAAGGCACTTGTCCACCGCGGGTAAAAAAACGATTAGCTATTGACTATTTTCTCACTCAAGAGACGAACAAAAGATATAGATCCCGTATCAATAAAAGAGACGCATAGATTAATAGTTGATCGCTGGCTGTTCACACTGCCGGCGAGAACTGTCTCCAACTAGTGTCGAACAAAAGATTTAAATTCCGAGTTAATAAAATCGTCACCGTTGGGACTAGTGCTTATTTTGTAATAACCATCCATTCATCCATTCATCCATTTATCCATTAACCTACCGCCAAACAGCAGTGTTTCCATTGTTGTATTCCGGTTTGGGGATAAGACAGCCGGTGAAATGACTAGCATAGAGGCATTCCATCTTAGTCCTCAGGGTGCGAATGCGAATATCTATGGGTCACAGTTTCCACTTACCATCAGGTGGCCTGTGTGCTCGATTGCCTTACTATGGCATAAAAAAACATGAAAAAAAAGTGTTTATTTACATCAACAAAAAATTTATTTCCTTCTGCACGGAATCCTGCCCGATAGTCCCGGCTCGCGCTTGGCCGCTGTTTGTTATTCCCGCACTTGGCAGAGAGATAATAAATCCGCGGCCCACCTGCTTGTAAGGGGTTTTTTCCTTTACCTCGCAAGGTCCACGTCAAATTTCCTTAGTTGGAAAAGAATCTTGTATCAGTCGACTAAAGTCAAAAGTCACTTTGACAAAATGTCCTAGATTTAGGACGTTTGGCCTTACGAGGTTAAAAAAAATAACACGAGCGTTGCGTTAGCTCCTTTTTAAATAACAAAAGACACTTCCTCCATTAACCAGTGCAGCAAAGAATATGACGTCTACTTCGTTTCACTCGAATAGATTATCTCGAATGTAATATCCAACAAATAAAAAGGAGGTCATTTGCAACGTTAAAAGATGGCGGACGTGTAATTTGTTTTAGACTTTAATTTTTGGGTAATTAGGTGTTCAAAGTTCTTTTCTGATAATGATTTGTACTTTTTATGCCTTTGTGTCGCACAGTGATTGAAGACTTGGACTTATTTCGTGTGTCTGGCATCTTTCTTCTCGTTTCAAGTGGACTCGCAGTGGTGCAGAGGTTAAAACTATCTTGACCTCTGACCTACAATCACCGTACAACGTTGCCCCCAATCTTCCTAGAGAAGATTGGATTGCGTTTTATTGCTATATTGATTTATACTCATATAAACCTTGACACTGGCGAAATCACTTCACGTGGAAACGCCATATCCCTGCGGTAGTAGCTGTTCAAGTCGCCGCGGGGGCAAAAAAAAAAAAAAAACTTGACGAATATTTTTTATTACATACATACATAAACTCACGCCTTCATTCCCAGAGTGGGGTAGGCAGAGCTAAATGAATTACTAACAAGTCTTAAAACTTTTTGATAATTCTGTAACCACATTTTGCACAAGTAGGCTAAGATGTTTCCCAGTGTATTAGTGACAGGTGGCAAGCCCATCGCCTAACAGTACTGTAAGCCTTTATTCCCTTAGTCGCCTCTTACGACATCCACGGGAAGACATGGAGTGGCACTATTCTAACCCGGCAACCACACGGCGGCGGCGATTTTTTATTGTTTTATTTTATTAACTTAAGGCTTCTAAACTACAGGTAATAAATATTTGCCAGGAGTTCGTGTTCTCTACTCGGTTTTTTTTTTTGGCATGTTGTGTTGCCAACACGTTACGATAGGCTTTAATTACTTGACAGTTGACAGTCGGGTTAAAAACAATACACATGTCAAGAGCAATAATGGTCTTACCAAGTTAAATAGAGCTCAAGAACTACCTACATTTAGAATCATAATATTTTGGAGAATAAGTTTTTTATTTTAATTTTTGAATTTCAGACCCAAAGGTGGCCTTCGTCCAGCAGTGGGACACTGTATTAGGCTAATTATTAATCATAATAATAACTATTATTGAATTTATTTCGCTCTCGCCATGCTTGACCGGTTAATTTGAGCACTGAAATGTTTCCGAATCGCATTTACTATCCGAACGTGTGACCAAGTTTTTATTACGTCGTAGTCAAACTCCTAATTCTCATGGCATTTGAGGAAAATAAAATTGCGGGCGATATAATACTAAATTTTATTTTCATTTGTCATTTACTACAATTAGCGCCTATTTAAATTAAATTGGTTTTTGAAGATATTCCAAAAATGAAAATCCTTATTGCATCATATTTGATATCATAATACGAACATAACGATACAGTCATCAGTACCAGCACACTCCAAATGTTTGGACGCAGCCATTTGCTGCATCATTTCTTATTCGATTGCCGATGAGTAGAATACTCTCCCAGCTTCTGTATTCCCGGAATCGTCTTACCTTAGTGTTTTCAAGCAAGCTCTATGACTAAACGTCACAAATCCCGCTTACTACAAAGTGACCTGTATGTTTGTTTGCCAAAAAATACTGCTACAATTATCGCGTTTATTCTTCAAGCATAATGTAGTAATACAACTAATAAAAGTAAATAAACATCGATATGTCAATATTTCTTCACAGTTTTGTATTTGCCCTGAATATCATATTTGTGTTTGAATAACAACTTGACAACGAACAGATAAATGGGTTGATCTTTATTCTACACGGTAAAAACCTACTGCCTTTGGTAAATCATATTGTTAACGTTTCTATTAGCTCTTATTTACTTGACTGTAATGGCTGCTGAGTTAAAAACAATACGATAACATATCAAAGGCAATTATGGTTTTAGCTATTAGAATAGAGGGCCAGTTTTGTCACCGTTTTGAAAACTTTTATTTACTTGACAGTTATACAGGCCGAGTTTTTTTTAACATTTATTTAATTTATTTATTTTTACATACATTGCAATTTATATTGTAATATTAAATTGATGAATAAATAAACTAAACTTCATTAAACTATGTGTATTGACGACAATATCTGACGCTGACTTTAATGCCAGCATTACGCTGAGTTGGGACCATTTCGTGGCTACTTTCTTCTTGTATTTGTTAATCTGTTCTTTGTTATGCATGTAACGAATAAATTATTTCCTTTCTTTCTTTCTTTCTTTCAATATAAAAAATGCAGTCGGGCGTTTTCACTAAAAAGTGTACCCAATTAAGGACTGAAATTAAGGAACTTTAACTTTGTCAGTTTTGTGACGAAAATTAGCTATATATTGACGGCCGCAATGTATGGCTAATTTTCGTCACAAAACTGACAAAGTTAAAGTTCCTTAATTTCAGTCCTTAATTGGGTACACTTTTTAGTGAAAACGCCGAGTCGGGTTTATAAAGCAAATACTAATAATCTGAAATATATCTTAAATAAAAGCACATATAACGAATTTTAACGGAAAACTATCACTACTAAGAAGGCTTCATTGATTCCTAAGACACAGGCGACTACAGGGTTTACACCTAGTACTGCTAGTTATTTTTGAGGTTTTTGTGTACCTATTGACGGCTCCGGAACCCTACACTAGGCATGACATGCTCTTGCCCGGTTTTATTATAATGACGTTAGTCTTGATTGATAATCTCTACAGTTTCATGTTTACATTTTATCCTAACACTTGACTTCACGAACTGCGCAAAAATGTCTTGAGCTCTATTCATATTGACAAAGAGTTCAATTTGGTTTAAATATTCTATTAGAGGATTACAAATCAAATAATTGTTTTCCTGATACGATTGGTTTATAAGCTTAAGCTGATCCCGTATCTTGCATTCCTCGCTGCGTCAAAGTAAAGGAAGATACGATATTTAAAAATGAAAGGCTACTTCTTGTTATTTGCTGTCTTTCTGGCACTGGTGGTATTGACTGTCGCCTCACCTGCTATTAATGAGGGTAAATATATTTATCTATCCACCTATAAATATAAAATAATATTCAGTATTTGAGTGACATACAGACAAGGTATATCCTAAACCGCTGGAAATAGGAACTTGATATTTGATTAATATTTCATCATTTGGATTGACTTAACTGCGAAGCAACTATAACTGCGACAAGTAACTAAAATAAATTCGCCCGGTCTAGTTATGACGATATAAAACTAATTATCTGGACTTGTTATTTAATCAATAGTTAAACTAACTAATCGTTAAAAACCGTAACTAATGGTTAAATCTCTAGGAAATGTGTAAAATTTACGATTCCCCTTTCGAACTTTTAACAATTACTTGAGTTAACTACTGGTCAAACAACGGGCCCTAAGCTGACGTTTTTTTCTAATAGTAACTGTGGTACAGTCGGCGTTATAAGTAACTGCACACTTTTGTACCTTATCGCTTTAACACCTTTGACAGATTAGTGCAGCAGTTCAAACATGACGTTAAAATGACAAAGTACTAAACTGTTCAGCTATTAGTACTCAGCCTGGTAAGGTAATAGACGGTAACCCTTGGTTTAATCCAAACCTATGTACCACAAAGATTTAAATTGGTACTATTTGATAAAATGGTCCTTGTTCTAAGATAGCATTAGCAATTTTGCTAACTGGAGCACTCTTGTGATGGTTCATGGAATATGGCTCAGCAGATAGACGTCTACATACAAACATACAATCACACCTCTTTCCCGTAGGGGTAGGCAGAGACCACGTCCTCCCACTTGCTATGATCCAGACATCGCTCCCTCCACACTCATACGTCTCTTCATACACGTGCGTCGGTTTAGGGTCTCCTGACCTGGCCCTTCCTTAATACGTCCAGGCTTTTATATTTTTATGGCATAGGAAGGCAAACGAGCACACAGGCCACCTGATGGTTAGTGGAAACTGTGACCCATAGATACACAAAACTGCAAATGCACTGCCAACCCTGAGGAGGAATGCCTCTATGCTAGTAATTTCACCGGCTGTCTTATTCCCAAACCAGAACACAACAATGCAAACACTGCTGCTGGGCGGTAGGTTAATAGATAACATGGTGGTACCAACCTGGACGGACCCTGCACAAGGTCTTCCCACAAGTAATTTATGTGAACATTGTGATTATTATAGTACCATTTTTTAGGTGAAGCATATGAGCTACTGGAACGGTTCCGTCGCTCCAGCAAGTGCGATTTCAACGCCTGCGACAGTCTGTGCAGAAGGCTCTCGTTCCCAGGGGGCGCTTGCATCGGAGACAAATGTGACTGTGATAATTTTAAGTAAAGTGACGAGTTCTAAGCTTATGAGAGTTGTATTAGACGATAGCTTGTAAAAGTGTTAAATAGTGTATCTTTCGAAGTTACGTTGAATAATATAATGTTTAGCTCAGATATTTAATAATTAAAAAAAAAAAGACTTTATTTATTCATAACCTAAAAAGCGGCAATCCAGCTGCATTAACTGTAATTTACATTTATCACCTATTAATATCATGTTTACATATAGCACTATTATTAGGGGGGGTTTTTCTGCGTGATAGAATCAGAGATGATGATATCCGCAGTAGAACAAAGGTTACCGACATAGTCCGAAGAATAGCTAAAATTAATTAGCACTGGGCGGGGCACATCGCTCGCAGGACTAATGGCCGATGGGGTCCGCGGACCGGGAGACGAGCTGTAGGCAGGCCTCCAACAAGATGGAGTGACGACCTTGTAAGGATCGCGGGAACGCGGTGGATGCAAAAAGCACAAGACCTGTCTGAGTGGAGAGCCTTGGAGGAGGCCTATGTCATGCAGTGGACGTCTTTCGGCTGACATGATGATGATGATGATGACTATTATTAATACCTACATAATTGTTCGATGGAATTTGAAATGGCGACCTTAAAATTAACCAAGAAATCGCTGTATAGGTACAGATAAATATTACTTTTGTGTGTGTAAAATAAATAATTCAGTGTATTTCTTATCGGGAGACATAATGAAATAACTGGAGCCAGTTGATTATTTATTTTGGTCTTTAGTCTTTCATTTATATATCACTAAAACTGTAAACTTTTCATTTTATTCTTCACAATCTTACGTTTAGATTAAGCTGGGTAAGGTAAAGTTTGATTTATAAAAAATGATAAATTATCTGTTTTTTAATACGTTATGATTTGCGATAAATATAACCTTAAACACATTATGACAAAAAGTTATTTATGACAGATGATATAATGACACTCCATAATTAATGACTAAAAATAATAATTGGTAGACGATATACACCCCAGTTAACACGTTCGGCCTAGCAACGTCTTATAACGTTATTTTCATAAAATTATAATGAACACAACGTCTAATGACGTCTTAAGAAAATTTGGTTTTATTTGCACTACGTCGTATAACGCCACGAGCCCATATTATATTCCTAATAGCACATCCCTGCGCCGCAACACTTTAAAATGTTAAATGTCTAGAGCCGCATCGTATCAAGTTTTGGCGGTATTTTGTGAACGTCCTTTACTCACGCACACATACGTACATGCACAAACACAACGTTTGTATTTCATGCAAAAATGCTAACCACATATGGCACAACGTTATTTAACGTTGACGTCTTTCGACGTTTGTGTCGCATTTAAAATCATTCTAGGATAAATAGGTAGTAGAACGTGTATAAACGGACCTACAATTTGTATGGGCAAATATTGTGTCATATAGTGAGCACCTGTTTAGAGCGGTGGTGGGCCGAACGTGTTAAGACTCCAGAAAATTGCCAATTTATTGTGAAATACTGTAGGCACTGATTGTGTGCCTTTCCATATACCAAGAGAAGAAAATGAGTTTATCAAATGTATCTTTTCACTGAATTTAATTGCATCAAAAGCTGTTTTCTGTTGAAGTCGTATTGTTTTCATGTTATCTTAAGTATTAGTTACGTGACTTACGACTTAAACATAATGTAAGCACATTCGCCTGGTAAAGCCTGTTGATGAAATAAAAACTCTGCGAAGTGAAACGTCCTATTAAAAAGTGACAACATAAATAAATAAATATCAGGGGACAATGTCACACCAATTGACCTAGTCCCAATTTAAGCTCTAGGCTTGTATTATGGGTACTAAACAACGATATAAATACTTATATAGAGAAATATATACTTAAATACATAGTAAACATCCATGACTCAGGAACAAATATTCGCGCTCATCACACAAATATCTGCCGTTACCGGGATTTAAAGATAAAGATAAAGATAAAGACATTTATTCAGTAAGTAGGCTAGCTTCGTAGGCAGGGTCACTACCAACTAGGCCAATGCGTCATGAAAAGGAATAACTCCTCCCGAGGTTGCTACTTTAGTTTTCTAGGATTAAAAAGGTAAAACAAAAACAAAACTTGAAAAATCCATTATTTATGGGTTACAAATGATTCACTACATGTATTTATCAATATTTTATCTACCGTTTGTGTATTTAAATAACACAACACAGTCAGGATATGTTTAAGTTCTCTAATGTTTTACCAAATAATCATTTGGCAAAGAATATCGACGGTGGAAAGGCAAAATCACTGAAGCGACATTTTTTGTGAAATTGAGTTATTATACTCGTTGAAATCAGCTTTTTTTTCTGCGTCGTTTGAACTGGGTCTCGCGACGAACAGACGACTTTGATGGCGCTTAAGGTAATCGGAAAATGGACCTCAGTTTTAAAAAGTGTTATTTATGCGACAAACAATTTCAATAAAATATAACCAATATCACTTAACTCGCCACTTTTTTATGTACGTACCCGCTTAAGGTAGTTTTAAAAACACTTATTTTGTAAATAATGGCATTATAGGGTTTCTTCCAAATACATAATTTGACTATTTTTTAGCAATATTCGTCGCATCAAGGTTTCTTCCAGGAACTTTCTAATGGTAATTTTGGTGAAGCGACATATATTTCAAATACCGTCTTTTATTTGGAAATGACGTTAGTTCTGTTCGGAAGCTATCAAAGTTTTGAACAACACGTGTAAAGAACATATAGCTATATGTTCGATAAAAAAAAGTTATGATTTTTTTTCCTTAAAAAAAAACTTTAAAACGTTCTCCTGTAAAATTCGCAAAATGTCGCTTCAGTGATTCTGCCTTTCCACCGTCGATATCATTTTACAAACTTTCATTTTGCAAACAGGCTTCCCGCCGTATTTTCTCCTATTTTTTATGGTCAAAAGTCTAACTCAATCTAATCTATTTAATAAGCCTATGCAACTAATGTAATTTGCGAAATTGAAAGTTTGTAAAACGATAGTATAGTTTGTCAAATGATGTTTTGGTCAAAAGTCGGGATACCATATAGGGTAAAGTCACCAGGTGGTCAGCCAGACACCAGTAGTCGACCTCATATGAGTTTGAAGGGTGGGAAATATTTCGTACTCTTCCCACTCATACAAAGCATAGGCAGAGGGCGACTATATGTCTCTGGCTGACCACTGGTGACCATACCCTATTGTTAAATTTCCTTGTTAAATGGATATGTTACTTTAGCATTTCATACAACCCTGAGAAGAACAGTATTTGTAGCAATTATCGCTGCATAGGCATTTATTTTCGTTGCAAATGCCTGTCTTAAACTCGTACTCCTTGCACAATGTCATACAGGTACTGCTAACGCATACTAAAGCACGACGGAATCGTTTTGAGGTCTCCAACCGTTTAGCTGAAAAAAAAATGTAACTCGGTACTAATTTTTTTTTTTATCGCATAGGAAGGCAAACGAGCACACAAGCCACCTGATAATAAGTGGTAACTGTGACCCATAGACATTCGCATTCACAAGACTGCAAATGCAGTGCCAACCCTGAGGACTAAGATGGAATGCCTCTATGGTAGTCATTTCACCGGCTGTCTTATCCCCAAACCGGAACACAACAATGCAAAAACTACTGCTTGGCGGTAGGTTCTACAATGACAGTCTTAGGATGTAAGGATACCTAAGTTGATACAGTTATAAACATAGTGAGGTATGAATCTTGCTATAAATTAGAATTCGACGTTTGTTTTGCCTCACCCTGTATAATTTAATTTTGGATGCATGATTGAAGTCAACGTTTCTCATAGCAGTCATTTCGTTTATCAGGCTGTTTTAGAGTGGATCTGTCAATATGGTATCATTCTTATTGGCAATTATATTCCTGTCCGTGATAAAATATCGTATTATGGTGACCTTTATAGAATAGAATAACGTTTATTCACCAAACACATAGACACTGGGGTTTATCGCAGTGGTTAAAGCATCTGTCGCTCTTGCACTTACATATTGGCCAGAAAGTGATAGATGTATTATCACCACCAAAATAGTCAGAACGAGGATTAGCATAATTACTATATTTATAGCAAAGACAATAGATAGAGATATAATCTGCTTCAATATATTGTTATATTTACCTTGCCCCAACACCGGTGGTGAGTTGAGTTTCATAGCCGAAATAGCCAAGAAGTCTCCCACAATTGTCAATATAACAGCATAAAATAAGAAGTACTTCATTGCAAATTATTGTTCTTCGCTTTGGCGTGGTCAAACAGAGAATGGTTAATAAGAATCAATTAGGTAAGTTTTTCTATAAAACAGTGGCAAAACAAAATTTAATTCGCAATCTGAAAAAATGTTTTACACAAAATTGAACTCTGCTCTAAAAACATACATCTCTTTTTTTTATCTTAGTTGTTTTTGAATTAAGTGGCAAATATGGATAAATATTGTCTGTAAACATGATATGGGCAATCAGTCCTTACTTTTAATGATATAAACTGGTCGCAAACAATAACAGACTTCTGACAACAGTACTTCTCTATCTACATTTGTATTGTTTACTAAAATTCAGATGTCATTTGAATTTGGAAAAAATCTATAGTCCCATTTAAATATTTAATTCTTGTTGTGGTAAGATCCGTTGTTAGCAGTCCGTAATTATTATTGACATGTTTGTAAAGTTAAAAGTAAAAGCATTAATCACCCATTCCATGTTTATAAATTACGAGTATGTTTCCGCCTTGTCCACTTGAAATAGATACAAATGAAAAGAAAAACACTTAATATCTATGATTATAAATGTTTTGTGTATAAACATATTTGCGGATTCCGAATTTTGTAATGCAACTTTGTATTTAAGAACTTACCTAACTAATTCTTATTTTACGTTCTTCACTCGTTCACGGCGGTGAAGGAAAGGTAAATAATTAATAGTAAAGTAGGGACTTCTTGTTTTTAGCTGTATTTTTGATAATTGGGGGAAACTTCCTGACCATTGCGTCTATGAACTCAACTTACCACCAGTCTTAGCCAAGATAGGTACCTAAATATATAATTTAGGTATATTTTATGAAGTAGACGAATCTGTTGTATTTCCAATATATATAGTAATTTTACCAATCACTGCTAAAGTCTTCTTCTCTGCAAAAGTTAAGTTTGAGACAGGAATCTTACGTCAAAATGAAAGTCGAATAATTTGATTATCTAGCGAGATTCGTGCCTCAGCCTGTATCTAAGAATATGTGTACATCCTGTACCTATTAACTTAAGTTAACTTTCTTTCCCGAAACTATAGTTGTGGAATGCAATTAACGTTTAACGGATTCGAAACGTTAGGACGTTTCCGTCGTGCTGAACCATGCTATCCCAGACCATGTAAAGCATGATGCAATCAGTATAATTTGAATGCAAGCACTTGCTGCGAACACTAATGCCATTGCATTATCTGTGTAAATTTCTGCATTTATAAATATGGGCCTTATTGTAGTCTAGTTATATTCTATTCTATGAGGGTTGGCGGCATTTCTAGTGAGTGATTATAATATAATCACTCACTAGAAAAATGATAATAAAAAAACTAAAAAAGAAATGATATTATCATTTTAATAAAGAAATTGAAGGTATCTTGACTGAATTGTATTACTGAAACTTTCTCCGATTAAATACTCACAGATTTATTGTTATTTTTTAAATAAATCATTTGTAACCCATAAAATTTCCAATGCAGTACGCCTTACAATATTAAAACTAAACGCTTAAGCGGAGACAGTGCGGCGAGTGCAGCGAGGAAGTTCAAACGACTACAGAAGGTATCTTACACAAAACAGAAAGCACACTTTAATAGAATTTTCATAGAATCCAAATGTATTTACGGGTAACAAATATGTCTAAATTTTGTTATTCATTACTAGCTCAGCTACATCAAGAATCAGCCGTTAATGCCTGCATTCATCATATCAGCCTTTTGCAGTCCACTGCTGAACATAGGCCTCCCCCAAGGAGCGCCACATCGCACGATCGATGCATCCAGTCACTGCAGCTGTCCAGCAGGGTGCACCACGGGCAGGTGAGGTAGGCACTTGGGGCAGAAGATGTGCGTTTGCCAACAAAAGCTAACATTTATTTAAAGTTTCTGCCAAACAAATCGTAAGTGACATAATATCTACCTACTAGAGTCGTTGCAGCAGACTTTTTTGGTCGCCTTCTACTGTACGGGCTAGGAATAGCAAACGGAGCGGAGTTAAATACTTTTGCCCTTCCACTTCCACCACCACTCCACCTAATGGCTGTTTGCCGCTTTTCCAGTGTCACTGTTTTGGCGGGACGACCTAGGTAGTAAAATTATGGGGAGAGAGCCGGCCTGCTTCTATGAGCAGCAGGGTCACCGATTTTCAACCAGTTCCTGGCTATCTGTCGCGGTTTGAATTATTATTATAATTTTCAGACTATTCTATTGGCGATGACTATAAAAACTGGCCGATACTGCAATACAATAAAAAAATCGGGTAAATTCTGGATAAATAACCACTTACATCACAGACAGAATTTTGTCCATCTCTTTGCACTTGCTTAGTTCGCTCCGCTCGCTCACTCTTTTTTAGTGGAAGCATTTCGATGTACATTGCCGTTACGAGTTAAACTGTGTTTTTATGGAATATGCTTCAAAACCTTACCATGAGTCGAATACTCTGTCCTTTGCACTCTATAACAATATTGTAAAGGACAAAGCATTCGGCGTAGCAGGTATAGTAATTGTAACTCATGATAAGGGTGCTCTCAGTGGAAGGTAGGCATAACGTACTTCATATTTATGTATATTCATATTTATCTTCATTTTCTCGCGTCACACCTTTTACCATCTTAATTTGGTTGTCTCTACCCGTGTGGTTGCCGGGTTAGAACAGTACCACTCCATTTCTTCCCGTGGATGTCGTAAGAGGCGACTAAGGGAATAAAGGCTTGTAGTACTGTTAGGCGATCTTAGCCTATTTGTGCAAAATGTGGTTACAATTTTTTTACAGTTGTTGGTAATTCTGTAGCTCTGCCTACTCCACTCTGGGAATGAAGGCGTGAGTTTATACAAAATTTGTTCAAATAGGATGCAAAGAGAGAATCAGTGGAGCCGTTAGAGGGTCTCCGTACACCTATCAACTTTTTTTTTTTACTTAATTGTATATCTTGTATTCATAAAGCTGTGGCTCGGCTTGAGTGACTTCCGGGAGTCCCGGGTGATCCCGCCGCGGCTGCATAAAACCGATAATATTTAAACAACGCCCAACTTCGCACTCGAGGCAGACACTAGGCTCTATACGCGAACTCGGCTACAAACTTTAATAGACATTGCGGTTTCGTTTGGCATGATTGCTTTAGAGGGTGTTTATTTAGCTGCAGTTTTGTCGATCGCAAGATGGAACGAGAATTGCGTTGAGAAGTTGAAATAATGTGGTTTAAAAATAAAATGTCTTTAAGCAGTTTGTTCAATTAGTCAGTTGATTTAGCTAGAAAACCTACAGGGTGTTTTTTTAATAGGTGTACTTTATATTTGATTCGCTATTGTTAATCAATAACACATGTTCTGTTATTTTTACTCTAGCTTAAAAATATTAAAGATATTGCCCATTCAATCAATCCACTAACTTAACGATATTTATAGACCCTCTTGTGCAGAGAATTTACCGTTGAGGTTTTTAAAAAGTGATTTTTTTGTTTGACTTGGTGCCCACACGAGAACGAAAAATTGGATAATGTTAACTGATTTTTATTGTTGTAAAATTTGTGCACTGATAAAAAAATGAGGCTGTATATGGGAATTATTTAGCAAGCATGTGCTTGAAACTTTAAAATATTTGTTATAGTTACTTTAAGAAAAAATACCCAGCCCGTAAATCGAACCCAGCAATAATTGTCCAATTTTGCACTTTTTTTGGATTATTTTTATTTTGGGCACGAAACTCCAATAACATTTTTACCAATGCTACCAATTACAACAATAATACGATAACTATGTGTTCTTTTTCGGGAAAATACTCCTAAGCCCCTACTTCTTATAGTTTCCAGATTCCCCATACGGATTCCCCAAATGGTTCACCCTGTAGGTATAGCTCAACTACATGTCCAAACCGTCATTATTTATAATATCGTTTCTTAGCTGAAGTGCAAAACTATTTTACTCCAATTTTCTCGCTATTGCTAGGTCAGCTGAAAACCCCGCCTTCCACTAAAAGTATGCTGCATTGATACAAGTAAATAATTAGTACATCAACCTTATGCTAATGGTACACTAGAAAAAACCTTAGCAATTTTCATAAACAACATACCTATCGACGCCTACATTTAGTTTGAATCTCGGTATGCTAACCAAGGTTGGGTACCTAAAACAAACACACATAGTGTTCAATATGTAGAGACCGATATGAATGTAGATACGAGCATACTTAATATATTTAAATGACGTAATAGTTGAATAAGATCCCGTCTACGAAGTTTTATTGGCAGTATAAATATAAATGATAACGACAGTAGTACGAAAATAGACATGAAATGTATTCCCTAATGTAATAGTAATTAGAGTCAGCCATTGTTGATACAACAGATTTATCTTGATAATAAAACAAACAAGAAACACGACTCTAGTGAGGAAACATGAGTCGCGATCGCTATTACTTTCGAAGTATCTTTGTGATTACATATTTTAGCCTAGATAAAGCAATAGCTATTGCGATTGTACCTATAATCACGTAATGGAGCCTCTTAAGACGACGTAAAGGAATATTAGTAGATTGCGTGTCGTTTTCTCACGTAGTAAGTCGAAGCGAAATGAAGGGTTTATTAGGCATTTGTGTTCTGTTCACCGTTTTTGTTTATGGTGCTCCTGAGTTTTGGCCGTTGCGAAGTAAGTTACTATTTATGAAAGTCAATTTTTCACTATCTTTTGGTGATTGCTTTGTATAAGTATAACTTTAAGGTGCTGATAGACTTGCGCGTTAGCTAGAATGCTAGTATGATCATCGAGCGTACCGATTTGTTGTTCAGTTCCAACTGTTTGAAGCTCTTGTGATTGAAGACTGCTCAAGTCTATTAGCACCTTTAGGAGAAAAATCAATGAATCTTTTGTATTTTTTAAAATTAGTCAAACAAGGAACTCATACAGTACTCCCATGTCTGTCAGTCCATCTGTCTGTCCTCTGTTCGTTCTAAGTTAGTCAGTTTAAATGAGCATAGTCACGGCTACGAAACCTTACATTGGCATTTTATATCAAGGGATAAAAGTAATCACTACAACTGATACAGAATTTCACGTGCCCTAGATGCCAAGAAATATAGGTCATACTAATACCTACTCGAAGTCATTGATAGTTGGGCTTCCAATCCAACGTACAAAAATTAATTAATGTGTCATGCCTGACTCGAATATTAAAAATTAAAAATATGTACATTTTAAAGCAAGAGAGCAAAGTAAACGAATACAAAGGACTCGGGACGATTAAAATGACAGTTTTACACGTGTATCAAATGTGTTTTTATACGTTTGCGAAATAGTGTCAATGAAACGAAAATAAAACAGTAATTAAAAGATACAATTTTACGTAATTAGTGATCTAATAAAAAATCACAGTGCAATTTGAATAATCAAGGGTAGGTATATAAATGGAAAATAAACAACCCTAGTACCTGCGAAAAATTCAACTTTCCATATGATATGCGGCTACAAAAAGTACCACTTTTTGAGCAATTGAATTAAAGAAATCTTATAATGTGGACATTCCAAAGTTTTATACAGTTTTCCATCAACTTACAACTGCCTGCTGCTGGATATTCTACTTTTCTAATACGATACTTATTTTCATTCCCTTACCAGGTAATACCAGGATACCATGCGATGCCAGGAGTTGCCAAAGCTTCTGCGGTGACATTGGCCAGATAGGAGTTTGCGTCGGCGAATACTCTTGCGCGTGCGCAGGGCGACCTTACTTTTCAATGGGCTAATTTTTTTGTCTTCAAATAAAAAATAAAAAAAATAAAAAACTGGGCACCTTTTTCATTCATATTGCAAATAAATTACATACATACATACATAAACTCACGCCTTCATTCCCAGAGTGGGGTAGGCAGAGCTACAGAATTACCAACAACTTTAAAAACTTGTTGATAATTCTGTAACCATATTTTGCATTCTGTTGTTTTTTTTTAAAAGTGATATCTAACATTGTTGTCAGTCTAACAGCACAATAGTATTGTCAACGTTTTGATGGCTCTTATTTACTTGACAGTAATGGCGGGCGAGACAAGAACAAGGACTTAAAAGGTGAAAGACGATATTATAATTTATGCCGGCGTGAAAATAGGCCCTTATATTATACATACATACATAAACTCACGCCTTTGTTCCCAGAGTGGGGTAGGCAGAGCTAAAGAATTACCAACAAGTCTTAAAACTTCTTGATAACTCTGTAAACACATTTTGCACAAGTAGGCTAAGATGTTTCCCAGTGTATTAGTGACAGGTGGCAAGCCCATCGCCTAACAGTACTGCAAGCCTTTATTCCCTTAGTCGCCTCTTACGACATCCACGGGAAGACATGGAGTGGTACTATTCTAACACGGCAACCACACGGTTTATAAAACCGGTTCAATAATGTTTGACCAAAAAATTATTGACAAATGGTCATTTGACAAACAACGTTTCACCAAATGATCATTTGGCAAACGAGACATTTGACAAAAGTATCATCTTACAAAAACTCACTTAGCAATTGATAATTTAGCAATTAGTTTTCCTTTTTCTGGGCAGACAAAAAAAACAATCTCGAAGGCCAAGGCGGGAGTCGGTTATGCCCTGATTCGTCTTCCTCGTAAAATGTAAATTTAACTGTTGATCATTTGGAAAAGTAAGTCATTTGATTTCAATGACTTTTGGTTAAACAGCAGGATACCTATAAAACCCAAGGTGCACCGGTCTAAACGTACAACTTTGTCTTCCTCTACATTCATCAACCTCTTCTTGCACGTCGGTATTGGGTACTTTTGATTTGGCCCTTATTCAGTAGGTACATCGCGAATCTGACCACTCTGTGCACGTCTAGAGCGACCCCTACCGACATCTCCACTCATTCTCGCTCGCCATACCTCTTACATCCTTTCTAAATGACCAAACCATCTTAGCATACCATTTTTTGATATTTGTCACTACATCTTCTCTCAAGCCACATCGAGTAATTTACGGTATTAAAGTACATACATACATACATACCGTCACGCCTGTAATCCCAGAGCGGGGTAGGCAGAGCCACAGAATTACCTACGAGTTCAAAAAGTTGTTGATAATGCAGCAACCACACTTTGCACAAGCAGACCAAGATATTTACCAGCGTATTAGTGACAGGTTGCAAACCCATCGCCTAACAGTTCTACAAGCCTATATTCCCTTAGTCGCTTCTTACAACATCCACGGGAAGACATAGTGGCACTATTCTAAGTAAGTAAAGTACGTATTTATTATACATTGACTCATACATTAATGTTCGTCATACGAATTGATAACCTTTGTATGCACTTCTGTTTATACGATTAAAAGGAATATGATATTTTTAGACGTGCATTTATAAGTAAGTAGATAATTAACCATATCATGTGGATTTTCCCGACGCACGGACTTTTTGATGACAATTATGTTGTAGATTAAATTATCAAAGTTCATTTTGAATTTACTATTTTTTTCATTGAAATGCCATTTTAGCTGACCGTTTTGAGTTTGTTGACTGTATATGTATACAGTGTGCCCCTGACCTCGGGTTTTTAATACAACTATCGATTCTACTCGTTTAACTTAACTACTTTTGTTCTGCAAAATTGAAAAAAATCTTAAGTTTATATAACTAATTGATGTTAAATTCTAATTGTTAAATCAGTGTACCTACCTACATTTACTAAATCATGGCCATAAAATCACTATCTCATGGTACGGGGTCGTCATTTCCTTGGTACGAGAGCTAAAGTAAAATGGAGAATTGGATCGCGTACATTGAAAATTACATTTAAATTGTATGTTTTTTTTTAAGTTGGACATATTTTTAACAACTTACAGAACAAAAGAAAGTCAGTTTCAGGAGTAGAAACGATCCAAGGATTTAAAGCCCCAAGGAAGGAGGCACCCTGTATAAGTGAATGTATATTTTTATTTTGTTGTGCTAAAACGGCCTCTAAATATTTTTTACGCGATTTCAAAATACTTTGTCATTAATTATAATGTACTTATCATTCAAATTCAAATTATTTATTCCGCTTTTAACATAGCGGTAATTTCATACTTTGCTGGTATCTCATGCTGGATTGGGCTTCGCCTACTTGCGGTTTCTTAGTATATTAGGACTCCATTTACTCGTATATGGAATCTCAGCCTACCTATGGACTCTTTATATATATTATTTGATACAATAAATTGAGAAGGTACATATATATATAATAATGTACTACTCTCATTTGAAAGGCCGGCAACGCACCTGTGACTCCTCTGGTGCTGCAGGTGTCTATGGGTGACGGTAATCGCTTTCCATCAGGCGATCCGTCTGCTCGTTTGCCTCCTATACCATAAAAAAAAAAAAAAAAAAGTGACATATACCTACATATACCTACTACGTGCTGGCCTATTATTGTTAATTTAAATCACGAGATCATCGATAAATAATCACTTTCGACATATTATATCAATTGGCTTAACATAACCTATAGTTGACGACGACGCGGTAGCTTAGTCGGTAGTGACCCTGCCTACGAAGCTAGCGGTCCCGGGTTCGATCCCCGGTACGGGCAAATATTTGTGTGATGAGCGCGAGTATTTGTTCCTGAGTCGTGAGTGTTTTCTAAGTATTTATCTATTTAAGTTTCAAATTAAAATTCAAATCATTTATTCTGTAAGTAGGCCCTGTAGGCACTTTTACAAGTCTGAATCTACCATCTACCAGCGCTTCAAGAGACCATTGTTGAGAAGAAGCGCCGCAAGAAACTCAACAGTAAGCCATTTTTTTTAATAAATAACTTATTACAATACTAAACTTAAGCTATCTAATTTAAATGTCACAGGGATGTACAGGTCCCAGTGGTAATAATAATTAAATTAATAAAAATGTCAGGTTAAAATAATAATACAATTCCGGAGATGTAAAGAGTCTCCAAATGTCAAATTAAAATTAAATATAGGTAAGTAGGTAATTAAACAAAAAAAAAAAAACAACAAAAACAAGGGAGATGTAGAAAGTCTCCACGGTCAATTTTGGAGATGTAAAGAGTCTCCAGATGTCAAATTAAAATAATAAGCATACAAGGAGATGTATATAGTCTCCACGGTCATTAATAATTGTAATACAAATAATTCAGTCCCAAGCATTGTCATCATTCATATAATCTTTAATACTATAATACGCTTTAGAAATTAGTTGACGTTTAACGTAACTCTTAAATTCATTTACTGATAAATGAGTAACACTACTTGGGAGCTTATTATAGAACCTTATACAATTACCCATGAAAGAGTTTTTTATTTTGTGAAGCCGTGTAAAGGGCACTGCGAGCTTATGTTTATTTCTGGTATTAACATTATTTATGTCACAGTTCTTTCTAAAACTACCGATGTGTTTATGAACATGCATAATATTTTCATAAATATATTGACTGTATACGGTTAATATATTCGTTTCTTTGAACTTATCTCTAAGCGAATCTCTATGACCCATCTTGTAAACAGCACGAATAGCCCTCTTCTGTAGAATAAGTAAGTTTATCAACGCCTAGTATCCATAGTACAAACCTAGAGCTTAGTTTGGGGCTAAGTCAGTTTGTGTGGAATTGTCTGCTGATATTTATTTAGTTAGGTTACAAAAAACTTATTTAGTAGTAACTCTGACAACTGTCGCGAATCGAATACTTATAAGGTTTGTACTAGCTTAAATCAGCGTTGTAGTGGGTGACTTAGTTATTTATATTTCCTTAGATGTAGCGCATGTTACATAATTATTAGCTATCTATCTGGAAGACTAACACAACTTGCAGGCGACTTGTGTGCCGTTCGGTAATCCCCCCCTAACTAGTTTACAATGCGCCGCGTAACAAGTTTCCGGTCATACCAAGCACTTAGGGCTTGGCTTAAAGCTACGACATGTTGATTTAGATATCGATTAATTTGATGTATATATATATATATACCTTCACGCCTTCATTCCCAGAGTGGGGTAGGCAGAGCTACAGAATTACCAACAACTCTTACTATGTCTTCCCATGGATGTCGTAAGAGGCGACTAAGGGAATAAAGGCTTGTAGTACTGTTAGGCGATGGGCTTGCCACCTGTCAATAATACGCTGGTAAACATCGTAGCCAACTTGTGCAAAATGTGGTTACAGAGTTAATATGATGTAAAATTTAATAATTTTATTGGTTTTGTTTTAAGTTAGTTCTAACCTATCATTAAACCTACCTCTGCGTGATAGAATCAGAAATGATGATATCCGCAGGAGAATTAAGGTTACCGACATAGCCCGAAGAATAGCTAAACTGAAGTGGCAGTGGGTGGGGCACATTGCACGCAGGACTGATGGCCGATGGGGTCAGTAGGTTCTTGAGTGGCGTCCGCGGACCGGGACCCTTGTAAGGATCGCGGGAAAGCGTTGGATGCGAAAAGCACAAGACCGGTCTGAGTGGAGAGCCTTGGGGGAAGCCAGTGGACGTCTTTCGGCTGACATGATGATGATGATGATGATTAAACCTACCAAGCAGGAGTTGCTATTCAGTATTGTGTGGCAGTGTAATAAAACTATAATAAAAAGGCATTTTAAATCCCTTATTGATAAACGCACAATAAACCTTTTTTAGTAAAAGTATACGTCCCTTTCTATCAAATGGAAACATCGCAATGACAGATAAAGACAACATATATTTCAAGCTCACTTTAGCTATTGTGCGTTTATGAATACGACGGTTCATTATCAGTAGTTGAAACGATCAATGCATTTAAAGCCCCAAGATCAAAGGCTTTATGGATAAGATGGTGGTAGCGATCCGGACGGACCCTGCACAAGGTCCTACCACCCGCACTCGTCTCTGAGCATTCGACTCGCAAGCGAGAACGGTCACTGTAACTCATGGTAAGTGCGGCTGCCATTTTTAAAAACCTAGTAAGTCTCAAGAACTCAATTTTGCGATATTTGCATAAAACGCGCTTTCTGGCAAGTCCCTACCGGATGTAAAATCATTTAGAGGCCTATTTTACTCCGGTTCACATTTACAATTACCCCGAAACATAGTAATTGCACAAAAAAACGGGCTCGACCATTTCAAAACCTAGTATGTCACAAAACTATTTCAAAAACCTAGTATGTGACATGCACTTACTAGGTTTTGAAAAAACAGAGGCTTGAAAATCATCGGCTCACTAATTCTTTATTTGCATTTAATTTCAAATGCTAGTTTCGCACATAAAACATATAATATAGGAAATTATAAAAGATGTATATTACCTACATAACCATCTTAATCTAATTAACGAAGAAATTATCACTTCTTGAACAAATAAAGCAAAATTTTGTACGGCTGAGACAAAACATGTTTTTTCGCTCACTTTTAAAATTTCTTCAATGTCTCTTGTTGGGTTTATAAAAAGGTTAGCCGAGTGGTCTAGAAAGTATTACTTAGGAAATTAGGTATCTTGCTAGTCACCCTGCAGCCTGCTGGAATTTCATTCTAAATAAGTGTATACCCTAAAAAACATACCTGTGAAGTGTAGATCAGACCAGTTATTAACAACTTTGCCAAATTTCAACTTTTTAACTTTGTAGTTAGATAACTAGGGCTGAGATAAACTGCTGTGACATACAGACAGACACAAAAGGCTCACCATAGTGGTGCCTTTCTAACCATTTACGTACAGGACCGTACAAATGATGAGACAAGCTTATGTTGCCGACTGTACTTATTTGTATAGCGGGGATTTTGTTGTCACCTTGCAACTTATGTTGTATGTAGTTGTACGAGTATAAAATTATCTCCAGGAATAACCGATCTCTGGTAATTTGCTTAAGGCTTCGTGTTATTCAAACTGAAATGTACCTTATTGATAGAGCTTAAAGTGACAATCAGAATAAGGTATCTTGATGATGGGGTCACAGGCTATCACAATACTTGTAATATAAAAAGAACTGCAGATAGTGGCCGATGTTTAAAGTGCGAAATTCAAGATGAAGCTATATTTATTCGTGATTCTGATTTTTTCTGTTCTGCTTGCAATGGCCGGTAAGGATCGGATTTATAAACTTTACTTTTTCTCCACAAACTTATAATAGGTAGTTGTTTAAAAAAAAACGAATATGAAACTTATTATTTAAGATTACAGACGTAATTACTTAAAAAGCGGTATTTTTTAACGATTTCCACGATTAGTTAAATTGAGTTCCTTCTATTTCTCCAAAACATTTTACGCCGAATGTATAGTTTCGTCGAATTTTGTTTTCGCATATTTTTTCTCCAGCCTCAACTGTTTTTTTTTAATGTTTTGTGTAATCCTGGTAGGATGGAATAGGTTTGGGTTATTTTATAACTTTTGGAAAAAGTCAAAGGTACCACTCGTAACAATTATGCGAAATAATACATACAATTAGGAGAATTTATGATTATGCGTAAACAAGAGATCCAGTTAAAATTACCTTTCGATTAAATGCAAGGCGGAGTGAAATTGGTCGTTCCGATATGTCATAGACATAAATTATGTACATAACATGCGTTCACTTAAGCACTTATATTTATATGTTCCCTGAAAATATTGTAATTATAATTATCAGCAATTTGCTGGTTAGTCCGAAAGCTTGCTTGTTGTTGGATCTCTGAAACCGTATTATGAATAACAAATATCAGGAGACAGTCTCACACAAATTAACCTCGTCCCAAACTAAGCTCGAGGCTTGTACTATAGGTACTGGACAATGATGTAAATACTTATTTACGAGGACCTGTTTTCTAGTTAGATATTTTAATTATCGTTCTTGACATAGATACCTCGTCATGTTGTTCTCCTAGTCACTATTTTTAATTTAATGTTATTGTGCTTACATTTGTTATGATTTTAGAAGCGCTAGTAGATTCACTCCATATTACCGACACAAAGTGTAAAACCTCATGTAGCCAATGAATATTTGAAATTTTGATTTTTTTTTAATATAAAGAAATAAATACCAAATAGAACATAAATAGAAAACACCCAAAACTCAGAAAAAAATACTTGCATTGACCATATAAATATTTGCCCTGACCGGGACCGCTAACTTTGTAGGCAGGGTCACTTCCAACTAGGCTAACCGCATCGTCAAAGTTCCAGGCATGATCCAGGCAGTGAACGGGATGGGGATGACGAGATGGGGTGCTTTTATGATGTTCCTTGCTCTGCCTGAAACTTCCCAGTTTTCAACTCTTCATTACGTGTTATAGATGTTAAATAGTGTCATATCTCAAAGAATCTCAATGAAATGTCCCTCATATCTCGTTTAGACCCGATTCACCCATCTTAGAGTGAGTTGACAGATGCGTTAACTGCGCAACTTTGTGCAACGTCATTTTGACTGGTGAAGTGAGCCATCGTGGTTGTACTACTATGATAAAGAAACTAGCGGTTCATGTTCGATTCTCTGTCAGGGCAAATATTTGTGCGTGTGATTTTTTTTTATGTCTTTATTTAAATAAAATACTTAAGTATTTAAGGATTTTTTATCGTTGAGTACAGTCGGTGTCAAAAGAAACTGATCACTTAAATACCTTGTCGCTTTACTGTCTCATAAGCATTGTCAAACACGATTGTCAAATGAGTTATTGAGATAAAGTACAAAAGTAGCTTGAAGTGACCAGTTACTTTTGACGCCGACTGTACAAGTCTAGATCTTAGTTTGAGGTCAAGTTACGTGAGATTTCCTCGTAATATTATTTTTATTTTTATTTATTTATACTATACCTACCTTTATACTCATTAACGCGCAAATAGCTTCAGTATACTTTAAATATACTTTGGCCTGTTTTTTGTTACATTTAAATATGACCAAAAGTGACAAAACATACTTTAACTCAAATAGGTTTACCTACCTGTAGTGCATCTGTGAACAAGATGAAGAATGCTGTTATTCCGGATTACCTTTGTTTCGGCGTAATATATTTGCCAAATGTATCGTTTCCCAACTTTGTATTTGCCAACCCGCTTTGTTTTCTGTAAGCGTAAATATTTCAGGATTTTATAAAAACTAACCTAACCTAATCTATAGGGTTCTACACGATGGTACTGAAATATAGTCTGAAAATTTATGTAACAACTTGTTGATAACTCTGTTACCACAATTTGCACAATTAGGCTAAGATGTTTAACAGTGTATATTAGTGACAGGTTGCAAGCCCATCGCCTAACAGTACTACAAGCCTTTATCTTTATCTTAGCCTAATTGTGCAAATTGTGGTTACAGAGTTATCAACAAGTTTTTAGAGTTGTTGGTAATTCTGTAGCTCTGCCTACCCCACTAGGGAATGAAGGCGTGAAGGTATGTATGTATGTAATTTATGTAGCATTGGGTTGGCAAATGAAAAAGTTGACAAATTATACATTTGCCAAACGGCAGGCACCCATGTTCATTCCACATACGACATCAAATACGTGAATTGCGCAACTGCGTGCGACGTCATTTTGACCGTGATAGTTATAAGTGTGATCCATGAGACGCATTGAAACTCTTTCTTGCCTTTTTTATCTTTCTTTCTGTGGGTAAATTTAGTTTTCTTTCCTTCAGAGGCATGCCACCAATCTAGCTGCAACCGCTCGTGCACCAACATGGGCGCCCCCGACGGCTACTGCGTCTCATATATCTGCATCTGCGGCGACCCGGAATACTTATTTTGAATAAAATAAAAACGTGTAACCTTTATAAAGATGTCTTATTTCTGCTTTAGAACAACCGCATTTAGTTTTATAGTTGCATGGAAACATTTCAACGCAATTATAATAGCATTGCCGTTCATCATTGGTGGCTTTTGGTTTCGACTCATAATCATAATATACCGAGTTTATGCTTTTGTCTAATACCCAGGGTGAAGGAAATACCTCAGAACCCTGCACATAAGTGCATAAAAAGGGTAAATGCGCTAACGATCCTATAGGTTCGAAATGCATGCGAAAGAACCCATCTTTACAGAATAAGAAAGGATAAGACATGGCGCCAATTCCACAGCAAAGCAATCACATGTTTACACATTTTGATATAAATGAAATAAAATATTTTTATGATGCCTTGCTCAAACATGACCTGGGGGCCAATTTTTGACTTTCGAGCAGGGATCGTTACCGGTATTCTTACTACCGGTTTTAAATAAGGTATAACCGGTTATAATTGCATTTTGGTATTTATATCACTAAAGCTCTAATAAGCGGTATAATCAAAACCGGTATTGAAATGTTATAGCGGTTTCGACAATTGACAACATTACCTCTATTTGATACTTTACCAATAAACCCATTACCGGTAATACCTGTCAGTGTCCAAACAAGCAAGTTTTCTCATTTTGAATTATGACAATCAACGAAAAGATTACCATTCTGTCATATGATCGGTTTGTCTTTTTCTTTTCCGTCCGCGGCCCATTTTAGATATTTTTATATAAATACGAAATCTTTCTTTTTCGTGTGGCTTTTTGCTACTTTATTAAATTATTACAGAAAGGCGAATAAACAAATTGACAATTGACAATTTGAAATACGTCGCAAATCAATTTATTTGTTCAGTACTAGCAGACATTTCAACCAGTGTTAGCCAACAATGCTATTGAGTTATGTTACACCTATTTGTTGTTCTTCAGTCATAATGTCTACTTGACACCTTATCTATCAAGAGCAACGAATACCGATATTAAATAGAGGTAAAGAATACTGTAAATAGTGCATACATAGTGAAAAAGACAAAAGCGGAATGACAACATTACCTCTAACTCGAATATAGGTATTATTATTTTAGCGGTAATCGTTTGACAATTTATATACAGGTATTCAATTTCACCGGTTTTACAATCCCTGCTTTCGAGCGCTCGAAAGTTTCACTCGGAAGCGAGCAAAAACTATAAAACTGTATTTTTGAAATAACGCACGATAGAAAATTTTAAGACGAGTGGTTCACATCTGTTGTTATTAATTCTACCGCTCGTATTTCAGAAAACGGTTTCACAGATTTTGCTCACTTCCGAGTGAAACTTTCGAGCGCTCGAAAGTCAAAAATCGGCCCCCTGATTGATCAGGTTACCTAAAATGAAAACGGCGTCTGCATTGAATCAACAATTTGAGAGCTATAATGTTACAAACATGTTCATAGATACACAGATACCTTAGTCGCTTCTAACGACATCGACGCAAGATATGGAGTGGTACTATTCTTAACCCGGCAACCACGCGGGAGGCGACTAACGGAATAAAGGCTTGTAGTAAGTTAGGCATCGGGTTTGCTAACTAATATACAGGTAAACATCATAGCGTAATTGTGCAAAATGTGGTTAGAGAATAATCAACATTAGAGTTGTTGGTAATTCTTTATCTCTGCCTACTCCACTCTGGGAATGAAGGCGTGAAGATATGTATGTATATAGCCAGATACCTACGTTAAAATAGAAACACCCCTGTTTTTGCGTTGGGAAGAAATAATGTTGCAAAACAGTTAGGTACTAACTACATTAATTTATGTTACCAAACTCGTATATGTAACTTAGTCTTGATACTTAGGTTTAATTTATTTAAATAAAAGTCATGTTCATAGATGCTACGTGCATCGTACCTATATAATAATAATAATTATGTTTATTATCTGGGAATGCCCCTCAGGAAAGTACCGGGCAATATGATGTTATAGGTCAATTGTAGTAACGTTATTATTGTTAGCATAAATAAAGTTTAACGCTCAAGAAATAATTATCTTTGAACTTTTGTAGCAGTTAGCACGTTCACTGCTGCTGGAAGCGCATTTAAGCGTTCTTCTGTCTTTCACCAATTGTCTTGTTTAGTAAGAAAAATGGAGCCCTCATTTTTTAGCATAGAGAAAACGAACGAGCACACGGAAGCCTTGATGATAAGCAGGATCTCAGACACATAGCCATTTCCATTCTCAAGATTACAATCTCAAAAATGCAACCCTAAGACTGCAAATGCGTTGCCAATTGTTTTAGTAATTAAATTTATGAATGTCTTGTCCCTATCCCAGAACACAATAATGCGAACACTGCTGCATAATTTTACGTTAAAGGATATCATCTTTCTTTTTTTATAAATAAAATTCTCGTGTCACGGTGTTTGTAATTAAACTCCTCCGAAATGGCTCGACCGATTTTCGTGAAATGTGTGCATATCGGTTAGGTCTGCGAATCGGACAACATTTAATTTTCATCCCCCTAAATGTTAAGGGTCCACCCCTAAATTTTACATACATGGCAAAACAACGTTTGCCAGGTCAGCTAGTGTATTATAAAATTCCATAAAAGTCAGTCAATGATAATATCAGGCCAGTGGCCCTTTACAAGATACAGTGCGCGAACGTTATCGTCATCGAAAATGTCGAGTGATCATGTCAATTCCATACAATTTTTGTGAGTTATCGACAATCGCTTACGTTAGCGTTAATTCTCTTGCCCACGTAAGGCGACTTCGTAATTATTTTTTTACATAATACGGCAATTGAGATAAAGGTCTATTGCAAAGGAGATAAAATATTTTTTCCTTCGTTTTTATTACTGACAATTGAATTAGAAAATTGACTAAAGTATTTACAATATTCCATTAGCAAAAGTTGTTTTACTTATGGTAGGCCTTAGGAGGACAACTTTCTTTTAAATTCAACGGACAGATAATTAACCTGCGAGTTTAAGATGCCCTGTCAGAGCATATAAACAATATTGAATAGTGCGCATTTTCAATTAGGTAGCTTTATTCGTCAAGTGAGCTAGGAGTTCGAAGTTCCAACTCACGTTCACCTCTGAATAATAGATTACTCTCGAAGCAATGTGCACGAAATGGCACTTAGGTTACTCTCTTAATGGCATGAGGAGTAAAAATAATTACAATATTGAAAGTTCTGCACGACTACAGGGCCTCTATTCAACACGGTAAAAACATATCGTTTTTGACCTTTTATTCATTTGTCAACGTTGTTATAACCAAAGTCCGGACGACGGGAGCAAAAATGCACTTTTCACTAGTGCTTAATTAAATATCGACTATTCTTTCGAAAATTGAATCCGAAATTTATTGATATAAATTAATTAATTTATATTAGAATGTGTTAAAGAAAAAATTGGCGTTTCAAATTTAAAAATCTTAAATAATTTGATATCTGGAAAAGAAGTGGAACTGCCGTAGTACAGAAGTAATTCATAACCACTATGAATTATTTAAATTTGCCCCGATTACTACAGTAGATTTAGAACGGTCCTTTAGTTGGCTGAAATGGATTTTATCACCTAGGCGAAGGAGTTTAGAATCGGAAAATGTAGAAAAAATACTAATTGTTTATTACGAAAATTATATAAAATATAAAAAAAATACAAACAACTCATTTTAATTTTGTTTGCAACACCTATATTTTTTCTGAATTTCGTAACGGTGGACCAGTACATCGTGATTTATATCGACATTTTATGGACTTATAAAATGTGTGTCCTCGCACTATTGACACGTCAACACATAACGCACCTTCGGTAGAACAAGGGCACAATGTACTATATGATTATAGGGGCTATTGTGCCCTTGTCCTACCGAAGGTGCGATAATTTCTCCCGTCGTCCGGGCTTTGTTTATAACTCCTATTTACTTGACAGTAATGGCGGCCGGCGGGTTTTACCACCTAGAATAGAGGCCTACCTATTATTTTATCGATGAAAATGAAATGAAATGAAAATGAAAATAGTTTATTTCCTTTTTAAAAATCACAAATACTGATTAGTGGTTGGGACTTAGAATAGAGGCCTACCTATTATTTTATCGATACACCTTTTAACGAACCTATCACCACGCAGAATTTTCATTTCGTTGTAAGGCATGAGTTATTTTTTTTCTATAGTCAGTAGAATAGAATACAATAGTATGGTTAATTCGTCAATTCTTGAACAATTACAATTAAGATTTACATAAACAGACAGTACCTTTGCCTAAGCTAACTTACGTATTGAATGTGTAAGATATAGAAAACATTATGGTTTTAGCAGAAAATAGCGTTCGATGAAATGAATTTCTCAGAAATAATATAATCGATGATGTTAAATTCGATAAAATTATGGGTGGCGTGATACGCATGTCAATCCACCTTGATTTTGGTTTTTTCGTTCGTAGAACTTTCAATAAAATTAGAAAGTGAGTATGGTAGGTATGTATTTGTTGTCTTAGGATGGCGGTATTTAGATTAGATATGAATCTTTATTGTAAAACGACATAAAATAATACAACAGCCATAACACTATAACTGAAAAATAAAACTAAAATTAAATAAGACTAACTCTAAATATATAAATTAACTAAAACATTAAATCTAAGAATGGCCCCTGCGGCATTGTACCAAAGATGCTGGCAGGAGTTCCTCGCTGGATGGTTAAACTGATACGTTGAGCAAGGAAACTGCCAGCTCTTCGGTCTCCCGTGACGTCAATGAGCCTCTTCGAAATTTCTTTGAAGAGGCTTCGAGCGCTAGGACCCCACGGCCCAAGGATCTCGACGCCGGATGGAATAAACATATATTCTGGACCGAGACCACTATATTTTCCTAATTGATTGTATTTAGATTGTAGTTGTAGAAAATGAAAATGTACAGACAATTCACAGACCTCTCTTGCCATTAGGTGGTCTGTGTGCTCGTTCAACTTCTGAATGCCATGAAAAACATCTAATGTGACGTACATTCTCACGTTTTAATTTAATTTCTAACGTTACGTTTTGAGACTGCGTCGAGCGTTTGCCGGATGTACAGTGGTGTATTAAGTTTTCTAATAAACTAAAGTATTTTCTTGAAATCAGACGGTGCTTTTTTGTATTACAAACGAAAACACCACTTATAGGATATATCACATAGTTTTCTAACAATTGACTTTCGAGTTATCAACTTAACGGAAAAAAGTGTCCACCTTTTCCCGTTAAGCTGACTACTCAAAGGGTAACTGTTATCAAAGTTTGTTACGTATCTCACAAATTATGTTTTTACTTGCGCTACAAAAAAGCATAGTCCAATTCCATGGAAATTCGTTAGATTATCAGAAAACACAATAATAGTATTGAGGGCGCACTGGACGCTCGACGTTTGCTCGGTGGCGGTCTTAACGATAGATGAATTGTGTGAAAGATGATATTGGCTAGAAAGGGAGTGACCAAGATGACTAATAGAGAAGTATGAATGAACAATACATGTTGCGTCGACCCTAAATAAGTTGAGATAACAACAAGAAAATGATACTGATGATATTTTTTTATTTATTAAGCTATTGCATAGCTTCTATCGCGGGCCTTGAGCGCGGGGACCGAATCCAGAAATTCCGTAACGAAAAAACCTCACGCTCCCCACTCCGACGGGCAAGGAGGTGTGGCTTGAAGGCCGTGCATCGTCTAACGTCGTTTCCAGAGGGGGGACAGTCTCCTACATTGTGCTATGTTAAATATATAGCTACGCCATCTACACTTCTGAACAGTAAAAACACCGATTGTTATCATGAGTCTCCGATAGATGTCACTGCATGCATGTTATCATTACATATAAATCAATAAGAAATATCCTGCATTGAAAATAATCACAAAAAATACTTTTATTTTGAAATAATACTCCGAATAATCTAATTTTATTAGATCTGGCAGAGTGAAACATGATTTTTGGAATGGCAACCCTGCCTGCCTACCAGTCATTTAACATGGCCACGGTTGTATTTGATTTGTTTGACTGTGATTTTAATTGAATTGCATTCCGGTCTGCAAGTGCGATTCTGCCCTGGTTTTTAGGTGTTTTCGTTACCACAAACCTGACAAACCACAATACTTCAGTTCTGAGCTTGCTCCTCCGTTTGGGTATTGACTTACTTCGCGTGTGAAGTTAAATTTCTGCGATATGGACGCTTATTTTAATGTGCGACAGGGACGTTGTTTTTTAGTTTGTGTACTTTTGTATTATATTGTTGATACAATAATAATTACATATACAAATGTAATAATTTACAGCTGGTGTCAATCGGATAATCGGATTTTGTCCGGTAAGTTAACCTATGATGGGGATGAGGAAGTAAAAATAGCTACACAAAAATATTACCTACAACAAACGTAAACATTATAAAAATAGAAAATAAAGCTATAAAATAATACTTGTTGTCATTTCATTTCATTATACCCTCCCGCCCAATTAGTTAGGTATTTCCCAGTAACAAACTATTTTGTTCTCGTCTCGTCGTAATTCTTAAATTCAGAATAATATTAATCAATTCTAATTACGACAAGACGAGAGCAAAATAGTTTGTTACTGGAAAACCAAGCCAAGCCATAAAATTTTAAGAATACCTGTAGCTGGCTATACGTATATATATTAATGGTACTTGTTCAAAAATGTAGATGGCGCTTCAAATGAGTCTGCATGAATAACCCGTGAGAGGGCTCTCTTTTCCCAGTATATTACACTACTCTTTGGTCGTTTCAGTTCGGCAGTCTTCGACACGGCGTTGTGTGCGTTTGTACGACATGCAATAGCTTTACCGCGGCAGTCCCCGAGTGCCACACGTCTTTTTTATTTGTTTACTTAGAAAAATGCACGGTTTTTTATGAGAACCTGTATTATTTTGTCAAATGCATCGACTCGATACAAGAAAAATCTTCGTCTTAAATTGTCTAACGATAAACAAATCGGGAATAGCTAACAACAAACTACACTTGTAGATCCGTGGAAAAAAATAAGAAATCCCTGCAATTATTTGTGATTAGTGATTGGAAACAAATTTGTCAAGATCGCAAGTGGAAAGAAGTGGTCTCTGCCTACCCCTCTGGGAAACAGGCGTGATTTAATGTATACATGTATTGTCATTTGTTTTCTTTAACCACAACTTTGTAAACGATATCGAATTTCTAAGAAAATTAATAAAGCTAGGGACTTCACCGAGTCTCGCTCGCTTCAAGTTGCAACAAACTTAAACATGCATTAAACACTAATCAAAAACGTTTTATTACCACACACTAGATCATTAAATATTCACAGCTTATACATCTACGACCGCAAATGTAAATTTGTCGCGCCCATGCAGTTCTGTATAAATAAAGATGGACTTATGCTTTCAATGCAGTTCTCAGATGTTCAGTGCTTTGAAGACTTCCTTATATCTGTACAAGATGAAGGGTTATTTGCTTGTTTTTTTGATCATTGCAGCTTTCCTTGGAATGACTGGTAAGATTGTGAAATAATTATTTAGTGTAAGCCTACTTTTTAGTCACCTAAAGGTGCAACCGCACCGCTGCATAGCGGTGCGTATATTACGGTGCGTCAAAAACAACGCCATGTTGTTACTATGACTCCGTCTTTTGTTAACGCAACGACACCGTATTTTACGCAGCGGTGGAGTCGCACCTTAAAATTGTAGATATTTCAATTATTGTGATCATCACCGTTTCACTTTTTTTTATATATATTTGTCGAACAGAACAGACACATTTCAAACAAAGATTGTAAGTTAATAAGTTTTGCCCCGGTAGTATCACAAATACACAACGCTAAATTAAACAATTTTTCGAAAAATGCTTAAATGTATGAACTTGACATTAGCGTTCGACGCGAACGTCCGGCAGCCTACATCAATCCTTTTACGTTGTAGGATAACGTTCTTCGAATGCATCTTGTCCACGGCCACAAAGCTTAAAAATAGGCTCTGATGGAACAGGCAAATATTATTAAACACTGACTAAACAATTTATTTTTCTTTTATATGGTAGCCAATATAGATAAGCAGCAAACCTACCTATTTATAGCAATCAATGTTTTGGAAGTTACATGTGTAACATTCAACATTTTGGAACAAATATTTCTGGGGTGCTAGTGAAAAAGGATCTTCTGAAAATCAAGTGAAAAAGGCTTTACGGAGTAAAGGGTTTATATTACGAGTTAAGTTGACTTGTACCCTTTTGCACTAGGAATTCAGATTTTCTCGTGCTTATCACATACATATTTTGCCTTCTGATATCTCCACTTTACTTTACGATTCACGCTGTAGTTGGGATTCGTTAGTTTACTTAATAACTAAACAAAAAGCAAGCTTTTAACACGCTACTCATTTTTTGATATTATCGTCGTCGCTTATATTTATATTAAGAACATTAAAACACAAAAAATGCGATGGAAAAAATGATTTATTTTTTAACCAGTGACACTTGCGCCATTCATTGAGTGGTTACTAGAGGACATAGGAACGGACATATAACACATAACCCTCCTTTTGGGCTTCGCCGCAGTCGAGTAAATTGTAAATAACAAAATCTTGACACCTTTTTTTATATTTTTTTATTGTTTTCCTATTGCAGTAGCTGCATGCAGCAACTCCGATTGCAACAGCAATTGTCAAGCCTCAGGGCGCCACGGAGGGCAGTGTATCAGCGGTCAATGCTACTGCACCGGACAGACCGTCAGATTTTAGTTACATATCACGCTATTTTAGATTGTTTAATAAAGTTTTAGAAATGTGTTCAGTTTATTTATTTATCAATAAAAGCAGTGTTTTTACGGAGTTACTTTAAGAGCATTTCTAAAAAAGTTTGTACATTTCATTTACGACTTCGATTTGCAAAAAAAATTGCAGGTTGGTAGGGTGAATGAAGCTGAGCCTAAATAACATAGTCTCCCAAAATGTCCTCATACATTTGTATGAAACTTTCCTTTTTTGTTACTAACTTTCTTAGAAGGTTCATGGTAACAAAGATAAAACAATCAATCTTGCTTACAATTAACATTCCAAAAGCAATTTAAACAAAATACACTATATTAGAGCAAATTGTTTTTAATTTATAAGAGTATAGATGCCGTCTATTTTGTGCAAAAACAAAAAAAAAAAAAAAGAAAAAAAAATCTGGGACCTAAGTACCAAAGTTAAAATATGTCTAAAATAACGCTTTTTAAGAATACCAAGTAAAATTTTGCATAGTGGCCATTTTAGTGGATGAAAATATTCTCCTGTTTATGATAAACGTTATTAACTTGCAATTAGGCAATACGTACAAACTACTGCGGCTGAAATACGCGTATAAACCCTACCAGGATCCGTAAATACCTCATACCTTATAAGTAGTTATTAGTTACCCAACACCTGTATGATGTATATATTCACCATCATCATTCTCCTGTCGTTATCCCGACTTATTTAGGGTCGGCGCAACCTTTCTTTTTTTTCCATACTAAGATAAGATACGGATAAAGACATTTATTTAGTAAGTACTCGTCACTTTTACCCGTCAAGAATCTACCAGCGCTTCACAAGAGGAGACCACTGCTGAGAAGAAACGCCGAAAGAAACTCAGCAGTCAGTCATTTTTTAAATATATTTAATATTACAATGGTACTACTTAGCCTAGCATTGTATAAATCTATAAATAGTAAATTAAAAAATATATGAAATAAGCTGCGTAGTTTCTGCAGGAAAACACACCAAAATCTTAAGAGAGAGATAGAGAGAGATAAGGAAAAAAGAACACCCTACTTCTTTCTCTATTAGTCGTCATCGGTAGTCACTCCCTTTCTAGCAATAGTCTTTCACACAGTCCATCTATAGTTTCTTTATTTATACATTATGAAAGCAATAAATATTTAAGAATTGAAATGTGTGCTTATCAGTAAATCATATTAAAAATAACAGAAAACAGCTCGCGTACTCTCGAACTATCCAGTTTAAGTATTGTTTTAGTTTTAACAAGAACTAAATAATATTGCAAGTCCAGAATCAGTTGACTGTGCACTCAAGCCCCGCATAACTTACTTTCAAGTAATTGAAAACCGTCCAAGTTGGTTCAGGACTAGTTAGGGACTTGAACTTGAGTTCAGAGCTGAGACAAATATTGAACTGAATATAATTAAGGGAAAGAGTTGCCTGAAACATTGAATTTGAAGCAGACGTTGTTTCTGCTTGAAATATCCAGAAACCTATCGCTTGTGTGGTTTCCATTTCAATACAGTATTTTTTTTAATTCTCAGTGCTATTGCCTTATTTTTGCGGGTATTCCTAACAGTTCTATATAACTGACACATCATCAACTCATGTTAGCCGATCGCTGGGAATACCGCAAAGTAAAAATTAAAAAGGTCTCCTCCGGTCGCATCCAGTTTCTTGATACGTCTTAAAAATATACAGTGTGTGTTATAAACTTATAACTAACAATAGTTTTGAGTACTATATAATTACTCTTGATAATTATAGCGTTATGCAAATCTGTCCTGTCCAGCGCATCGGGCTCCTAACTATCTATCGTTCACTCACCTTCGATCTTTCTAGTGATCATCAACTGTCTAGGTTATCAATGTTTTTATTTATACAACATATTATGTTGTATAGATGTCATAAAAACATGTCTGTAGGTAAAACATAAAAAAAACACAAACGTAGACTTCATCCTTTAAAATCCCTCGAACTAAAGTTTGTTTTTTTTTGACAGCTACACGATTTTAGCGGCGCTTCACCATCCTCTTAAGTAAAAACGACGTCGAGGGTGGTACACGCTTACCCAAAAAAAAAACCTATTCACTCTTGCCTTGAAAACACTTAGGTTATACGATTCTGGGAATACAGACGCGTCGAGAGCATTCCACGTGGCAGTGCGAATGGAGAATGACGCAGTAAACCGCTTCGTCCGAAATTCGAGTATAGTATATGTATGTATGTATGAATGTATGTAAAAACTTCATTGTACAAAAAACAGAAATTCAAATACAATATGTACATGATTGGTATGTACAAAGGCGAACTTATACATTTAAGGGATCTGTTCCTGCTAACCTTTGGGTGATTGAGCAAAATAAATAAAATAATGTATCTGTAATCTATATGCGGATGGAAGACCTTCTAGCATCTGGATAACTGATGGGAGAAACTGGATGGTGGGATGAGATCATTTGTAGTATTGGCACGCTAACCATAATAGACCTTATTATAACCATAGACAAGCAACTTTACGCGGATGTTCCAAACTTTGAAGATTCCTTTTTTTTATGGCATATGAAGGCAAACGAGCACACAGGCCACCTGATTGTAAGGGGAAACTGTGACCCATAGACATTCGCATTCACAAGACCGCAATCCTAAGACTGCAAATGCGTTGCCAACCCTGAGGACTAAGATGGAATGCCTCTATATGCTAGTCATTTCACCGGCTGTCTTATCCCGAAACCGGAACACAACAATGCAAACACTGCTGCTTGGCGGTAGGTTAATGAATAAGATGGTGGTACCAACCCGGACTGACCCTGCACAAGGTCCTCCCACAAGTAACCTATCGATGTGGCCATAATATTCAAGAACTATACGTAGGCATGCGATGAAAAGTCTAGTTTGGCTTAAGCCTATTTGTAAATACCGAAACCGTTACGTTACTATTATCTTTAATATCGATATTAAATCGTTTTACCAAGAAACATTCTTATGTAAAACTCTTGTCTCTCGTAACGCACTGACGTAAGATTACCTCCCTAAATAATTTACGTAGCTTCGAATTAAATTGACGTGATGAAGCGGACGCTCTACCCTTTAAGGGGCTTGTTACAACACCTGTGTTGAGTAAATTATGTAAATATTTTTTTACGCCGTCCCTTGCGACCTATGGAGCGGGGTTATTCCATAACTCGCTATCATTGAGTTTGAAGTCGGATTCGAAGATAAGCCTTGCAAAACGCTAACGTAAACGATTTACGAAAAACTGATAAGGTGTAAAGGATTGTAGTACGATTGACGATTTGTTGCATACGTTTTGTCAGTTTCTTTAAATAAAAAAAATAAAAAAATAAAGGAGACAGTCATCATCATCATGTCAGCTGAAAGACGTCCACTGCTGGATTGGCGTCCCCCAAGGCTCTCCACTCAGACCGGTCTTGTGCTTTTCGCATCCACCGCTTTCCCGCAATATTTACAAGGTTGTCACTCCATCTTGTCGGAGACAGTAAATTACACAAAATAATATTTTACTTGTATTCTTCAGTCTGTTTCAATAGTTTGTACGAGCATTAGAGAATCTAAAGAATTTTCGTCTTTGCTTTCGTGTAGATAATGTGGCGAGTTCCGAAGTCTTCGTACTTTATTATAAAAATCGCAGCTATACGTTAAGTGGTTGGCTTTGTGTGTATGAGAGGTGAATACGTCGACTACAAATCTCATGTCAACTTTAATCTTCGCTACATCTCTATACTAAACACGTCTTCAATCGCATTAACAACGACGGAGTACTTTCACATTAATAATGTAAAAGATAAAACCCCTTGATATAATAACAATCCCTTCTTTGAGAGCTGATATCTCTAACTCCTCTATTATGTCTACGCAATAAGAGCGAAAAAGACGTCGATCGGCTTGGCCAACGCGAAACGACGTCTATCGAGTGGAAAAATTTCGCATCCGTACGACGCTATTTGCAGCCAACCACAAGCACTCGCAATCTTACATCCCCGGCCGATTGGCGCCGGTGAGGGCTCAACAGTTCCGACCACAGCTGGGTGAATATTTGAAGATGTACATATTACGCGGCGATTCGTAAAGAACTATTTAAAATTGTATTAATCTAAACAATCATGGTTTTTATACAATTTATAACTATGGTTTTATAGAATAATGTATATAAAATATAGTAATTGTAAATAGAAATATGATTAATTCATATATAAAGTCGTCAAATCTCACTACCAGTCGTGTCCCAAATCCCAAATCTGAATAGTCTATGTTAAAAATAATACGGTTTTATGCTGAAGATTGTATGTTTATGCAATTATTTGTATAATATATTAGTGGTTTTAGAAAACGTTACAATTACACGGCTTAAAGAACACTTTCAAGTAATTTTTTATCGCTTAGAAAAATGTCCCAGAGCCTGAAACTCACTACCGTTCGTTACAATGTAGCAGCTAAGAAAATACTTCGCGCCTTTTTTAAACTGTCAACGATCAAAAGCGCCGATCGATGGCAGTTCCCGTTGGCGACTGGAGTGAGCCGCACGCGTTTTTAGTGACTTCGTGCTGAAATATAATACTAATCACCAGTCGGAAATCGTTTTGGTCAGATTTTTTCTCCACACCATTCGAGGTTGCAAAGGTATGTTTTTTAGAGTTTTTTTATACAATTTTTATACTAAAATACGTACGATTGGGTCGCTTTTGCATTGATATATGTGTATTGTTTTTAAACTTTTTTTATTATCTTTAACGGTGACATATTGACTAATATCTCCTTACCATTTTCATAATTACCATTTTTTACCATTTCATTTTGACGAATGGTAGTGAGAATGTTGAAATGGTAATGAGAATCAGTATAATATATACTGTTTAATGAAGAAAAAAAAATGTAAATAATTAATAAATTTATCAGCAAATACTAGAAAAAATAAGCACATGTTTTGTTTTTGTTTGACTTGACTGACATAATTTATTTTGAGTTAAATATAGTGTTTTGTAGTTTTTTGGGTTATTTGCAGTTATTCGCACTGCGCACTAGGTACTGGGATTATTTTCCCAGCTGTCACAATATGAACAATTATTGTTCATATTGCGGACAGCTGGGAAAATAATCCCAGTAGTTCGCAGTGCAAACAAAGTGTGCGAACAACTGCAAATAACCCAAAAAAACTAAAAAACACTATATTTAACTCAAAATAAATTATGTCAGACAAGTCAAACAACAACAAGAAATGTAGGTACTATTGGGAATGGAAATTCCCAGTTGTTCGCACCTAATGTCGAGGTTGCGAATTACTGGGAATTTCCATTCTTTCATTTATTCCCAGTTGTTCGCACTTTAATTTAACACAACCATGTTACATTTTTATTAATGCTAGATATATTCGTTACATATTATAGGTTCAGGTATCAATTATAATTAATTTTTAATATATGTATACATTAATAAAAATGTTGCACAGGTTTTCAACACCTAATTTCAAGGGTACGAACTACTGGGAATGACATTCAGTATAATGTTTATTTACCACCTAATGGCAAAAAACGTACAATAAATAAATTCATCAACAATACTGAATATATAATAAGGAAGTTTTATTCCCAGTGGTTCGCACTCTTATTTAGCATAACCTTGTTACATTTTTTACAGGTGAATAATGCCGCGGGAAAAGCAAACTAAAGAAGAAATATTATGTAAAGCAAAAATTGCACGTAGAGAACGATATGCAAAAATCAAAGCTGACCCTGCGTTATATGCTTTAGAGAAAGAAAAAGAAAAACAAAGATATATGAAACGGAAAGAACAAAAAAAAATTTTACCTATAACAGAATTAACACCGAGAGCTAAAAAACTACAACGAAAAAAATGGAGAGAAAACTTTAAAAAACATTACCAAAAAAAGCAAATGGAAAAAAAAGGAATTCAACAAATGAAAGACAATACACCAAGTTCTAGTGACGCTGAAGTGGAACAAGCTGGATACAATGAAGTTAGACTCAATCAAAATAGACAAAATAATCTACAGTCATGTGATAATGAGAATGAAAGTATGGTTAGATTAAGAAAACAGTTAAGAAAATCAAAATATATTTTGATCAAAAAAGAGCAAAAGCACAAAACAGAAATACAAACACTCAAACGGAAAAACGATGCATACAGAAAAATGATTTTAAGGCTCAAGAAGCGTCTACAGAGTCCAAATTCTAAAGCAAAGGCATTGTTAAAGGATACGTCAAAAGTGGAGGAAGCTAAGAAGAAAATTTTATTTGCCGATGCCATTAAAAAAACATTAGAATCAAGTTTCAAAGAGCAAATAACAAAAACAGACAAGAGAAATTTTAGCGACACTTTCTTGAGTAACGAGCAAATTATGAAAGACCACAAAGTTCTGTCTGAAACGAATAGTTTTCGACTAAGAAAGAAAAAGGAAAATAATTGTAAAAAAACAGACTTTGACAAACTGAAGGCAGATATTAATGGGTTTTTTGAAAGAGATGATGTATCAAGAGCTACAGCTGGTAAGAAAGAATTCATAACAAGGAAAAAGGAAAGAAAACAAAAGAGATATTTGCTGGAATAAATGAAGAATTTACATAAACTTTTTGAAACAGAATTTGGCAAGGTGAGCTACTCTTACTTTTGTAAACAAAGGCCGTTTTGGGTACTGATTCCAAACGTAAATGATAGGGATACCTGTGCGTGTAAGACCCATGCAAATATACAGCTTTTGATTCTTGGGTTAAACAAAAGAAAGATCATAAAGGAAACAAACATAAATGACGTGATTAATAGCTTGTGTTGTCCCAAACTAGAATGTTTACTTGAAAGATGTACTTTGTGCAAAAATAAACAATTTGATTACCAAGAATTTGATAATAGTGAGCCTATTACTTTTCAAAAATGGGAAAACAAGACATCGACTTACGTATCTAAAGGTAAAGAGCAACAAAAAAGAATTATTGCAAAGATCACACTTACTAAATTACCAAATGAAGTTATTCATGAGTTTGAGCATTTGATACCGATATTTTTGAAACATGAAGGGACCAGAAGATGGCAATTTCACGCAATAAAAGATCTAAAGCAACATCTCAAACAAAATGAGGCCATAATTCACATAGATTTTAGCGAAAATTATGCTTTAAAATACGAGACTGAAGTCCAGGCTGTTCATTTTGGTGGCAGCAGACAAGAATTAACACTTCATACTGCGGTGATATATTTCAAAGATAATAGCAACAATTTGACAAATACATCTTTTTGTACAGTAAGCGAAAATATGCGTCATGATGCAGCTGCCGTATGGGCGCACATTGTACCCTTAATTGAGTTTGTGAAAACATCCAACGAAAAAATTGATACATTACACTTTTTATCAGATTCACCTAGTAGCCAGTACAGGAATAAAACAATGTTTTATGTGATTTCGAAGATGTATTGGTATTTCCAAGGGTTAAAGTTGATTACTTGGAATTACTTTGAATCTGCCCATGGCAAAGGAGCCGCAGATGGAGTAGGCGCTGTTCTTAAACGCACTGCTGACGCTGTTGTAGCTCAAGGAAAGGACGTGGTGTCAATGGATGGATTTTTGGACGTAGTTAATAAAAATACGCAGAATATTAAAATAGCAACAGTTGACGAGTATCAAATCGCTGAAAAAGATTTACTCATACCCACTGATCAACTTTTACCGTTAAAAGGCACAATGAAGGTGCATCAAGTTTTATGGCAGAAACAATCGGAATACCTAATATTAAGAGAGGCTAGCTGCTTTATTTGCTTGACCACGGGCTGTGATCACACTAAATTTGTTGGAAAGTTATGTTATAAAGACAGAGTTGAAACCAATAATAATTCACAACAAAAGAACAAGTCAGATCAAACACATAATAAATCTAAAACGACAGATGGTGGGAATGTGAGTATTATAAGTAAAAGAAAAACACAGAAAAAGAAATCAGAAGACAATCAGACTGCAACAATAGAATTAATACAGGGTACTCAAATGGACTTAGAACCTAATGAGAATATAACCCGTAATGAATCAACAACTATAAAGAGAAAAAACGTAGTGAACATAATTGAAGACGTTTTAATCAAGAATAAGAAAACCAATAGCAATCATGTTACCTTACTGTCTGATATAAAACCCGATAATAAAAAACATTTGATGCGTACTATGGTTATTGGAGGTAATAAGCCTACAAATTTCAAGACTGGTAATAACAATCAATTCAAAAACTTAAGCAATACAATGTTAAAAAAGAAAATCAAGGATGGAAAAAGTCACGTTACATTGCTAGGTGATCTGAAGCAAGATTGTAGAATTGTGGATATGATCAATGATTATAATCTTTCAGGCAGTGATATAAACCTTTCTGAATAATCATCTTTACAATCAAATGTAAATGACATCACTGATCTGTTTGGAGATCCCCAGTCCTCAAATGCAGCTAACGTGAACGCACATCAATCGTATACAAATTACGAAATCGATTCAGACACTGACTCCGACTACAATATATTTTAGTGATCTCATTTATTTTTTATTGACTAGGCAAAAGGCTGATAAAGATATTTAATTTGATAATTTGTTTAAAATAAGTAGGTATTCCTTGTTTTTGGTCTTGCGTGACATAATTTATTTTGAGTTATATATTGTGTTTTTTTTTTGGGCTATTCCCAGTTTTTCGCACTATGAACAATTGGGAATGACAATTTCCAGTAGTTCGCACCCTCGATATTAGGTGCGAACAACTGGGAATAAAAATCACAGTCTTTCGCAGAGCGGATATCTACCTGGAAAAGTGCACTCTTTTATTTGACACAACTTTGTTATATTTTTATTAATGTAAGATATTATGTTCCTATATTATCATAGGTTCAGAAATATAAAAAAGCCATGTTTGCTTTGCATCAATATTTTTTATTTTATTCGTGGTTCTACTATATTTGTTCTAATAATAAATGCTATTCAATTTGTTTAAATTTTTTGTTCAGTATACCTACTTTTTCTAAGACAGATTTAGTAATTGATTATAAATACAAAAATATTACAGAGTTGTGTCAAATAAAAGATTGTTTATAACGGGAATAAAAACTCCCAGTAGTTCGCAACGAATGTCGAGGGTACAAACTACTGGGAATTTATTCCCAGTAGGTGTTCGCAGTGTTTACACCTGGAAAAAATCCCAGTAGTTCGCAGTGCGAACAAAGGTGTGCGGACCACTGCGAATAGCCCGTTTTATTTTGAGGATAACTAGACTGATTTATAACTTTAGTAATGTTTATTTCATAGAAAAACCAAGAAATCCTGTGATTACTAATAAAGTTAGAGTAATTGTATTTGCTACGTTGTTATACATTTTTGATAAAGCTGTTTCTGTATTAAGTAACATACTTTAACATGTCTGTGAGCTAGTAAAGAAAATATTATTTCAAGGAAAATTAGTGTCAAATATTTTATTACTTTTATAAATAGATAACTAAGTAGTTGTTGGTTATTATTACGTAAGTATAACCTAATTGTCAGTGCAATACGCGAGTGATTTTTTTGTTAAAAATATATTTTCATTTTTGAGTAAATCACGGGACTTGAAAATATAATTAAAAATAAGTACATAATTTATTTTGAGTTCAACATAGTGTTTTGTGTTTTTTTTTTGGGTTATTCCCAGTTGCTCGCACTATACAAAATTGGGAGTGAGAATTCCCAGTAGTTCACAGTGTGGACACTTGGAAAAGTGCAGTGCACTCTTTTATTTGACACAACCTTGTTATACTTTTATTAATGTAAGATAATTATGTTCGTATATATTATAGGTTCGGAAATATAAAAAAAAACATGATTGCTTTGCATCAACATTTTTTAACTATTTAAAAATACTGTTCTAATAATAAATGCTATTCCATTTTTTTCAAACTTGTTCGATTTACCTAATTTTTGTAACTGTAGGTCAAATTTAGTAATTGATTATAAATACAAAAATAACTTCTATGCTCTTAATGTAAACACACGAATAAAAATGTAACAGAGTTGTGTCAAATAAAAGATTGTTAATAACGGGAATAAAAAATCCCAGTAGTTCGCACCGAATGTTGAGGGTGCAAACTACTGGGAATTTATTGCCAGTAGTTGTTCGCAGTGTAGACACCTGGAAAAAAACCCAGTAGTTCGCAGTGCGAACAGAGGTGTGCGGACCACTGCGAATAGCCCGTTTTATTTTGAGGATAACTAGACTGATTTATAACTTTAGTAATGTTTATTTCATAGAAAAACCAAGAAATCCTGTGATTACTAATAAAGTTAGAGTAATTGTATTTGCTACGTTGTTATACATTTTTGATAAAGCTGTTTCTGTATTAAGTAACATACTTTAACATGTCTGTGAGCTAGTAAAGAAAATATTATTTCAAGGAAAATTAGTGTCAAATATTTTATTACTTTTATAAATAGATAACTAAGTAGTTGTTGGTTATTATTACGTAAGTATAACCTAATTGTCAGTGCAATACGCGAGTGATTTTTTTGTTAAAAATATATTTTCATTTTTGAGTAAATCACGGGACTTGAAAATATAATTAAAAATAAGTACATAATTTATTTTGAGTTCAACATAGTGTTTTGTGTTTTTTTTTTGGGTTATTCCCAGTTGCTCGCACTATACAAAATTGGGAGTGAGAATTCCCAGTAGTTCACAGTGTGGACACTTGGAAAAGTGCAGTGCACTCTTTTATTTGACACAACCTTGTTATACTTTTATTAATGTAAGATAATTATGTTCGTATATATTATAGGTTCGGAAATATAAAAAAAAACATGATTGCTTTGCATCAACATTTTTTAACTATTTAAAAATACTGTTCTAATAATAAATGCTATTCCATTTTTTTCAAACTTTTGTTCGATTTACCTAATTTTTGTAACTGTAGGTCAAATTTAGTAATTGATTATAAATACAAAAATAACTTCTATGCTCTTAATGTAAACACACGAATAAAAATGTAACACAGTTGTGTCAAATAAAAGATTGTTAATAACGGGAATAAAAAATCCCAGTAGTTCGCACCGAATGTTGAGGGTGCAAACTACTGGGAATTTATTGCCAGTAGTTGTTCGCAGTGTAGACACCTGGAAAAAAACCCAGTAGTTCGCAGTGCGAACAGAGGTGTGCGGACAACTGCGAATAGCCCGTTTTATTTTAAGAATAGACTGATTCATAACTTAAGCATATCTCAGAATTATAAAGCTTCCCCATCTGGGTCGCTGCTGTGATATTTACTCTTGCATTAAACAAGTTAATATTAATGTTTATGCCATAGAAAAACAAAGAAATCCTGTGATTATTAATAAAGTTAGACTTGTTGTTTATGCTACGTTGTATACATTTTTGTAATATTAAGTACGAACATGTTTGTAAGCTAGTAAAGAAAATAATATTTCAAGGAAAAGTATTGATAAATATTTTATCACTTTTATAATAGGTAGATAATTAAGTAGTTGGTTGGTTATTATTGTGTGAGTATAACCTAATTTTCAGTGCCATAAAACGTTAGTGATTTATTTGTTAAAAATATCTTTAAGTATTTGATATTTAAATCTTGATTTGAAATTACTAATTTTAAGTTTCCTCAAGTAATTTCTAATACTTACTTACTTACTTAAATATTTTAATTTTTAACAGCTAGTACTGTTATGATGGAAGGTTGTTATCGTGTTTTTATTTTTGAGTAAATCATGAAGACTTTTGAAAAGATGGTTAAAAATGTTTTTTTTTTGTGTAATTGTCGTCAGCCTAATTACCATTTTTGTAATTCCCTTAACAAATTTGTAATTTCTCACTACCATTTCATAAATTATCCTTACCATTCATCCGTACTAATTACCATTCATAAAATTCTCATTACCGTACGTATTATTTCTCACTACCGTTTGCAGAAAAAAATAAAACTGAAATATATAGATATATATTGGTGTAACTACTGTCCCTTTTGATTTTACGTATTATTAATACGTTGACTCGTAAGTAAAACCAATAAAAATCCACATCTGAGTCAATATTTAGTTTTTTTTCTTACACCTCCAATATGCTCATCTTCAAATATTCACCCAGCTACGATGAGAGCCGATTAGACCTGGCAAAAGCCGATTCCGCGTCGATAGATGTGGGGAGACCCTTGAACGGCTCAACTGATTCTCTCTTTCCATCCCATTTGAACAAATTTTGTATAAACTCACGCCTTCATTCCCAGAGTAGGGTAGGCAGAGCTACAGAATTACCAACAACTCCAAAAACTTGTTGATAATTCTGTAACCACATTTTGCACAATCAGGCTAAGATAATTACCAGCATATTAGTGACAGGTTGCAAGCCCATCTCCTAACAGTACTACAAGCCTTTATTCCCTTAGTCGCCTCTTACGACACCCACAGGAAGACATGGAGTGGCACCATTCGAACCCGGCAACTAAAGTCGAGTCCGGAATTAGGCGAACTAACTTGACAGCCGAAAATGTTGCCAGACATAGGAAAAAATAAATAGTGATAGGTTTATGTCGACACAAATATGTCGATATAACCTTTTGCCTTCTATAAATCTGATTATATTTATATTTTATCAAGTAATTGTCGTCGAAACATTCACACTCATACATACTTGCCAAACAGGGAAAAACTACAGCAATTTTTACGATATAATATGATCTGAAGTATGTACGGCTTAAAGCGGATATTTACGATACTTACTCCTCAAATTAGGAATTAAATACAAAAATAATGCTGACATTACAACAGGCCATTGTGATCCTTTTAGGGGGCTTCCGTCGGGCTAGTACGGTACATTTCATGTACCATACATATAGCATGCATTCCTTTCTTGCTGGCAAATATGAAAGTGCGATAGAGACAAACGCTATATATCGTCGATGATAATTCCAAATCCGTTGTGTTCGATTTTAATTAATTTTATACGCTAATAAGTATTGTTGCTAGGTTATAATTATTAGTTAGATTCCAAACACAATAATAATGATAAACTAGACTTTTTAAGTATCGATATTAACAGCACTGGCCAAACTGTGGCAACATTAGTGTACAATGAACTGTCAAGTTAGTTCGCCTAATTCCGGACTCGACTATACACGGGGACTAATTTTATTGTTCAAAAAACCGCGCGAAATTGAAGAACACATAAATTTATACACAATAGATTGACGTAAAAACTCACAACACCCGTTTGACAGAAGTTAAAATAACAATTGCAAAAGTGATTTTCTGATTGTCGTAACAGTCAAGCTTAAACGTTATGAAGTAAATTTCAAAATATTTACCAACGGAGAACTTAACGTTGAACCATAACAGCTAGATAATAACACCGTTGTTTATGTACTCTTAGTCTGAGAGCCGTAAAGGACGCCTTTTCACCGCTCCACGAAAGTCGTATGAGTTGAGACCGTTAAACAACAGCTATGTTTACATTTCTGAAAACGCCAACCGTTGAGGTTCCTTTATAAAATCACACCGCTGCTGCTGCTGCTGTTATTTCTGGAATAAAAGCTTGTAGTACTGTAAGGCGATGGGCTTGCTCCTGTCACTAATATACACTGTTAAACATCTTAGCCTAATTGTGCAAATTTTGCTAACAGAGTTATCAACAAGTTTTTAGAGTTGTTGGTAATTCTGTAGCTCTGCCTACCCCACTCTGGGAATGAAGGCGTGAAGGTATGTATGTATTATGTATGTAATTTATGTGGTCTTAACTTTAGATGCAATTAAGATTTTTTGTAGATTAAGGGGCAGATGATGTAAATTAGTGACGGTGGGACCTTGTGCAGGGTCCATCCGGATCGTGACCATCGTCTTACCCTTTAAAGTACCGCCAAGTAGAAGTGTTGTCCAGTGTAGGGATAAGACAACCGGTAAAATAACTAGCTTACAGGGGAACGCTTTGTTTCATTTAAACATTTGAAAACCGAATGTACAAAAAAAGAAAACAGTTTACTCAGTAACTTAAGTTCGGTTACATTATCCGTGCTGGTCCCTCTTTTTAAGTATACTGGATACTTGTGCTAAGAGAACACCGCTCTTCCACATGTTGTGACTTACAATTTAGCTTAGGTGATGGTATAACTTAAATATAAGTTTGAAAGTAAAAGTAAACATTTCGTTATAAATAAGTGGCAGGTGTGTGTCTGTGTGTGTGTGTTCTAGTCTTAAGAATGCAAAGGTTTATGGATCACAGTTTCCAGTTACCATCAGGTGGCCTGTATTCATGTCATAATAAAAAAACTATACCTTTTTAAAGCGACAACGACAACTGCGATAATTATAATTTAAAACGGGTCTATTAAAGATACTATTGTTTTGGTGGATGATAATGATTAGGGCATTAAAAACTCAATTGCACATGGTTCTCATTGGGTAAGTTTGACATACACATAAAGCTGGTGCGTTTAAGGGTGTTATTTTTTGATTGATTGATTTGACACACGAGCGTTATTTTGTGAACTCTGCTGCCCTCCTAATAAGCAGTATCCCAAAAAAAAAACCAAAGCAGTTTTAGCTCTCTCATCTTAGTAATAAGGTTGATATTGCTACAGGAGTTTTATCTGACTTACTGCGTATTAGCTTAGGAGGGCACTGTGATTCGCGTAAATTCTGCTACATTCGGTTTCATTTCACGCTCGTGTGGCTTCTCCCTAATTAATAAACGAATATGAAGACGATATCAGCATTAACCTATCTTCCCGGAGAAAAGTTGCTTAATGCTAACGTAAATGATTTTCGAAAACTGACCAATTGATTGATTGATTATTTTATTGATAAATATAAATTTACACGTCATTTTAAAGTACATAAGCAGTTAATAGGAATTCATATTCATACATCAACTATTTATCAATTACAACTACCCTTAACCTAGCTTGCCACTAACAATGGTTATATCAAGGTAAGGTTATGTATGGAATTAACGTAGGCGCTCGACGCGACCGTCTGACAGCTTACGTCGATCCGATACATTTTTTTTTATTTTTTTTTATATCATAGGAAGGCAAACCAGCACACAGGCCACCTGATGGTAAGTGGAATCTGTGACCCATAGACATTCGCATTCACAAGACCGCAATCCTAAGACTGCAAATGCGTTGCCAACCCTGAGGACGAAGATGGAATGCCTCTATGCTAGTAATTTCACCGGCTGTCTTATCCCCAAACCGGAACATAACAATGCGAACACTGCTGCTTGGCGGTAGGTTAATGGATAAGATAGTGGTACCAACCCGGACGGACCCTGCACAAGGTCCTCCCACAAGTAACGTTTGGTACGGTAACGATAACAAATGCCGAATGCATCTTGTCTAGGGCCTCTTATCATTTTAAGGAGCGACCTCACCGTTGCTCAAAATACGGTGACATAAGTCCAATTGAGTCATGTCACTGCGTTTTGGTACGGTGCATCAGCGTAATTTGAGCACCGAAGGGGAAGGTATGCGTTAAAAACGTGACGCATAAGTCACGTCACTACGTTTACAGTGCGTGAGTGTTTTTGGGCACCTGCGTGGTCTATGCTTTATCTATCCTGTGATTATTGTGTTTAAAAACAAAGAAGAAATCCGCAAATTCAGTTCAGAGCCAAAACTCGATCTTTACCTTTAACCCCTCAGGTATCCTACGCACAATATGTGTGCGTAGATTTTTTGAAATTAAGTGACTTATTTATTTGACATAAAGTTTAATTTTGATGTACAACAACTTTGACATATCGCTCGATGAGTTAACTGAATCAAAAGAAAAACATTACATAACCCAGTGAATGCGCTCGAATCATGACGCCGCGCCGGTATTCTGATCACTTCTCGCTCATATGCATGGAGTGTAAGCTAGAGATAAATAGGTTACCCATAGCCTCCAGTGACACGTTTGTAATCGCAAGAATTCATTCAAAACATTACATTGCCTCAACGCGCTCAAAGGGACTTGCGAGAATAAATCCGGAATAAATTAACCTTCAATGCGTCCTTCTCTTGCTAGTGTCAAAGAAAGGGAGGAAATGAGAGACACGATTACAGTTAGCTTTCTTAGGCCCCCAGGTTGTGTTGTTCATGCGAGATCCGACGGGATATGGTTACTAGAGTACCTACTCGAATAGTTTGTGTTGCCTTATGCAAAGTTTACAGTTAACGCTGAGTAGAATGTAGCAAGGAATAGTTTACACGCAGGTTCTTAGAGGTTAGTTTTAGATTCTTGCGGTGTTTCTTCACAGCAATGCAATGATGGTATTGTATTTGAAGAGCCCTAATATGGTATTATGAAAGTCAGCCATATCAGAGGCATAAGGCCACAAAAATGGATAAAAGATTTTCAAAAACTGACAAAAATAATAAAATTGTCATACTTAAGCACTCGGATTTGACAATCAACCCTTTACATTATCGATAATAATGTTTGCAGAATGCATCTCATCTGGGGCACATTGCTCTTATTCGTATTTCTCTAGCAACTAAGTATTTAAAATAGTCAGGTGCACCGTTCGCAGCAGGATTTCACTACCTAACAAAAAATTGCTGCTACAGGCTACAATGTAGCGGTAGCATTTCTAGTACTGAATATGCTAATTAATTAAGATGACTTTAAAAATGAGTAAATAACAACAAAACAATCAAGTAACAAAATTATTTATTGTTCTATTAAAATACAAAACCCCGACCATTTGAGGATGTACAATATTTAATATTAAATAAAGATTACAACGAATTCGCCTGCCAGACTTAACTATGTCATGAATGTCATGATCGTTTAATATAATATCTTAATCACCATACTTTATCTAAATACATAGTATGGAGTTGAGCAAATTCATTACTAAAGTAAAATTCAATTACACCAAAATAATACTATAAAATACACAATAACTTGATGTTTTAGCCAGAACTACACCCACTAAAAATCAACATATTTAAAATCAAAAATCATGAATATGCAAGATTTCTTCCAGTAAGCACTTCTAAATAATTATACAAATCTTTACTTTCAGACATATATCAGCATGTTTGATGTAAAGTTAGCCAAATAAAGAAGTCGTCACTTCAAATGGATAGACGTATCTTATCGACTTTATAGTTTGGTGAAAATTCGATCTAAGAATGACAGACTACTTATTTGACTGACTCTACGACAGAGTATTTTAAAGATTCTATAAAATCCGACTCCTCAGGTTAAAGAAGACAAATAGGAATGCTTTAACCTTTTTTGTTTTCTTTTAACCTGAGGAGTGATTTTATAAAATCTTAAAAATTCTAATCGTACAATTCTAATTTGGATTATTTTGGAGGTTATTATAAGATGTAGATCCAACACAGTTCTTTTTTTAAACACACAGTAAAAATATTAGGTTATTTTATTTTTATCATGGAAACAGGGGGGTCAATTTTTGGATGTCGCTGGATATGTCTGTCTACTTTGGCATAGTGTATCTTAAATACAAAATAGTAACGTAAAACTAAAGCAAAGCGTAAACGCAAAATATACGTAGAATTAGTTTCCCTTAGGGCCTCTATTTCTCTTCGATGGAGGCAATTTTCAAAAAATCCTTGCTTAGTACAACCCTAGAGTAATAATATGAATTTTCCTTCCAAATTTTATGTGCGTTGTCTGTCACGTTTTTTTATATAGTTCCTAACATACAATCTTATTATCTGTCTGTGGGCAGGGCACAGTGTCACAGATTGTGAAACCTCGCCCTGTACCACAGACTAGCAGGCTTGTTGTGTTAGTATCACTTTATGCTTTTTAATACTAACTTGTGTATGTTTTATATTTTTTAATTTCGTATTGTTAGTTTGTTTTATTTAATTTTTTTCGTGTGTCTATATAATTTTGGGTTATAGTGGCTTAATATGTAAATGAATATTGTATTTATATTTGTTAACATGTTCCAATTTCAGTCTATGCTGTAATTTAGTTATTAGTAAGTAATATTTTATTGTTGTTAGTTTTTATTGTTTGTTTTTTTATGTTGATTTTACATTTTATTTTATTTGGTTTTTGTGGTGTGGCCTGCCGTGAGGTCACCAAATGGTCCATGTGGAAGACCAGCGCTGGTTTTACTACCGGCAACATGCTGAGCTGGGACCATTTCATGACATCTGGCATAAGATCAGCATTATGTTTTTGTTCCTTTTTGTCCTTTTGTTAGATGTCTGAATAAACATTTTTTTTTTCTTTCAAAAAACAACGACAAATAAATAATCTCATATTGTTTCGCTGTTTCGTATAATTTAGCCAGCGGTTGCACAATAGGAAGACATAGTTTCAAATAACGGGCGGCCTTAAATCGACTTTTGCGGTCGTATATGAGCAAAAGATGAATATTCATGGGATCCCTGCGAGGGTCCCGTAAGAAATTGTCAACGTAAATGGGAATTAGAGGGTGATTTACGGTTTATAGGTATCGTTACCCTGGTAAGTAGTAACTAGTTTTACAACCTTTCATTATTGTACCTTTGTAAAGGGCGTAAAGGACATTTTGGGTGTAGGGTAAAGTCACCAATGGTCAGCCAGAGACCTGTAGTCAGCCTCTGCCTATACTTTGTATGAGTGAGAAGAGTACGAAATATATATTTCCCACTCTTCGCACTCATTATAAAGTCGACTACTGGTATTTGGCTGACTACTGGTGTCTTTACTCTATAAGAATATTTTCTTAGTTTATTTTTCATTCCTACTTTTAATAAAATTATGTATCTATGTGAGATTATTTAAGTCGTTTTGAGTACCTAGTAACGTGTTTCACCAAAGATAAAAATAGTTCTGTAATGACACCATGCACACCAAACTTAAGTTAAAATAAAAATAAAAATAAAACTCCAATACAAAAGAAGTCTTATAAATAGATATACTGAGATGTAAGGATATACATTAATATTGTGTTATTTTTAAATGCCTGCGAGAAATCTAACGACATTGAGGAAGTTAATACGGAATTATGTAACCATACAAATTAACTTTATAATCTTTACTTTGTTTAGACTTGAACGGAAGCTAATAGAATTAAGTTCTAAGGATATAAAAATATTGAAATAAAATTTCAGAAAAATAAAAACGTTATTTATCGTTATTCCTGTTTACGTCATTGCTCGAAAATGTTCTTTGAATGATGGTATTTTAATACTAGTTTTAGTATAAGGTATCTTCTTTCTGGCCTCTACAGCAATGTATCAACACTGCTGTTACAACTATTACATTTTATTATATTTCCTTTGCTACACATAATATAACGACTTAAGATTAATAATCATTTATATTTACATATTTTTTTTTACATTTAAGTACATCATTAAGGAGCAATCATTTCGTGTTACTTACATTACAGACCTAATATTTAAACATTATTTTAAGTCAATGAATGAAACAAAATAAGAGAGCTGAGGTAAATTCTAATATTTTACCAATTTACATCATTCAAATCAGTCATTCGCTTAAAGTTAGATACTAATACTATGTTTTTTTTTAATTACTGCTATGATTCTATCTTGCTTTGACTAGTATTTCTCGATATTTGTTCTTCTCGGTCTCGCATCGCGTTGTCGCTCAGGACAGGCCGAGCTGAAAGAAATGAAAAAAATCGACATCATCATCAGCTTTTCATTACCATTATACACGCTCAAATAAAACAATATCTTTTTACCGAGCAATTTTATTTCAATTTAACTTATTTTAAACTGCTGCAGATTCGAATGTAAGTATTCAATATTTTTAGTACTTATACTTGTAATAATAGAAAATCTAATAATAAAATTCGTTTGAATATACAAGGCAGAAACTTTGTCAAAAACCAAGGTATATTCTTGTCAAAAATATTGTACCTATTCAGGATAATAATAATTATTAATGGCTAAAAAATTTGGTGATATAAAATTATGTCCAGTAAGTAAAATAATCGCTCAAGGCACACGTCTGGGCCATTTGTTTCATCATATCAGTTTTTAATATTGAAATTGAAGTTGATTCAAGGAAATTTACTCTATCACTTAAATTGTATATTATTTTAAGAACAAAGTTGAAGTTTGAAATCAAATTGATTCACTCACCGAACATTCGGAGAAGGATTTTCTCGATACCGTGAATCGGTGACTCAAATGTGAGACAAAGAAGCATGGCAAGGAAGAACGTCAGGATAATATGCGATATTGCATTAGCCGCCTGCAACAAAACACATAAAAATTACTCAGCTTCTTAAGTTCATAATATAAGAGCTCTTTTTGATTCGCGTCGATTCTATACACCTTTTTTTGATGATCCTTGCAACAATACATATCGTCGGTGATACTGCAAAACCACGTAAGTAACAAATTTATGATAGAGCAAAATAAACCTTACTGTTTTATTAAAAAGGTGCATTTTGCTCCTTATTTTAAATGTTACTTACAAGTTTTTGCAGTTTCACCGACGATATGCAGTTCAGTTTACGCTGAGAGATAAGGACAGAGTTATATAACTACTTTAGTTCTGTCCTTTAAACTGCATAGCTATGTCATAATAACCCCCAGGTTAAAACTTGACACACACTTTGTATCAATTGACAAACTTTAACCTAAAGTAACGAAATGGTAATTGATGGAGCGAACATAAATGTGCAGAATCAACAACTCGGTGCATTTCTTTTATGAATAAAATCTAATTAATGGTACATGCCAACCGCATGGTGTTTTATACTTTACCATTGCTTACCTACATTGTATGTTTCAATCTTTAATCGATTCGATAACCTAATTCTCGTTACCAATTATCATAAACAGGATAGATTTGGTTATCTCGCGTTTAAATTGGACATTTGCCACTTACAAAATGTGTACAGTTCAGGACATATGAATTGGCCGTCCGTAATCTTCACTAAGATCTTTTTGTTAACATCAAACAAAAGGTAATCGTAAAACTGCCCTCGTTCTTCAAACAGCACAATGGGTTAAAATGTTAAGGTTAAAGTTAATGTTAAGGTTAGGCCCGGTGAGTCTTAATGCAAAAAAAAGATCGCAAAGCCGCAAATTATATTCCCAGAACTATAATATTTTAATCCAAAGTAACCAAATCTTAACACGTAACTATTGAATAGGTATTAACAATATAATGAGTATGCTCGTTCTCAATATTCAAAACGCAGAAAGATTTACATGAAGCCAACTACGAACTTACTCTAATAAGTTGATTTAATTTTGTTTCCTGCTTAATAGACTCTCAAGCCACTTTAAGTACTTATTCATAAAGAAAAAAGGAAACTCGGAAGTTTCTTGATTTCCGTATCTTGCCTAAACTCTTATCCAAACTTTGGCAAGTATATATCTAATGAAATGTCGCCCTTATCGTCTAAGGAGATTTATTAGGCACGTACAAACTTTATTTATATCGAGATTCGGGAAAAGAAATACCAAGTTTTCAAAGTGGTCCAACAAAATATTCCTCAAATTTGTATATTCCCTTTCCTTTACACGATGTTCTAAATTGAAACTTAATAAAATGATTGTTATAGAAACACATTGCAAGACTATAATAAAATTATCTATTACTATAAATTGGTCAATCATTGCTATGCTGCTTTTTCAGAGTAACATTTATCTTTGGTTTTTGAAGTCGTTAAAATACAAATAGTCCAGAGATTTTTGTCTACATTGACCAAATTACGTAAAATACCCTTCTTTATAATTTTTATGTAATTAGCAAAGTATTTACTCACCACAGTGAAGAATGTGATATGCAGTGGATGTCTCAACTGGCCGACGTAGTACAGTTCCACTATTCCGTTGACAAGATAGGCGCAGAACGTCAGCCGAGAGAGGGGTACGAGGAACTTCCAAGACAATAGTTTTCCAAGTATTCCTAGAATAAAACAACCTTTTATAACGAACAAAATATCTAATACACTGGTAAAAATCTTAGCCAAATTATGCACATGGATACAGAATTATCAACATATTTTAGAGTTGTTGATAATTCTGTAGCTCTCTGCCTACCCCATTTTGGGAATCAAGGAGTGAAGGTCTGTATGTATGTAAATATCTCGATGTACAATGCGACGCATAATTAGAATGAGCATCGGCGACTTAGATCTATAAAAACTTAAACTGACAAATCTTTAGAAGTAAAAAGTTATTAAGTATTATTTTACAATTGTCATCATCAACATCATCGTCATTATCAATGACATCTACTGGGACAGACGACTTTTGCCATAATCTGACTATACAAAATAAACCAAGACTGAAAATTTCGTTCACGTTATTGTTCTAAACCATTTTATCATCAGTGAAATAAAATAAGGTCTTTTACACGTCGGTAATCCATACTAATATTACATTAATGTGAAAGTGTGCCCGTCTTTCACGCTTCAACCACTGCACGGATCGAGATGAAACTTGGCACATATATTAGTTAGGTCCTGGAATAGGACAAAGGATAGTTTTTATTTCGGAAAATTGGACGATTCTCGAGGGAGCAGCGATAAACGACTTCTACGCGGACGGAGTCGTGGGCGAGAGCTAGTATGAAGTAAATGTGTTAGCGTTTCGACAAGCCCATCATTCCGGAGAAGAAGCGCCGCAAGTTAGTTTGAAATACTGCCACTTTAAAACGACCCAAACCTGAGTCCTGTATGTAAAATAAGATTTAACAGGCTAAGTACAGGCAGACTGTACGTAAAGAGCGATGAATTTAATTATTTGTATTTTAACCTAATAAGCAAAGTAAACCTGGCCCGGCGCGCTCCGCACTTTAGCCGTAAAGGTACAAGATTACCCGATTTTATAACTGGGTGTGACTTTTGTATGGGCTAGGAAAACAAATTATGCGATAGAAAGGGAAGCACTGAGCAGACTTCACAAATTTTTACCTAAATATTATTTAATAAGGAGGAGCGCCTTCAATTCTACTGGTTTGAAAAAATATTCTTTACTACTTTATTAAATTATAATGTAACAAATTTTAAGCATTATTGTGTTCTATAATTGAAAAATGACCGTCTACTGGCGTTTTTTGCAGCGTTTCTTCTCCGAAAAGATGGTCTTGTCCGAAGTGCAAATAGATATACATTAACGACGTCTAAACGAGCCCTCATGAGGCCAATTTCGAATTTTGAATTTGAATTTGAGTCTGTGGTCTAAAATTTATGAAAATTCTCCTTACCTCCGTTCCCCGTAGCACATGCTATCACCAACCACCCGTTAGCAATGCCCCACGCAACCTTATGCAGGGATATATACGAAGCCGCTTCAATGTTGTTGTACTGGTACCAATCCTGGTAGAACACCGTCACGCTGAACACTGTAACCGTGCCTAGAACGGTGCTGGTAATCCATGCGAAGGTTCTGAGGAGTCGTGATAGTTTGTAACTGGAAGAAGGATTCACGGATTTAGTATAACATTCTGGACAATGCAATGAAATAAAAAAGTATTTCCCGAGATACTTACTCTTTCTCCTGAATCTGGTGGAGTATAAAACCCGTCAGCAAACCCATGAAGTAAGTCGTCAACTTCATGTGGGTCTTGATGTACTCATGATTGAAGTAGAAGTTAGACACAATGTCTGTAAACTCTCTGTTAACAAATAAAGCTCGTTAGGATACCAAGTTATGTAGTCGTCAATGCTAGAAAATGATGCCCAGCGCAACTTTAACAGAAATTTAATCATAATTTTGGTTTGGTTATATCTTCGGTGAAACTGCAAAACCGTGTAAGTAACATTTTAAATAAGAAGCAAAATGCACCTTTTTAATAAGGCAATAAGGTTTCTTTTGCTCTTTCATAAATTTGTTAGTTACGCGTATTTGCAGTATCACCGACGATATCCAGAAATTGGTCTCCTGAAATATCGTATTCAAATTATCTTTCTTCAGTTACAAAATTATACTTACTTAGCATAAAACAGCAAGGTAGGATCCAAATTGTCCTTATAAGTGATGACGGCAGGGATGACAACAGAGACGATGATACTGATCGATAAGAAGATGGGACCGACGCGACGCCACCGCCATAAAGAGTAGATGAAGATAGGAGCCACAAAGAATAGCTGGGTATCCACAGAGAGATACCATGACTGGAACATGCACTGCAATAAAGGGATTCTGTTAGATTATTACAGAGGTAATACTGCTGATAACTTGGGAACAGTATTTCGCACCTTTAGAACGATAGTGACCTAATTCAAAATTTCAGCTTTCAAACTTAATGTCATAAATTGATTATGATATGATAGAGCCCTAACTCGAAATTCAAATGTTTTGAATTATGTCACTATTGTTCTGAAGCTGTAATTTGTTATGGCAAGAGAATTCAAAAGAGCACACAGGCGCCCTGATAGTAAATGGAAACTGAGACCCATAGACAATCCCACAGACATTCTTAAGACTGAAAATCCGTTGTGGACTAAAAAAACGCCTTTATGCTCTTATAATTTCACCGGTTGTCTTGTCCCAATACTGCAACACAACAATGAATTGCTGTTGTGCAGTATAAGATGGTAGAACAATCGCCCACACAGCTGAGTGACCAATGAAGATAAACAGAGAGAAACTGTATCTGTCGTGCACATGAGATTCTTATGTAAAATCTATATTCATCTCTTTCTACATCTTCTCACTTCTGTCTTTAATGGGTAGTTAAGTGTGTGGCTAATTGTATCAATAAGGTAAAAAATTTAGAATGTATCCATAACGAAATGAATTACATTACAATGTCTTTCATCCGTATTTAAAACATACTTAAAAACATCATCATCATCATAATGTTAGCCGAAAGACGTCCACTGCTGGACATAGGCCTCCCCATACTTAAAAACACCAGGTCAAAATTATACACCAATTGACCTAGTCCAAAACAAAACATTACATGCATTGCGTTACCCTAATGAAGACAATCATAATGAACTTATTAAATAAATAAATCAATGTATATCACACGCGAGCAGTTGTTCCCTGCGCTTCTGTCAAGTACAGTATTATAGTTAACTTACCAGATGGTCAGTGTTGACATAATTGTTGACGTACAGGATATTTGCCCACCAAGACGACATGCAGCGCTCCTGCTCCAACTGCATCCTATCTTCCCACAGGGGACCCTCTCCGAGCTTCGGGAGCCAGGTCATGTAGAAGAGTATCACGACTGCGTACGCTGGAGTGACTCTGAAATGATGGATAATAGTGTCCGTTTTAATTTTGCCGTCTTTTGATGAATTTGTTGAAGATTTTTCTTGCTTCCCATTTTAACTTAACACTAGATCAGGCACAAAGTGAGATAGAAAAGTGAGCTTTGATCTGTGTTATTATGATACATTTTTCAGAGGACAGCTACTAGCTTGTGTCGAGGCGAGGCGTTCCTGTTCCAAAACCGATAAATGTGCGTTATAGTATGGAGTTCCATTTCAATACAAAGAATACTGAACGGCTCGAGTTGAGGTGGTGCCAATCCGGTACCGAGCGGCTATGTTTTTTTTTTTATTGCATGGGAAGGCAAACGAGCACACAGGCCACATGATGATAAGTGGAAACTGTGACCCATATACATTCGCATTGACAAGACTGCAAATGCGTTGCCAACCCTGAGGACTAAGATGGAATGCCTCTATTATGCTAGTCATTTCACCGGCTGTCTTATCCCCAAACCGGAACACAACAATGCGAACACTGCTGCTTGGCGGCAGGTTAATGGATAAGATGGTGGTACCTACCCGGACCCTGCACAAGGTCCTCCCACAAGTCAATGTGTGCGTCAATCTTAAAATCTAAATTCAATACTGACCCGCCGCCAGTACTATAATATAAAGACCGAAGCCATAGGCAAGATGCAAACGCTGATCAAGTTTCTGTTTTCCATCCGTTTGAAATGTATCGAGTTGAGATAACGGTCGACGCGATCTGTCATCACATAGCTCGGACAGGTCATCGCAAAACAATCGCAACACGGTACTACGAGTATAACAAGATACCTCGATATCTTATTATCTTATACTTGAGATAAGATATAAGGTAAGGGTAATTACAAAATTGACCTTATAGTGAAGGTTAACATTGTATTTTTAATTTTAATTTTTTAATTAAGCAACACCTAAATAATTCACCATAATTTCAATTGTTACAAAACTTTCAGGGATGCCACTATTACAAAACTATAACAGATATGCAACTAAAAAAGGTCAAATGTTAAATAACGATAATATCCGCTTTATATAATTACATAAGGTAGGTATTACGACCATATCTGTTTTTGCGGTGACCTGTCCGAGCTATGGTCATCAGCTTACGTCAATTCATTACATTTTGTAAATTTTCGAAAATCTCTAACGTAGCGTTATGCATCTTAACTAGGCCCCCTCTAATACTTTAGAAACAGACAAGGAAATTTCTTGAAGAGTCTCTTTAATCGCTCGGTGTCTCAATCATTTGCTTGAAGCTTCTTGCGGCGCTTCTTCTCCGCAATGATGGTCTTGTCCGAAGCGCTAGTAGATTCACTCCATATTACCGACGTGTAAAAGAGCCCTCATGTGGCCAATTTACACAATAAATATTTTGAATTTTGAATTTTGAATTTTAATAAATAAATAACTCCATCACTTCACACAAAAAACTTGTGGTAAATGTATACTAGCAGACGGATAAGTTAAAATGATACTAGTAATTTGAGGAACTTCCTAAAACCGTCTGTAAATAGAAGTCAACATTGCAAACAAAGAAACTGCTAATCAAATTCGCCAGACAAATTCCAAATCCGAGATTAGAGTACAAGTAGGCCGTTATTTCAACGCCGTACAAAGCTTTGTTGTAACCTAGATATTTGAACTAATTACGAGTATTTAGGTACATAGTTATAACTATACGATCGCTCGTCCTTTGTGTGAAGCCCACGGAGGCAGGCTCGATTAAAGCGCTTTGATCTCGTAGGAGTCACGTGGCCAATTCTGCCCTCCTACGGAGAAAAGGCGCATGGGCCATTAATTCATAGAAGCATATTAAACTCTCAAGGGTTATTATAATAACGTTGGGTTTTCAATACAATTCATAAAGTAGATACGCCCTTTCTCCTTAGGAGGGCAGAATTGACAACATGATTAGCGGTAATTAACGTTTATAGCAAGTTCAACTATTATCCGTTGGCTTAGTTGAACTGCAAATAATGTATGTATGTATGTAAACTCTTTATCGCACAAAATATAAATATTACACGAATGTACAAACGCGAACTTATCCCTAAACGGGATCTCTTCCAGCTAACCCTGAAGTAGATGAATTAGGACAATGCATAGGGTTGGACACATACAATTTTGCACAAAAAATTTCAAAAACAGATGATAATACTTATAAATAAATAAATATTAAACGAATAAACCAGTAATATAAACTAATAATAATTTACAATTTAACAAAATTGTGTGAAAATAAATTCTGATATAAGATTGTAATCTTTTAAAAATAGGACATAAGATAAAGATTAATCAACATACGAACCTAAGGGTGCCACGGTTACACCTAAAAATTCTGAATTACTTTTGTCCGAATATTCATTTGTCTGAATTTATCATTTTTCCGGAGGTATGTTATGCTGGAGCTATTTTAGATAAAATTCATAATTTAATTTCTAGACGTAGATAAAGTTAGATTTGTCTTATAAGCGATAACAAAAAATAAAGTCTTCTATCAAAACATTGCATTCGGAATTGGGATTGTTCATATTTTTTAAATTACTGTGGTTTGAAAACCGTTTCGAGGAATAGGGTTTTAAAGCCGTTCTCCAATATTACATTTTTGAAATATTTATCTATTTCGGAAATTTCGACACTAGTATATTTGAACTTTTTTTGACTTTCGTTTTTGGAAGCCCTCCTAGGTGTATCTTACGAGTTAGGCGAAAACCGCTTGAAATAGTATGTTTTATTACACTATTACAAACACTTTTTATCATTAGATATCATTTAATTGTTGTAATTTATTAGAAAATGCCAACCCAAATTTAAAATAATCATGTCATCCTTAAAATGTCTGCTAAATAAATAAAGATATAATTACAAAACTATTGGGTCAAATACAAAATTACAGAAATGGGTCTCTTAAAATTACTTATTATTTCGAATTACAATGTAATAACTGTGAGTTATTTTTTTTGGTCTATCCCAATTATGAAAATTCGAAATTTAGATAAGTATTATGACTTTTCGGAATTATGTAGTGTACCCGGGTGCCACTGGCAACAGAACAAAGCTGACGCTACCTACAGACTTAAGCTGCAGAGAAGTACTGCATTCCATATCTTACCTTGATTGATCTTCGTTGATCCAGCTATTATTAACTAACTTAACAATTGCCATAGAATAATTGTATTCATGCGGTTTCATCGTTTAGTGACCACCACATGTTACACTTTGTTTCTGTTACATGTATCTTCTTAATAAAAATAAATTGTGTGTCAATCATGAATGATCCTACTAATATTATAAATGCGACAGTTTGTGTGTGTGTTAGTTCGTTACTCCTTCACGCTGCAACTGCTGGACAGATATATTTTTAATGGAGATAGCGTATAACCTGGATTAACACAGGCTTCATTTAAGAACGGAATTTAAAAAAAAACCGAATGAGTAACGATAATCTCAATAAACGCGGTCGAAATCGCGGGCAGAAGCTAGTTAAATAAGTGAGACAGCGTGCAGAGCATTTTCTTATAATTATGCGTCCACTGACGTCGGTGCCGGTAGCGGGCCGGGCCGGTTCTCAGCCGTGTCGCCCAGCAAAGAAACGCCCAATAAATTTACGCCCACTTTTATTGTAAAAAAGACAGATTTACGACAGGTTCATCTAGTTATTCTGCCGTAAGTAAGAAAAAAGAAGTATAAGATAAAGTTCATATATGTGCATATTGCTCTTCACATTGATCGGCAAAAGTTCAGTCTTCTATAACCTTATTTGATGTCAAACGCAGATTCCCATAATAATGTGCAATTAATAGATATAAAATCTTTATTAAGGCTCTATCATCCCGGCTCATAGACACCTCCAGAGATCTTAGAGCTGGTGCTTACCTCCCCCAGAGTATTGGGCTAGTTATCCAGAGAGGTAATGCAGCCAGTGTCATAGGGACCATACCGCGAGTGGACCTGCTAGAGGGGGTGGTAGTTTTATAGTGGTGATAATTATTTACATCTTTAATATTTGAGTAGCTTAGTTTTATTTTAATTTAAATAAGATTAGTTTTAACTTTTAATCGTAATACCTATATTATATTAAATAAAGTACTCATTAATAGACGACATCGACGACAGAATGCAATTTTATTAGTCACCATGCTGTTTGGATGCAAATTGTAATTGAAGCAATTTGGAATTGAACTCGCTGTCTGAGTTTCGGTAGTTAACGTTTTAATTATAAACTTATGAATCGAATTTCGCTTCTGAGCTTATAAATTATGCCGAAGTTTGGGGGCATACGTTATTGACGTTATTTAATGTACGACCAACTTAAAACTAGTTGGACGAACGGTCACGAAATTTAATGTCTCATAAGTGTTTTGTTGTATGATCAAATTAAAGGAATATAATTTGTAAGGTATTTTTTTTGCGATTATGAAAACAATTTTGCTAAGACTTAATTAGCCAGGTCTAGACGAGTATCTAAAACAAAATCATTAATAATGCTATGACGGCTTTCACTTCGTATAATTTGCTCTTTAAACTAAAAGGGCTGTAAAATTCCCTTAAATGCGACAACGTCTCTCTCCCCTTAAACTTTGTAAAAAAAATCCAATTGTAAAATATGTTGTGGACTCTATACATTATAAAAAAAATAGATTTTTTTCTTTCCAAAAAATTTTTTTTTCTTTTAAAACCATTAAAATAATATCTTTTTTTTTCACATTTACATTACATATAGAGGAACGTTACCGCCTGGAACTAAAATTGTATGAAAAACAATGTCAGCTCAGCGATTTAAGCGTCGACTCACATTATTCTTAAGGCAAATAATAGTCAGCTTTTTTCCTCGTTTTAGTTCCTGTAGTACCTAATTATATTTATCTTTAAAAAAAAAAAAACTAAACTTTCCCGGTACCGTGTCAACAAATACTTTCTTTTGAAACGAAAGCACCCCCGTTTATTAGTGGTTAGAGTTATGTTTTAATACCGTAATAAATTTCTTCGTTAATGGATATGACACAACGATTAAGTCAAGCGATATTTAAAATAAAGTAAGTCGGATTTGTAATTTATTCTATCACAGTTGCAGTAAGCAATACAACTCTTTAATACCTTCTTCTCCGTCTTTTTTAAGTCTTTTGTATGGGTTAATACATGAAATAGACGATTATCAACCTCGATTGAACTCCCTCGATTTAATTCTACTTTGTGCTCATTACATTCTTTAATATACACGTAAAGGTTTCCATTTAAAAAAAATCCTTTTCGTACCTCTACTTTACTTCAGAATTTCATATCTTCAAGTGACGGGGTTGGCAAAACCTATCCATAAAAACTTTGTGTATATGTTATTCTTACTGACCTCACATATCTAAAAATCAATATAGGTATGACGTTGAGACGTCCTTTTCTCTTGTCCAGCTCAATAAGAAGGAGTCTGCAGAACAGGAACGCGCTGAGGAACAGGAATGTGTCGACCAGAAGAGAGTTGTTCAGCATGAAAGCATTGGCGGGATGACGGACCAACTGGAAGAAACAAATAAATATCAGGGGATAATTAAACACAAAATGTGGTTACAGAATTATCAACTACTTTTTAGAGTTGTTGGTAATTCTGTATGCCAACCCCACTCTGGGAATAAAGGCGTGAGTTTATGTATGTATGTAATCTAACACTTTACCAAGTCTGAAAGGCATTGGGATTGTACTATAGGTACTAGAAATCAATAAACATACTAATGCAGCGTTAATATACGTAGATGAACGCCCAAAACAAAGTACAAAGTACCTATCTACAAAAAAAAATTGCAAATAAAATCTCTACAGTAGGTAGCACAAATACCTTTAAAAGTTTTCATAAAATGTTTGTCGATAATTATCATATTTGTCATGATTTAATTTGGTGAAGAAAATTCCTTTGGCGAAAGATAAGATGGTATAAGGCGCTGGTAATTATTATCTTCACTGATGTTTGGGCCAATAATATTACTTTCTGTATTCAATTATTTGGATCTAGTAAAACTAGTTAAAGTACAGTCGATATCAAAGCTATGCTGATCACGGCGCACGCTTTTTTAATAAGTTGGTTTGTTAACGATTTCAGTGGCTGTGATGTGACATATGACGTGTATTACATAGACATATCCCTTTCTATCTAACCTTATCTCACTTCATCTATAAATGCAAATGTTTAGTATTTATGGATGTTTTAAAATGTATGTACAATTCCCGGGGGAAGCCAAAGTCGTGGACAACAACTGGTTAGAAATAAAATGATAAAATATACACATACCTAATAATATCTTTGATATCGTCTATTATCAATGTCGTAACGGATATTTTTGTATTTACTGGAGTGGTCTAACTGTCTTCAATCATTTTTCATTACACTCACATTTTAGCGTGAAAAATAAATAACGCAAAATATAACTAGCCGTCACAACGATAAAACAACTTCCAAGAATCTCGTCCGAATCATAATCACTCAAGTGTATTTACGATTCCATTAAGAGGTCGTTAACATCAAAATATCGGAAAACAACACCCTTCCGTACCTTTTTAGCAGGAACTTTTATTGTCAAATGAAACTGCGTATAGCGCAAACAAAGACGAGTGTTTTCTTGTTTATGTTTAATAATAAGGTATGATTTCAATGTAATAGCTTTTTCCTGCGATTTGTCTTAGTTAAAATTTATAGCCATCTTGAAACTTACGTTTTCGGGTTAAAAGTATGCTATCGAGATTATTTATAGTCTCTGTCAATACTAAGTTTTGTTAAATTTTAAAGATGGAATACCTAATCAATGTCTGCGTTCAGGTAAAAGATAAAAAGTAATACAGGGTTTTTAAAGTTGTCGGTAATTCTGTAGCTCTGCCTACCCCATTCTGGGATCACAGGCGTGAAGGTATGTATGTATGTATGTAATACAGGGTTATTGGTAAGTCAACCTATTCCCCTCTAGGGGTTATAGGGGAGATCATTTGCCATCATTTTATATGAAGCGTAGGGTATTATCGGACCAAAATGATTGCAAATGACCTCTCCCATAACCCCTAGAGGGGCATAGATCGACTTACCAATAACCCTGTATTACTTTTTTTCTTTTACTTGAAAGGAGCCCATCGGGACCCTATTAATATTCCTACGTTGTACATCCGTCCGTCCGTCCTAACTTTGAAGAGTTGTATCTTTTGAACCGTAATAGATAGAATACTAGCCTAGTTGCCTAGCTGGCCTAGTTGGTAGTGACCCTGCGTTCCTAGTGGTCCTGGGTTCAAATCCCGGTAAGGGCAGATATTTGTTTCTGAGTCATGGATGTTGTCTATGTATTTAAGTATTTATTTCTTTATATAAGTATTTATATCGTTGTCTAGTACCCATAGTACAAGCCTAGAGCTTAGTTTGGGACTGATAATCATTTATTTATATAATTTTTGTTAATACAGCGTATTTACTAACAAATAAATTAATTAAAGAAAGTGAAATAATAAAGGAGTCCTTATAATATAAGAAACGTTTTATTCACGTTTTTTTTTATATTGGTTGTATCGTGAAAACGGTTATCATTAAAATTCCTCGATTGTACATTGATTATTATAATTTGTACATAAAATAGAGTATCTTCAACACAGAATCAGCTGGGGGAGTAACTTAAACGTAATAGACCAAATTAAATAAGTTTACCCGATCCCAGGCTTCAGCATCCATGACAGGGCCACTAGCGATAAACAAGCAAGCATGCCCAGCGATGATAAAGACCATGGCGATAGTCTTGATCCCGGTGACGCACTCCAAGCCCAGCTTGTGGTTCTGCTTGCAAGATATCAGCTTCTTCATGTTGTTGATGACGGAGAACGATATCACCAAGTCGTGGATGACTGAGGTCTTGTTGCTGCCCCACTTGATGGAGTAGGCCTCGTAGATGGTGCTGAAGAGGAGAATGGCTACGAAGAACAGTATTAAGGACCTGGAAATGGAAAAGTAATGAATTGAAATAAAAATTCTGTCCGTTTTAAATGCTTTTGATTCTTCACTGAACTGTTTTTAAAAGATTTCAAAAAAAATCGTGTGCTGCCTCGGTATCTATTAAGTCGGCGATCTAAGCACAAAATTAAAGCAATCAATAAACTCTTTTTTTATGTTTCGGAAAATTTTGTGTGCTGTCTCAGTATCGATTAAGTCGTTGATCTAAGCACAAAATTAAAACAATCAATCAACATTAAAATTTCGAGTGATGTCTCAGTATCTATTAAGTTGTCGATCTAAGGACAAAATTTAAGCAATCAATAAACTGATTTTCTTATTACATTTCGAAAAAATTCGTATGTTGCCTGAGTATCGATTAAGTAGTTGATCTAAGCACAAAATTGAAATAAAAGAAATTACAAAATACAAAATATTGCCTTGCTGGTAAATGATGAAAGATTGAAAGAAGTTTCTAATGTTAATATGTGGATGATAGACACCAAAGACGAAGAAGTTAGTCTTTAATAGAGCAATATTCGTTACTCGTATAATAGGAAAGTGACAAACTAGTATACAAGCTCGTAATATATATGATCGATCAACAAGATGTCAAAAGTTATGATAGTGACACAGATGCCAGCAGCAACATCAACTTATTGGCATTGGATTATTGGCAACAATTTAGATTATGAAGTCTTACCATAATACGTTAACATCTACAAATTCTTAAAAAATGTAGTTTGTTGGTACAATGGTCGCAATGAAAATAAGGACGATCTCGCAAAATATTACGAGTAACTAGCCCCAAACTAAGTTTTAGGCATGCACTATGGGTACTAGATAAGTACTATTAAAGAAAAAAAACCGGCCAAGAGCGAGTCGATGTCGCGCACGAAGGGTTCCGTACCATTGAGAAAGGTGAAAGGTCAGCAAGGTACGAAGTTTAGTGATTGGGCTACACCAGAAATTCACGCAAAAAGGTATAAATTATATGAGTTATATGCTACAAGAGCTATCGATCATAGGCCAGAGTTTCTAGATTACGTCAAAAACTACTCTAAAGAATTCAAACAGATTTGTGCCGCCGCGAAGTCTGAATATTTTTCTAACAAAATCCGTAATTCAGATAACAAAGTTAAAACTATTTGGAATGTAATTAATACCGAATTAGAGTTAGAGACCCGCACTACAGCCTGCACGTTGAAGGTACTGTGGTGAACTCGGACCTAGATGTAGCTAAAGAGTTTGAGCGATTCTTTACAAATATACCTTTAGGGCCTACGCTAGCTTACGCGGATTACCCGCAACGGACATCCGCCTCAAAGAAATTGTATAGACACCGCTAACTGGCGCGGGCGCGTGCGACGGACGTTAATCCGCGCGGCGGGCGGCGGGTGTCCGCTCCGTGCGCACGCGGCGGGTACACGCTCGCGGACTTGTTTCTTGAATTCAGTCGAGCGCCGCATCGTGCCGCGGATACACGCGCCGGACTGTACAGTTGAGACAATACATATAATGATCGACACGGAGCGCGTAATATTAGAAATGCAAGCTCGCCCAGTATTATGGGATATGAGAAATGAATTATATAAAGACAGAGATGCACGTCAAAAGGCGTGGTTAGAGGTTTGTGGAGAAATTATTGAAAATTTTGCTGATCTCGGAGACAAAGAGAAGAAAAACGAAGGTATGTGTGATTTTAAGTATTTATTACTTGTAATAACAATAATCAGATTAATTTTAATGAATACACCGATCTTGCCACGATACCTTGCCATTTGTAACAAAATAATCAGCATATTGATCACGTATCATAGACCCTTGCGTATCGTTATTTGCAAATCCATTTCTAATGTTGCGTATATGGCGCGGTAAAATGACGGCATCATTGTTATCTTTCGTACCCTCTCTGGCTCTTATAAAATTATGTAAAATACATATTGCTTTCACAACGCTTACTCCATGCGCTGTAGAAACGTTAAGTGGACGGTGAAGTATCCGAAATTTATTAGCCATTATTCCAAAGGTTGCTTCAATATAACGTCTGGCTCTTGACAATCTATAATTAAATATCTTCTTCGTATAACTCAAACTTATAGTTCGAGCATACGGTCGCAGTACATGTTTCGATAATCCAAACGCCTCGTCACCTATGACAACATAGGGCAATGGCGTAGTCGCAGCAATGCTAGTCGGTTTATTGTCAACTAGTACTGGTAATGCTTTTGGGGTAGGAATATTAAGTAGATTATTTTCCATCTGTTGAAACAAGTGGCTTTTTGTAAATATTGAAGAGTCAGATTCTTTACCTTGCATGCCAACATTTATATAGGTAAACTCATAGTTAGAATTACACGTTGCAAGTAAGACAATGGAATAAAAATGTTTATAGTTGTAGTATAGTGAACCACTGTGTGGTGGTTTTATTATCCGCACATGTTTCCCGTCTACCGGGCCCAAGCAGTTTGGAAAATTGGCGTTAATCTGAAAGCCCGATGCTATTTCTTCCCATAGTGTAGACGTGAATTCCGGTAAACATTCTGCTTTCAGTTGAAGCCATACAATTCTGCAGAATTCATGCACAATATTTCTTATAGTAGTTTCTCCCATTTGAAAGGTCAAGTGCAACTCCACAAAAGTATGACCAGTCGTTAAATACCTGAAAAATAAAAAATAAAATACTTTGTATCTTGTTTCAGAAAAAAAAATACAAGCACGGTGGAAATCAGCAAGGGATTGTTACCAAAAACTGAAAGCTAGTAACAAAAAATTAAAATCAGGATCATGTGCCAAAAAAACAAAATCGTATGCCTATTACAATATGATGACTTTTTTAGAATGTAACTCTAGAAATGAAAGCCAAGAATCTCTGGGTGAAGATGAAAATGCATCAAACATCAGCGTGTTATCTGATAGTTATATTCAAGGCACCGAAATAGCAACACCTGGAACATCCAGTCAAGACGCCGAAATACCAATACCTGGTCCATCCAGTCAAGATGGCAATATCAGAACATCTGGCACATCAAAACGCCCACGTAAATCAAATTCTCCTACTCCTTTTGAAAAAGAGTTATTGAAATCAGTCCAAAGAAGAAATGAAGAAAACGACGAAGATATGGCTTTTTTTACCTCAATAATGCCTACAATAAAAAAAATTGACACCTATCAAAAATTAGTATTTAGAACTAAAATTATGGAATATTTGATTGAAATTGAAAAACAAAAGGTGCTTGAAATTGATAATTTAACTTTTACTACCGATTTATTTCCGAACACGTCGCAAACCTAGTGACGGAAGCAGCGGTATAACTGGCTGATCTGAATAACATTTTTATCTAAATTTCCATTCTCAATTTTGTTTGTTATTGGTGATTATTATCAAACTAAATTATGCTGTGATTTTTGTGATTTTATGGTTAAATATTAGGATTAATATTTTTTTTAGCTTTGTTTCTGATTTATGATAATTGTCTAAGTCAATCAGGCTGTGATTTTTGTGATTTTATAAAGATAATTTTTAGGTAGAGCGACATTAATGTTACTCGACTTGTTGATCTTGTTTGTTACCAAAGATGATTATTATCTAAGTAAATTATATTGTAATTTTTGAGAATTTATAAAGATAATATTTAAGTAAAGCATCATTAAGATTACTCGACTTGTTAATTGTGTTTGTTTTTGATGATTGTTAATAATGCTGTGATTAATAATAATGTTAAGATATTTTCAACTTCACTGAGTTTTGAAGGTCAATCAAAACGACTATATAGTCACTACCACATATTCCGACCAGTTTTCACTGTTCTCGAGTGCGACTATGTAAATATGCGGCTGATTATTGACAGTGTAATATAATTACCATCTTAAAAAATAAATGCAGATAAATTCCTTTCATATGTTCTTTTCTTTTACACAATAAATTTAAGTTACAATGTGAAAGGTCCCTTAGAGTAGGCGAAATTCATAAAAACTATGAAGACGTTTAAACTTAGCCCATGCACCATGGTAGGACATGCTGACCCATACACACAAGCACGTTTAGATTACATACATAAATAGTAAAAAAAATATTAAATGTATATTTTTACTTACCTTATAGCTATTGCTAGCCTTTCTATGGGTGTTATCGGAACACTGATTCTATAATCATTTTTCTTTAAATGCGGCTCTAATCTTATGAATAATTCATCAAATGTCTTTGAAGTCATTTTAAAATATCTGTAAAATGCTTTCTCATCTTCTCTTAATAGCGAAAATTTGGTTACAAATTCACCATTCAGCAACCTATTTTTCAGGAACACAGAGATCTGTCGACGTTTCTGTATCCGGCGACGTTTTTTCGCCAAATAATAAATTATTAATAAATCCATTGTCTAGCGGACACGTCTGTACACACTGCAAACCAAAATTATACTGGTAGCGCTAAGTTAAGCGTGCAGCCGCCGCGGGCGCCCGTCGCGGACTCGCTGGCCCGCGGCGGTTGTCCGGAGCGGCACCCGCGAGCGTGCGCACGCGGCGGGCGTCCGCGTAAGCTAGCGTAGGCCCTTAGATACCACTAAATCATTACAATCATCTCCTGATAAAGCTGAAATCCAATGTGAAGGAATGCACAGATGTTTTTATTTTTTGTCATGTCTCTCCAAAAATTGTAATTAAAACTTTTAGGTCACTTAATCTAAAAAAGACTGAAGATCTCTGGGGCCTCTCCATCACAGTACTACAGTCTGTCATAGAATTAACTGCACCATATCTGGCTGCATTATTTAACAAGTGTGTCGACATTGGAGTGTTTCCCGATCTGATGAAACATAGTAAGATTATACCCTTGTTTAAGTCAGGGGCAAGAACAGACCCCACCAATTTTAGACCAATTTCTATACTGCCAGCACTGAGTAAAGTTTTTGAAAGAATAATTCTCAACCAAATATCCTCACATTTTAGTAAGAATAAGTTGTTTCATAATAGTCAATTTGGGTTTACCAAGGGACGGTCAACTACAGATGCCGGTTCGACCCTAATTAAATACGTCTTTGATGCCTGGGAAAAATCACTAGATGTCATTGGAGTTTTCTGTGATTTATCCAAGGCGTTCGACTGTGTTGATCACGTTACGTTAGTGCGGAAGCTAAGCTACTACGGTATCAAAAACGGTGCCCTTAATCTTATTATTTCTTACCTTGCTCACCGAACTCAGCGGGTGGACATAAACAGAACGCAATCCCCGGGATCAGCTGTTGCTATGGGAGTGCCTCAAGGCTCAATTCTGGGCCCATTCTTGTTTTTGATTTATATCAACGATCTCCCTTATGTTGTGCGCGACAAACATGAAATAGTTCTATTTGCCGACGACACTTCACTTTTATTTAAAGTAGATAGAAAACAGGCAAATTTTAATGACATAAATGACACGTTGTCAACAACTGTTGACTGGTTTACAGCCAACAACTTACTTTTAAATGCCAAGAAAACCAAGTGTATGAAATTTTCTTTATCAAATGTGATAGGAGTGAATGGGAATAATATAAGACTAAAGGATGAGACAATGGGATTCGAAGATAAAACAGTATTTTTAGGTATTACCTTGGACTCAAAACTGCAATGGAATTCGCATATATCCACCCTTGCGGGTAAACTTAGTTCTGCAGCATATGCAGTAAAGCGTATCCGCCAACTTACAGACGTCGAAACAGCGAGACTGGTGTATTATAGTTATTTTCATAGTGTTATGAGTTATGGGATTTTGTTGTGGGGAAAAGCGGCTGACATCCAGGCCATATTTATATTACAAAAGCGGGCTATACGTTTTATTTATCAGCTGGGTTCACGGGTCTCACTCAGAGATAAATTTAAAGAAATTAATATTCTTACTGTCGCGTCGCAGTACATCTTTGAAAATATCATGTATGTTCGCAAACACATACATGAATTTAGGCATAACCGTGACGTTCACAAGCTCAACACGCGAAATAAGGATAAACTCGTAGTCCCAGGTCACCGTCTTCGTAAAGTAAGCACATCATTCGTGGGGAACTGTATACGCTTCTACAATAAGATACCTACCGATATTGTCAATATGCCATTCACTAAATTTAAGTCTCGCATTAAGCGCTGCTTGCTGGGTAAGGCATATTATACTATAAATGACTTCGTAGATGATAAAGACGCTTTTAAGTAACTAGTATGAGCTATTACTGAAATTGTGGTTAATTTTAAGCATTTTGAGTAGAAATATATCTAATATGTGAGCACTGAGCAGCGCTTATTGTTAAATGCCTTTGATGTAGACATTTAAGTTTACCTAATGTATCCTTTTTTGTTAGTATTTTTTTTTTATTATTGGTTCTTGTGCACAAGACACTTAAGAAATGAGAACACATTGTGATGTTTCTCGCCGGACAGTTCCCTTTTTTATTGATATATTTTGTCCGGCAGCATGGGCATGTCATGCTCACTCTAAGGTCTTTGCTTACGGCGGCGTCGTTGATCGGGTCGCCACCTTCCCGAACACATGGTTGAGGGAGGCGATGGCTGAGATACGCGTCATACTCGTGAACGGGTGCTGTCTGTGGGGTCCGGTCTGTTCACGCTTGCAAGGACCTGTTATTCAGTTAATTATTTTAATTATCGTTCCTGACGTAGAGACCTCGTCATGTTGTTCTCCTAGACATTAGGTATTTTATTTGTATTTTATTGTCTTTACATTTGTAGTGATTTTATTTGTGTTAGTTTTAAAAATAATTATTTATTACTTTATTACCTCGTAATGTAATTTAGATACTTTTAAGTATTATTGTATTAAAACATTGAAAAAAAAAATGACCTTCTGCTGGAGTTTCTTGCGGCGCTTCTTCTCCGCAATGATGGTCTTGTCCGAAGCGCTAGTAGATTCACTCCATGTTACCGACGTGTAAAAGAGCCCTCATGTGGCCAATTTACTGAATAAATATTTTGTATTTGTATTTGTATTTGTATTATCTATAAAAAATCACGTTTGCTGTATGGGAGCCCCTCTTAAATATTTATTTTATTCTTTTTTTCTTGTTATAGCAGCTACAGAAATATATCATCTGTGAAAATTTCAAAGGTCTAGCCATCACGGTTCCTGAGATACAGCCTGGTGACAGACAGACAGACGGACAGACGGACAGATGGACAGACGGACACCGGAGGCTTAGTAATAGGGTCTCGTTTTTACCCTTTGGGTACGGAATCCTAAAAAGAGATACATTTATTGAATGCAAGCAATATATAGGTATGACATCGAGTAATACTTTCATATTAAATATTTGCATGACTTATTTAAGTCTAGATGTATGGTTCTAATTTTTAATTTTAAGATCAACATAATACTTATACTATGTCTAACGTAAATAATTACATTTCATTTCATTTCATTGCATATATATGTATAAATAAGCACCCGTAAAGTCCCGTAAAAGTAAATGTATGTAAACTTGCACACTAACAATCACAACAATTTTTATGATACATTAATATGAATGTTAAATATATATAGGCATTGAAAATATCGGAATAATATATTAATATAATTATCTTTATAATTTGATGTTGCTGCGCCTGATTGACTATTCCATGATCTACCGGCACGAGAGATTACTCTATTATATTTAACAGGCACTTACATTAATAATTAAGATTTGATTAATAAATATAGTTAAGATTTTTGTTGTATTAGGTGAAATGCTGGTGAGGTCTTTGACGTCGTCTGGTCTTGGAACTTTTTTAATTCAGCGATTATTAATTACATTTTGAATAGCTTTGCCTAAAATGCCCTTTCTTTAATTCGGATATAAATTAAAAAGCGGGCGAATTTTGCACTTTTACGTTTTAGCAGTACAGACACAGCAGAGCTTTACCTGCATTTAAGAATTAAAAACACAACTAAACAGACCTTAATAAGAAAAAATACTCGATCTAGTGCTTGCAATAAGGTTTTCGTGCAAACAACAAGGAAAAGGCAGGTTTTTGACGGATGTCTATAAAACTATATCGTTTAGGGTGAGTTTGAGAAGCGTTTGAAATTATGATTAGGTGATGAATGCGATTGCCATTAATTAAAACTATGAATTTAAGCAAAGATTCCTCGAAAGATAATGTTTTTTGATATCAACACATTCCATTTCTCGTTACACACAGGATGAGCGGTTCCCTAGTGAGCCTTACCCAGTAATAAGTACAAACTTACAGAAAACCAACGTCCAGAGACGAGACCGTGAGAGGTCTCCTCGAGTAGCAGTCCTGTTCAGTGACCTCCACGGTGGTGCGGTTTCCAACGGTGTGGGAGATGACACTGGAGACAAATCCAGCGACTGCCTTAGCACTGCAGGCGCTGGGCACGCATACAGCCCAGCGGAGGGTCTCGCCGCGGCCAGTTCGAACCTGGAAGATATTGATGATGCTGGTGACATAGAAGACTACGGAAAAAGAAAGGCTCTAGCTGGTCGAATGTGCAGGTATCTTCAAGACGTTTTTCAGAGAGAATCGGAAAGCCATAAGACTAAGTAGTGAGGTACGAGTCCTCCAAACCAGGCAATGCTTGTCTATTTTAAATATAACGCTATTTTATAGGTATGTTCTGGGCAGGATTCAAAAACGACTTTTTGATGTGATTGCGTCACGTTCATTAAACCGGTATTCATTTTAAAGATAATATTTTTGAATTGGTTCGATATGGATGTCCTTGGTTCTGCAATTTTGTAAAAATAGCTCAAGGCATCGTCGTGTGATAAAAATGGACTTAATGCGTCAAACTTAAATTGCAAGTTGAACTCTTAAAAATATAGTAGTCAGTAGTAAAAAAAAAGAAATGGCCTACCTTCTTGGCCTTATGCCGTGGCCATTTGATGGTGGCCAGGCAGTATTGCCCTTCGACGGTGAGCCCACCGTCGGTAGCGTCGTCGATCCCGACGCACTCGTCGAAGTTGCCGAGGTGGTAGGACGACCCGAAAAGAAGACCTTGTGGAGATTTCGCTGAGGCGTCGAACACTAAAACAAACGTTTTAAGATATAGTAAAACGTAATAATAACATTCAGACAATAAATAGTTATAATGAATATAATTCGACGGTCAAATCTTGAAATAAATGGAGTAGTGATAGTGATAATGAATGATATTCTGACGTAGTATCAAGTCTGTATTACAAAAGCTCACTGCCGGGATCCAAACAAATATGGTAAATGAAGAACACACATTTAAATAAAAATGTTTTGCAAATTAAATTTTAAATATTTATTAAATCTTTCCTTATTTTCGAAAAAATCTTATAATGTCAAAAATACTTTGCAGGATTTGATTTGCCATTAGGTCGTGACTCAGCGAAAATATAAAAGTACCTACGTACTGGTAATATATTTTTGACATTATAAGAGCACTTACAAGAGCCTAAGCTAATATCGTTGAACTGTTTATGAGTGTTTGTTTCGGCTTGGCCACAACTTTGCTGGAAGGCGACGAGCAACTGACAAGTGCAATTATTTTTGGCAAAAAGACGGCAATCAAGCACACAAACCCTCTTACATTTACATTCTCAAGGCTACAATACTGCGACTGCAAACGCGTTGCCAGCCCTGACTACGAAGATGGAATACCTATAACCTAAATATTTCACTTGTTGCCAATCCTTTCAATTCAATTCAATTGGTAATCCTCACAATGAAACTCAACAGTGTAAACACTGCTGATTGGCTACTTGGTGACGTTGAAGCATGCCACAAGTCGCCGCAAGAACCAAGAGGCGATTTCTATTTGTTTTCATGGCCCGCTGCTCGCCGCTGTCACCCAAATTCGTGGCCAGACCTTAAAAGTATGCTTGACTTTGGCAAAGCATGAACGGTCAATTGTACTGGTGCGTCATAGACTGGCTTAGGAGCTGCGCGTGCGTCATTAGTTAAGCTACTTGACGTAAGAACTGTATAGTTGACCAATATTACAAGAGAAGAGTTAACGATGTCATAAAACGGTAACACTGTCATTGAATTGGTTTCTTCTAAGGATTAGTTTTGAGGAACTGTTTATTTTTGTTAGAGCTTTAAAAGATGCAAAAAGTGAGTTTACAAAATGCGTTATATTTAACGACCTTTGTGGAAGGATCAGAAAATTATGATATCCGCAGTAGAACTAAGGTCACCAACATAGCCCGAAGAATAGCTAAACGGAAGTGGCAGTGGGCGGGGCACATCACTCGCAGGACTGATGGCCGATGGGGCCAGAAGGTTCTTGAGTGGCGTCCGCGGACCGGGAGGCGAGCTGTACGTAGGCCTCCAACAAGATGGAGTGACGACCTTGTAAGGATCGCAGGAACGCGGTGGATGCGAAAAGCACAAGACCGGTCTGAGTGGAGAGCTTTGGGGGAGGCCTATGTCCAGCAGTGAATGTCTTTCGGCTGAAATGATGATGTGGACGGAATTACGAACGCTAGTTGTGCCATAATTAATTGTTAGTCACATTTCAACAAGAAAATTATGTCATTGATATGAGTATGCACAGTTTTTGTACTTTTACTACTTCAAAACATTAGTTCTTTTAAGGGATCACCAAGCATGGTAGTTTTTTTTCTCAATAAAAAGATAAAAGATGTTTATTTAGAGAGTACCTAGGCCGCACGGGCCATTCCACACGTCAACAATCTACCAGCGTTTGGAAGAGACCACTGCTGAGAAGAAATGCTAATGCTATGCTGCTAATGATAATTATAGAATAGAATAGAATATAATTTTAATAATTCATTCACAAACTCTCTTTATAAGACAAAAAAAATGTAATTACAGTGTATATTTTAATTCATTTCATATTCGTTCTCTACGACAGAACCATTCCAAGAGACGGTCAAAAATCTTATTATTAGAATTACGCATTTAATGGGTTGTCCTTGAAGTCTTATGTTATATTATATTACAAGCAGCATTTAAGAAACATATTAATTTTCCCGATTTTTAGGATTCCGCTGTCAAACAAGGAACCTTTATAATGTCGCCATGTCCGTCTGTCATTCTGTTTGTACCTATGTCACAAATACGTTTTTTTTAACTAATTAAGTGACAAATCTTTTAATTTCGTACAGGTTTTAATAGGTTCAGGTGATCCTGAGTCATGGATGTATACATTTCTCTATTTAAGTATTTATATCGTTGTCTAGTACCCATAGTACAAGCCTAGAGCTTAGTTTGGGACTAGGTCAATCGGTGTGACATTGTCCCCTGATATTTTTATTTATTTATCTATTTATTTATAGCGCAAAATGAAACTAATCATGAATTTTATACCTACTGAAAATCTACCCACCTAGTAACTCAGTAAAAATCAGATTTGAATGTATAAATTACAATGATTTGATGACATCACCAAAAAAACACCAAGTTTAAAATTAACTGCGTCATAAGATCCTAAAATTGTACAGTTCATTAAACCCTTGTTTTTAAATTATGCTGCGATGAAGCAAACCCATGCATCAAGTCAATCAAGTGTAATTTTCCACTACGCACGAATGCTAAACAACTTTTATATCTCGAGTATATTTTGTTATTTTGCAAGGCGTGGAAAAAACCCCTTGATACACAAATTAATTGTAACAATTAGTCAATTATATATAAGTACATTCTTTAAATAATTGAACACAAGGTTACGTAAGCAATAGGCCGGTCAAGTGTAACGTACTGAGCGCAGGCTCTTGTAAAATTAACATAAAAGTGTGAATGGAGACGGCGCAGTATAACTTACAAACAATAAACTAGGAAGTTAGTTGGGATCGTAATAAATCAAAGTAAACAAATGTAAAAATGATAATGCTTGAGGCATTTTAGATTTAACCATAAATAAGTTAGCAAAATTTTTTTTTTGTTTAGTAAGATAACCATAACCGTAACGTCAACTTATGAAAATTGTTGAAAAAAAAAAATTGAAATGATAAATGATAAAAATATCGTGGATCTCAACACAAATTGTCAGTAAATATGTATGTTTTTTACACATTTTAACATTTGGAAACAAAAAATACTCACGCTCATTTCACAAACCCCAAACCTAAACGGGAATCTACAAACTAGAGTAACCGCGCCGTCAAAGGTTAAGGAAATAGTTTCACGTATACAAACTAATAAGTCAAATGGTTTTTACAGAATAGAAACGTTCCAGTAGCAACAATAGACGTATAATTACTTTGTATAAACTAGCCTATAGCTTAATAATCCGGCCAACTGAAGAAGTTCTCGGTCTAGCACACACTGCAAATTGACAAAGTTGTTAATTATTTAAAATTCGAAATGCCGAATTGTGACGTTTAAAAATCGTTGAAACAGATGGCGCTTTTGTTGCTTGGTCAAACATAATAATATATGATATAGTTCGCTCTACTCTACCCTATCTAGTTGTTTGCAACCAAGCTAGCAACAATAACGAGATCTATCGAAGATTTAGAAAACCTATACATAGTATAAAACACAGTCCCTTCCCGCCGCCGTCTGTCCGCTCTGTTCAAACTACGCATCGGATTTTAATGCGGTTTTCCTATCAACCTAACCATCATTCAGACAATTTTTCACACAAGGTTTTTATGTATAATATGTATGTATGTATGTAAACTCTTTATTGCACAAAAATATAAATATTACAATATAAATATTAAAGTAATGTACAAAGGCGAACTTATCCCTAAATGGGATTTCTTCCAGCTAACCCTGTAGTTAATGAGTTAGGACAATGCATAGGGTTGGACACATACAAGTTTGCACAAAAAATATCAAAAACAGATGATAATACTAATAATTAGAAAAAAAAAAGAAAAAAAATACTAATCGAATAAACCAGTAGGTAACATAAACTTAGGTACCCACATATAAAATACACATATAATATAATATATATATAATATATATATATGTATATATATATATATATATATAATATATATATATATGTATATACATAACTATAATCATTATAGGAACTCGGCTTCACGACTCATTCAGCCACAACGTTTTTAAATTTCGTTTTTATATAAGTATTCTGGTTTATGACCAGGTGTCCAGGCGGGTCGCTAGGTTTATAAACCGTACTGGTTTTATTGTTGTTTAATTGACACTAAAATTTGTGTAATAGAACAAAATTCGATTATGTCCACCCACAACTAAATCAATCTACCAACTATAATCGCCGTAATTGGGCCACTATAACTTCAATGTTACGGAAACCATTACGGCGTAAGGACATCCAAGGACCTTGTGTTTTCCGCCGCGTAGCCTTTGTTTTGCAACAAAGAAAGATGGCTGATCGATGGACGAAAGTCCCATGGTCATATATCTAGTATTGACGACGCATTTTGGGATAGGTCTTTGTCATACACATAAAGGTTCAAGAATGTCCTTTCAGGGACTCTTCTTCAATTTGTTTTGATCACTATTCATAAATAGTTAAGGTACTTCTTATTCAAATAACAGTTAGAGTTACTATTACGTCAGTATAGCTTTTTTTCAATTTCTTACACAAAGGATCTGATAGGTAGGTACTAGGCCGAAAACATACTTTTTTAGAGTGATACATACTTAAATAAAAAGAAAACCCCCAAAACTCAGATCTCATCACAGTCATCATCCAAATATATGCTCATACTGAGAATCCAACCTGGAACCTCTTACTTCGTAGGCAGGGTCACTATCATCTAAGCTAAACGCATCATTAAACGATTACGATTAGATGTGAATTGGGTTAAATTAATTAATTAGTCACGATTAATGACGTGTTATTTTAGATTTATTAATTCTGATACAGGCCAAAACTAGAATTACCTCCCATAATGCGAAATAATGTAAGTCGAAGAGTTTGGTATAAAAAAACCTTATTTTCGAATGGAGTTCTTTTCGAAAAATAATATGGTTTTTTAAATACACCAAATGCAGAGTTAATTAAATAATGTTAGAGATTTTTTTTAAATAAACTTTACTTAAATGGATGGACTGTGTTTATTATCAAGAATATGCATTTTTTGTATAATTACCAAATTTCAATTTTATAGCTTTGCAATTTCAAAGGTAATCATTATCACGAAACCCTTTGTTTGTCACCGCTATTGTCACGATTTGTTCGTCTTCAGAATCTAATCTCGGCGTTGGTGTTGAAGATCTTTAGTTTTTATTTTGATTGATAAAATATTATCCGACTGCGTCAGACAGAGAGTGGTTTATCGGGTGTATTCCTAGGCCACTACGGCCTTTGTCATCGTAACGTTGTAAACCAAATCATAAGAGGTCTCTTACGTTTTGGTCGTCAACGTCACTTTAACTCGTGGGAGGACCTTGTGCAGGGTCCGTCCGGGTTGGTACCACCATCTTATCCATTAACCTACCGCCAAGCAGCAGTGTTCGCATCGTTGTGTTCCGGTTTGGGGATAAGACAGCCGGTGAAATGACTAGCATAGAGGCATTCCATCTTAGTCCTCATGGTTGGCAACGCATTTGCAGTCTTGTGAATGCGAATGTCTATGGGTCACAGTTTCCACTTACCATCAGGTGGCCTGTGTGCTCGTTTGCCTTCCCATGCTATATAAAAAAAAAAAAACATAGTCCATAGTGGAAATCTAGAGTTGACTGAACAGTACTCCCAGCTTCTTAATAGCGTCCGGCTGGCTATTGCTATCTCACTTGCAATCGCAGCTAACAGTATAGCTGTCACTCGTGTTTCATAGAAAAACGAAGATTGCCGATGACTATTAAGAGAATTGTGACGCGCCGCTTATATCTCATAGCAGTCAAAAAAATCCATATAAATTTAGCTCCGGCCGTTAACGTTTCTAATCGTTAAGGCAAGTTTACAAGTTAGATATACATACATACATGAAGTACCTACTACTAAACACTTCATAGGATTGCTAAACTAAAAAAAATCATATAAATTGCAAAAACGTTTCTCCCCCCCTTAACTCAAGTCCGATTTCAACTATTTTTGAATATGTTGTAGCTACTATGAAGAACTAGGTCTGTACGTTTCTGTATTTTGTTTTTTATTTTATTTTTATTCTGAGAAGTATTTTTGTGGAGAGAAATTTATAATTTCTCTTAGATGATCTTTTGTAAAATATACACTTAAACCGCCTGTATCTCAGGAACCAATCAAGTATTTCCTTTCCTTTTAAAACCGTTATAGGTGCTGTATTTTTAGTATTTGGGCGTTTTCACTAAAAAGTGTACCCAATTAAGGACTGAAATTAAGGAACTTTAACTTTGTCAGTTTTGTGACGAAAATTAGCTATATATTGACGGCCGCAATGTATGGCTAATTTTCGTCACAAAACTGACAAAGTTAAAGTTCCTTAATTTCAGTCCTTAATTGGGTACACTTTTTAGTGAAAACGCCCATTTGTAGCTTAGGCTGTAGGATAAGGGCGAGGTACGCGCAACCCTAGCGAAAATACCACATTACATATAAGTAAATGTGTTTTTTTGAAGATACCTCTAATGTAATGACCCCTCACTCAATGTTCTTAATATAAAACCAAATATCTTTGCTATAAATGTATTTGAGGTACCCGAAAAAAATCCTTGTTTACTACGGAACTCTATAGTCGGAATGTGGCTGGCTCAATCTGTGTTCGGTGAATATAAACTTCAATCGATGCTTCAACTCAATGTCATCAGAATGTCACAGTAACATTTTCTTTTATTGATAATAAAATATGGATTCATTCGTATACGTGCATTGACCCTGTAGGTATTTTGCAATTAAATGCTATTAACCTTTTCACACACTCAGTTCTGCAAATTAGCAGGTTTCCACGCCGTTTCCTTTCACCGTAAAGGGTATAATATTTTTGATCATACATCGACAGCTTAAACCACTATGATACTGTTTTGTTCCAAAAACATTGCTCCTGATATTACAATAAATCCCCGCTGCAACATAGATTCCAAATCCTCGCGGAATCCGTCGCGAATGTAGCAGTCAACATGGATTTAGCATATCGCTTTGGTTGTGCATTTGCATACGTGTGTGTAAGCTTTTCAAACAAATGACAATCGCGTTGACATTTACTGCTACACAAGCATTGTAATAATTTTTGTGTAAATAATGATTCTGCGGCGTTGCCACTACAACTGGTACGGTATCTATCATACACCGTGCTCCGAGAAACCGTACCGGTTACTGCAACGTACTTAGCGCAACAGAAGGAGCCTATAGGCCACCTAATGCTCAATGCAAGAAAAAGAAGGAAAAACCATTTATTCGTGACAAACAAAAAAAAGACGTGTGGCACTCGGGGACTGCCGCGGTAAAGCTATTGCATGTCGTACAAACGCACACAACGCCGTGTCGAAGACTGCCGAACTGAAACGACGTTAGACGATGCACGGCCTTCAAGCCACACCTCCTTGCCCGTCGGAGTGGGGAGCGTGAGGTTTTTTCGTTACGGAATTTCTGGATTCGGTCCCCGCGCTCAAGGCCCGCGATAGAAGCTATGCAATAGCTTAATAAACCAATTACTGAAATCGACCATAGGTCTGTGGAGTCATTGACATAAGTATGCAGCCAGTAAACGCTGAAAAAGGCTATATAACTGCTATTAGCTCTATTCTTTATGCTCGCGGTAAAATAAACTGCAAAGCTATGAAGCTATCGATTCCGGATACAAATCCCGGTAAAGGCAGATATTTGTGTGATGAACGCGAGTATTTGTTCCTAAGTCTTGGATGTTTTCTATATATTTAAGTATGTATTTCTCTATATAAGTAAATGTATCGTTGTCTAATATCCATGGTACAAGGCTAGAGCTTAGTTTTTGACTAGGCCAATTTGTGTGACATGGTCCCCTGATATGTATTTATCTTAATTAATTGCATAATAACCCCCCTGTTCTCGCAAAATGGTTTCAACTCAGTGTTATGCTGGTTTGAAGCCAAACCATATCTTCGATTGGAACCATCATTCCAGTGACACCACGGCAGATTACACACACACACTAATGGATTCGAAAGCCTACAGACATTTTCAATCTTAAGATTACAACTTTGAATGGTAAGATAAAATGATTTAATGGCAGTGATCATCTCACATCGGCTGTCTTATATTTTATCACAACAGTGCAAACTGCTGCTTGGCAGCTGGTGAGTCACTAAGGTGATGGTAAATCTTGGACAGACCCTGCCGAGTAACTGCTTCACGCAAAAAAACCTTTTCAAGATTACCTTACGTAAGATTTACAAGTCTTGTACCAGTAAACAGTTTCGTGACATTATCTCAATGATTAAGGAAGTAAATGATTCATTATTAATCACGGCAGCGTTCACTATCATTATACAACTCAGCAACATCACAACAGCTATTATGTACACTATAGGGACAGTATTGCATTATAAAATGATTAAGAAGTTACTAAGAAGATTTTGTACTTTGTGTTTTATTTTTATAATTATGCCAACTTTAGAGTATAAAATGTAAAAACTATAAGAAGGTTTATTCAAATTGGTTGTCTATACAGCACGAGATCAGCTGTTGGTGAAGTAAGAATAAAATTGATAAAAATAAACGATGTTTGTTCAGTAAGTAGGCTGCACGGGCACTTTTACACGTTAAAAATATACCAGCGATTCCAAACAGCAGTCTGATAAAAAGCGCAACTAAAAACTCATCGTTTAGTTATGGTACCGACAATCAAATTGACAGTGCACGGTTGCGTCAATGTTAAGAAAATTAAATAGTGTGTTTTCTAGAAAATTAAAAGAAGAAAACCACTTTGATAAATGTGATTTTTAAGGAATAAGGAAACATTGACAAAGTTAGGGGAGGTCTTTGCCCAGCAATGGGACACATCAAACTCTTATTTAAAAAAAGGGATACTGAAATATTTCAAGTAGTGACTGTACTTTATTTAATTTAGAAAATGAACCAAATATTTATAATGTAATATAATATATTATAAAAATAGACCGTGACCCCATTTCCCGTTCCACGCAGTATACATACAAGCTGACAGTTGCAAAATATTGCCGCCAGCCAATCACAAGTGCATCGCCTTGCAATTCGTATTGTGTTACTTATTTGCTGATAGCAATTATTTTTGACATGTTTCTTATAAGATTTTTAAGACAAACGAATTTGAAATTACTAACGTAGTAATTACAGACTAAGAAATGCAGAACCGTAGGTATTTATTGAGTTATTAAAAATGAATTAAGCTTTAATGGTAGGTATTTAATTACTGTTGTATGTCAATAAGTTTGTTAAATATTATGAAGGTTTTGAGCATCTCATTACCAATACATTGCAATAAGTAATAATAAGTTGCTCATCAACTTATGATTAACTGGTGAAGTTTAGTTTTCCCAAATGTACGTATAAGACAAAGTTAAGTACATGCCACTTTTGCTGAGCTGCATTATTGAACGCTAGCGCGATAATGCTATTGAATCTACACTCAAAGAATACGTTGGCAACCACAAAGTTGTTATTTTCACTTGTTTTGTGATTAAACTATAATAAAATAAATGTTTGTAAGTGAGTGTATCACAATATATTTACGCGTAAAAAAACATAAGGAACATCAATTAGTATTTAATTTAAACAAGAAAATAAAAATTTAAAACATAACAACTGTCACTTAAAAAGTAAGTAATATTAGTATTCAAAAATGACCCCAGGGTGGTTTAAAAAGGGTATAAGGTACCTACTAGACTTAAACCCTTTTCACTTGATCTTCGGACGACTTTTACCCTTTTTCATACTTGTATAAATTATTTGGTCTAGGTTTGCTCATAGTAACCAAATAAAGTGACTTATGACTCCTGGTTCATAGTTTTTACCACCTAGTAACAAACGTTAGGTGCACGGTATAAGCGTTAGCGGAAACCCGGCATTGCAAGAGTTTTTCCTTATTAAGAACTACTGCTTAAGTGACATTACTATTCATGTATCGTTCTTACATAACTTTTATGATAAAAATAGTTGTATGGCTGGTAAAAAAGCAATAAAAAGAGGCCCTACCAAGTTGTCAGGACCTGTTTCAACATGCTAACCAGATGTACGGATGCTACATAAATCAAAATAATGTGTGAATTTCGGCTTTTATTACCGAAAGCATTTATAGCACTAGGGTTATAAAAGCGATCTTAATTAACACCGCTTTATCTAAGCACGACTATTTTACAATGTACTGTTAATAGACTTGGCAAAGAATATAACAGAAGAAATAATTAACATGGGTATCGCGAGTTACTAAAAATACGACTTATGTAATATTAGACACTACAAGCATGTTTAATGTCTAGCTAAAGAGATATTTGGATATTTTAAAAGCATTATTATTTGACCGTGTGGTTGCCGGGTTAGAATAGTACCACTCCATGTCTTCCCGTGGATGTCGTAAGAGGCGACTAAAGGGAATAAAGGCTTGTAGTACTGTTAGGCGATGGGCTTGCAACCTGTCACTAATACGGTGGTAAACATCTTGGCCTAATTGTGCAAAATGTGGTTACAGAATTATCAACAAGTTCGTAGTGTTGTAGGTAATTCTGTAGCTCTGCCTACCCCACTAGGGGAATAAAGGCGTGAGTTTATGTATGTATGTCTGTATGTATTATTTGACGTCGCGGTAGCTTAGTCGGTAGTGCCCGTGCCTACGAAGCTAGCGGTCTCGGGTTCGATTCCCGGTACGGACAAATACTTGTTTGATGAGCACGAGTATTTGTTTCTGAGTCTTGGTTGTTTTCTATGTATTTAAGTATGTATTTAACTACATAAGTAAGGTAATCGTTGTCTAGTACCCAGTACAAGCCTAGAGCTTAGTTTGGGGCTAGGTCAATTTGTGTGAGATTGTCCCCTGATATTTTTAAGCTATTGCATAGCTTCTATCGCGGGCTTTGAGCGCGGAGACCGAATCCAGAAATTCCGTAACGAAAAAACCTCACGCTCCCCACTCCGACGGGCAAGGAGGTGTGGCTCGAAGGCCGTGCATCGTCTAACGTCGTTTCAGTTCGGCAGTCTTCGACACGGCGTTGTGTGCGTTTGTACGACATGCAGTAGCTTTACCGCGGCAGTCCCCGAGTGCCACACGTCTTTTATTTTTATTTATTTATATTGTGATGATGCCTTAGTGTACTACTTTAAAATCTTAAGCAGAAATTGATATTACTACTAAAGGTGTTATTACTGTTAAAGGTCTTCATTTTAATTAAGATAAATTGTACCGTTGTTATGCTTACGCGCAATGTCAACAATAAAACTGATTTTTTTATAATACTCGCGATCCATAAAGATTACAATAACACTTAAAACCTCTTCCTCAGTGAAGACGATTTTAAGCAAAAATATGTCCTTGTTTTCGAGGAGTTATTTTACCAAAGCAAGTTATGTGTAGATGTTTTACCAAATAATCATACAAAATGTTTATTATCTACATTAAATTATCTTTCTTAACGTTTTTTTGTCATTTTGTTGTAGACATCTACCCAACGGAAAACACATTACTCCCAACTTGATTCCGCCATATCTTGTGCACTATGGCCAATGTCGACATTAGTAGTCCCCGCTTGATCGGCCTTGACGCCCGTCGCGAATGCCTAAGCAGACATTCGGGAGCTGCGCTTGGTACACAAAATGGCCGAACGTTCGACCGGTGAATTCAAATCGCGCCCGCTGCCGCTTGCATCGTTGTATTGACCCAAATTGTGTAATTTTACGCCAGTCATTTGTGATTTTACTCATTATCTCGATGCATAAGTTATGCCACTGCAACTTTTCATTTTTAGGGTTTCATTTATCCTAACTTTAAAGAGAAAAAGATGTATCTTTAGAACCATAGGTATTAGATATCGAGTGGTTTTTCTCTCAGAATGTGTGGTTATTATGGCAGATTTAATGACGTTTTTTTAAAGATTTTTTTTTCATAGCGTTTTTATTTTTGTTGAATTTGCTGGGATTATAGAACAAACCTTGAAGAAATACAACAAATACTAAAAAAGTTACAAGTTTAAGTTGGGCTTGCGCTGATTTGTTTTTTTTTTTTGCAATAGTGGAACTTGAGCATAAGAAGTTGTAATTTACTTTGGTCTTTCAGAGATTAACTTACCCTACGTTTTAAATAAGATTCATTATGCAACTGTAAAATTTACTTTCCGATATCTAAATGTCATCCACGTCCGAAAAAGGCCAAAAAAATTCGTCAAGGAAATTTAATAACGTAAAAACTATTCTTAATGAGACCTAGATATTAAACTAGCTTCATTTGTTCTAGAAGTTCGTCGGAAAGACCATTCATTAAAATTAATGAAATTGCGAAGTCTTCTTCGATCGCGAATACTTATCAGGTCTTTTAGGGCCCGGCTCTCTCGTTGCTATTCATAATTGACGCCCTGGGGAGTCCCTGGCAGTTGATGCGCTAACACCGCGGAGTTTTGTTCTTATGCTAAACGCGTCGCATCGCGTCATTGTTTTAAGGTGGAATGCTCTGAGTGACGTGAGGACGTTTGTAAGCGTATTCTAGTTTGCCAGACAATTTTGAGTCCCTATCTACAGTTAAAGAAGCGTTTGACTTGTAAGGCTTCAATTTCTATTGTCAGATAAAGCTATCTGTTACTTAAAATTATAATTATTAATTTGTATCTACACACATATCATACGTAAAGGCTTGGAGTACTATTAGGCGATGGGCTTGCAACCTGTCACTAATACGCTGGTAAACATCTTAGCCTATTTGTGCAGAATGTGGTTACAGAATTATCAACAAGTTTTTAAAGTTGTAGGTAATTCTGTAGCTCTGCCTACCCCACTCTGGGATTACAGGCGTGAAGGTATGTATGTATGTACCTACATATCCCTCTATTATGCGTTCAAAACCCGTAGAAAATGGCCACCATTATTACAACCAATTTTACCATGAGAACTTTATTGTCTGTGGTAATAGGTAAAATCTGTACTGTAATATTATTACAGTATAGATTTCTATAACGTTATGAGTTTAAATTTGGAACAAACTTCTCGCATCGCGTTCATGTGCGACATAATTTAGTGTCAACCATGGCTATGTTGTTTTCTGACTTTCTGGATGCTTAGCGTGAATTATTAAAAGGCAAATTCATACTTAACTGGTTTGTCCACCCATTGACTCGGAGATGAGATGTCTTAATAAAATAACCAGCGCATAATGGAAATATTATGACACCGATAGGCTGCGTTTCCACCAGAGCTGTAGAAGGCAGCTAAACGGTGCGCGAGGGAAAAGTTCACCAATAGAAAAGCTAAGCTAAGGCCGATATCGGCCTATTCGCTTACTAAGTATTACGGTATAGCCTGATACTATCCGCAAAATTAAGTGGCGTGTCGGGCAATAAACGTCAGTTACCTTCCTTTTTGTGCCTACCGCTACCTGCACTATTATTGCACGGCCCGCTCCATAAGGCCGTGCAGGTGCGAAAGAGATGGCATGATTCCGATGATTTATGACCCGACTCGCCACTTAATTTTACGCATAGTATAGTAAGTAGTGGCTCTACATACGAAACTAGCGGTCCCAGGTTTGATTCCAGGTATGCGCGAATTTTTGTGTGATCAGCACAAGTATTTTGTTTCTGTCGTGGATGTTTTCTATCATATTTAAGTATTTATTTCTCTGTCTAAGTATTTTAATCATTGGCCAAGCCTAGTCCTTAGTTAGGGACGAAATAGGTCAATTTATCGCACCTGTAGAACAATAGTGATCTAATTCAGAAATTCTAAATTTCGAGTTTGGCCTTTATACATACATACATACCTTCACGCCTGTAATCCCAGAGTAGGCTAGGCAGAGCTACAGAATTACATCTTTAAAAAGTTGTTGATAATTCAGTAACCACACTTTGCACAAGTAGGCTAAGATGTTTACCAGCAAATTAGTGACAGGTTGCAAGCCCATCGCCTAACAGTACTACAAGCCTATATTCCTTTAGTCGCCTCTTACGACATCCACGGGAAGACATGGAGTGGCACTATTCTAACCCGGCAACCACACGGGGGTTTGGCCTTTATAATAATATAATTTATGACTTGAAGTTTAAAAGCAGAAAATTTGAATTAGGTCACTATTTTTCTGAAGATGCGTTATGTGTTTTCTTTAATTATCAAAAACGCAAATATAATTTATTTTATAGTGTTAGGTAATAGGTCAGTTAAACTGATGTCGGCTTTTGGTTCAAATATTGTGTCGACGAATTCAGTTGGACTGACATAATTAATTTAAAAGCACTTTACCAAACACTTTTTAAAAGATTTGTTTGCGTTTTTGAAGGCGGTTTTTTGATTTATAAAACATTTATTTTATTCAATACTTTTTAGTGATCATAATAAGCTTTTATGTAGTAAAATGACTTAGGACTTTAGGTACCTACATAATCTGTTCCTTGTAGTGTTCTTAACTTTTCTAGTGTCTTACAGCGGAGTAATGTTATTGGTGGATGTTTCCTAGCTTTTCAGTGTTTATTTTATTTTAAGCGTATGGTTACCGGGTTAGAATAGTGCCACTCCATGTCTTCCCGTGGATGTCGTAATAGGCGACTAAGGGAATAGAGGCTTGTAGTACTGTTAGGCGATGGGCTTGCCACCTGTCACTAAAACACTGGTAAACATCTTAGCCTACTTGTGCAAAATGTGGTTACAGAATTATCAAGAAGTTTTTAGAGTTGTTGGTAAATGTATTGATGGTTTTGTATGATTGTAAAATGAAATTATTAGCCAGACACATCAAAAATGTAATATTAATGGTACTTTCCATATTGCTCAATAGAAAAATATAATCACTATACCTTTAACAATGATTTATCAAGAAAGGCCAAGAGAACTCATAGCAAGGGCAGTCATTGTCTGATCTTCAAACCCAGGACCAATTAAAATGCGGATTTCCCGTTCCCCATCGTTTGAGGAAAGTTACCGCAATTTGGACGAATAGTTCAATGACCCTTTGTTCTTGTAACGACCGTCCAATAGATAACCATTCAGTAGACATTTTATTTAAATATTAATTATTCATTTAATATGGCGATTAAAATGCAAAACGATATTTATGTTTATTAACAAGGCATAGCGGTTATAGAAGTTAACTGTACAATGGATGATAATCAAAAATAAATATCAGGCAACAATTTCACAAACATTGACCTACGACCTAACAGTTGGTGAGCCCTTTCGAATACACTACGACCCTTTAGGATCTTTTGTGCAATTACCCTCTTACACACTCAGCTGTTGGAATGTGCAGGTTTCCTCACGATGTTTTCCTCCACAGCATGAGAGCATCGGGTGATGTACAGTAAAAACCTATTGGTACATGGTGACACCGGGAGTTCGAACTCAGTACCTTACTATCACGAGTCGATTCTTTAACCCGCTAGGACACCGACGCTCTTCTGTCAGAAAACCCATCATTTTATAGATTTTCACTTCATCGATTGTATAATTTAATTATAACATTTATAACAAACGCTATTTTCTGCTGATAATTTTCAGGATATCTTAAACATTAATGTCGTAGAGTAGGTTAGGTCAAAATTGTGACTACCAAAAAAAAACATACTCATGCAGCGGGAAATGCCTTTCGATGAAATGTTAATTCTGCGTAATGATACGTTTGTTGAAAAGCGTTTCAATGAAATAATAAGTACCCCTTTTGCCAAAAGGTACAAGAAAACTTTAACAAAAAAACTAACCTATATGAGTGTCACCATTTTTTTTATTTTTTTTATTATTATTATTTTAAGGGTTATATACCTACATACATTAAATCACGCCGGTTTCCCAGAGGGGTAGGCAGAGACCACTTTTTTCCACTTGCTACGATCTTGACAAATTTCTTTCACTTCTTCATCATTTATACATTTTAAAGGTTTAAGATCAATAATTGCCGAAATATATAGAAAACATATAAAGCTCAGAAACAAACACCCGCGCTCATCAGACAAATATTTGTCCTTACCGGGAATCGACCCGAACCTAGCTCCTTAGTCAGGGTCACTACCAGCTAGGACAAGAGCGTCATCTATATATAACACAAACTTCTGTCCGCGTAAAAAATGTTTATCGCTACTTGCGTATTAGAAGTACCCTCTGATCTTCCCCGAGGTTCAAACTATTTTCATACCAAATTTAATCGAATTTGGTTTAGCTAACTTAGCTGTGAAAACGCAAAAACTGACAGACAAAGTTACAGTCACATTTTTAGGATTCCGTAGCTGACGTGAGTTCAACGGACGCTAATTTGCCTCCGCTATTCGCCCGTCCTAATTTTAAATACCTGTACCTACGTATCTTTTGAAACATTTTACAAAACGGGTTGTTTTTATTTCAGATATTTGTTATTACGGTGGATTTACTAACATATATAAAAAACCAAAGAACATGAAATAATAGAGTGTAAAACGTTCGTGAATTGTTAATTGAAATACGAACAGGACGTTATTATTCAATATAATATTTTTATTTTTATTGTATCGTAACGGTTAAGCATACAAGCGGTATGATTATATTACAAACCCTAGAGAAAAACAACAAATAATAAAAAAAACAAGACTGAGTACGCGCTGATTCAATTAGAAATCGAATTAATACTGGAATATAATAATACTGATACCTATTGCCGTGTGGTTGCCGGCTTAGAATTGTGCCATTCCATGTCTTCCCGTGGAAGTCGTAAGAGGCGACTAAGGGAATAAAGGCTTGTAGTACTGTTAGACGATGGGCTTGCTACCTGTCACTAATATACACTGTTAAACATCTTAGCCTAATTGTTCAAATTGTGGTTACAGAGTTATCAACAAGTTTTTAGAGGGAAAGAGGGCGTGAAGTTATGTATGTATGTATGTATGATACCTATTGTATGGTACGGAACCGTCGATGTGTGAGTCTAAATCGCACTTTGGTATTTATAAGATCAAAACAGTTGTAAATCAAAATAAAACTGTATTTTAAAATCAACTTTAATACAACGACTATGAGCTTGAAACAAAACTAACAAGGATTTTGAGTTGATTCAGTCTTGATCCAGCAGTGCGATATAAGTATTTATATGGGTAGATTTACGATGCAAAACGGTAATTAAAATTTATGGGACAACGCATTGCTTTAATCAAAAATCAATATATCCTTTAAAGCAACGAGCGTTACGACCACTCCAGTGGGTAATTATTTAAATGACAGATTAGACTTGTTCATCCGATGGTTAACCAATAGGCCTGCCCGCTGTGCCGAGGGTCACAAGCTCGAATCCCACAGGGCTAACTTTGTCTTAGATATTTCTAAATGATACATACTTTAATGTAAGGAGCAATTGGTATTGTTCATATTTTTAGAATTACTCTAATTCGAAAACAATTTCGAGAAATAGAGTTTTAAAGCCGTTCTGCATTTTTTTTAAGTAGGTATTTATCTTTTTCGGATATTTCAACAAAAATATGTTTAACCTTTGTTTGACTTTCGTTTTCGGCTTGAAGCCCTCCTAGGTGTATCTTACGGGTTTGGCGAAAACCGCTTGAAATAGTATGTTTTAATACACTATTACAATTCTTTTTTTATCATGAGATATCATTTAATTGTTGTAATTTGTTAGAAAAAGCCATCCCAATTTTTAAATAATCATGTCATCCATAAAATGTTTGCTAAATAAATAACAAAACAATTGGGTAAAATACAAAATTAATGAAATTGTTCTCTTAAAATTGCCTATTCTTTCGAACTAGAATGTAAAATCCGTGAGTTTTTTTTTTGGTCTATCCCAATACACTAGGCTTAACGATGCGGAATTCGACTTACATACATACATACATAAACTCACGCCTTCATTCCCAGAGTGGGGTAGGCAGATCTAAAGGATTACCAACAAGTCTTAAAACTTCTTGATAATTCTGTAACCACAAATTGGAATTCGACTTAATAAGGTTAAAAGAACCTTTAAGTATAATAGTGTAATTAATGTGAGTACTTAGGTGTAATATAAAGGTGGCTCTACCTAGCTAGGTAAGGTAACCTACCTTACCTACTTTACCGTAGAGCACATCGGCCAGACTAGACCTATTGCATGATTCGCCGTTACCGGACACGGTATGACGGACATGATAAGCTAAAGCTACTTAGACTGTTAAGATACCAAGTGACAAAACGAACTTAAGAGTGTTATAACATAACCTTATTTCAAAAAAGTAACCTATATCATGTAACATAATTATCATTTGGAAGCTCTTAAGTTAAATAGGAACCACATATTAATAATATTTTAAAAATTAATTTTTGAGATATTTGGATAACGAACAAGAAACGCGAAAAAACACAGTCCCCATTTATTTTAAGACTGCTGAAGATAAAAACTCAAATAGGTATTACTAAAGGTTTATTATATAATATAGGTACTACAATTAAAAGATACAACTAAACTTATTTAAATTAAAATAAAACTAAGCTACTCAAATTAAAATAAAACTAAGCTACTCAAATACATACATACATACATAACTTCACGCCTGTCTCCCAATGGGGTAGGCAGAGACTATGGAACGCCAGGTGCACCGATCTAAACATACCACTTTCGCTTCCTCTACATTCATCAATCTCTTCATGCACGTACGTCGGTTTCGGGTGTTTTTTATTTGGCCCTTATTTAGTACATCGCGAATCTGATCACCGTACGTCCGTCTAGGACGTCCCCTACCGACATCTCCGCTCACTCTCGCTCGCCATATATCTTTCGTAACCCTTCTTTCATCCATCCTTTCTAAATGACCATATTTTCAATTTTAGTCACTACATCTTCTTTCAATCCACATCGTTCTCGGATCTCGCTATTTCTTACTCTATCTATCATCCTAACTCCACACATACATATCAAATATTAAAGATGTAAATTATAATCACCACTATAAAAAGAACACCCCCTGTAGCAGGTCCGCTCGCGGCATGGTTCCTATGACACTGGCTGCATTACCTCTCTGGATAGCTAGCCCAATCCTTTGGGTGAGGTAAGCACCAGCTCTAGGATCTCAAATATTACTTACTTACTAGGGAATAATCTACACATTACAGCAAAAATAAAAGAAGTCTTATATTCCGTATAAATACAAAATGTCCGATTTTTGAAGAAGGTTGACCAAGACAGGTTTTTTAAACTAGATTAAATTAGAGTCGCTGCCAAAACGTCGGTAACCAGAACAAATCTCGGTTGTTTACCGAAGTTGTTTACCAAAACCGGTTTCCCGTACAGTTAGCCAGTTCGGTATGTTCTATGGCGTATTAATTCATATTTTTTGCTGCGACTGTTAAATATAGCTTGTCTTTAATTTTAGATACACACTAGACCTAGACAATTTTTTTTGCGGTAGCTGGAATTAGATGGTTTTTGGATATATTACAAAACAACTTAAATGCTGTCTTGATGTAAAGTAGGTATTACGTTTATTTATGTTGATGGCATGAAAAGAAAAACTTATACACAGACAGACTAATCTTAAAGGTTTAATTTTTTTATTACCCATTATTACAATTTAGAAAGAAACAACCAAAGATTCTTCCATCTGTACCTATTGCTTTTTTTAATCAATTCTATTAAGTTAAGTAAAACCAAAAAAAACCTTCATCATCATCTTACCCTTTATCCGGGGTCATCGGAGATCATCTGGGGTCGGCGCAGCACGTCTTTTTCTTCCAAACATCCCTATCAACCGTAATTTCAGTATTCACTCGCTTGTTTTTCATATCGGTATAGCCCTCCACATACATACATACATACATAAACTCACGGCTTCATTCCCAGAGTGGGGTAGGCAGAGCTAAAGAATTACCATCAAGTCTTAAAACTTCTTGATAATTCTGTAACCACATTTTGCATTAGTAGGCTAAGATGACATGTTTCCCAGTGTATTAGTGACAGGTGGCAAGCCCATCGCTAACAGTACTACAAGCCTTTATTCCCTTAGTCGCCTCTTACGACATCCACGGGAAGACATGGAGTGGCACTATTCTAACCCGGCAACCACACGGCAACATTCATATTTAAAACTCTTCTCGTCTCATGACTTTCACATGCACAAATGCACATGACAATCTATATTCCCTTCCATTTTTAGGGTTCCGTACCCAAAGGGTAGAAACGGGACCCTATTAGTAAGACTCCGCTATCCGACTGTCCTTCTGTCCGACTATCCGTCTGTCCGTCTATCCGTCTGTCTGTCACCAGGCTCTGGTCTGTCTCACGAACCGTGACAGCTAGACAGTTGAAATTTTCACAGATGATGTATTTCTGTTGCCGCTATAAAAAAAAACTAAGAACAGTATATCATACAACAAACTTGATTTTTTATAGATAATGGAACGGAACCTTTCGTGCGCGAGTTCACCTCACACTTGGCCGGTTTTTTCTCTTTCTGGGGCCACTTTTAAACGTCCTCTTACATACTCGTTTCTCATCCTATTTTAGTTACACCACGCATCCATCTCAATTTTTCATCGTTTTCCTTTGCAGCCCAGCATTATGATCCAAAGACAACAGGTTTCACCACGCTTTGATTTTCAGGGAATTTTATAAGCGGGTGGCAAATTGTTCCCGTTCCCGTACCCCTGTCGCCATGTTATAAATTTATTATTATAGAGAGACATAATTCGTAATTAAAAATTTATTGATTGTTTTGAAGGTCTTCGAGGCCTTATCTACCTCGCGTTCATTTTGCATTTAGGAACCGAGGTACTTTAAACCAAGACAAATATTATGTAATAATTATTTCAAGTGTAATACCTTGTTATGCCTGTATGATGTAACAACTGGTTGTTATCTGGTCGACTACCTTTCGAAGGATTTACTCTATAACCACCTATTAATATTACATTAACTATAAACATTTAGATATTTCATTTATTGACATCACAATTCAAAAATGTCTTATCGAACACCATTTAACACTTAAATTCAATACTTACAGAATAGATTAAATAAGAATATTTTTAGTTTACGAAGAAGCGACCGCCACCTAGTCTGTGACTAAGAACCAATTTCACAAAACGATGTTAAATTTTATCAATGATATTCGACTATTAGTACATACATTTTGACAGCTGTTAACGCTCTAATCGTCTGTTAAGTGATTAACATGGTTTGGTGAAATTGGTACTTAGATTTACGTTTCTTGATGCGTAAATTTAGGTTTAAAAAAAGTAGTGGGGCGGGACTTCATTGCGGGTGGTATAGGACCTCGCTACCACCATCTTATCCATTAAACTAGCCACCAAACAGCAGTGTTCGCATTGTTGTGTTCCGGTTTGGGGATAAGACAGCCGATGAAATGACTAGCATAGAGGCATTCCATCTTAGTCCTCAGGGTTGGCAGCGCGTTTGCAGTCTTGTGCGACTAATGCGAATGTCTATGAGTCACAGTTTCCTCTTACCATCAGTTTGCCTGTGGGCTCGTTTGACTTCTCTATGCCATAAAAAAAATGATTTATTTAGTCGCATGGCAATAATTAATTTTGGCAGATTTGAGTCACTTGGTAGCTTCGTCATTAACGCAAAGAAGATCCTCGGGGAGAGTGGAGGGGGAGGTATCGCGTAATTGGACAATCAAGAATTGATAGAAAACTTATAGATCTTAATACGGCTGCACTTCGGCGGCCTAGCGCGCCTGTTAAGGCAAGAGAGCTCCAGCTTGTATGAAGGAGCCCCCTCGTATCGGTGTGGATAAGGAGGGATGCACATTGGTGCAGCACAGCGAAGAACGTAGGAAGCCTCATATAAACCTCGGTGTGCTGCAGTAACTAACCCCGTATTCAGAGCTTCGGGCAGCTAAGTACAGTCTGTGAGCACTTAGAAGAGGCGTCGGTTTAGTACTTCTCTCTCACTCGCTCTTATTAAGATCGTATGAGAGCGAGTGAGAGAGAAGTACTAAACCGACGCCTCTTCTAAGTGCTCACAGACTGTATTCCAAACACGGCGCCAAGGTAGAACGACGTGGGTTGGGAAGGTTAGATGCAGCCTGACGGTGTTCCAGCTGCAGTCGCTTCGCTACGTGCACTTCAGTTCGTTTAAAGAGCGCCTACCGCGTGCTAGTTTTTTTTTTTTTTCATACGTAAAATCAATAGTTTTTTTTTTTCTTTGTGTCAAACTAGTAAAAAAACGTAAGTTAATTTTACAAGGATCTACGCAGGTACGAATAGCTCATCAGTTCGAGTTTGCATTTTTTTCTCACTCTTGAAAGATCCTTTTTAGATATAATCGTCCAAGAAACCTTTACCATTTTACAACTCTATTTGCTAGACATTAAGGTCCAAAACAGGTTTTTTGGTCGACTATAAATACCGTATAGTGTAGCTATACATAATAACAATTGTCAAGAATATATCAGATAATTTAACCCATTAATAGTTCAGCATTGAACTTGCTAACAATTTAATTGCATAATATTGATCGCGTGCGCCGCTGACGTCACTCATGCTGCTCTGCTAAATAAAAAGGTCGCAGGCGCAATTTGATACTCAAAGCAAACTTATCCCGCTGTCTTAAGAAATAAGGTCTCTTGTACATTCGCAGTACTATAAGGGCAGCATGTAGCTGCTTTGTAGCAGAAGGCGGTATGGTTAAATGAAATAAGCAAGAATTATAAGATTACTAGCGTATCTATTCCGTTCTATTCAATTTCAGAATTTTCTGATGTTTGTTTTTAATGACAAACACGAACACAACAAAAAAAATATCCTTCTATTAGATGCGGTCGTTTGGAAGGTATGCGCGTACAAGCAATTGATTTTAATTTATATAGATTACTAGCTTCTACCTGCCCGCGACATCTTCCGCGTAGATTTCGATTAAAGTTATTGCCTTTGAAACTTTAAAATGTTTCAAGATGAAAATAGCCTATACAGGGTATAAGCTATCTCCATTTGAAATTTCATCCAAATCTGTCAAGCCGTGGCATCATGAAGCAATAACAAAGAAAGACTAAATAATTAGTTAAGGATTTTTAAAAAAACGAATTATTTCACAAATTTCAAAACGTCTTCCTGATACTTGGTAGTAGCAATACTTGAAGTGTAATTCTCTTATAAAAGGTTTCTTGTTGATAGTTCGTTCAAGTAATACGAGCGATGGTTAAGCTACCTATCTAATTGAAAATGCACGCCGTATAATGTTGGTTGTACCTCTGACAGGACAACTTTAACTGACCGGTTAACATTCATCCGTATAGTTTTAAAGTGAGCTCCTTTAGAAAATAACATGGCAGGGACTCTATACCACTTTGGTTTAGCCCATCTTGCTTCTACATCGTCATCATATTGTTAACATTATAATAGCTATAGTTTACTTGCCATTAAAAAGGTACTGTGCCTCCATTTCATACGGCGAAATCATTTTACCATTGGCGTGTTATCGTATGGTCACCATCACAATTGCTCTTATTTACTTGACAGTAAAAAGAGTACCGACTTTAAGATTTCAAAAGCATTGTTTTTACCGAGGAGAATAGACCCCCAAGGGCCCGTCTTTTGGTCGCCTTTATCGCGGTCACTCTCACACTTACATACGCTCAGAAAGAGACATGTTTTATCCACACGATAAACACGGCCATAATAGTCCCGCTGGTAATATTAACGATATGGTTATGATATGGTAGGCTAAAACAAATTGAAATAAAGCGAAGTATTTACAAACGACACCTATCCGATCATATATTTACAGACGTTATAAGCACTAAATGACGTTACACGGAGACTGTTTGAGTTTTTTTTACCTATTTTAAAAATGTTTGCGTTACCACTTTATGCTTTTTATTATGTCAATTTAGCGAGTAACTCAAACAGTGCGCAAGAATGAAAAGGTTCATAGTTCAATAAGTATTTAAACAAGAAATAAATATGTTTTACCTTCGAATGAAGGTATTTATATATACGTAAATTATATATACGCAAAGCTACGAGTATGGTGGTCAAATAAAGCCCTTGACTTGCTAAGTGTAATGTATTGTTACCTGGCCAATAAAATGCATGCACAATCCATGCATTTAAAACAAAGTTCAATACAGACCAAGGGCATATCTTAACATAGTTTTATCTGCACACATGTCATAAAGTCGCCGTCAATAGAACTTGCCAACGATGTAAACAAATTAGTACTGATTGACACATAACCTCAAATATTCACCAAGCTTGTTTTTATTAAAAATAAGGTATAATTAATAGTTATTTCATCTTGAACTTAATATGAAAATAATGATCTAGTGTATAAATCATTGCAAAGACCTCACTTGATCTTGAAAAGTACGTGATTATAGAGTAATCATGGTGAAATGGTTTGTTTGGCTTTGTTTACATCTCTTGCAAGTTCTATTGACGGCGACCTTACGTCCTCTATTATGCGTTCAAAACCCATAGAAAATGACCAGCATTATTACAACCAATTTTACTATGACAACTTTTTTGTCTGTGGTAGTAGGTAAAATCTGTACTGTATAGATACTGAGTTTAAATTTGGAACAACTGTCCAAACTCAAGAAGGTATTCTAGTACTCACAGATATTAAAAAGTTATCGACTCGAAACGTCAATTCAGTATGTTTTGTAAATAAACCGCACGACATTTGACCTCGAGTGACTTGAGAATAGCGATTTTATTCATTTGTCTATGATTAAAAAAATCATTTGTCTTGACGGAGGATCGAATTTCCTTTGTTGGTTTTTTTGCTGTTACGAAAGTAGGATAATTCTAAACTTATAATATTTATGTGTGTAGATAAAGTAGTGTATGCAATTGTACATAATTAGTCCTTAAAACACTCGTGTGATCCTATTATGAAAGTCTCTGACGCTCGTTTCATAAAACCACACTCGTAGTTTTAGGCCTCTCATTATGCATCAATTGCATAATAGTATAAAGATACTTATGGTATTCTTAACTGGCGTGTTAATAAGAGTAACTATAACGATACGGTTCAAGAAAAAGTGGACTTCATTGTTGGGTTTCCTCACGACACGCGTAATTGTCTCAACGTACTCGATTTTCTTGAAAATCAGAGCTATTAGGAAAAGTAAACTTCTATTCAACAGGTCCTAGAAACTTCCTTTGTTCGTGTATGGTTTTATCGTTGAAGGGAAATCGCAGTTAATGCGTCACCGGTCTTTAGATGACTGGTGAGACTAGTTCAGGTGCATTCGGCCAACACGTTATCGTTATCGAAAATGTGGAGCGTATGCTGCCGGACGGTTGCGTTAAGCGCTTATGGCATTTCCATGCATTTTATCAGTTTTCGAAAACGTTTGCGTTAGCGTTAAGCAACTTGTCTAGCCTCACAGCTTCTTTATTTTATAATTAAATGTAATAAAACTTGATATCTTGCTTCAGTTAGATCTTTCATGTCGACCACACTATATTTTTTATTAAAATTGACGCTATCGTTGGTTACGAGTATAGGTAATATAATTTCTTACATACATACATTAAATCACGCTTGTTTCCCAGAGGGGTAGGCAAAGACTTCTTCTTTCCACTTGCTACAATCTTGACAAATTTCTTTCGCTTCTTCAACATTCATACATCGAGTCATGCACGCACGTCTGTTTCGGGTACTTAAGACTCGGGCCTTTTCCAGTATTTCTCCGATTTGATTCGAAAAAGTACGCCTAGGGCATTGTTTTAGATTTCTCTCTGTGTAATTATGTTTAATGCTATTCCACTGTAACAAAACCAAAAAAGGGATACGTCATAGCTTATACTATATATTTTTGATAACCATAACGATAGCTGAATGCGTATTGTCTAGGGCTCCAGTGGTAGGTAACAAAGAATACATTTAAACTAACAAAATAAACGTTTCAGAAGGGAAGCGATAGACCAACTTGGCGGAAGAAATAAAATGATAAATCGACTCAACTCGTCAATCGAGCTCTAAGTAGTTAGTTTATGAGTATATAAATAGTTATCAACATCTACTGCAACATCGTTAAATAACAGTATTATGCACGAGAAGTGGCAATTATCCTGTCAATTATATGCACTATCATTTATTATATTCACTTTAGTAATATTTATACGGTCGTTTTTATGTTCCGTCCAATATTTATTGGACACAAATTTAGTAAAAAGGGATAATAATTGTCCTTTCATTTCACTTAAACCTACTTTTTGATTTCATATTCGACCTCCTTATTTGTAATTATTTACAAAACAATACAATGTTTCCTTATAATTACGCAAATGTTATATAACTACTTCCAAATTCTATAAACATTAACATTTTCCAAAATGGTAATTTGCACAGCCTTAGCAAAATAAAAACACGGACAAAAGTTAGGTTTCTCAGCGCAATAGCGGCATCTTCCACAAATCTTCTTTCTCTTCTAAGTCCTCAGGGTTGGGAACGTATTTGCGGTCTTATGATTGCAGTCTCAAAATAGTAATCATGATTCACAGATCCCACCCACCATCAGGTAGCCAGTGTGCTAGTTACCCTTTTCAATGGCATGAAAAAAAATGACAGCAGTCAAAACCGGTCCATGGCGTTTTAGTGACATTTATTTACATACATACATACCTTCACGCCTGTAATCCCAGAGTGGGGTAGGCAGAGCTACAGAATTACCTACAACTTTAAAAACTTGTTGATAATTCCGTAACCACATTTTGCACAAATAGGCTAAGATGTTTACCAACGTATTAGTGACAGGTTGCAAGCCCATCGCCTCTTACGACATTCACGGGATGACATTGAGTGGCACTATTCTAACCCGGCAACCACACGGGTGTAACTCGGCAACCACATTTATTTATTGACGTTAAATCAAAGGGCAACCTCAACATACAACCTAATATAATATAATAACTCAGTTCAATACACCACCTTGAGAAATTCAACTGTCTATAAATAAACAGCCGAGCGACAACTGCCCACCGTACAGCCTTGGCAACGTACTTACTCACATCCTACTTCCGAATTTGAATCATGTTATTTAACCCTTAATTTGGCACAGTCCAGAATACTGTACACAATATAACGTTCCCTTTTTTTGATTGGATTATGTTTTTATTTTTTTGCTGATTCAAAATCAAATAGGGTTTGAATTCCCGACTTTTTTTATTTTTGCCAAATTAAGGGTTAATACGAGGCCTGTATTCGTCAGTATGTTTAAAATGAGAGAAACCTACAAATCGGTAAATGGTGGCATTTAGGTGGCACTTGACAGATTAGTGATGAGACAAGTTATCTAAGTGTCTTTTCAGATAAGATGGAATAATAAATTAATAACCTACATTGTCTTAACATATGACTAAGTAGGTTTAATCACTAGTTTAAAAACATCAATGTCAATGATATTGTCATTCATTCATAATAAAGAAGTTGAAATCGAAGAGAACATCAATAAAAATACGCTGCAACTTTACAATAGAATGTTTTTTTTACCCATTAAGTCATCAGTGGAAGTTGAAAGATTATGTTCTTACACAAAGTGGATTTACTCAAGTAGAAGACTAAGGCTGACTTGTAAAAAATTATAACAAATAACAATTGTTTATCACGAATGTCATATATTAAATGATTGATAACACTTTCTTTCTAATTGGTTTCCTTATCTCGACTCGTATAGGAAGAAAATTGTCTCATCACTAGTCTGTTAGAAACTGTCAAGTGCTACCTAAATGCCACGAGTTACCGATGTGTATTTATAATATTAGGGGTACACGATTAAGATTAATTCTGTAGCCCTAGCCAAGATGCAAAGGATTTTATATTATAACTCTCAACATGACAGTTGACCACGTTGTTTATCGTAACGCACGAACATGTCATCCCATACAATTTCAGTGAAAGAAAATAAAAACGTCAGTTGCGTTTGGTCTCTTGACTAGGGACTGTGGGCCTCTCTTCTACAGGGTAAACCCAGATTGTCTTTGACATGTTATGGTAGGTTACCTATATATCGACGGTGAAGTACCATGAACTCCTAACTGACATTTTGACGATAGTTACATTTTGATATAGATACACTGTAAATTTAATTCGGCATCATTACTGAAGACATTAAAAAATAAGAAATTAAATGAGTATGAAACCAGTGTCTTCAGTAATAATGCCAGATTATGTTTAAAGTGTATCTACATGAAAATGTAACTATCGTCAAAATGTCAGTTAGGAGTTCATGGTACATCACCGTCGATATGTTAACCCTCTGCAACTGTGGTGACTTTTTTAGAAACACTACTGAGGTGGAGTCTGGCAGACGTCATTTTTGATAAAATATAGAAAAAATACTAATGGTTCAATGATAAGTATTGATGATTTAGTGCATAGCATGATTATTTAATTTTAAGGCGGAATTAATAATAAATATGTATTTGAGCTTTTAAATAAAAACATTATGTATTTTACTTGAGTAACATAAAAAAAACTGGTAATTTTCACAAAGATTAACTTACAATGCCGCGAGTCGTTAGAGGAAGATACTGAGCGATACAGAGCTATATCATGGTATACGGCGATTTATTTTGGCGACGTCTGATAGATGTCACGCTGACGCAGAGGGTTAGGTTCGAAAAACTTTTGTCCGCTGTTTCGTTTGTCCGATTTTTTTTCTGTGAACATTTAACTTCCCTGGATTGTTATATGCTAACCTAACCTAACCTACAGGTTCTGTAGGTATATCCCTTCAAACATTTTGAAAAGTTAATAGGTTCAGAGAAATTTTATTTTCGGGCGAATTAAAATTTCGGACAAACGAAACAGTTGACAAAAGCATTCGAAACATCGATAGGTTACCGATAATACGTCAAAGGCTTTGTTTCACAGAGAAGAATAGAAGCCCACTTTTAAACTAAAATCTTGACAGGTCTATAGATTAGGACACAAAAAATAAAGTGCACTGTCAAGTTGTCATTGGCGTAATACATCTTGCTACAACGTTATGTAAAAGCCATAAATATAGACTTATTCATAAACGCAATAACTTAAGTGTGCTTGAAACATGCACCGTCCTTATCACTCATTATAAAGTTAAATCTTGACGGAAAGGGTTAAGGGACAAATAACATTTGAACTAATATAGGTTTATAGTGTATTTAATTTTATGACTACGGGGGTAAATCTAGTTGTATGTTTTTACTACATGTGACCCATAGATTAGTCCAGTGCTATAAATTTGCTAAATTATAAGTAAGCAGATACATTGGCGTTTTGCAAAAAGGTTTGTCACATTTCGACTTTAATTGGAGAAAGTTTTCATACCGCAGCTATACAACTACAATGGTATTAAGTAAATAAAATTAGCCTTATTCTGTTTTATTCCTGTATTTCCAATTGTACTGCTCCGTGTTTTGTTTTGTTGGTATTCAGTAATAAGTAAGTATTTAATTTTGTTTTGTATTTTATTATTACGTTATGTCCCAATAAACTAAACCCAATGCCATGTCCCAATGCCACATCTCTTTCGACACTCATTATAACTATTGTTTTAGAAGAGTTGCGTTATAATAAAGTACCTAATAAACGTAAAATGTAGTGTGAACACTTTACGTTACGTGAGAACGGCGAACGGAAAGAACTAATTATAGCCACGGAAGGCCAGTAGGCTAATTTGTTATCAACGTTTACATCATTATAAATGCTGTCTTGAAGTACCGTCACATTTTGATAACAACAAAACAGTTTTACCCTTTATCACTAAAACCCTAGAAATTTCAATGATGGGTTAGTTTTAAGCCGGGTTTAGTGGTGTACAAATTTATAAAACAGCCAATTTTAACTAAAGTTTATTGGCTCAAATATTTTTTCAAGCTTAAGTCATGGTGAACCAGTGTCCGCTTCACTGCCACGATGACATACATATTCCGTGTGCTTCTGTCTTTTTTAACCTTTATTATATTCATGTGCTGTCGTAATAAATTATACAATGGCTGTGAGTGTAGTCCCTTTCAAATTTGTAAAGAAAATATATACATAATTCCACTCTCTTTTTTTATTATCGCCTGATGGGCCAAAGACTTAAGTCCTTGCTTTTGTTAGCAAATTGAAAATTATATTTGAAAGGGGCAGAGATGGAAATCCCTTCCGGAGACCTGGGAATGGAGGGCCCAGGTGATGCCGGGCTCGCTCTGGCTAAAAACACCAATGTCCCTTTTTATAATTCTAATCTTAAGATGACTTGCCATGTTCATAATATTATAATAATTTGAGCTATGTTTTTGATGCGGTCCAGTGCACCAATAGATTATACAAACTAGTACTACAACCAAAAATGACCCTTTAAATGGTTTCCGTTAGGGTATACAGTGTGTGGCCCAAAACCGGGGATAATATTAAAAACAGGGGCTCTATATTCACCGGTAATTACATTATAATGGTCTTACCTAATTAAAATCAAAACTTAACTTTCAGTTTTTTTCTAACAAACTTAATCGCAAATTCAATGTAATGCAAACACCGCTCAACTTACCGCGTGTTGTCAATGGCACCCTGTACTCAGACATACCTCGTACCAAGTGACCAAGCGACGATATCGCGACGGGAAAATACATTACCTACGATTTTTAACTTTGTAGGCTGTTTTCTCCAAAATTATAGACTTTGTAATATTAGATTCTTGTGAAAGTTAATTGAAATGTTCTAAAGAATCCCCATTTAATTTTTTCGCCACGGTTTTGGGCCACACTGTATAACTGACTGGTTTTTACAAACCATAACGATGCGGTAAGCATATCTTCGACTTACCCCAATGAAAAGTTATCCCATACGACACAATTAATTCGACTAAGCGCTTACCAATATCTTAAAACCCTCGTGAGGCTTTCACTATGAAGTGTTTATTGAACGGCTTTAAGCTATTTTAATCTCTACGCGTAGTCCATACAAAATATTTTTGCGCTACTTATCAATTAATTGGCTATCCACACACACAAGCTTGAAACCAACCAATCACACAAATCTCAACGGAGAGCGAGAACGGATAGGGTAACACTAACGTTATGATAAGTGCTTAAATCCGAAACCCTTCGAAACTGGTAACCTCAATGGTTGCAGTTAACTAGTTCGAAGCAGTTTCCATGTCATTAGGGTAAGCCTATCGATAGGGATACGCTAATGTTTGGGAGAGCATATGATGTAGTTACCCGATCGATAGACTTAATCAAATAAAGGGGTTTTCCGGTCCCTGGTAGTTGGTAGCCAAGATTGAGTTGATACGGCATTCAGCTGACGTAAGCTGTCAATGATCGAAAATCGCTAACTTGGCGTTATGTATCTTAATATAAGGTCAAACAACTGAATAAGGTCAGCCACACATGTGACATTATTTAATTATGTTCGTTCAATAAAACTACAAACAACAACTTGCAATCCTTTCCTTACTGACTCCGTAGCGAAAGGTTAATTTGCACGTCTTCATTAGGTAGAATGTTAATGATTAAAGTCACTATCTGCACGCTAACCTAGTACACACAAAAAAAATATCTTGCGGGCCTGTTATGGTTATCACTGTGGTTACAAAAACTGACACTTTCTGACGTATTAAGTGCGAGGGTGACAAATTCTTTATCTACCGCGATAAAGGTGACTATGGTGACCATAAATACGGGCCTTGCAAATCAATATTGACAATCCCAATGTTATAGTTTTAGCGTATATAACTCGTAGTTATTAGAGCTTAGATTATACCACTCAAATATTTGCGCATAGCCATAACCCGTCGCATGCGGCGCTCCTATTACATAACAGCTGTTCAATGCGTCTAGATTCTAGTTTCAAATTCCTTCGCTTGGTTGGGACATACTTGTGCAATACGATACTTAGGTAAGCTATTAATGGGCTATTAATAGCTTTATCCTGGTGGCTTTAGCTTTGGCAAAATATCAAGTGCGCGTGGAGTACAAACACGTCCCCTCGAAAAATAGTAAAACAAATATTCTAACAAAATGCTTTGAAAACTCAACTAGCCTTACAGCAGCAGGACAGGCCTTTATTCTCAGTAAAATTTGATTGCCTTTGACATGTCTGTTTTTTTTTTAATCAACTGCTAAAACTGTGAAGTAAATAACAGAAATCTCAATGTTAACAATACGATAACATTTCAAAAGCAATATGGTTTTACCGTGTAGAATGGGGTTTTAACATAGCTTATGGCACTCTTTAGGTGAATACCAATCCAACGATATGTGGCACTTAATAGTCCCCCAAGGCGTTTAGCTCACAGAAAGTCAAAAACATGGATATATTGTAATAATTAAATATTTAGTGGCCATAAGCTAGCTAGTTCGCGTTCTTTATAAATCCTAAATAATCATTCAAAATGAAAAGTAATGATTAGGGTTAGATTTGGTGGCAAAAGGTGGTCATAGAATCTATGGAGTTGCTATTACCTAATTATTATTACACAATCACTTTAATTTTATCATATTTCCAAATTAAACTAAATATATTATTAGTTCAGTTTACACATACCTACTAATATTTGTTTGTTTGTTACGCTTTCACTCAGCAGAGATATCCTCCTTACCAAAATTAATTTAAACTCGTTTATCGATTTAATGAAAGATTTCATTCTGAAATATGACAATACTGAAGGTCAAAATCAAAGTGGTATGTATTATGATAATCAAGAATCAGCGACTCCATGGATCCTAAAACCACGGTTTGCCACCAAAAGTCCTAACCCTAGAATGATAAAAACCTACAACAGAGACAGAACAGTGGACAACAGAGTACTGAAACTAGCGCCTTTAAAAAATGATGTAGTCAAGTCAGTTTACATTGACGTTTTAACCAGTCCAAACGCATAAAATTTGCATTAGAAATACACGGGTCGTCCTTCTCTTAGTGTTCAAAATACTTCCTATGTGCGTGGTACGATGATATTCGGAACAACCTTTCTATCAGCGATTTCCGAGGTTCTCGGCCAATGTCAAGTTAACATATTTGCGGCCAATAATTATTCAATATTTAATTAGCTTAGTATTGTATTTACTCCTTAAACTACTTTATAAAACCGGTCCGAATTTTATAAATCGGCCATTGCCTTGTTTCGTGACCTAAAATGGCGGGCCTTAAAAGCCATGGAACAATTTTTGATTTTTTTCTTTAGGCTTTATCTATTCACTTTAATTAGTTTAGTTTTCAGCAATTATTTTGTATTTAATTAAGTTTTATTTTAATTTGAACATTCCTCATATTCGAGTATGATCCAGTTATTTGTATTTTTATACGTTTGGCAGGCTAATATCTTAACATCCTTGAATTTTTGTAAAGAATGTAGATGTTTACGTAACCTATCTACTGACGTGTTCGAAACTTGATCAATAAATAAAAAATGGTTAATATTTGTTTGATGACCTTGACTTTAAGATTCGATCTTCCAAGCGATATTAACTCTGTTGTTAGGCTCTAAGACAGATCAAATATAGAATAAAAGAAATATAATCTGTGCAGACAGACTCGCGGGCAAAGACTACTTTAACAATGCAGCTTGCATTTATAGCACAATCTTGGGTTGGCCCAGTTGGGTCGACGTACCTAAGAGTGCGTATCCGGATTGGTGTATGACGCACGGTGCGTATTTTTAGAATTTGGATATCAAAACAAAAACACGATACCGATTACAAACTTTTTTTTTGCAGGGTCCCTGACATACACACAGCAACACATCTAGCTATACACTTCAGAAATCTGAAATATTGCATGAAAGAGAGTCGCACTAGAATGCATAGAAGTTGACATAATACACATACATACATCTCTTTCTTTTTCTCTCTGCTCTGTCTTTAATGGTTAGTTAGGTGTGATGTTGTGTGTACAGTCGCTAAATTTGGCCCACGATATTCAATGCATTTAAATTGTTTCGACCAAGACCATTATTATGGTCGCCATATTGTTATCACGGTGGATGAAGCATCCGTCACTCTCGCACTAACGCACTCGTTAGAAAGTGACAGGTGTTTTAGTTTTTAATTTTTTTATTTATTTATTTTTATTTAAGAAACAAACCGTCGTTTACAAAAAGGCTTACATACTATTGCTTAAAATTAGACCTGGAGTTTCCTTTAAGTGCAAAAAATACAGTCTGTGACCAATGAAAGTTCACGAAAGGAAATAAGTTTTAGGCACGTTTATCAAGTCATTAAAGTACTGTCATGAAATTAGGATGTGATGTCTTTTAAATACTATCTATCTCGAAAAAATAGAGCTAAGTTTAGGTGAAACTTAGAACTTGGCAACTTGAAAAAATGTTTGGTGAATGTACAGGCCACTTTGCGTTCATTTGTTTAGAATTCATTGACAGGTACTTACTTGATAAAATAGTAAATAGAAAAAAGAGAATTAGAAATGATTAGATGCGTGATTGATTGTACAAATGTAACCTTTTTTGTTTTTTCTTTTCAATAAATATACATTACCTAAGGTATAAAAGTGTGTACTTACGTTTTTTTAATAATTCAGCTATTTATTTGAAACGAGACTTTTTTTAGTTTGCTTAACATCTAATCTTAATTAATTAAGATTTTAGTTAATAAAGATTTTAGTTTTTGTTTTTACTGTAAATTGATTGATCATACAGTAAACATTTTTTATTTTATTTTTTTATGGCATGGGAAGGCAAACGAGCACACAGGCCACCTGATGGTAAGTGGAAACTGTGACCCATAGACATTCGCATTCACAAGACTGCAAATGCGTTGCCAACCCTGAGGACTAAGATGGAATGCCTCTATGCTAGTCATTTCACCGGCTGTCTTATCCCCAAACCGGAACACAACAATGCGAACACTGCTGCTTGGCGGTAGGTTAATGGATAAGTCACATTCCTCATTTATAGCTTTTTTAATACAGGCTTTCCAACCCACCTAATTTCAATTCACTAATATTATAAATGTGATAGTTTGTGTGTTAGTTTGTTACTCCTTCAGGCTGGACGGAATTGGGTGAAATTTGTAATGGAGATAGCTTATATTCAGAACTAACACAAAGGCTAATTTTAATCCCAGAAAACTTAACAGTTTCCCAGGGAATAACAATGATAAGCGAAATCTGCGCCGACGAAAATAATCGCGGTCAGAAACTAGTTTTTCATAAATAGATCCAACTGCATCGTCTATTTGACTTTTGGAACACGCCGTCGTGGATTGTAAACACTATATCGACGTCTTATTTTTTTTTGTTGTATTCCTTCCGTCGTTGGATATCATATTCGCAAAACATGATATTCCGAAAAATATCATAAAAGCAAAATATCATATTCGCAAATCATCATAGTAGCAAAACATAACTATTATTAAGACATGAATTAGACAGTGTCGACGGAGCTCCGCTACTGCGGAGCTCCTACTTCTGGGTGGTTTGGCCCTCCGGGCCAGCTGCAAAACTAACATAACCTAAACCTACCTACGATTTTATAATAAATCCCGACTATTTGTACATATCATGTTTTGCGAATATCGTGTTTTGCGAGTATGATGTTATGCGTATATGATGTTTTGCAAGTATGATCTTTTGCGAATGTGATATTCACATATGAAAGGAATTCAACTAAGATCTGTGGGGTTATTATGACCTAACTTTGCAGTTCAGTTTACGGTGAGAGAAAAGGACAGAGCTATACACCTGCTCTGTCCTTTTCTCTCACCGTAATCTGAACTGCCTAGCTATGTCATAATAACCCCACAGATATATCACGGCCCTTAGACTCCGAATGCGTTGCCAATCAGGACTAACTAAGATGGAGTGCCTCTATGCTAGTAATTTCACCGGTTGTCTTACACCGGAACACAACAATGCGAACTCTGCTATTAAATCATGATCTTCATCATGTCAGCCGAAAGTCGTCCACTGTTGGACATAGGCCTCCCCCAAGCCTCTCCACTCAGACCGGTCTTGTGTTTTTCGCATCCACTGCGTTCCCTATTAAATGTGCTAATATTAATATGCTAAGATTGTCTGATTATTTAGAAAGGATGGATGAAAAACGAATAAGGTACGGCGAGCGATTGGCGAGTGTTGGTAGCAATGTACAAGTTGCAGAACTTTCTCAGAAGTTAAAAAATGTTCTCAAGAAATTACTGAAAATATTATCGGAATCATTTGAGAGCATATTCTTGGAAATTTCCGAGAATTTCTCATAGGAAACTTTCACAATTTGAGAAGTTACTTTTCGTTACGGTACAATGCTAAGAGGGACCGCCCTAAAGGCACATAAGACATTATTGTTTTAAGGCAAGTACAAGTAAATTACCTAATTGCTGTAGACCAACAAAAAAATACTTACGGTTTTTACATTCTAATTCAAAAGAATTGGCAATTTTAAGAGACCTTTTTCATTATTACTTTTTTAGACGCAATAGTTTTGTTTTAATATCTTTAATTATTTAGCAGGAAATTACAACAATTAAATGATAATTATCTAATGCGAAAAAGTGATTGTGTATTAGAACATACTATCTCAAGTAATAAAAAGGACAATAATAATGTAGGTATTACAAAACAGCTGACGCTTGCGGTCGTCGGGAAGCAAACACCTACATACCCACCTATGGATGCGGCTGTGTCTATTTACGAGTATGTACTTATAACTAAACATAATTTAGCAGCCGATTAGATATTAGGATAAGTTAAGTAGTGTAAAACTGAGCGCGTCTCGCCGATAAACGTAACAGTTTGGCGAGTAATATTAGAATATGCTACTGTAATCTTTATTATATTAAATAAATAAAAAATTAAAAAGTGGTTTACGCGGGCTTCAAGCCGAAAACGGAAGTCAAACAAAAGTTATATATATTTATGTCGAAATATCCGAAAAAGATAAATATTTCAAATACTTAACCCTCTGCGACTGACGTGACGTCTATCAGACGTCGCCAAAAAAAAATCGCCGTATACCGTGATATAGCTCTGTATCGCTCAGTACCTTCTTCTAACGACTCGTAGCATTGTAAGTTAATCTTTGTGAAAAATACCAGATTTTTTTACCTTATTCCAGTAAATTACATATTTTGTTATTTAAAAAGTCATATACATGTTTATTATTAATTACGCATTAAAATTAAATAATCATGCTATGCACTAAATAAACAATACTTATTATTGAACCATTAGTATTTTTTCTATATTTTATCAAAAATTACGTCTGACAGACTCCACCTCAGTAGAATGTTTCTAAAAAAGTCACCACAGTTGCAGAGGGTAATAATGTAGAACGTCTTTAAAACTACCTACTCCTCGAAATGGTTTTCAGATTAGAGTAATTGTAAAATCGTGAACAATCCCAATAGTACAAAAAGTTTTTAATTGAGGCAACTTCACTGGTCAATGTGTTATGTAAGTTTTTCTGAAATACTTTTTTTTTCTTTACTTGTACCGTTTGTGTCCAAATAAACATTAAAAATTAAACATTAATTAAAACCCAATGTATGTAATGTACGATTTTTTATTCCCATTGATAGTATTTCTTTGTATTCGTGCTTGCTAAGCGTTTCATTCCGTAGTATTTTCCCTAACAAACGCTGTTACATTGACAACAATGGCGATCTTATGCTAATGCCTCGGGACCCTGAGTCATCGAATGGTCCATATCAATATGATTGGTCATGTGTCTTCTACGTCATTAAAATCATTGCCTTTGTTTTTGATCTCTTTCATTCATTTGACGACTTTAAATGTTCGATAAGGATAGACGATAGCAAACTACTTGAATATTTTACATTCCTTTTGAAAATAAATTAGGTATTTTTTATAAGATACCTAATGTTTAATAAGCTTTTTAGGGTTCCGTACCCAAAGGGTAAAAACGGGACCCTTTTACTAAGACTCCACTGTCCGTCCGTCCGTCTGTACGTATGTCTGTCTTTCACCAGGCTGTATCTCATGAACCGTGACAGCTAGACAGTTGAAATTTTCACAGATGATGTATTCCTGTTGTCGCTATAATAACAAATACTAAAAACAGAATAAAAATAGTATTTAAGGGGGGCTTCCATTCAAGAAACGACGTTGTTTGCTCGATATTCATAACGGCAAAAGGCAGACGCTTGAAATATTCACCAAATATTTAGATGTTATATCAAAATAAAAAAATAAAATTAAAAGGCTATAGCCGTGTTTCTATACAAAATTTGCCTTTCTTTCAAATGTTCTAGTAATTTTATTTTTAGATACTCCTTGTAGGCAAAGGTCTGTTCCCCAAAGAAGAGCCATGTACACTTGTCAGTTTTCGTAATATGGCTGTTTGTTTTTTTTCACTTTTTATTTTTTTTCTTGAATTCGGTCTTTGCGATTAATTTGATTTTTTGGTAAACTATACTACATAATAAAACCCATCACTACAAAAAATATTGCTTGAAACTTTAGTACAAATATATGTCAAAATAATGGAAACTATAAATTGTTTTTTTTTTGGTGTTGTGGTGTAGCGGCACCTACAGTTTTTATTTCATAAATTGCCCATCTATAGACCTAATACATATATTAAATTCAAATTATTAGCTTTGGTACTTAATGCCAAAAACTAACTACAAATAAAATTATTCCTTAAAAAACAAACCGCCATATTACGAAAACTGACAAGTGTACATGGCTCTTCTTTGGGGAACAGACCTTTGCCTACAAGGAGTATCTAAAAATTAAATTACTAGAACATTTGACAGAAAGGCAAATTTTGTATAGAAACACGGCTATAGCCTTTACATCCCATACGTGATTTTTTATAGATGACGGTACGGAACCCTTCGTGTGCGAGTCCGACTTGCACTTGGCCTGTTTTTCACGTGACACGTTAGCTTAGTGCCAATTAACCCTCATTTCGAAGTTAGCGGTCGGGGGTTAAACCCCGGGAAGGGCAGATTTTTGTGTGATGAGTACAATATTCAATCCTGAGTATGGATGTTTTCTATATATTTAAGTAAGTATTTCTCTATACAGTGTGTGACATCCATAAGAACATATATTTTACGTAAAGATAGCTTTAAGTGTTGTTAGCTGTTTAAAGAAGGAGTTAAGTTATTAGCTAAATTACATTTAGTGTAATTCATTTTTAAAGGGTACAACGAGCAGCAATGTATAACATTAAGTCTAAGTTAATTGCAAGTTAATTGAGGGATAATTGAGCTATGTCTGATACATTGCGTGGCAAATTAGTTAGTATGAAAAAAAAAGTACAACTTATGTTAACAAAACACTTATTTTTATGATAATTAGGATGCATATTAACTGTTGTCAAAATATATGTTCGTATGGATGTCACACACTGTATAAGTAGGACTATCGTTGCCTAGTACCTAAGCCTAGAGCTTACAATTAGTTTGGGGCTAGGTTAATTTGTGTGAGATTGTCCCGTGATATTTATTTATTTAATGCAAGTTAATTTTTAACCAGCTCCCTTTAATGGAATGTACTGAAATTCGGACCACATCCTCGTTAATATTATGGTATTTAAGAGTTGACCTGATGATGGAGTTGGAAGGTACAGATCTCTATTACAAAAAAGTACAGTCGGTAACAAGACCTTGTCCCAATAATGATTGTTTGACAAATCCTTTTTTTTTTTGTTATTTTTTTTTATGTATGGTCTTACTATTAAACGGTTTTAGGTTTACCAGAAACACACCTACTAAGCTAAAAAAAGCTAAAAACGAAAGTTACATGTTAATTTTTTTTCAAAACGCGATTACACAGAACTGTCTTTACATAGTCCCGTGTGGTTGCCGGGTTAGAATAGTGCCACTCCATGTCTTCCCGTGGAAGTTGTAAGAGGCGACTAAGGGAATAAAGGCTTGTAGTACTGTTAGGCGATGGGCTTGCAACCTTTCACTAATATGCTAGTAACCATCTTAGCCTATTTGTGCAAAATGTGGTTACAGAATTAACAACAAGTTTTTAAAGTTGTAGGTAGTTCCGTGGCTCTGCCTACCCCACTCTGGGATGACGGGCGTGAAGGTATGTATGTCTTTACATAATTAAAAAAAAAAATGTAATATAGTTAATCTCAATACATTTCATCATTTAATTAGACGATGTTACAAAGTAGGTACCTACATACATACATGTAGCCCTAACCAAGATGCGCGCTGCTTACGTTTCTTTCTAGTGACTCTAAACAATATGAAGTTGACATAAGCGGTTAACGCCATCTGTCATCAGCTTAGGTACATCGATCCTAACATACTGTCGATTTTCGACAATCGCTATCTAAGCTCTATGCATATTGGCTAGGCCCTCTGGACAATCATTACTACTTAATACCTAGTTGGTTACTAAGTTCTGTTACTATAAGGTTGATGCAAATAAAACTAACTTATGTTTATTTTTTAATTTCAATATGTATAAAAATTAAAAGCTTAATTAATATACATTTTGAAAAACAATTAATCATTTTTCTTAGTTTCCGCAATTCCCGATACGATCTTTTAACATTCACAGCCGGCATCGATGAAATTACGCATGACTTTTCTGTAAATTTCATTTTTTGAAATCGCTTAAAAGTTAGTCTTTGTTTACCAAAGAATTTTTTTTGTATAATATTATAAAAAATCCTATCTCTGTATATGTTTAGAGACCAAAATTATATTTCTCAACATGACTTAATTCCAACTTATGAAGCAAGAGATTTGGTGTGTTTTCGTATTTCTGCAAAATCATGTGAAATCTTAAAGTCGATTTAATTGAGTCATCAAGATTGACCGGTGTCCAAGCGGATCTTTACTTGCTTTGAATACATTCGTATCAGAATTTAAAGCTAGAAGTCTGTTCAATATGTCACGCAAATTTGAACTGTCTACAGGAACTCTTACAAAAGTTGGGGCCGTTATCAGTATCATCTTCGTGCGTGATTTTAACTATAATTTTATCGTCCGAAATGGGAATACTTCAAGCTCGTACATCAAATAATTGCAATAGTTTAGAATACATTATTTTTATTATTATTCTATATAAATCAAAGTTTTGATTAATATACAGGTTTATGCAAAATTGTTTTTTTTTTTTTTTAATTGTAATCAATCTCAGTAACAGAACTTAGTAACCGACTAGGTAATAATAATAATAAATGCGAAAGTGTGTTTGTTTCATTTTTTAAGTTAACACCTGAATTGATCGACGTGAATTTCGGGACAAAGATAGTTTAAATCACGGATACTAGGACGAATCCCGAGGGAAATGCGATAAACTGCGTTTACGCGGATAGACTCACGCGCAAGTTGATTATGAGTATTATGACTTAACTGTTACAAACGTGCGCTTGAGTAACAATCCCGAGATTTACTCGATGATTAACAAGGTTGACTCGATGATTCAGTAGTTGTGTAATCTGTCTACTACGTGGGTCTTGGGTTCAATTAAAATCTTATACATTTCCAATATTGCGCGATAATAAATATATATTAGGGAACAAAATCACATAAATTGACAAAGTCAGAAACGTGGGTGCTATACTATGGGTAGTACAGTCAGCGTCAAAAGTAACTGGTCACTTCAAGCTACTTTTGTACTTTATCGCATTAACACATTAGACAATCTTGTTTGACATTGCTTATGTGACAGTAAAGCGACAAGGTATTTAAGTGGTCACTTTCTTTTGACGCTGACTGTACGAGTAGACAACGATACTCATATAAATAAAGAAATACTTCAATACATAGTAAACATCCAAGAAAATATTTGCCCTTACCGGGACTCGTACCCCGGACCGCTAGCTTCGTAGGCAGAATCACTACCAACTTAACGGAACACGGAGTCTGATGGTTTGTTTATTTAACTTAATTATTAATATGAGCATTTTTAACACAGTTGTCGACAAATAGTTTAGGATTTCCAAAGCTTAATTAACAAACAGATCTTGGCTGAGATAGCTAGTCTCGAGATAAGTAAAAAACAGTTCTATAAATTAAATTAAATTAAATGTCATAGGACAGTCTCACAAAAATTCTGGGATTCTAGTGAAAAAGGTTACAAGTTACTTGAAGTTCAAGTGAAACAGGGTATAACTCTAGTATCTCCGTTTATTTATATACCCAATTTTATTACGAGTTAAGCGGACTTGTACCCTTTATCACTAGGTCCCCAGAATACCTAGCTATACTCGAAACTGTAATTAGATTCCAAAATCCTAACCTCAACCGACGCACATTCGCTGTGATTACTGCATTTTGGTTTAAGTGTAGGTATTTTTATCAATTAAACTGACCCTAATATTACTGGTTACACGAGTTCTCATTGATATGTTTATGAAATTATATTTTAATAAAGAAATAATCAAGATGGGAACTGTCAGATTTTGGAATCTAATTAGATTTTCGAGTATAGTCCAAAAGTAAGCTCGAGGCTTGTACTAGACATCGATCAGACAACAGACATTACATGCTGAGTTGGGATCGTTTCACAACAACTGTCCAACTATGTATACATAATTTTATTTACTTATATTTTTACGTAATTTGTGCTATTGTTGTAAATAAATATATTTTCTTTCTTCCTATATAGAAAAATACATACTTTAATAAATAGAAAACATCCTAAACTTACGAGTAGATACGAATTCTAGCGCTCATCACACAAATATATGCTCTTACCGTCACTACGAACTATAAACTATACTAAACAACAGATACAGAGATCTTATTTTGTTTTAGTTACTGCCCTAATTTACTTAATTAGTTATTTCATAACAGATAACTGTTATGCTAATTAAATTACGCGTTGCAATACCCTAAAGGGGTTAACTTAGAATTAGGTTTATTTTGTACAAAATGCAATAAATAAATAAAAAAACTATGTTTATGTGTCGTCAATGACTTGAAGTTTTCTGTGACTCACCTTGAGACGATCTCAGCGAAGATTACCTAGTTGATCACTACGGCCCTAAGTACATGGATAAAAGGGATTACAGTATCAAAGTTATTATTAATGTCATTATATTTCAAAAGTAATTTACTTAAAGTTAATAAGGTATAAAATATTCATGTAAAGTTCAGAGATGCATACTTAGAGCCCCTTAATACGATTATAAAGGGACGGAAATCACTGGGGAGTGCTCAAAATTGTAGTTAAACATGAGAAACTAAATACACAGGGTAGTACTAGACGTAAAGTCATTTCGGTCATATATACTCAGGGACAAAAAAAACGGGTCAGAGTGCGTTTTTCATACTACTTAAATAGGCTATTTTGAACCCTTAGTTCCTTACCATGGGTGCTTTTATTGAAATCTGATGATGGATACACCGAGCATCGATACAGGACTTCCAGAGTGCCTAGGATACCCAACTAATTGAATCTGCGGATAACGCCGGAATTGACCATGTTCAGAAAAACATCTAAAATGGCAATAAAATGTAAGGAAATCAAAATGCTGACCCAAACTCTCTCGCTGTGGTGTTAACTGATTGTGCGATAAGTTAGGTATCTTAAGAACATTTGACCCCCTCTATTGAACCTCGGAGTATCCACCATTAAACCTCACTCAAAACAACCCCTGTCTGGGAACCAAGTCTTCGAAATAGCCTCGTTTGCATGAAAAATGCACTCTGACTCGTTTTTTTTGTCCCTGAGTATATTTTGAAAACTTATAGTTAGTTAAGCTATCATTAAAATCGAAAACGTCAAAGTCATGATCACTTCTTCATTAGGTATTTGGCAGGAAAAGATCGATCGATGGATAACGTTAGGTTATCTACTTGAATTTTTCAGAAGGTACGTGGGAGAATTTAAATAATATTGTACGTACGTAGTTAAGGCCTTAGTTGATACATTATGTAACGAAAATTAGTCATATTTCTTCATTTTATATTTTTAAAACATCCTTACACCGACTATTTTATAATTTTTATGTTGCTTCGTCGCTTCTATCTACGGTTATCTTGAAGAAGTCGCTTATAGCGAGAAGACCGCATGTTTTCTACCGTATAAGAATATCATGTTTGTGTCTTTCCTTGTTTATTTCTCTGTGTGTGGTGTTAAATCAAGGGTATTTATATTATATTGTATAACCTATACACGGTGTAAGAGGACGAGTGGATCAAACGAAGCAGGTCGACAGGGGACGTCTGGAACTATCCTTCATTCTAATTCACCCCATGTATGTTCAGCGATTTTTACTAATTTCGGAGATATTGATCAATTTAATCTGATTTTTCGTAATTTTCCCTTATGTCCATGACTCGAAAAATCATAAATATCATGGGTTATTTTTTATTTATTTATATCTTACATAATTAGAATCATTACGAATTATCGAAGTTTTTAAACCTATTTGCCCGTTTTCTTTTCAGTATATTTTTAAGTAATCTTCACATAAAGCTTGATTCTCAATACAAGGTTTCCCAGTGTTTGCGTTTAAAAACTTCGCTAATTTTAATTATGTAAGATACCACAGGAAAACTTATGAAATAAAACATGATATTAATGATTTTTCATAAGGGAAAATTACAATAATTCAGAAATGATCAATTTACCGAAATTAGTAAAAATCGCTGAACATACATGGGGGTGAATTCGATAGCTGTCTGGACGTCCTCTATCGACCTGCTTCGTATGATCCACTCCTCCTTTTACACCATGTATAAACAATTAAAAGAACTCTATGTCACTTTCGGTCAAATTCAAATGTCATAATGACATATAAGGACACTTTAGCTAGTGCGCATTTATGAATAAGAGGGTAAACGTATAATAATGGATATTGCCCGATTTCCATCACTGAAAAGGATAAAACCCTTATATTCATAAACATTGTTTGTTGTTTCACGTATTGTTTGGCTCTTCAATCCTAGTTATTGCTTCAAACAAACTTGCTCGAAGCTTGCTGGATTTGTTCAGAGTAAACTAAATTATATTATGTGTAAGAACTAAGCACACTACTAAAGGTGATCGTGGATAATCTACCTTCCTCGAACGGTAATAGGGACTGAATTTCATCGCTTCAAATCACAGGTAACCTCTGATCGTATGTTATTAGGACTGAGAATTCTACATGATGCAAATATTGAGTTGTTTACACTTTATGTCACGTTTTTGACACGGTTATTTTTGCACCACAGCATATTGATAAAATATTTATGCATTATCCATAAGTCATTATTTTAATATGTTTTTGGCTTGAGGACAAACAAGGACAGGTTAGTATACTTAAAGGCCTATTGCAAATCAATTGGGAATGTTCATATTTTTTAAATTACCCTTATTTGAAAACCATTTCCAGGAATAGCGTTTTAAAACCGATCTGCATTATTAAGTTTTTGAAATATTTATATATTTCTGTTATTTCGACTAAAAGTATATTTAACCTTTGTTTGACTTTCGTTTTCGGCTTGAAGCATAGGTGTATCTTTCGGGTTAGGTGAAAACTGCTTGTTTTTGGTCTATCCCAATTAGATATCGTTTAGTTGTTGTAATTTAAAAGAAAATGCCATCCCAAATTTAAAATAATCATACATACATATCATACGGCTTCATTCCCAGAGTGGGGTAGGCAGAGCTGCAGAATTGCCAACAACTCTTAAAAACTTGTTGATTACTCTGTAACCACAATTTGCACAATTAGGCTAAGATGTTTACATACATACATACCTTCACGCCTTCATTCCCAGAGTGGGGTAGGCAGAGTTACAGAATTACCAACAACTCTAAAAACTTGTTGATACCTCTGTAACCACAATTTGTACAATTAGGGTAAGATGTTTAACAGTGTATATTAGTGACAGGTAGCAAGCCCATCGCCTAACAGTACTACAAGCCTTTATTCCCTTAGTCGCCTCTTACGACTTCCACGGGAAGACATGGAGTGGCCCAATTCTAAGCCGGCAACCACACGGAAAATAATCATGCCATCCATAAAATGTCTGCTAAATAAATAAAGATATTAAAACAAAGCTATTGAGTCAACTACAAAATTAACGAAATTGGTATCTTAAAATTAACCATTCATTAGAATTGAAATGTTAAAACCGTGAGTTTTATTTTTGGTCTATCCCTATTTGCATTGCATTGCAGTGTGATACTGTCAAACCACAGAAGTAACAAATTTAATATGGAGCAAAATTAATCTTATTTATTAAGTAGGTGCATTTTGTTCCTTATTTAATTTGCTAGTTACGCGATAAACATTAAAGCTAAAGCATTTTCACAGGCGATTGATAAGATAACTCTAAGAACTAAGATGGAATTACTGTACACTAGCTTACTTTCACACTTACACCAAAATGAAGCTGTGAAAATACTGCAGCTTAGCAGTAAGGTTTGATAGTGGTACAAATTCAAACGAAACGCAAAAAGTCCACTTTATATTATTAATATTATTATACAGAGCACTTAAGTTAAATCATTTAAAATCTAATTAAATATCTGTATGGCCTCACTCACTTCACAATTAATATTAATAAACGTTAATAATTTTGCCCTGAAAATTTCACCCAAGGCAATTTTTAACGAATATTTACTGTCAGTTTGCAACTTTATTGACGCAAGCACATTTTATTGTGCTCCCTGATGTGATGTTCACGCTTAATACGTTTTGATTTTTTGGTATATTATTAACAAAAGTTGAAGCAATAAATGAAGGCATGGAAAATGTTTATGTGCTCGTAGGTACTTATAGCATGTATAAGGTTGAAATTCATTTGCACGTCTTAAAACAATAAGGTCGATAGGACGTGTCTGTCAATTGGAAGGATCGCTGTTAGCGACAGTTTTAATTTAAAAGGAAGCTGTAATCTAAATTGGAAAACCTTTTATGTGGCCTGCACCTATTGTTATTAACTTTTTGACATTTCTGGAGCATAGTTAATTTCCTTAGTCCTATGTTTAAGCAAGCACTTACTTTTCAACGCCCATCTCTTGTTCAACAGGAGTCCATCCAAGAACCGGTACCCCTGCTCCCTGCAAACTCTCTCCTCGACGCTGGACACCGCACTAGTAAGGCTGAGCAAATCGCTCGCCAGCACCACTGACGACGCATAATCAGGGGACTCCTCGATCGGCACCAACTGAGACCCATCACTCTTCCCCGCCTCATCCTCATAGGCATTGTAAGAAGTATCCTTAGACGCCTTAACATCTTCTGACAGCCTAGTCAAAATGCCTTTTTGGAGCGTGTTATTTATTAACAAACCGTGTAATTTCTCAACAACATTTTTTTCGACGCCTATGTTTTGGGCGGTTCTATTGAGTAATGCTAAATCGCGGTTATCTAGAGTTCTATTCGCGTCAAATAACGCTGAGAGACGGTTAAACACGCGTTTGTCTACGTTCGTGTTGTTGAGGAAGTCCTCTTTGTAGTCAGCGTATGATTTTTCCGCCGCGCTTGCGCACAGTAACACGATCGCGAGGAGGCCTCCGAGCAGCATTGCGGATACGTGCGCCCGCGCCGGTCCTAGAGACAACACTGACAGCTCTCAGCCTTTGTCCAGCCGGCGGAGCCTTCGTCCTGATTAGAATTCTGATGACATTCCGCTTTTAATATAATCTGATTTTATTGTTTCTAAGTTGATTTAAAAACATGTCGTAATATTGACAAGCGATTTTTCATCTATCTGACCTACACTAAAATATAATAAGCGGTTTTATTAAAACGTTTTTAATTGTTCGTGTATTTATGATATTTCGTTTCTTCTTCATAATTTGCTCTAATATTGTAAACTGTTTTACTTTAGCTTTAAATCGCACTTATTGATTTAGCTAAGAATAAAACAATTTTTGTTATGTACTTAATCTTTTTTTTGGTCCTAATTTCCTTTTAATTATTATAACCCAAGATATAAGTTTAAAATGGGACATAATTGTGTGACGTATACAAAAAATTATGAAACAAGACGATAATGTACTCGTATAACCCCAAATGAGCATGACCTATTTCCTGCATACACGTGGAATTTTAAAGGCACAATTCCACTAAAATATAACTGGAACTGAAGCTCAGTTCAACCGCAAACATACACGCCTGAAACTGTGGCTGGGTTAATTATTTACTTTGCCAAAAAGCACAAAACCTCAACCCCATCATTACTCTATCTTAGAATTAGATTAATTATATCTATATAATAAAAATGAATCGCTAAATGTGTTGGTAAGTGCAAAACTCGAGAACGGCTGAACTGATTTGGCTGATTTCTTATTTGTTGTGTTCGTCATTGTCAGGACAAGGTTTTTATGAAAGAAAATAATTGAAAAATCCACCGGGAAAGTCAGGAATTTGCAGCGGGGCGAAGCCGGTGGCGGGCCGCTAGTTGATTATATAAATGAATTATGATATTCATTCCTATAATAAATTACCTGAGGTAGTTTTAAAGTTAGGTACCCTTTCCAGCTCTCAAAAATTACTTGAAAAAGTCGTTAATGTCTAAAGCGTATTATAGGATCGAGGACTATATAAAAGACAAAAATGCTTGGCCTAAACCCGAAACTTAATCAATAATATATATTTTTTCAAATTCAAAAGCTTTATCTTGTCTGGGGTACACCGTTGATGTAGGAAAACATATCAATCTTATGTGGTCATCTTGCACCGTCTTATATACACATAAGTAGTTCCTTTTTCCTTTTCTCTCTTTCTCTCTTAAGATTTTGGTGTGTTTTCCTGCGGAAACTACGCAGGATATTTGAAATATTTTTTAATTTGCTATTTATAGATTTATATAATGCTAGACTAAGTAGTACCATTGTAATATTAAATATATTTAAAAAAATGACTGACTGCTGAGTTTCTTGCGGCGTTTCTTCTCAGCAGTGGTCTCCTTTTGTGAAGCGCTGGTAGATTCTTGACATGTAAAAGTGCCCGTGCGGCCTTCTTACTGAATAAATGTCTTTATCTTTATCTTATCTTATTGCTATTATAATTTTGAACTGGAAGTTTATTTCTTTTATGACAATGATAAATATTCGGGTAATAGGATAGATTGCCAAGGTGCTCATCCTCAACGTGTTGGGGTACCATCAAGTGACTTTTCAATTAGCCGTGTTATACATTTACCGACGTGACACGACTTAAGACATGGTGGAAAATGTATAACCCGGCAAATTTTCGTATGACGTCAACCTGCTAACCATTAAAATTATTTCTTAGTACATTAGGTTAGATAAAAAAAACATGCGAACAGCCAGCCACCAGTCAACGGAGCTAATTTAAAGTCAAAGGTTCTAAATTCCAAAATTATCCTTAAATAAACATAAAGCCTGTTTCGACACGATAGTATAAAAAAACGTCTTAAATGTTTCCGATTTCATACTTCGTTTTTGTGGCGTGATATCGTCGGTGAAACTGCAAAACCGCGTAAGTAACATTTTAAAAAAGTAGCAAAATGCACCTTTTTTATAAGACAGTAGGGTTTATTTTGCTCTATCATAAATTTGTTAGTTACGCGGTTTTGCAGTTTCATCGACGATATGCCAGATTGTCTATACAACAAAGCGGCCAAGTGCGAGTCGGACTCGCCCATGAAGGGATCCGTAGCAGCAATTTTATTAAACCTTAATCGACGTATTAAAAAAAACTACTTACTAGATCTCATTCAAACCCATTTTCGGTAGAAGTTTGCATGGTAATGTACATCATATATACAGTGGTGGACATATAATTAGAAACAGTACATAAAACTTAGGTAAACACAGAATGAACTATCGTTATGAGTAAAAATTATATTGATTAAATCACTATTGACTATGCCAGAATATAGCCAATGAGTTAAAAAACTCATAAAATATTTAAAAAAGTAAATCTGTTCTATCTTTAATTATTAAAAGATTTTAAAAATCATGATAGTTGAATTTCTATTACTGGCCGCTTGGACAACTAATTAGAAACAGGATCCATGGTTCGTTCCATTTTTGAAACTAAAAAAAAAAACTCTTTTTACGCTTTTTCTGTTGTTTCGGCGGCAATTAAACGTCAATTTGGAAAATTACGTGAATAATAAGTATTGTTAAAAATGGGTAAAAATAAGAGTTGTGACGAGTCAACCAGGCAATTAATCGTTAAATTACATTTAGATCGAAAGTGGACTTATAGAAGAATTGCTAAACATCTAGAATGTTCTGTGAAGAAAGTTTTCAACGCTATTGCTCATTATAAAACTAACGGAACTACTAAAAGTGTTGTTAGAAAGGCTCGTCCAAGGAAAACATCTCCCCGGGAAGATTCGCAAATAATACGTGTAGCTAAACAAGACCCGTTCAAAGGCTCCAACGAGATTAGAAATGAAGTTTTTTCACCTGATGACCAAAGGAACATTTCCTCGAAACTGGTACGCCGCAGATTAGTGGAAGCTAAATTGTTCGGGAGGGTTTCTCGAAAGGTACCGCTTCTTACCAAGCAACACCGAGAGTAGCGATTATTATTTGCAAAGAAATATCTTAACTGGACCGTACGAGAATGGAAAAAAGTGTTATTCTCGGATGAAACAAAAATAAATATGGTGAATTCAGACGTCAAACGCTACGTTAGACGTCCAATAAACCATGCTTTTGATTATAAATACACCAGGAGCATAGTCAAACACGGCGGTGGTAATATTAAAGTATGGGGATGTTTTTCTGGTTGCGGAGTTGGACCCGTCCGTAAGATTCAAGGTATAATGGATCAATTTCAATACAAAAACATGTTAGAAGAGACAATGATTCCCTACACCGACGACCATTTGCCTGTGACCTGGATCTTTCAGCACGATAACGACATTAACGACCCAAAACACGGCCCGCAGTGTTAAATCCTTTCTTAGTGAGCAACGTGTTACCATGTTAGACTGGCCTGCAAATAGTCCCAATTTAAATCCAATTGAAAATTTGTGGTACGTCGTTAAAAAAAAAGTCTCCGTTAAACGTAATTCCAGTCAAAATTAACTTTACGAAGCCTTTGTTGAAGCATGGAACTCGATCCCACTCGATAAATGTATGAAATTACTTGAATCAATGCCACGTCATTGCAGAGCCGTCATTAATAAAAAAGGCTATGCAACTAAATATTAATTGTTAAGAAATTTAGTAAACCAAACATTATTTTACATAAATAATTTGAAATTGTTGACGTTGACACGTTAAAACTTTGATTTTTACCTCATTTCTTTAGTGTTTCTAATTACTTGTCCATGACGGATGGTACTGCAATTGTCGTTTAGTTGTTTGTACGTAACTAAATATCTAAATGGTAGTTGTAAACTCGGATATTTATTTGTTTTTTAATTAATTATAAGTTGTTGAACGTATTCTATGCATTTTGTTGATTTATTTCCAAAAACAAAAGTTTTACGGCAATGTGCCTTGTATAATGTGAAATACGTCGCAAGTGTTTCTAATTATATGTCCACCACTGTATATTTTTTTTAGATTTATCATTCTCTTATTTTAGAAGTTACAGGGGGGGGGACACACATTTTACCACTTTGGAAGTGTCTCTCGCGCAAACTTTTCAGTTTAGAAAAAAATGATTCCAGAAACCTCAATATCATATTTGAAGACCTATCCATAGAAAGCCCACATGTGTGGGTTTGATGAAAAAAAAATGAATTTCAGTGGGGAACCCCAAAATTTATTGTTTTTTTTTCTTTTTTTGTGTGAAAATCTTAATGCGGTTCACAGAATACATCTACTTACTAAGTTTCCACAGTATAGTTCTTACAGTTTTGGAAAAAAGTGGCTGTGACATACGGACGGACAGACAGACAGACATGACGAATCCATAAGGGTTCCGTTTTTTGCCATTTGGCTACGGAACCCTACAAACTGTATATAAATTGTTCTTGTGCTTGTTCTTTTGGTTCAATGTCTATCCAAAGCCAAATATACTTTTTTTTAAGTAGGTGAGTATGTGGTAGTACCTTGTGCAGGGTCTCTATACATTTGATCCATTAATATCTTTTGAAAATTCCCTCTTTCACACTCAGCTGTTCGAGTGTGTATGTTTGTCCTTTATCGTAACAGCATCGGGCTACTTAAGTTATAAAAATTCATTGAGACATCGTGACCGTCGGGGTTCGAACTCAGTACCTTACGATCACGAGTCGACTCGCAGGCCACCGACGCTGTTACGGAAAAACCTACCTACGTATAAATAAATGTTAACTTTTATTGTACAAGTAAGTACAGGTCTGCTGAAATAAGTTACTCATCAAACATAAATGAATGTTTTGCGTGACTCGGTTTCCCTCTACAAATACAAATCTAAATGTTTTTTGTTTTCGAAACAAAATACATATAATATGTTAGATTTATTATTATTTTGATGTGTGTTAGCGTTTAGTTACTTTTAGCGAAAGAAATTCGCCAAATATAGGTACACGGTCGTGAATTGAATATTTATGAGATTAGGGATGAGGCTTTCAGAATTTAAATTTTCTGCTATTAAAAAATAGACAGTCTGTTGTTAAAACTTTTTTTTAAATATTGCTGTAGTACTTTAGACTAATTTTATAATTGGACTGACAGTATAGACAATACAACAAAATATAAACAACAATACAACAAAATTCTAAAACAGGAAAAACATTATTGCGGGTTAAAATATCGTTCTAAAACCCTTTTAAATTTGGTTTGTTTACAACTTACATTTCAAATAAACAACGAACCGCGATCATCAAGTTTGTATGGAAAATAACCAACGTGTTTTTTTTTTATCATAAGTTCATAACCCTATAAGTAATACATAATACCCATAAACATTTCGCGCGGTTTGGGATTCCCCAAAAGCTCTAAATTAACCATCTTTTACGCAGTGACTAACGTAAAGTAAAATTCACACGGATGTGGCAACCATTGAATAAATTAGCGATAATTTGATACTTTGACGAATACCTAGGAACTGAGTCACATTTTCCGATTCGTAACTTAGTCAATTTACATTCATCATCAGCACATTTCCAAGGATTAGGCTGATCTTGAAATTAAACATGTTTTTTCAATTCGTCAGATTTTATTTAAATACAAGATTCCAATTGTTACCTAGTGTATCGGTAATGTTGTGCTCCGTTTTGACTCCCATTGGCTGTCCATTCCCATTCATCAATGTCTTCTTCATCGTCATCTACTGGGTGAGCTCTTCTTGGGATGTAATCCTCATCTCTATCTCCCCAGAAATCGTCTTCGCCTCCCTGTTCTTCTTCGATTACTTCTAAGTCTTCCTCATCAAGATGGTTCTCCCTTACTTCGTCCTCATCGGCTTCTTCTTCTTCTTCTTCTAAAATTTCTTCTAGACCTTCGTTTTTCTCTCTTTGCGATTCGTACTCAATTTCAGTTTCAGGAATTTCTTCTAACACTTCTCGATGAGCGATGAGAATTTGTCTGTTTTTTAATTGAGAAACACCTTTTTCTTCTTCTTTGTCTTCTTTTTGTTCATTTTCATGTACTATTTGATCTTCGTCCACGATTTGTTTTTCATCAATTTCGGTTTTTTCTTCCTCTTTTTCTGAACTTGATGAGAAAGAGAAGCATTTATGAAGAGATTGCATCGGGATAATAAACGTTAAAGTTAATATCGTCGACGATAGAATAATGAGTGATATTTCCTGGAAGTCAACCTGAAACAATACACATAATACTCAATACACGGTACTCGTAATTTTACTTACACCAAAAAAATCAACCGTGAAATACGAATAAAATTAAGTACACAACAATATTTTTTTTTTATGTCTTTACCATATTCAACAAGCTGAATTCCGTAGTTGTTCGAACTGTGGCAGCGTTTGTTAGAAACACCACAAACTGGCAAAGATACAGTGCGTAGGAGAGTCTACTGATGAGCACGAGGGGACGACAGCATAGGAAATTTGCCAGGAACACTGAAAAAAATTAAATTGCTTTAAAATAAAATAATAAAAAAGAAAAAACCAGAAGAATCTTCCCCTCACAGAGACCACTAAAAGTTAGAAGTAGAGTCCAGTACCACAGTTACAAACTGGTTAGCAAACAACTGGTTATATCAAGTATTAACTTTATCAAAATAAAACTTGAGCAGAAAGCATATCCATAAAGTATTATAATTTATTTCCTGGGCTGTTAATGCTTGCTTTAGAAACTTAAGTTCTGGATCACTAGAAAACGTTTAAAATTTGTTATAAAAATTGACAATACGATTATAGTTTTTCAGAAGTTCATACAATAAACTGAAAGTCTAAAACGTCCAATGTTAGTAAAATAATGATTGAAACGCGGCAAAAGGTTAATAAAACTCAAAAAAATTAATTCATAACCGCAGCAATCATTAACCAATCAATACCTAGTAGGTACGTTATTAATATTATTATTGTTGAATGTATCTGTGGTAAATTGATTAATCGATAGATCGAATTGACGTAAACAATAGCGGATAAACATTATTTTTAGTTCTCTTGAATAACAATAAACAATGTTAGAATTTGTACTTTTCCTATAATTTAGTAGTTGTTGATACGGATGTAAAACTTCTAATAGGATTTCTCATTTATTGAGTGGCTTTTAACGGATATGTCTTTAATTATATTTTTTAGCGTTCCTCGCCCAAAGGGCACTATGGAGCCCTATTGCTGACTCTCCATCCGTCCGTTTCTTCGTCAGTTCGTTCTTCTATTCGTCTGTCCGTATGTCATCGGTTGGAACCACTCATGAAAGGTACAAGTTACAGGCCTAATTTTTTTATATATTTTTTTAAATATCTAAAACCGCACTTACTTAAAAAAATTGTCTAGAGTTCATTAAGATTAGTCGAAAAAATTGACTTTTTTCACTAGAAAGTAACGGTGGACTGTTTAGTTCATTTTTGTTTGGGATCTGTCTCAAAATCAAAGGTGAAAAATTGCAATTGGAACCCTCTGTTCATGAGTCTGACTAGCTCGCACTAGTTTTTTTCACATTATGTTTTGTAGGTTAGTATGCTACCTTAATCGCGCTTGATAAAATGTATCCGAGAGGTACATGTAAATCCGACTTACTCTATACCTTAGGCTCAATTTCTGTGGGCGTTAAGTCCCAGATGTGGCAACTATTCGTAATATGGGTCTAGCTAGCATTGTACCAAAAAGCAACTTCTCAAATTTTGAAAGATTTTTTGAGAAATTCTCGGAAATTTCTAAAATATTGTTAAGTTTTGTTCGGAAAGAGAACATTCGCAAAGTTCTTAAATGTTTCCGATAATATTCTCAGTAATTTTTTGAGATTTCTTATCTTCTCAGAATGTTCTGCAACTTGTACATTGCTAGTCTAGCTAGTTTTAGAAATCTTAGACGCGTGGGAAATATTTATTTGCCAGATGATCTAGGTGAAAATAATTGTGCTTAATATTATGTTTAAATTTATGCTAGCCAAATTTTATTAATCAACGAATTCACCGGAAAGTTGTTTACGGCCGCACTCAGAATCAGTTAGTGACAATTGTCATTCCTTAGTGACGATTTTTTCCATACACAAGTTTGAAAAAGGACGGAGTTAACAGTCTCTAAAATGTCTTTAAACAAATTAAAGGCTCAATTTTATTTCGCGATAGCACTCATGCTTTTCTTGATAAATTACGTCGCTGCACTATTCATTGGACCTATCAAAGGTTTCAAGAAAATACGTCTCTATGTTTTAACCTGGTCCAAACTAAGTCCAGTTCAAGTAGTTAGTAGTATAATAATCGTATGACTCCGTTTGCCCAAATTTCTTTTGCCATAATTGTATAAAGGCACTTTTCTGAAACCGTACACCTTTCAGGTAATTTTTACATGCCATCGTATAGAACTCAATAAATAGGTTAGTTTTATAACAACGCCGAATAATTCACAGTTTCAGAAAAAAAAAACCTGTATGTAAAATGAATATTATGGCAAGTGATACAATTATGAAAATTTAAATTCGAGCAAACGAAGTCATATGATTATTACTACTACCTACTTGTACTGGAATTGGTTTGGACTAGAAGAAATTAGATTACAAATATAATATATCAGGAACCATATGTTTGTTACTCATTCACGCCAGAATGGCTGCACGGTTATGGATGGAATTTGAAAAGAGATAGCTTATACCCTGTATTTACAAGTTCCCGAGGGAATAACGATAATCAAAATCATGTAGACAAAGTCACGGGCAGAAGTTAGTAGGTTATAAACATATCCTACAACTCACCGCAATGTCCGTTATGCACTGCGTATATGACCCAAGCGATGGCCATTGAGGCGGCAGTAGGGGCCAGAGCGGCGTACTGCGCTGCAAACGCGGCATTGTACCGGTACTGGGTGTGGCCGGCGTCGAAGCCAGCCCACCAGACCAGGCACCAGAGCCCAGCGCTGGTAAGCCAACCCAGCATTAGGAGGATCTGATGACAAATAAATATATATATTGATGATTGATGATATGCACTGAAAATGTTCCTACTATACAACTGTAGAGCAAATTGTTTTTTTTTTAACAAAAGTAGACTCCTGTGGATCCGGCTGCAGCACATGCTGAGCTGCGTCCTATCTGACTTCACACTACAGTGAAATAAATAATGAATGACGACAATGAAAATAAAACTAAGCTACTCAAATATTAAAGATGTAAATAAGGAGTGGTTCATTAAAAAAGTAGCAAGGAATTATCAGATTTTTTATTTTTATTGTTTGCTTATTATGAAGCAGTTTATTATTTTTAGTAATGTGTAGATATCTTACTATCAAATAAAAATACAATGATGAATGATGTGTAAGATTCCTTGGGTTTTCTCAATATTTATTGCAATGTACTTTATAACTTTTTGTTCAACACAATTTGACAATCTTCGCTTGCCGTTTTCTACAACACCACAATTGAATTTCCATTTTCAGATCTTGTTTTATGCTTTTAAGAATATAATTATACGAATAAGTGGTACCAATAAAGTGGTGGCAAGGATTTCATGTTGGGTAGTAAGGAAGTTTCTCCAATCTAACCTCTGACAGGGGTTTTTCTATGGGAGACAAATTTCTGTAAAAATGGCAAATACACAATTTTTGAAAATCCATGTAACTACCTCAAACTAAAGTCAAATCAAAAATATTAACTAATGATCAAACGACAATTTAATAAGGTATTAACTAGCCCATCAAACTTAAAGAAAAAAACCATGTTTATGACAAACACCTCATAAATTCTCTCAAAAGACACTGTTCAAAAAGTTTTAGGTGAGATTTAATGTAAAAGGCGAAAACTTAAAATCCCTCCTTAATTTTTACCATTATTATTGTTTATTTTATTTAATAGTACAGATTACTATTACAAATGCACTGCTTAGAAATTATCACAAAATAAAAATATATTCCATATTATGTGCTGCTAATTTTTTTCCGGACCACTCCTTAATAAATAATCACCACTATAAAAAGAACACCCCCTCTAGCAGGTTCGCTCGCGGCATGGTCCCTATGACACTGGCTGCATTACCTCTCTGGATAGCTAGCAAAATCCTTTGGGAGAGGTAAGCACCAGCTCCAGGATCTCCGGAGGTGTACTATTAAATGTTTTGTATTTGAAATTAGAATTTGAATTACTGTTTCGAACGTCAGGCTCATACAGTATGATTCAACGAAGAAAAAGTTCAGGTTTATTCGGTTTTGCATATTGTTCTTTATTTTTAATTTTTCTTGGTTATTGATTAACTAAGAAGTAACGGCCAAAGGCTGTATTCTACTCGGACATGTTATCGTATTACTTACTCGACCGCCAATACTGTCAAGTAAACGAGATTGGCATGTTGACTGATAACTGAGTAGGGGATCCGAATAAGAGACGACCTTCACCAAGCTGTATATTCGATAAAAAGTATTTAATATCAAATTTCATATGGTAAGTAATATTGGCCAATAGGTTGGCTGAAAGTTGTCAGTCCAGTATATATTTTTTTGTTTTTTAAATGAAATTAAAAAAAAAATGCATTTACTTGTTTAATAGACAAACTATATACCAATTGAAAGTAAAAAGCCTATAGAATATATGCAAATGTTAGGTTGATTATTTTTTCCTATCATAACTATTGGGTAGGTGGGTAAAAACAGGTAAGACGGTACTAATAATTTGCACTAAATCTGCGTGTATTAAACAACTAATTGCAATTTAGAAAAAGTTCATTTTTAACTATTTTTTTATCATATTATGTAGGTAGGTACTGAACTGAAATTTTTCAGCAAACCTTTTTGCCATATGTTACTGACCATATTAAATTTGATATAAAATACTTTTTATGGAATAAACAGCTGGGTGATGGTCGTCTCCTATTCGGATCTTAGACCATAAAGGTTACACGTGGTTGCAGACCATTTTGTTTCTTTATCGACGTTTTTACAGCTCTTATTAGCTTGACAGTAAATTGCATTACATTACGAGGGGACCTAATCGCTGCGACTTTCACTCGTTTGACCGACCGGACGCCGTGTTTAAGAGAATCACACCCCAGGGGGGTTATTATGACGTAGTTATGCAGTTCATTTTATGTTGAGAGAAAAGGACAGAGCTATATAACCGCTATAGCTCTGTCCTTTACGCTCGCCGTAAAATAAACTTCATAGCTATTTCATAATAAAATAACCCATCTGGGCCTCTAATTTAGGGGGTAAAAACTATAATAATATCGTCTTTAACCTGTTATGGTATTGTTTTGAACTCGACCACCATTACTGTCAAATAAATGAGAGCTATCAAAACATTGACAATACGATTGAGCCTCAGTGTGACAATATCGAAGCAAGATGGGCTAAATCCAAGTAGAATAAAGACCCTGACTACAAATCTACGCGATGACGCGGCGAGACAGTGCGAAGCGGGCGGCGAAAACAAATGCATGGAAAGTGCCTCATTGCCGGCGCTATTCATCATAAATCTCGATGCATTGGTTTCTTGCCACTCGTGGCTCGTAGCCGTCACTGCCACCGTCGCGCGAAAACAGTTATTTGAATCACGGTCAATGACTTCAATTGTTGAGCCACAATAGAAGTCAAGTCATGTCAAAGAAATAATGTCAAAATTAATTATTCGCATTCTGCGACAGGATCCTATTCAAGTCGTCGACAGTGCTATAAGACGATTGGCTATGCTAGTCTCTAATAAAAACCAAATACTGTTTGGATAATGCCTTAATGTAATGTTAGTTATTATGTATATTTCTTACTACTCAAATTTCACATTAACAAAATAAGTAAAGTACCCAGTGACACCAGGTAAGACGAATCTAACATCTACTTAGCTTACACACATACATACATACATGCATATATACATAGATACCTACATACATGCATACATATATACATACATGCTGGTCAAAAACATTAGGTAACCTTCTTCGGCAATCGGGTAAAAAGCAATTACAGACACCAAAAAGGAAAATATACTTACTTAAAAGACAAATATCCTTTAAATCTTTCATTTCCTAACTATCCAACCTCTTCCTCAATTCTAAGAATCTTTTCAAGACTACAAAACTTTAAATTACTTCATTTTCTATAGTCAATAGTTGTACCTACATCGTTTAACTTGATTAAGTTTTAATGGAAAACGGCGTCAAAGTCGTCCTTTAATATTATTTATAAAATACGATTTCTATATTTGTCATGTTATGTTAAGTTTGTTATGTTAAAGTTGATTAAGTGGAGGTATGCAGAGCGACAGAATTACCCACATCTCTAAAAACGTATTGGGATTACAGGCGTGAAGGTATGTATGTATGTTAATTAGGTTGATAGAAGTACTCTTTCGATTTATACATATAAAACCAATTTCTCAATTAAACCTGGGTCTCTATTCCACTGGGTAAAACCATATTCATAAATACATAGTATTATTTATTATTATTTTTAAATAAGTGTCAGGGGACAATGTCACTCCAATTGACCTAGTCCCAAATTAAGCTCTAGGCTTGTACTATGGGTACTAGACAACGAAATAAATACTTTTATAGAGAAACATAAACATAAATACATAGAAAACATCCATGATTCAGGATCAAATACTCGAGCTCATCACACTATATGTTCTTATTGGGATTCTAACCCAGGACCGCTAGCTTCGTAGGCAGGGTCACTACCAACTAGACCAACGCGTCGTCGTCATTACTGTCAAGTAAATAAGAGCTATCGTAAAGTTGAAAATACGATAACTTTCCAAAGGGAATATGTTTTTCCCGAGTAGTAACGAGGCCCTGCAAGACGCTTAACATTAAGAAACTTTAAATCCTCACGCTCAACTAAAAGAACTTCATAAACGCGACTTCACAGTTGCCTGGCTTACCACCGACCAAGTACTACAATATTTTATAAGTTTACTTGAGTTTTATGCAAGTTGCTTGGCGATTGAGTTTTATTTATTCCTGAGTTTGAATATCGTGTTGGTAAGGAGTAAGAAAGTTCCCTATGCCGAATGTTTTAAATATTTAAGTGACCCTTAACACTGAATACGTTCTGTGGCCTCTTATATCTTAGTCATGTCAGTCAGTATAGGGTCTTAAAACGTCCTAAGTCCCTAATATTGTAGAGACCCGGAAAATAGGGAATTGCCTGACGAGGCTTGCTAAATGCGAGCCAGGCAATCCCCGTTTCCGCCGAGGCATGAATAAGTATTATAATGCTTTTCTGAAACAATGTGAGGAATGAAACAAATATATTTGTCCAAAAAGTTTCCGACTTAGTCAGAACCTCATTGAGTTTTTAAAGGTTAATTTTACTTCTGGAAATAAAATGAGGCCAAGTACGATGAAGAAAAAAAAAACCGTGTGATTGCCGGGTTAGAATAATGCCACTCCATGTCATCCCTTGGATGTCGTAAGAGGCGACTAAGGGTGTCCCCAGACCTATCGATGTTTAGCAGCGTATTAGTGACAGGTTGCAAGCCCATCGCCTAATAAGTAGTACTACAAGCCTTTATTCCCTTAGGGTCTCCCCAGACCTATCGACTCCGAATCGGCTTGATCCGGTAAGAAAATGTTTTATGTCCATGCAATGCAATAAGAGCGAAAACGACGTCGCTCCGTTCGCAACGCCCAATCGAGCCGAGCCGAGCCGAGCGACGTCGTTTTCGCTCTTATTGCGTGGACATAAAACTTTTTCTTACCGAATAAAGGCTTGTAGTACTACTTATTAGGCGATGGGCTTGCAACCTGTCACTAATATGCTGCTAAACATGTATTTGTGCAAAATGTGGTTACAGAATATCAACAAGTTTTTAAAGTTGTAGGTAATTCTGTAGCTTTGCCTACCCCACTTTGGGATAACAGGCGTGAAGGTATGTATGTATGATGAAGATAAAAATGTTGTCTAACCTTCTCGTTTTAGATAGATCTTTTAGACCAGTGAAAAAATATTAGTGGCATACCTTATTAAGCTGCGAAGGTTTCTGCAGAGCGAGTCCCAAACTGAGACCAATGATATAGGGAGTAGAGCGATGGAACACTGATGTGTAGCTGAGACGAGCAGTTCTGTAGAGCTGGCTCACACTGAAACAAAATACAGTAGAAGTCATAACACTCATGAGTGATCACTTTTGTAATGTGAAATACTAGTAATACTCATGATTAATATACAGGGTGACTTCAAATTGGTAATACAAAATCAATGGTTTTCACACATCTTCTAAACTAAACCCCTATCTTAACACACAATACATGCTGCACACATTTAATAATCTAAGTTTGAATTTATCCTATTTTTTTGCATAATGCGGTTACCATACCGCTATGTTTAAATTAAATTGATAACATCGAGTGACAGGTAAAGGTATGTTTACACTTTGTGCAGTAGCAAGTGCAGTTAAGAAGTGATAAGCTAACAAGTTTTTACGATGATAAGTTAAGAAATCAAAGTTGTGCTTTGTGCAGGTGCAAAGTTTCGAATAAAATGAAGAATAAACAATGATTAGAAAGAATTACGAAATATTTTAAAAAGGATAGCTTCGCGGTCATCGCTTCATTGAGAATAGGGTGTTAGTTGAAATGGAGAAACTTTAAAGGTTATGGCAAAGAAAATAGATCAGCAGAAGAATTCATTCAGAATTCGTTTGCATCCATACTACTCATACACTTAACAAACAGATACCGTCTACACAGTGTTTAGTTAAGATGTACTGCGAGTGCGCGGGTGTGCGCGGGCATCTAGTGTACTTAAAACGGGCAAAAATGGACCGAGCGTCTATTCACTTAACTTCCCCCTCACACTCCACACTCGTCACTTAACAGCGTGACCGTTTACACGATGTTTTTACTAATCACTTTACATCTGCACTTCTCGCTTCCACTTGCTACTTCACAAAGTGTAATAAAGCTTAAATGTAAACGCCTTAAGGTATTGTAAGGTAATGTAGGGTAACAACACTTAAGGCATTTAATTATCAGTTTTATTAGAAAATTTACGATCGTTAAAGATAGTTAATTTAATACACTATTCGTCATTAACTAAGCCACAGTGTGTGTGTGTGAAGTGTTTCGTATTACAAATTTGAAGTCAACCTGTACACAATACGATTACCATAAACCATAAGACATTCCTATCCGGTCAGCCGTCACCTCGAATGCCGGTGTCCAAAATTCGGTGACAGCTAACCGGTTGACCGCGGTGACGGCCCTGGCCGTAAATGTGCCATAAATTATGGACACCTGCGAATTAATGACGTGCCTTGTAGGGTTGCCAAAATAGGAATTGGAAATTGGAAGAGTTATTTTGATATAACTTTAATACGGCGCAATTAAAATGATTAAGTGATCTTTAAAAGTCGTATCGTACGCTAAGCAACATATTGAAAATCCTCTTTTTGGGAAGTTATCAGATTCCAATTATTGTAAATGATTTGTATGATTTTATGTAATGCTTAATATCCGCTGCGGCGTTTTCCAAATGAACACGTCACAGCCATTTTTCGAAATAATATTGAATTTTGTATACAAACTGCAATGTATACATGTTGTTGATTGTGTAATTATTTGTTAGTTCATTTTATATTCAAAATAAACATACTCCGTTAATTAAAACAAAACAAGATTTTTTTTTACTTCTTTGTTGTTCTAATATGTATATTTATGCCAAATTACAGCTTCCTAGTACTTAGAGTCTCTGAGCTAGGCTGCGGACGGACGGACATGGCGAAACTATAAAGTTTCCTAGTTTGTCTACGGAACCCTAAATAACGGTATCTTAACCAGTAGAGCGAACCCGCTCCTATCCGCTCTCTGGATCGACCGTTTGCCACAGAGCTATTTTCTATGGGAATTACACCGTTGGCCCTTTATTCGACACTTAAAGCGTGCTGATTTGTAAAATGTTGAAAAATATATTCATATTAATTTAAGAACTATACGGTACTTCTTATCCTGATTTTGTAATATACCTATATATGTATCTTCTGTATAATTTTAGACATACGAGGATCAAAGCCTAGCAGGCACTAGTTAATTCTTAAAAACTTGTTTAGTGAACACAGGTGGGTCGAAATGGTTCTAAATCAAGATTAGTATTATTATTTTTATCAATTCATCGGACATATTAAATTATTCATGTGGTGTGTGCATAATTTAGAGTTCATCATAGCTGTGTCGATCCATTATTAATTTGAAATGATTTACAAATTTTGAAAAAATGTGTATTTTTTTTAAATTGTTCGTTTAAGTGCATTTTTTTTTATTTAATTTCGATAGCGTTAATGATTAGATTTAAAAGCATAATTGTAATATAATATAATAAAAATAAATTGCCTAACGTCTTTTGTTGTCTTGTTGTAATTTTGTAGGACTAAAAATGTTTCCCACTTCACGCTGATAAATTTAACGCCTTGTATAAAAGTCGGAGCGATGACATTGAATGTTAGGCTAAATTACAATTCGACTAAACAATATTATGGATTTAGCCATTTAGTAATAAAAACATTAGACAGTACAATTTAAGACCAAATGTGCTTTCGAACAAAAAATAAGTATGCAAAAAAATCTTTATGCGAAAGAAGAAATATAGCCATTCAACATTATATCAAACATTTTTGACGAAATCTTTTTAGCACATAAGATTTTAGACCAAACGAAGGGCACCCTGGTAATGTTCATGACAGTAAAACAATGCTGAACTAATGCGTTTGAAGACAGTAATAACAGCACTGTTTTAATCTTATTTTACAATTTGATTTTACTTCTTATAGGCCTAGTAAGTCTTGTATTTTTATATGTATTTATCTTTGTAAGAGTTTAGCTAAGGACCAGGTCAATTTATCGTCCGTGATACTGCTAAACCACGTAACTAACAAATTTATGATGTGAGCACAATAAACCTTACTATCTTATGAATAAAGTGCATTTTGCTTCTTATTAAAAAAAAAATGGAGAAATACTGGAAAAGGGCCGAATCTTAAGTACCCGAAACCGACGTGCGTGCATGACTCGATGTATGAATGTTGAAGAAGCGAAATAAAGGACAATGGGCAAAATGTCCACACCCACCAACAGAAACGAAACATATCTCATTTGATAGATCTTGGCAACCTGATGATTTTTTACTATGACGACGATCGTCCTATGTATGGGGTTTTCTTGGAAAACCATTATCATATCGTATGGAATTGGTTTAAAAATGAACACATTCTTGCATTGCATGACTCTTGTAAGGTTTTTTTATAGAAAAAATCCCATCGATTTAGCTACTAAAATAGTTATTTTCTCTTGTTTTGGGTCCTAACGAACATATATACATGCATCCCGTGACTGTTGGACGGTGGGTTCGGGGTCCATACAAAATTGCCCATCACCCTTTGTCAAGATCGTAGCAAGTGGAAAGAAGTGGTCTCTGCCTACCCCTCTGGGAAACAGGCGTGATTTCATGTATGTATGTATTAAAAAAAATACTTACGCGGTTTTGCAGTTTCACCGACGTTATGTAAGATTAAGCTCTGATATTTATTTATTTAGCGTTGTGCATATTGTCCAACAGTGGACTGCTCCAGGCTGATGATAATAATGATATATAATGAATAATGATAGTGATTATGATTTTATCTTCAAAAAAAAAACTTCTGTACGTGTGTATATCTTGAACTCCGCCTAAACGGATAGACTTATGTTTTTTTTTGTGTTTGGGTTCCTGGATGGTTTTGATTCAAAATTGGACACGATGGATGGCACTGCAATCGGGCAGGACATCATCCGTCAGGTTCGCTTGTTTATTAATAATTCATGAACTGTTACCTGACCCCATGGTAAGCGATCATCGTCAGCCGATGCTCAGCAACCGTGGAGTATCTGGAGTAGGCCGCGAGGCACAGGATGGTCGACAGGAGGAGCTTCGAGAGGCCAGGCTTGACTTGCGCAATCCAGACTATGATACCTCCAATGACAGTCAGTTGCATGTCTAAAGCCAGCTGATGTGTTTGTGGAGCACACTGCAAAGAATTGGGTAACCTTTATAATAATTACATTTCTTATATTAGCTAGTCTACCAAAGTGACCTAGTAATTGGAGATTTACAATCAACCTGTAGGTATATAGACGAGGAACATTTCTCATTAATAAGTCAGTCATTAGTTAAAGAATACGATAATTCCTTCTACCTTTTTAAGGTTGTCTGGAAGAGATCTCTAATCAGACCGTCTGTTGTCTACTAGTACATTTTTTATTGTACTGTTTCTCCAATTTTTTTGTATGATGTACAATCTATATAAGCAGCCTAAAATATGTGTAGTAAAAGTTTAAGGGTTTTCTGAATAATCCCCTATTTAATTAAATAAAACTTAGATATTTAGCATCAGGCTTCAGTATTTTTTATAAATTTAAATTAATAATTCAGAGACTACTACTTTTGCATAGGGTATTATGGGACCAAAATGATTGCAAATTACCTCTCCCATAACCCCTAGAGGGGAATAGATCGACTTACCAATAACCCTGTATATGTCTTGGCGTAATCGAGGATTTCCTGACCCGTATTTCAGCTTTTTCAGCAACCTCCTCGTCAGGAAATCCTTTACTTTCCACGCCGAGACAGAGCCTTAACAAAGCTTTTCATAACGGCTGAATAAGTTCCCATGGTCTCCACTCGATCAATTTTCCTTTACTTTTTATTTAAAGCCGTTTGTTTACCAATAAATAAATACACTACTAGTAAAATGATAACACAATTTGTAACATCACAGCTACTGCCATCACAGTTGCCTATTACAGGATAGAGAATGCCCACTTACAGGTGTAAAATCGCGAAGCACCTATTCTTCGTACCTTTATGGCTGCTGCAAATATGAAGCCACTCTTGAAGTTATAAAATGTTTCGTCCTTAATTGTGACTTTAAACTGTACAATTTCCGGTAACCTTCAGGGAGGGAAGGTGGCCGATTGAAAAATGCCCGGCTTCTACTTTTGTTACTTTTTATTTACTGATTATACTCTCTCACTGACACTGGCGAAATCACTTGGTGGACCGCCATAAATTTAAAGACGAAGAAGAAGAAGAACTATACAATGTAAAGAAATATCTGCTCTATTAAGTAGGAAAACGTAAAAAAATACTAGTGAACTATTTATGTTAATGAACATAGTCTCCAGCTCTAACTGTAAATCTCCAAACTTGTTTCGCTTAGCTGGGTAAGGACCAAAAAGTTTTCCAAGCTAACTCACTCAATAAATTTTTCTATGAAACTTTTCCGTTGTGACACGAAAGTTAGCCATACAATTGTAGGGATAATTTTCGTCGCACAACGTAATTTTTTGATTTTGTTGTTTGTATGGTTAACTGCGCTTAACTGTGGTCCAACTTTTTGTTCCTTACCCAGGTATTGTACATCACATAATGCTACGTCAAGCCAACTTTAACTTACTTTAGATGAATGTTCATTTGTTGGTTTAGGTAAGTACTTACCTCATAACAAAAAAAAACAGAGCTTGATGTAGTCGACGTTAACAATGACATTAGGTATCAGCAAATTGGAACCCCGACCCACCATAGAACTGTTTCACAGTGACGTTATGATTGAAGTTGTAGGAAGTGTCAAACAAATGGTTTTATAATGTCTCTGTGACACCGTTCTAAGGCGAGTCAGGGTTGCATTGGGCTGATAGCACGTTAATATAGTTTACCGTGTAATATTATGTCACACCTAGTTGTATTAGATATCAGTGGCGAAGCGTCACGTAAATAAATAGGCAAGCCGGAGCAAAAAAAAGGTGTATGGCGTGTGTGCTTGTTTGCCCCTTCCGTGACATAAAAAAAACATACCTTAAAAAATGGATGTCGTCTTTCTAGTTCCCAAAAAGCAGTGCTGAAGTGTCGCGTGCGTTAACTGTTTCTACATGCCATCCTTGCAGTTAGTGTTCACCACCTTCGCCATACATGACATCACTGGTATTACATGAACAGTGTATGTCAAGTATGACAAAAGTGGCTTTTAAGCCGTTGCGATCGCACACATTAAACACACAGACAGTATAATTTACGTTAGTTAAGTTACTTAGTAATCAAAACACACACAGTAAAAATTTGCTTGCTTTGTTAGTACCCATCATCCAAAATAAAAACGTCCTTAGTTAAAAACAAAACAAAAATAAACCAAATTAAATACATGCACTGCAGGTCTGCACACAGAAACCCAAAAAAAGACTTAATTAAACATAATATATACAAATTCGTGCAACAAAATCAACCAAATGAAGAAAACCCACGGCCCGCGGGCATGCGCCATCCGTACCTACATGTTAAGAAAACCACGACACGCATAAAGCGACAAACAATCCAAGTAAGTTTATATTTATGCAAATAAATATAGAAACCGACTGAAAACTCAATATATACCTACACTTTACACTAATCACTTGAAATACGCTAGGTACAGATCGATATTTATTTATAACTTAAACTTAAACTTAAACTCATGTAAGTAATAATATACAACTCCGTTAGGGCCATTCCATATGATTTCAACAAATTTGAATTAAAAAGTGTGCCGCATGACTTTTGATTTGAATAAAAAAAAATTGAGGATATACTTTATGGTGAGAGAAGTGCTGAACCACCACCATTTTTTTTTTAATTTTTTTTTTCCGAGTTTTACCCATTCGAAGTAAATAGTGGGGTCAAATTCCTGCTTGTATATAATACGCTCTAACTTTTTTTTTGAAAAGATTACGAAATAATTGTTGCTGTGTTTGATTAGGTAAGAAATGTGGATGTCATACTGTATGATAAAAGTTATCTAAATTAAAAATGGTGTCCATTTGAAATGTTCAAGTAACTGGTAATTTTTTGCAATTTTAATTCATTTTTGTGCAAACCCTGATGCATATTAGGGATAACTTTTTTCAGAAATATAAAGTACTAGTTTTGTTCATTCTGTAAAATAAATATTATCGTTTTAGAATTATAATACTAACAGAAAAATAGTAGTGAAAATTGAGAATTTCGAAAAATGCTTATGTTTGACCCCCAAAAAACCCATGTGGAAGAATAATTAAAAATTTGAATTTATTCAGAAAATATAGTCCATGTCTTTGTTAATTAGATTCAGTTTAAAAAGTTTCGTTATTTTCCCTATTTTTGGATATATGATTTTTTTAAACTGCTTATCTTGTGAATTTTCTCTCATTGTTTTTATATATTTTTTTTTTTTTTTTTTTTAGCCTGTTTTTGTGTCCCACTGCTGGGCAAAGGCCTCCCCTCGTTTTCGCCATTCGTTTCTATCCAGAGCGCACTCCTGCCAATCCCGCGCGAACGACTCAAGGTCATCTCGCCATCTCCTTCTGGGTCTACCTCTGCTACGATAACCATCGCGTGGAAGCCAATGGGTGGTGTTTTTGGCCCATCTCTCATCGTGCATGCGGCAGATATGGCCAGCCCAGTCCCACTTCAACTTTGCGGTCTTTACCCCAACATCAGCAATACCAGTTCTGGAGCGCAGCTCTGTGTTCCTCACCCTATCGGATCTTCGGACACCCAGTATGCTTCGCTCCATTGCTCTTTGGCAAACCTTGAGTTTGGACTTTTGAGTCTCAGTTAATGACCACGTTTGGGCACCGTATGTTAGGATTGGCAGGATACACATGTCGACGAGTTTTCTTTTTAAAGTAATAGGAAGGCTGCCCTTCATCAGTTCCTTTATGGACCAGTAGCTCCTCCAGGCATTTTCAATCCGCCTATCGATCTCTTTGTCTTGCCGGTTTGTGAAGGAGACTATCTGGCCCAAGTAGGTATACTCATCGACATATTGCATAACCTGCCCATCAACCATGACCCTACGTTTTTTGCAGTTGGTCATCAACTGAGTTTTGGATCTGTTCATTGTCAGTCCAACCTCAAAGCTTGCAGTGCTGAGTTCTTGCAGCATACCCTCAAGTTCACTTGCCGAAGATGAGAAGAGCACGATGTCGTCCGCGAAACGAAGGTTTGTCAGCTTTTTGTCGCCGACATCAATGCCCTTAGAATTCCAGGAGACCGCCAGTTGTTTAAAGATTTCCTCAAGGCAGCTTGTGAACAGTTTAGGGGATAACGGGTCACCCTGCTTCACGCCTTTTTCTATTTTTTATATATTATGCATATTAAAATATTTTTGACTATAACTTTTAAATGTATGGTAATCAATTACCATACACTGAAAAATCATTAAATAAAAGCCAGACGGTTCCAATTTACTAAATATATTTAATAATACGTATAAATAAAACGTTGCCGGGTTAGAATAGTGCCACTCCATGTCTTCCCGAGGATGTCGTAAGAGGCGACTAGGGGAATATAGGCTTGCAGTACCGCTAGGCGATGGGCTTGCAACCTGTCACTAATATGCTGGTAAACATCTTAGCCTATTTGTGCAAATTGTGGGTACTGAATTATCAACAACTTTTTAAAGTTGTAATTCTGTAGCTCTGCCTAGCCCACTCTGGGATTACAGGCGTGAAGGTATGTAAATAAAACGAAAAAAAACATTACTTGCAAACCTTTGCTACTTCGAAGTCTTCTGAAGTAGAGTAACGTCGCACTACTAATTCATTTTGAGAAATGGGAACGAAACTATGATAAGAACGTGTATTTTTTATGGTTCTCATATTTTTAAATCGCTCTGATAAGTACAACTCAGCTACATCGACTTCTGATTTTGAGACGAAAAAGAACTTGATTCCAAGAATTTTGTTTACACAAAACTCGTACATAGCTTCAGGGGATAAAATGTTATCACTACCTGTGGTGCGTTGCAGACTAGCCTTTCTTACCAACCGCTTAATCGTGCCGCCAGCACCATCACAGGGGGATTTGCCGTGAGAGGTGGCAAAAAAGTTCCACTTCTTATCAACCAGTGGTATATAACGAACAATAACTATACATGAAAACAGGTTCAATAACACAAGCACTTCCTACAAAGAGTTTGCACCGCTTCATTATCTCCTAAGTACGGTCTCCTATATATAACTTCGATAAGGACTATAGTAGCACCTAAAAAAAAAATTTCATAAACGAGCAAAAATAACAAAACTTTTTAAACTGAACCTTATTAACAAAGACATGGACTATATTTTTTGAATAAATTCAAATTTTTAATTATTCTTCCACATGGGTTTTTTGGGGGTTACGGGGAAAATTTCGAAGTAGCAAAGGTTTGCAAGTAATGTTTTTTTTCGTTTTATATATAAGTATTATTAAATATATTTAGTAAATTGGAACCGTCTGGCTTTTATTTAATGATTTTTCAGTGTATGGTAATTGATTACCATACATTTAAAAGTTATAGGTAGTCAAAAATATTTTAATATGCATACAGGGCGAACGATATGAAGTGTTACCAAATTCACAAAATCGAGCCTGGTGTCAAAGTAAATGCGACTTACTATCGGGAAAATGTTTTGGAAGCTGCGTTGGAGCCTTGGGCACGCAAATATTTCGGTAGTAGACCGTGGACATTACAACAAGACTCGGCCCCGGCTCATAAAGCTCGTGTGAACCAAGAATGGCTGAACAACGCGTTCCACATTTTATTTCGTCCACACAATGTCTTTCGAATTCCCCAATCGCGAACCCGATGGACTTTTCTATCTGGTCCATTGTGGAGAGCAAGGAGAGGAGAAGAAAACATGTCAGTATGGATGCATTGAAGAAAGCGATCGTACGTAATTGCCATTGCAACGTGCAACTCATTTTTCTACCGTCTGAAGGCCATAGACAGCAAAAGGTGGTCATATCGAGTTAAAATAAAGTAATCTTAAAAATTTGATATCTTTTTCTTATTTTTTTCTTAATAATGAATAATTTGCGACAGCAAAAAAATATCGTAGCCTTTTGAATTTGGTAACACTTCATATCGTTCGCCCTGTATATAAAAACAATGAGAGAAAATTCACGAGATAAGCAGTTTAAAAAAATCATATATCCAAAAATAGGGAAAATAACGAATTTTTTTAAACTGAATCTAATTAACAAAGACATGGACTATATTTTCTGAATAAATTCAAATTTTTAATTATTCTTCCATTTGGGTTTTTTGGGGGTCAAACATAAGCATTTTTCGAAATTCTCAATTTTCACTACTATTTTTCTGTTAGAATTATAATCCTAAAACGATAATATTTATTTTACAGAATGAACAAAACTAGTACTTTATATTTCTGAAAAAAGTTATCCCTAATATGCATCAGGGTTTGCACAAAAATGAATTAAAATTGCAAAAAATTACCAGTTACTTGAACATTTAAAATGGACACCATTTTTTTTATAGTTAATTTAGATAACTTTTATCATACAGTATGATATTCACATTTCTTACCTAATCAAACACAGCAACAATTATTTCGTTATCTTTTCAAAAAAAAAAGTTAGAGCGTATTATATACAAGCAGGAATTTGACCCCACAATTTACTTCGAATGGGTAAAACTCGGAAAAAAAATATTTAAAAAAAAATGGTGGTGGTTCAGCACTTCTCTCACCATAAAGTATATCCTCAATTTTTTTTATTCAAATCAAAAGTCATGCGGCACACTTTTTAATTCAAATTTGTTGAAATCATATGGAATGGCCCTATATGTTTGTCGCTTTGAGCATTGTTTCCTAGCTGAATTATATTAATTGTTAATATCTGCAAAACCTGTTCGATTCCAAACACTGCTAGAATCGGAAAACAGTAAACATGAATACAAAAATAATTTGTTTATTTTGCAGCTGCCAGTCAGCCAATTGTATTTATCATATGATTCGCTGTGGAAATGTTAGAAGAATCCATCTCTACGCCTATAATCAATTTTTATGTCTGGGCGAGCGCGTCCTAACTTAATGGCATGTTTCTTATTTTCAAAGGATAACTTTGAAAAACATGTTTGTTCATTAAGTAGGTATTCAGTAAGACAACACTCAATTTGAACCAATGCGGCCATTTGTACTTTGAGTACAGGCAAAAATATTTTAAAACCAAACCACGAATATAACCTAAATAGATCGAAGCAATAGTACATTACTGCACAGACCAGGAAGTAGGCCGTTGCGGGACGAGTAGAGTTAGCGTGGCCGAGACGCAGTCGAGGCCACGCTATATACGAGTCCAGCAACCGCCCTTCCTGGTCGAGGCTTGTATAGTGCTTTTCTCTAACAATGCGAGGAAATTAAACAAAATTTCAGTTTTGATATATATGTATTCAAATGTATTAAAAAAATTAAGTCAAATACGATGTGATAATATGACGAAGGCAAATGGCAGTAAGTACTTAACCGACAATGCTTCTTCTTTACACTCTGGTGGTGTGCCGATAAACACATCTTCATCACTGGAACTCATTTTACTTTTGTATTTTCGCGAAACAAAAATAATACGTACTGTACTTAAACTTCCCTAAGAAAAAAGTATTCCCGATTCCCGCCTTAATTTTATTAATTCTAAACGCAGAATGTTTTAAAAAAAGTTAAACTATTTGACACTGGTAAATACGCTGTAAACGTGATAAACGGCGTTTACCTTTTTAGTCTATGACATTTAAAAAGTAAATAAACATGGAAGAATTTTGAATTGTACGAGTGTTTGGCTGTTTGGAGTTAGTTATCATAGTCCAAATATGGTTTTAAAAAGTAAAAAACCGGGTACGTTATGAAATTTGTATACATTTTCGCGGCCGCTGCCGCTGGTAAATAATAACTTTTTTTTTTTTTTTTTTGCCTGGGCCTGGAACTCGGAACTTCGCGGGCTGATTTTACAACAGTAAGGTTAACATTTCCGAGCATGTGGGAGAAAAAATAACAATATTAAGATACCTACCGAAATATAAACAAACCTCCGTTGTCGCTACGAATCTGCAAATAACACAATCCAAACAGAAAAACATTCACAGAACACTTAGCAAGCTAAATTTCACTAGTTGAGTCTCATAAAACACAATAAGTTAAGTAATAACACAAATTAAACTATAAATCAAAACAAAACACCGCGTATTTTAGCGCGAGGACGCGAAAGTAATGGCGTAATGAAAAAAGTAGTTGAAGGTCGTGAGGACAGGGGAGGAAAGGGACAGTTGAGTTGAGTGTCCTTGGGAAATGAAAGTTAACGCATGCACTTTAAGTTCAAAATTGGATGCAATAAGCCGTTGTTCGCCGGCCGAACTTGCGAGCTTATCCCACCCGTTTTTACTTTGTTTGTGTGAGGTGCCGCTGTGTCTGTGTGCGAGTTTGAAGCGAATAAAGCGCTAGAAAATTGTTTGAATGTGTGTGTAGGTCCGGCGCTGAGTCACCGGCTTGTATGGCGGTTTTAATTGTGGGTGTACGTTCGAGCGCGCGTAGTGAAAGGTAACTGAGCGTGTGTGCGTGTATACGAAAATATTGTTCTTGTTTCTTTCTAGTAATATAGATTAGTGAATGGGTGCGAGCGAGTGATAGATTTCGGCTTGGTAAATAAATAAATTTGAATTGCGGCGTTAGTGCGTTTTGTTCATGCATCATATTATGAAGCAAGGTAAAGCTATAGTACACCGGGTTACTTTCGGTTTTACGTTTTGTTGTTTGTATACCTAGTAGGTACCTACTCTATGCATAGGATTTTTTAGGGAAGCCGCTGGGAATCGGGTTGTATGGACGCTTCGCTACTGTTAGATATTAAAGTCTAACGCAAGAGACTACAGCAAGAAAAACCTACGTGTACAGATTTTTTTAGTACCGTCTGATTACCAAAATTTCGTAACCAGCTTTAAATCTAATTTAATTCTGTAGGTGGTTACGAAATTTTGGTTACCAAACGGTACTATAGGACAGATTTTACTTTATTTGATTTTACTTTTTACAAATAGGATGTATTGAGTGTATGGAAAAGGCAAACCACTAACTACATCCGTTTGTTTGTTTTTACTATGATTTAAATAATTCGAAACCTACAAAACTGGTTTATTTCTGTTCGTCTCGTTTATTATTGGGTATATATTAATAAAACCTCTATTTGTAATTGGGTTTAAAAATGTAAATATATCGCGATCATTTCAATAGGTATGTTAATCATCTGAACAGTGTCGTATATTTTTATTTAAATATAACGACCTCCCCTTGCTTCACTCAAGTTCAACAGAATAAAATATAACCTGTCTATTTAGAATAATATACTTTTTAAGTTAAAAAAAATCGTTATTTCCGAGATTACCCTCCATATTAGAGTGAGAGAGAGAGTTACAATATCCGTTACCTATCTCTCTTTAGTAAAGATAAATAAACCTCAGAAGTTACTAATATATACCCTTTTGAGAATCATCTTTAATTTAAAGGAAGGCCACTTTTCACCTTATTGCATTATAATAAGGTTCAAAAGTGGATACAGATGTAGTGTATAATTGTTTTCCGTCGTATTTTCTCGGAAACGTTCTTTTCATGATACTTCAGTCAACCTCAGTACTTTTTGTACTGTGACCGACTGAAATAGCAAGACACGTTCGTACGTTTCCGTGAAAATAAGATGGAAAAGTATTATGCACTACATCTTTACATCTCTTTTTAGTCAAGTGTGGCAACATTCTCTAAACGTGGTAACTACCCTGCCACTATAACTTCGACCTACATAGCAATAATCGATAATTGTCATATTCACTTACAGTGACTTATTGTTTGTACGTTTGTAAACTCTTTATTGCACAAACAGAAAATAACAAACTAAAAAAAGAAACAGAAACACAAAGAGGTATGTACAAAGGTGAACGTATCCCTTTAAGGGATCTCTTCCAGTTAACCTTTTGAGCGATTGACAGATGAATATAAACCACGGATGGCTAAACGTAAAACAACTAAAGATACAGAAGATAAAAATAATAATAGCAAATACATACGTAGATATATATCATATACTATAGTGGCAAGGGGATCTATACTACTCGGTAAACCTATATTAATTTTGACATATCGTCGGTGAAATTGCAAAATCGCGTAAGTAATTTTTTTAATAAGGAGCAGAATGCACGTTTTTAATAAGACTGTAAGTTTTATTTTGCTCTATCATAAATTTGATAGTTATGCGATATTATGTATTACTTTTAACTAGGCATTGACAATACGACACCATGTCAAATGCGATATGTTAAAATACAGCCCCAGAACTGCCGGTAGCTACTCATGTGAACCTCACCATATCCTCAAAGCCGAACCAGTTCTGGACGTAGAGCAGGTTCCACCACCACCCCTCCTGGCAGACCTCGGCGTTCTTTGTGACCAGGGTGCCCCACATGGGACCGGTAGAGAGGAGATCCCACACGAAGGCGTAGAATAACACCACGGCGAGAAGAGCAGGGGTCAGTCTGGAAGAAGAGACAGTAAAATAAAATTAACAAATATCGGAGGACAATCTTGTACAAAATGTCAAGTGACCAAGTCCTAAGTGGAAAGAAGTGGTCTCTGCCTACCCCTCTGGGAAACAGGCGTGATTTAATGTATGTATGTATGTATGGGTTTGCGTTAAAGGACCCTAACTTTTTTTTTAAAACCTTTTTTTAAGGGTTTTTGAAAATTCGTCTGCCTTAACCGGGAATACCAAACACGTACCTAATTCTTCCCGCGTTTTTTATCTCTTGATAAAAATAGACACATGTAACTTTGTAAATGAGTAAAACAATGGATGCTAATATGACAGATAAAATAACATGATACAAAAATCCTTTGTGTGCGAGGAGTTTTTTTTAAATTAAACAGAAGGCGTAACTAAAATTCTGTACGTTTTACCCTTTGCCGCCAAACAATTCTACCAACCGCAAAACAAAGATTTCCATGTGTTATTATTATCTGTTTTCTAAGAAAACATAATAATTCTTGAAAAACGTATAATTATGGGCAAAACCGGACTATTTTATTAGCCATAACATACCATATACAACATTGAAAGCAAATAATTCTGCTAATAAGGTGAATCAGACAGGTTAAGGCAGTTAACCTTACAGAAACCATCGAATGATTTTAAAAAGAATAACGTTATTATAGAGGCCTACGAAGGGTGAACTTTCAAATCTCGCGTGAACATTTTTGCGTTCAAAAAATTCAAAATTCAAAATATTTTTAATTTGTTATTATTAATATTATTATCTGCCTAGTATACAGTCCCAAACTAAATTCTAGGCTAAATTGATTTAAGTAGAGTCAACATCAAAAGTGTGTATGAACTTTTGTACCTTGCCAATTTACAGTTAAGTAAAGTAAGCAATGTCAAACAAGATTGTCAAATGTGTTAATGTGACAAAATACAAAAGTGATCAGCTACTTTTGACGCTGGCTTTACCTAGTAGTTATTCCGCGTCTTTTCTAAATATATATGAATTTAATGAATAATGTGAGATCATCCGTATATTTCGTAATCTCGAAACTCGAACAAAAGGAATTAGACGGAAATTTAATTCCCAAACAAATTAAAAGTACGTAATTAATTCTGAAACCTCCAAAGGGCCGCAGTGTAACAAATTGACAGTACAATCACTTTGCAAAACGCCTACAGTAAGAACCGCCTACAGTATAAAAAACGATGTCAATCGTGACACCTGTCATTTCAGTATAAATTATAACCTCAAACAACAATAGTTTTTTTTCTTAAGTAATGATTGCTTGTTTTATTTAACAAGGTGTATTTTTCCAATGTCGAGTTTAAACAATTACCATGAACTTAGTAGAGAAATAAGTCCATGGATATCACACGTGAGGGCTATTTTTCGGTTAAAGAGTATTTACTCTGGTGGACTAAAAAGAAGCTCATAAGGTTAGCTCAAAGCGCTTCTGTCAAGACCAAATCGTCGGTGAAACTGCAAAACCGCGTAAGTAACATTTTAAATAAGAAGCAAAACGCACCTTTTTAATAAGAAGGTAAGGTTTATTTTGCTCTATCATAAATTTGTTAGTTACGCGGTTTTGCAGTATCACCGACGAAATAGGTTGTGAGTTGTACTGCGAATGTAAATTATAGCAGCCAGGATTGACTTCTTTACTGCCCGTTACTGTGAAGGCATTGTAAATGTCAAATTTTAATCCGATGGAACATCTATTCGCATTTTGAATACTAAAAACAGATACAAAAGAACTCCGTTGGTGACGGTCCCGGAATTGGCCTCATATTTTTTTCCCACGAGCCGAAAACCAATGCAAGTAAGGGTTCACAAGGTCAAATTTCAGTTACTAACGGTTTCGTTTGTACAAATTTTCACAAGTTAGAAATCTTATTTTCTGAAACCGTTTATCTTTCATTGATTTTTACAAAACCAACTGGTAACATAACTTGTAGTTTAAATCCTACAGGTTCATTTTGAAAAGCTAATGGGTTCCGATTTTTTTTCTAAATTATGGCTTTTCGGACTAATGAAAAAGTTGGGAAACGAAATTTCGGACTATTGCTATAAGATATCACGAATAAGTTAATATTATTATTATTACTATTATGTATGCACCTAAACTCTATAACAATGTGCAATATCGTTATGGTATCTTAAATCTAACTACCCACCCACCAAGTCAAAAAAATTAAAATAACTAAACTATATTTTAACCAACCAAAACTCAGTCAATCCTTAACAAAGGCCATCCTAAAAAGTAGCGGTACTGTTTTTTATTGTAACTCTGACAATTCAACAGGAAAATATTCTTTTCACGTTTACTTTTTTCTTCTATGTAATTACCTGTCGCTTTTGATGTTAAATTAATTTTTACTTTCGATATGACAAATTGGAAGTGTCCCTTGATATTTCCGGGTCTGTTTGCGAAGTATAAGAAATCCTTACTTCTTTATAAAGAGAGCGAGCTTATATTCGAAATTGACTGGACGATATCGTGAATAATTTATGCTGTGATATTAACTATGGTGGTCTTATTAGTTTGTTAGCGAAGGGCGGTCGTATTATTGATAAGTTATCAAAAACTAATATTTAAGTAGCCTTTAAGCTAGTGCTTTTGCCGCAACTCCGTCCGCTAGTAGTCATTTATTGCTATCCCGCAGGAACTGTTTAATTTTTCGGATTAGAAAGTCGTCCCTTTACTTTTGTGCTTTTCCTATCTATCCATCCGATTAGACGAAGTTTAGGTGGTGTTTGTTACGCTTTGAAACCTGAACTGAAATTAAATACGAAGGCAGGTATGAAAAATATTGGGCTCATTTTTATCTCGAAAAATTGGACTGTTCCCGAGGCAATAGCGACGAACTATTTGTAAGCGACGGAGCTAGACAAAGTAAAAATGATTCGTAAGGATTACACCCACAAGATTGTAATGAATAGCATTGGTTACATTTTTATCCCGGAGAATTGGAATGACTTTTAAGCTGATGATGTTGCCGGGCTACAGCATGTAATGTATCACCATATTCACCATGCTTAGAATAGGGTTCCGAAGCCGTTACTACACAAAAACTATCTCATACCAGCAAAGCAAGTTCAGGTTTTCAGCAATAACTCAAAAACGGTTTATCCGGTCATGTTGAAAACTGTCGGTTTGTGTTTATTTTTCATATATTTTGGACATTTGGTTTAAAAGGTAAGGCACAATTTTAGAAACTTTCTCAGAGTTTTTTTTTCAGAAAATATTCACCATATCAATAAAATTGCTTAGGAACCTCAAAGAGTTTTTAAAAGTACTGTCAAAATATGTACCACGCAATGATTTATGCTGTTTTTTATCATCTTCTGTTACATATATGGAGTGCCCCCTAAAAAATATTTTTGTTACTTAACTACCAAATTAAGTAGCTACCAATTTCACCATTGAACCTCTTCTCGTTTTCGAGTAAAATGCCTGTGACATACGGATAGACAAGACGAAACTTAATCTTGTGATTCCTCATAATTATATAGTAGGTAGGTAAAATGATTTCTGAAACATCTGATTTCTAACTTCTTGTTAACGAAGATAGGTCAAATTGATACTATGAGACAACGCAATGAAAACGATCGGAAGCCATTTTAAGACATTGAAATAGAGGCATTTTAAACCAATCGCGTCACCGGTAGATCACCGTGACTTTTCGTATCACGTCATCTTCCAGTGACGCGATTGGTTTAAAAACAAAACGAATAGAAACGCTAGCGTAGTGCATCGCCTCAGAACTCTTGTTAGTGTAGCGATGTATGTATGTATGTATGTAAACTCTTTATTGCAAATTACAAAGGCGAACTTATCCCTAAATGGGATCTCTTCCAGCTAACCCTGAAGTTAATGAGTAAGGACAATGCATAGGGTTGGACACATACAAGTTTGCACAAAAAATATCAAAAACAGATGATAATACTAATAATTAGAAGAAAAAAAAAAAACTAAACGAATAAACGACTCAGGTACTCAAGGTAGGTAAGTAACATAAACTTAGGTACCCACATATAAAATACACATATAATATAATATATATATATGAATATATATAACTATAATCATTATAGGAACTCGGCTTCACGACTCATTCAGCCACAACGTTTTTAAATTTCGCTTTAGAGCGACTACAGTAGGTGATTGTCTTAAGGACAACGGAACGTTAATGATATAATGCTATCCATTTCCTTTTATTATCATTCCCTCTACCTCCCTAAACGACATGACAGCAACCTTCTATTCTATCTTAATGAACTATGCGTAATCAATTTTAAAATTATAATCAAAGTTGTAAATTGGAATAGGTTTAGAAACAAACCGCACATATCATAGGTACCTGAAGCAAAATAAAAAATATTTATTAAATAGACTCATATTACTAAAAAAACTTTGAAATACGAGCAACTGAAACTCCCTGAACTACTACTTATTTAGTAACACGATTGCTAAATTCACAGTGTATGTAGTTTGCAAGTCACTACCCTCGTAAAAAGTAAAAGCATTGTCAAAAATTCAGCACCAATTCACTTTGGCGCCGAAAAAACTGTCGCAATCGACGCTGACACGCTCTGTGAATAAACTTGTGTATTTTAAAACTTTACGACTAATTTAGTTTTAGAGTTGCACAATTTAATCAAAATAACTCGGGTATTTTCGAAGAGTTTTGATACAACAGACTTAACGCCTGCTATTTTTTCATTAGCAAAGTGGTGTAAAGATGAATTGGTGTAAACAAATGAAAAACGGCTCACTGCACGACTCAAATAAATGAACTAGTTTCACAAATATATTGACTGGAAAGCTATTGGTACAATATTCGCAATATTTATCAAATATGAATAAAACCGCAAAAGTTTGCGGTATCACCTGGTTTATAAATTCTTCACTGGCATGTAGGTATTATCTCAAAGTAAATACTTACGTGATTTCGTCTGCTGTACAAATACTTTGCCGCGTTCAAAATATCTACTAACATTAATATCATATAATAATAAAGTCATTATCATTTCAAATGTTTAAAGAGACTACGTTTTAAAATAAAGAATGTTCACCAACAAACACCAAAAGAAACTCACCGTTTTAACATTTTAATTCGAAAGAATAGGTAGTTTTAAGTGAGACAGCACAAGACATTTTATGGATGACATGACTATTTTAAATTTGTGATGGCATTCTATAATAAATTACAACAATTCAATGATATCTAATGATGAAAAGTGATTATAATAGTGTATTAAAACATACAATTTCAAGCGGTTTCGCCTAACTCGTAAGATACACCTAGGAGGGCTTCAAGCCGAAAACGAAAGTCAAACAAAGGTTAAATAATAATATACTCCTGTCGAAATAGACGAAGTAAATAAATACTTCAAAAATTTTATAACGCAGGGCGGCTCTAAAACCCTATTCCACGAAATATTTTTCGAATCAGAGTAATTGGGATTGTTCAAATTTTTTAAATTACTCTAATTTGAAAACCATTTCGAGGAATAGGGTTTAAAAGCCGTTCTGCATTATTAAGTTTTTGAAATATTTATATATTTCGGACATTTCGACAAAAGTATATTTGACCTTTGTTTGACTTTCGTTTTTGGCTTGAAGCTCTCGTAGGTGTATCTTACGAGTTAGGCGAAACCGCTTGAAATTGTATGTTTTTAATACACTATTATAATCAGTTTTCATCATTAGATATCATTGAATTGTTGTAATTTATTATAGAATGCCATCACAAATTTAAAATAGTCATGTCATCCATAAAATGTCTTGTGCTGTCTCACTTAAAACTACCTATTCTTTCGAATTAAAATGTTAAAACGGTGAGTTTCTTTTGGTGTTTGTAGGTGAACATTCTTTATTTTAAAACGTAGTCTCTTTAAACATTTTAAATGATATTAAGTTATTATTATATGATATTAATGTTAGTAGATATTTTAAACGCGGCAAAGTATTTGTACAATAGTAGGTATGTTTTAAAAACCTATTAAAATCACTTTTTATCATTAGATATCATTTAATTGTTGTAATTTATTAGAAAAGGCCAACCTAAATTTAACGTAATCATGCCATCCATAAAATGTCTGCTAAATAAATAAAGATGTTAAAACAAAACTATTGAGTAAATACAAAAATAGTGAATTTGGTCTCTTAAAATTACCTATTCTTTCGAATTAGCATGTAAAAACCGTGACTTATTCTTTTTGGTCTATCCCAATTGTGAAAATATGAACAATTCCGAATCGCCTGGGTAGGATCCCCAGTCCACGCCACGTATAGTCTTTACTATTTGAACTGAGCTGATCTTCTACACAAAGGCCATTGTTTGTAAACAATACCATTGTCTTTCTTTGTGTCCGTAACACCAAGCCGATTACATACAAAAAAGTTAGAACTACATTGAATGTACATTGAATTATCAACCCTACCCTCTTAGTCAGTAGGTTTAAAATGTAAAGTGTCAGGATACAGATATAAGTTTTGTGTAGATGATAGTATTGTGTAAAGAATAAGCACAGTTCAAATAATAAAGACTTATATCTGTATCCTGACACTTTACATTTTAAACCTACTGACTAAGAGAGTAGGGTTGATAATTCAATGTACATTCAATGTAGTTCTAACTTTTTTTTATGTAATCGGCTTGGTGTTACGGACACAAAGAAAGACAATGGTATTGTTTACAAACAATGGCCTTTGTGTAGAAGATCGGCTCAGTAGAAATAATAAAGACTATACACGTACGTCAGTCGCCAGTAATTATAACTATCATCCAACAATAGACTCAAAAAATACGTGTCTCGTCTCTATTTAAAGAGGCATAAGAGCGCGTTAGATATTATTGAGCGCAATATTTGTTTTTTTTTTCTATTCTTTGTACAGTATCAGGTTGACACCCCGTCACACTAGCATCGTGTTGCGATTCATACCTGCTACTCTCCCACGTGCTTGAGCGACTTATTCGCAGAAGATTCTGTGTATAGGTACGAGTAATAAAGCTGATGCGAAGAAAAACTAGTAAATTAACTGTTTGTACAGAGCCCTGTAGTCGGCCTCTGCCTATACTTTGTATGAGTGGGAAGAGTACGATAGATATATTTCCCACTCTTCACACTCATATAAGGTCGACTACTGGTCTCTGGCTGACCACTGGTGACGTTACCCTATATACTCACGCCTACTTCCCAGGGCAGGCAGAGCTACTAAAAAACTCTAAAAACTTGTTGTTAATTCTGTAATCACATTTTGCACAAATAGGCCAACATTTTTACTAGTTTATTAGTAACAGGTTGCAAACCCATCGCCTAACAATACAAGCCATCAATCCCTTAGTCACCTCTTACGACTTCCATTGCATGACATGGAGCGGCAAATATTATAAAATAACACAGTTATCCACTTTATTTTTGGAAAGCGGCACGACAGCGTTTTTGTCGCAATCCTTGTAGGAATCTATCCAGCACTGGACGTCCTTATGAAGATATAATGATGATTGAAGCGCATATATACATACATACCTTCACGCCTTCATTCCCAAAGTAGGGTAGGCAGAGCTAACGAATTACCAACAACTCTAAAAACTTGTTGATAACTCTGTAACCACAATTTGCACAATTCGGCTAAGCGCATATATCTACTGCAATATTACATCCTATTCACGTAACGTACCTGAGATACCGCGAGAACAGTCTCCATACTGCCCCGGAGTCGGCCGAGATGCGGTGAGCTGTCAACGCGCCACTCAGAAGTAGGAAGCAGTCTGTGTAGATCCAGCCGGCGCGGGCCCATGACCAGATCGGGGAGCTCACCGTCTAGATCAAAAAAAGACGATAGGTTATATACAGGGTGTTAGGTGGTTCACTAATGTTTTACCAAATCATCATTAATTTGACAAACTACCTATATCATTTTGCAAACTTTCATTTCGCATAGAGATACATCCCGGCGCATTATTTAACATTTTTTTGTGGTCAAAAGTCTAACCTAACCTTACTTATTTAATAAGCCCACGTAACCTATGTAATAATTATAATGGTTTGAGCACAAACACGTTTTTGCGTTTGACAATGATGATTTGGTAAAAAGTCAGGATACCGTGTTGGGCATTAGGTTGGACAAAAATAAAGGGTGGTGTCATGTTATACTAGTCATTTGATGTTCAGTTTGAAGTTTATTATGACAGTGCACTTAAGTACTTAACATTTTCGTTAGGGTACTGTACATACGTAGATAATAAACTCATCATAACCCTTCTCTTAGCTTCGCGCATAGGTAACAAAATGGCTAACATCACGTTTTAATAATGTAATTCCAATCTTCCCTTCGTTGGTTACCAACTATTAAGTCTGTTACCAAAGTTAGGGTTATTATCTTTACGGAGAAACATAAATAATAATGTTAAGCTTAAATTGATCATAGACCTGTGTATTGTCACCTTCACCTCTGGCTTGAAGCTCTATATTGAATTGTTTAACGGCCCGGATAAAAGGGACAAGGTAGAAAAGTGATCGAAAAGACGTAAACTACGAGTATACCTATATATTATTATTATACGTGTACGTGTATTCGCATACCTAAACTTTGTAGTATAATCTCTGTCGTCAATGTACTCGTGTGTATGTATGAACTATTTAAAAGATAAAAACAGGTCAAATGCGAGCCAGACTCGCGCACTGAGGGTTCCGTCTTTAAGATAATATGCTTGGTAACCATAAAATAAAATACTTATTTTGTTAAAAAAACTGTAAATAATGAGTACCGTAAAACCTGGTAACTATGGTCCAGTACTTCAACTGTGGTCCAAGTCTAATTTCTTTAATTCCTCATAGATGACTTAAGTATAAGCATTTTAAAACTTTAGTCAACAAGAAATGTCTATAAAATAACACGTTTTCTTAACTAAAGATAATGGGAACTTGTACTTTTGGTCATTGATTTTGGACCATAGTTGGAAGATTTTGGACCATAGTTACCAGGTTTTACGGTACATCATTTTATTTTTCCCATAAAATATTAGTAATTATGTATATGTCAGGATTTCTTCTGATTTTTTGATTAATAAACTTCAAATCAAAAAGCACATCTTAAAAAAACCAACTCCATCCGTTTGTAGGCTTCTATGATACAGATAGACACACACATACATCGATACACAGACACTCATACAGAGAACATAGACACACAGATAAATAAATAAATAAATATCAGAGGAAAATACTTAATACCAATTGACCTAGTCCCAAACTAAGCTCTAGGCTTGTATTATGAGTACTAGACCACGATATAAATACTTGAATGGACAAATAAATACTACAAATATAAACAGAGATAAAAAGATACATAGACCCACTTATTGACACCCCACTTTTTTGGCAGGGGTGATGATTATACTGCGAAACTAGTTCCAGAAATGATTATGAGCATTGAGACAAATTAGTTTGTGGCACAGCGCCTTATTTTGGTGATCAATTAGATCCCGACTATTTCACTGTGATCTTGTTCGCAATATTGCCAATGTTTGCCTTGATAACGCGTGCTTGGAAAAACATAACGCCTGACGTTTTCGAAGAGCAATCACATCGATGTAACCTGTTCAAGTGGTTTTTTGTCAGGTAATTGCTTTTCTCGTGTTGATCTTTTTGATTTGCGAAATGGAAGGAAACTTGAAGGACACGGTAAACGTAAGTAATGTAATGGGCTGATGAAAAAAAAAACAGCCGGTAAACCCCTTTTAGATGACTTTGATGACAATAAGAATAAGCAAGCATCTTATAAAATACCTATTTTTTTTTCTGTGGAAACTTCGCAGGTTATTTTAAATATTTTTTTAATTTAATACTTATTTATAGATTTATAATGCTAGACTAAGTCGTCCTATTGTAATATTAAATTATATTAAAAAAATGACTAACTGCTTAGTTTCTTGCGGCGTTTCTTCTCAGCAGTGGTCTCCTCTAGTGAAGCGCTGGTAGATTATTAACGTGTAAAAGTGCCCGTGCGACCTACTTACTATATAAATGTCTTTATCTTTATCTTTATATTAATGAAAGGCGGTCAAACTCATCTCTCCCTTTTTTTCTCATTTTATCTCATTACCTGACTAGAAACTAGGTACCTATTTTATGTTGTTATGTCCGCTTAATCTGTCATCGCTAAGGGTTTGAACGGATAAACCAATTGCAATCTTGTTTTACAAAAGGTAATTTTTAAAAGATACATTATATTTAACAAGCTTTTTAGGGTTCCGTACAAAAAGGGTAAAAACGGGACCCTATTACTAAGACTCCGCTGTCCGTCCGTCCGTCTGTCCGTCTTTCTTTCACCAGGCTGTATCTCATGAACCGTGATAGCTAGACAGTTGAAGTTTTCACAGATGATGTATTTCTATTGCCGCTATAACAACAAATACTAAAATTAGAATAAAATCAATTAGATAGTGGTACGGAACCCTTCATGCGCGATTCCGACTCGCACTTGACCGGTTTTTTATTTTTAGACAAGGTAGTTCTTGAGGAGAATGTGACGGGTAAACGAGCAGCGAACGAGAAGGGCTAGTTAGTAAATATAGTAGACACGTAGGTTGCCAGCTATAGAATATAGAAAACTTAATAAAGATCATTTTCTTTTATCCGTTTTATCACGCTCTCGTTCTATGGCGATGCTAAAAACTTCCAATCTCATTTAAAATACTGCGATGTCCGGGCCTAATCCATCTGGCGCGCACCCAATTCGCCGCGTGACTCATCATCGCTCCATTTTTAATTGCTAATGCTACTGTCATTACAATGCGCGATTGTATAATTAGCATATGCGTATACGCTTCACTTTTTATAGGTAACTATGGGGCTTAATATGGCCGCGTTTATCGCGTGACAAAATATGCGTCACTTTCAGACACGTATATAAGTATGACAGTGACGGACGCAAGCAGAAGGGTGCTGTAAGTTTGATGTGTATCTGTCTCTATCTGGGGTGTCTTAGCTCCCAAAAAAATGGACCGATACCAACGTATTTTAAGGGTTCCGTACTTAAAGGGTAAAAACGGGACCGTATTACTAAGACTCCACTGTTAGTCAGTCTGTTTGTCACCAGGCTGTATCTCATAAACCGTGATAGCTATAGACAGTTCAAATAACGGCAACAATATAGTGTCTAATGTTGTATAGATAATGATACAGAACCCTTCGTGTGTGAGTCCGACTTGCACTTCATCATCATCATCATCATCATCATCATCATGTCAGCCGAAAGTCCACTACTGAACATAGGCCTCCCCCAAGGCTCTCCACTCAGACCGGTCTTGAGCTTGTCGCATTTTTCGGACTTGCACTTGGTCGGTTATTAAATATTTTTAAACTCAAAAAGCATACGGGTACTTATTATTTTATCGAAGTTCACCAAACGCTTCATTACGCTGAATTTTAATTTCATCGAAAAGTAAGTATTTCTCGCCGCATGAGGTAATTTTGTTTGGCTGTTACAAGTCTAACCTAACCTAACCTATACGTAATTAACTTTTAAGATATCCTGAAAACATCATGGTTTCAGCAGAAAATAACGTTTGATGTAATAAAATTCCATGATACGGTAAAATCGATGACGTAAAATTCGATAAAATAATGGTTTACCGGAGCATACTTACAATACAGAGAAACATAATGCTGATAAAGAGCCTACCTTCGGGAAACCTTTGTCCAGTAGTTACATAGATACTTAGTGGCCCTAGAAGAGACGCTTTGTGAGAACATTATCGTTATTGGAAATGTTTAAGATTGACATAAGCTGCCAGATGGTCGCTTCGAGTGTTTGTGTTAATTTCATGCAATTTGTCAGTTTTCGAATATCGTTTACGTTAGCGTTATGCATCTGGCGTAGCTTCTCAGATAAGGTAACGAAAAGTTACCGATGATCGATCAATACATACCTCAGTTATCTTCAATCGATTGTTATAGGGGATGACAGCGACAGGTATGAACTTGTGAGCCACTAGCAGAGCTAAGGTCGCCAGGCCGCGGATGCCGTGGATGCAGGAGATCTGATCGTCAGAGCCAGGCGCCGTGAGCTTCTCGATGGTGCGGTAGAGAGAGAAGGAGCTGATGAATCCGTCTGAAGAAGGACAGAAACATGATCAGGCAAAATAATGATTTTTTGATTACCAGCAGAAATCAGCCGATATAAAAGATGAATGGTGGTAACAATAAGTTGGACTTCCCGATCGCATATAGGGTTTTAATTAGCGCACTGTCTTCTGCGCCGAGCCGGGCCATCATTATTGAATTCATAGACCTAATTTGACTGAAAAGTCCTACATCACCCTAACTAATGTCTGTTAAACCTAGAACTACCTCGACATAATGTGCCATTCCATACAATGCAAGTTTAGTTTTAAACGAGGGGCCGAAATTGGGGCTATGAACAACATAAACAGTTTTAATAAAAAAACATACATACATACATAAACGCATGCCTTAATTCTAAGAGTGGGGTAGGCAGAGCTGCAGAAATACGAACAACTCTAAAAATTGTTGATATATCTGTTACCAAATTTTGCACAATTAGGCTAAGATGTTTACCAGTGTAATACTGACAGGTGGCAAGCCCATCGCCTCACAATACTATACAAGCTTTTATTCCCGTCGCCTCTTATTAAATCCACGGGAAGACATGGAGTGGCACTATTCTAACCCGGCAACCCATACGGGATTCTAACACGGCAACCATACGGGAAAAAAAAACTCAATAAAAAAAAGACCATTCTCAGGTCCAAAAATCGATTCGTCAAGATTTCGCTTCAGGATGTACCTATCTAACCAAACCTTGGTATTTTAGCACTGACTTACAACATCTATGTAAACAATTTTTAGTATCATTGACTGCTTAAACAAACACAAAACCAAGAACATTCGACCTTAGCACACATTAATCACGTAGACTTTTAATTACGTTGACACAATGAAAGTATTAGCATAGAATTAGAGATGCACAATGTTAAAACTGTTGCAACCGCCCCAGGGGTCACGTCGCTTAATTGTTCGGTAGATGTGGAGTGCACTTGACCTACGAAGACATTGAACTTTTGACGCTGCTAAGGTCATGATACAAACATTGTTTTTTCGTTAGAAGTTTACCCAAACTAGTGGCCAACGTGATTGTATACATGTTAGTTCTTGAACAACGGAACTATAATGGCCGAGGATTCATTGGCGCGTTTCTAGGTTTCAAGACATGAATTGGAAAACAGTAAGGGTTACCCTGTAAGGGAGAGGAATTTCCGCATCTGGAGTTTTGATGTGTAAGTTTTTCCTGCCTGGGCCACCGCGGTACTATCCAAAAGTGAAAGAGTAAAACAAATTGTAAGAGACTTCTGGCAATTTTGTCTAATCAAATTGTTTGTTCATGTCCTGTTTTAATACCTGAAGGCTTGGTAGTATCTTCTTTTTCTTTTTCTTCATCACCAACTTCTTTTTGATCACACTCAGCTTTTTCATCTGCATCATCACCCTGGGTTTCTTCGGTTTTGCCACTCGACAGATAGTCCTGGAGCGTGCCCACGAACACAAGGAGAATGATGACACCGTAGAGTGACCTGTGACGACATATTAAAGCCACGGTTTTGTTAATGTATCATAAACAAAACGTACTTAACCTTACTCAGCGTTTTCATTTAATTTGAATAGTAGTGTTACTTTGCGATGGCAATAAAATTTAACCGGAAGTTTATTTAGTGGGTTAAACGTTAATCAAAATATTAAATTTTATAACTCATAGAAACCTTAACGGATAAAGGTAAAGGACAACTTATTTATCTTACTCTTTTAATGGCAAAATCTTTTAAAATTTGGACATAATTATTTTGTTATACCTAGCCGATGGATGCATTATGAAACCTAAACAATTTTCACCTAAATCAGTCATAATTTTTAAGTGTCTACTTCAGTCAAACACCTTTCATTATTTTATGAAATTAGTTCTTGGGATTGCAAAAATGTCCACGGACCTCAGTCGTCACTTACCATCAGGTTACCGGTATGCTCGTTAGTATTTGCATACCATTAAAAAACATTTGGGGTTATTATGACATAGCTATGCAGTTCAATTTACGCTGAGAGAAAAATACGGAGCTATACAACTGCTATAGCTTAGTCTTTTAAGCTGGCCGTAATGAACTTCATAGTTCCATACATCACGCATGTTTCCCAGAGGGGTAGGCAGAGACCAGTTCTTTCCACTTGCACATTTATGTCTTAATAACCCCTTAGCACTTACAAAGTCAAAACAGTCGGGAGTTCCAGCCACTCATCCCAATCTCCATCATAGGTGTGACAGTCTCTCTCGTCGACCTTAACCCTGATGACCAAGCCACTCGTATGCTGGTAGTGCTTGAGAGAATCCTTGATGACCACCTCTGCATCCTCAGGGTTGCAGGCCGAGGGCACGCACACCCCCCAGCTCAACGTCGAGAAACGCGGCACAAAGTGACCTGGCTGAACAAATTAGGACAAGGCTTAATATCTATAATGGGTTTTGAAACGCAGTACTTGAAGGTCTTTGAGTAGTTGCTTTTGTCTGTTTTGAAACACAAACGAAGAAATAAATTAAAATACGATGAGAGACACGGGTAGAAGCTATATCCTTAAGGGAATACAACCAAAAGTTTCATGACACGTGTATCTGAATCGGTAAAAACTAAATACACATACTAACCAAAATATTGATATTCACAAATTAATGATAATGATGTTCATAGCGCAAATAACTTTTTAAATAATTAATGCAATTTCTAACAATTTCACAACCATGATTCTACCAACCTACATTCTAAAACCCTCGCTAGCTTAAAGCGCAAGGCAACATAATTTCTTGGCAAAACTGTATTGAGAACTTGACATTCAGTGCTAGGTAGGCACTTCTTACAATATGATTTCAACGTCCTTTAAGAACCTAAAGCTAATAAACAACAACTCACATCATCTATCCTACTCCTGAAGAGGTTCTTGGCATGCGCCAGATGCACCGGTAGCTCCAGTTCTTGGTGTTCCGCCTTCACGTCGAGGCGAGCCAGACAGTACTTGCCCTGGACCTTGACCACACTTCCCGTCTCCAACTGGACGCGTGCACGACTCCCCAAGCACTGGTCGAAGTCGCCTAGTTGGATCCCATTGCCTTGAAGAATTCCTGAGGGGATCTTCGCTGACGCGTCGAGCACTGGAATTAAAAATGCCGCTCATATACGCGAGCTCTTGGGAGTTTTGTCACGCAAAGGCTTGTCCGCTACAGTAAACAGTGGTGTGACGCAAACGTTATTGTGCTAAGACAAAGTATCTACCGGATATTTTAATGTTTAGTGCAGTGTTCACCAACAATTAAACGGATGGTTAGCGGTTTAACGGTTGTCAAATGTATTGACTAACAGCTGATTAAGACTTAACCTTCTGTTAAATTGGTTGGTGAACTCGGCCCTTAAACTGTAATTTTACTGGACAACTACATTCTGATATAATTCTAAAAAGTTTTTTGTTCCTGGGCTCTGTATTAAAATTCTTTTTGCATCGTTTGTCCTGAAGCTAATTCCAAACGAATTTTAATTTTTTTAAATTATTTTACTTGTAATTCAACCCTAACTTAACAGCAGGCATTTTTTGGAAAACTTAAAGTTTAAAACCTGGTCAAACATTAGGGATTCTAGAAGACACCCATTTTGCTAAATTAATACACAAACATATCTTCAAAGAGATTTTCAGTCACTATTAGTATCACTATTACCAACTAGTTAATGAAAAATTTAATTCCCGTGAACCAAAGTTCTGCAGTTTTTATCAGCGCCTTTATTAATCAAAGTCAATCAAATCTTGCTTACTTTGGCGATGCACCATTTGGAACGGCCAAACTATAAACAAATAGATACAGAATCGTCCACCATCTGGATATCATGGCGGCTGCGATAGCCCAAACCTTGACAAGATTAATCCCGGGCTCAGGCTGCTTTGGACAGATATTTGACAACTATTAGTAGGTAGCCGATCCCTAGGGAACTTCACTGATCCGATCAAATTTAAGCTCCGATAAAGATCTTTGCTGTGTAAATTATTATTGATGATATAGCTTTCACTTACACAGTTTTTCAGGATTGTGTTCCTTCTCTCTCTTCAACAAGACAATCTAAACCATCTTTAATTTTGTATTTAATTTCAAAACGACAGTAAGAATATTTACAATTTCAATTTAAATTTTGTGCACAAAAATGTCGCCTTTTACTATCTACAAATTGTATCCATTTCAGAAATTTAATAAAGCACCCAATGCCAAGCCACACTTTTCTAGGAATAGGCATGTCGGACGAGAATTGTGTTGTGTCATAAAAGAGGTATTCCAATGTTAGCGTGCATGCTAACGTTTTTATTAGGTTACCGTTTTGTTTACAAGCAATGAACTCGACCTATTTAAATATACCAACAAATATAAAGAAGACGTCGTCAATGATGTATATTATACACCGTGTTTTTTGATTTACGATAACTTTAAAGGAACGTTCTTTAGGTCAAATATAGTTAATTTCCCGAAGACAGACAAACGATAACTTAAACGGTTTAGAAGTTTTTTTTTTTTTAATTTAATCTGTTAATCACGTTGAACTTTTAGAACTTAAGTAGGTACACGTTTGCGTAGTTATTATTAACAGCTAACTGGGGGGTTATTATGACATAGCTACGCAGTTCATTTTAAGGTGAGTGTACAGGACAGAGCTATAGCAGTTATATAGTTCTGTCCTTTTCTCATCCCCTCTGAAATGGTTTTTCGTCAAGTTCTTAACCTGCCCTACTAAGCGAAATGGCAGTGCTACCAGGGAGAGGATACAATTTGCTTTGACTATTCAATACGAGATACATTTTTGTACAGCTTATTGGCATAGGTCCGCAGGAGAACTAAGGTTACCGACATGGCCCGAAGAATAGCTAAACTGAAGTGGCAGTGGGCGGGGCACATCGCACGCAGGACTGATGGCCGATGGGGTCAGAAGGTTCTTGAGTGGCGTCCGCGGACCGGGAGACGAGCTGTAGGTAGGCCTCCAACAAGATGGAGTGACGACCTTGTAAGGTTCGCGGGAACTCGGTGGATGCGAAAAGCACAAGACCGGTCTGAGTGGAGAGGCTTGGGGGAGGACTATGTCCAGCAGTGGACGTCTTTCGGCTGATATGATGATGATGATTGGCATAGGTGGGAGGGGTAATTTTAAAAGATGATATTACTTGTCGTATTTCGTAATTTCATTTATTAGTCAACCTTTAATTTTATTTATAATCATAAAAACCTAAAAAAAATGTAACATGGTGAATGTTTTGTCTGCCTCATCTGTGATATCTGTTGCGAGCTACAGTTTATGAGGTAGCGTAGACCTTGAAAACTAACTGCGGTACGGTTATTTACGATTTTTCCCCGCGCAACATCTGTTGCCGAATCGGTTCAAACAGTGGCACTATAAATAAATATACACGCAGTAATGTACTGCGTAAGTTTGACGAGAACTTGCAAAGCTATTGCTAATGTGTAAATACTTTCATTTTGAGTACGAGTAGTTAGAATTATGTATACTTAAGTATGATCAGTAACATCATGGATTAATATATACTGTGGGGTTATTATGACATAGCTAAGATGCAGTTCAGTTTACGCTGAGAGAAAAGGACAGAATGTTAGGTCATAATAACCCACATCCTCTAGCAGAGGTAAACAAAAAACGCGTTATCATTTTCCAGTAATCTTTTAGATACAAAAGTCTTCCATGAGTGAGTGAACTGCTGGACCTAGGGACTTAAAATTTGGAGAGAATATTCCTTGGGTACCCTAGCTAGGATACACAAAGAAATAGAGAGAGAGAGAGGTAATGCAGCCAGTGTCATAGGGACCATGCCGCGAGAGGACCTGTTAGAGGGGGTGCTCTTTTTATAGTGGTGATTATTATTTACATCGTTAATATTTGAGTAGCTTAGTTTTATTTTAATTTGGGTAGCTTAGTTTAATTTTAATTTTAAATAAGTTTAGTTTTAACTTTTAATTGTACCTGTGTGGTCACCGGGGTTAGAATAGTGCCACTCCATGTCTTCTCGTGGATGTCGTAAGAGGCGACTAAGGGAATAATAAAGGCTTCTAGTACTCTTAGGCGATGGGCTTGCAACTTGTCACTAATACACTGGTAAACATCTTAGCCTGATTGTGCAAAACGTGGTTACAGAATTATCAAGAACTTATTTAAGAGTGCTTGGTGATTCTGTAGCTCTGCCTACCCCACTCTGGGAATGAAGGCGTGAGTTTATGTAGGTATGTGTATGTAGTAAATAAGTAATGTATGTTAATGTTAGAAATAAATATATATAATAAAGGTCTAAGAAATATTTATTGTTATATTGACTCCCAATGGGAAAAGAGCGAGTAACACTGGGCAGTGTTACTCCTAAGCAAATAAGGAGTATTTCAAAATCAATAACCAAAGCAGTCTTAGTTCTCTACTCTTAGTAATAAGGTTGATATTGCTACAGGAGTTTTATCTGACTTACTGCGTATTAGCTTAGGAGGGCAGAACAGGAAACTAATTGTGGCGGGTATCTTTATGTCAGTCACTAAAACTACTTCAGCTCTAATGCTTATTGATTGGACTTTTACAGTTAAAGCATCGATGTTGTCACGGTACTCAAATGTATACGAGTAAGGAAGTGATATTTAATCTCACAAAAGCACAGTGTTTTTTAGGGTTGTCAAACCATCTTTCTGCCCCTCTGTTTCTCCCTCTGTCCGCCTGTCCGTGTCTCTGTCGGTATGTCTGTCCGTCCGTCTGGCCGCAGTTTATTTCAGCCACTCTTGGTACTACAAAGCCGTAATTTGACATAATTATACAATTACATCACGCCAATAAAATTGTAAAATATTTTATTTTTTGGGTAAGTATACCTATACGTAAAGCAAAGGTGATTTTTTCTTCTTCGTTTTATAACATCTAACTCAGGTATCATTGGATAGCTTTTTAAACATCTCCATTAAATTCAGGGACTGTTTATGAAATATTGAACTGACTGTTTATGAGATAGTGATATTCAGCCAAATGTTATTACACTTTTCGATGTAATAACATTTGGCTGATTATCACTATCTCACTTGCACTTGTAACTTACTTATATTTCTCACTAATGTTCCAAAGATGAAGTTTGCCGATAACTTTAAGTAACTGGTAGCACATCGGTCTTATAAGTAGCTCCACACTTTAATACCTTGCCGCTTTAAAGCACTTGACAGATTAGTACCAGTTCAAACATGACGTTAAAATGACAAAGCATTTAAGTGTGCACCTACTGATAAGGCCGATCGTACTGTAAACGTAATTATGTTACTTTTTACAATACTTTTTTCCGAATATTCATTTGTCCGAATTTTAATTTTTCCAAAGGCTTTGTTACGCTGGAGCTATTTAAGATGAAATGCATAATTTAATTGTCATACTTCCGTTAGGTTAGGTTTCATTAATAAGCGATAGCATAAAGTTAAGTCTTCTATCAAAAAACTGGAACTGTGACAATTCGGAATTTGATCAATTTGGGATTATGACTCTTCGGAATTATGTAGTGTACCCAACGTTTTAAATAAGTACTTTACTTACTATTCAAAGCCCAAAGTTTCGTCCCTCGTAACTGCCTCAATACAATTTGCCCATGCCTTCTGCATTCTGGATTGTGGATTCGTGAAAAATTAGGAGCAAACGTTGGAAAAAACGCATACAGATCCTCAAATTCACTTTGTAACATATTTCGCCTATATAACATATCCGTTAATTGGTCCATATGACTTCCACTTTCTTCGCTGTCATGTTCCTTTCGCTTTTCCGGTTTTTTACTGCCTTTCTCTTTTTTGTGCCCAGTTTCACCAGACTCTTTGGAATCCTTTTTGGGTTTTGCGTCTTTGGTTGGTTGTGTGGGTTTCTTTTCGACTTTCTTCACTTCTTCAACTTTGGGTTTTTGATCGTGGGCTAATTTTGGTTTAGGAGACTCTTTCACTGGTTCCTTCTGGTGTTTTGGAGGTTCTAACTTCACTGGTTCTTTTTTTTGGGATTCTACTTGTTTTGCCGGTAAACTAGTTTGTGTTTTATCTTTTGATGGTTCTGGTTTTTTAGCTACGTGTTCTGCCTCTTTTGTCTTTGTATCGGTTGGTTTAACTTCTTTAGTAACAGGAGGTGATTTCTTTTCTTCAGTCTTAGTTTCGGACGTTTTTGGTTTATTTTCTTTTGATTTTGTGTCATGTTTTTTATCATCAGCTTTAACAATCTGATCTTTCGTATCTTTTTTTGACACAGTTTTTTCGGACAAACTTAACGAAATGGTTGGTTTTATATTTTTCTTGAATTTTGCATTATCTTCATCATCGTCATCATCGTCATCGTCATCATCGTCGTCGTCATCATCATTGTCATTGTTACCGGTTATTGTTTTATGTTTTACTTCTGTTTTCTTTAAATCCTGTTTGGGGGGCACCCCTTTACTTTTAACATCAGCATTTTTCTGTTTATTAAAAGAAATTAAATCATGATTATCATCGTCATCGTCGTCATCGTCATCATCGTCATCGTCATCGTCATCGTCATCGTCATCATCATCAATAACTATAGCTGACTTGATGGGTTTTGGTTTTACTTTTGCCTCACTTTTTTTTGGCTCATTTAGAATTTTAACGTCGATTTTCTTTTTTACCTCTTCAACCTTTTTATGTTTACTTTTACCATCACTGTCACCTCTTTCATTATCATTGTCAACTTGATTCGAAGTTTTATCTTTTGTATGATCAGTTGTTATTGCGGGTTTGTTTAATTTCGGACTCACTTTTGTTTTATCGCCACTCTTCAAAACATTCAGATCATCATCGTCGTCATCATCATCTTCGTCACTGACAATTTTAAACGAACTCTTTTTCACATCAGCTGTCTTTTGGTTAATCAGCTGTTGCTTTTCCCGCACAGCTTTTTTCAATTCCTCGTAACTTTTGGCACTTTCAATTTTAACACTATGTTTTTGGCTAAACTTGTGTTCTATGGCACTTTCAACGGCACTTTTTGGTAAATCGCGAACACGGAATGCGGCTATCACTGTCGCTAGGATAGGTAGGAGTATAATTAGAGCAAGCGTTCTTCGGTAACGCGCCATGGCCGACGCGTGCGACGCTCACCGCGCCATCGTCGCTTCGACTGAGCCACTCTCACCCACAAACTCAGGAGTTTATTTGTATCTCACTATCAAAACTAAACGGAGAATTCTCATCAAATAACAAATGCTAATCGGTTCCCCGCTATGTGGCATTAGAGTGATATTTAGCGAATTTTAAATGATATTTAGCGGGAATAGAAGTGTTTCCAATTGGAAATTTATACGTTAGTGGTACGAGGGCGCCCAGTATGGCATTCGTCCAAGATTTGCGTAAAAATAGTGTGTAGAGGCGATTGTCCGGTCGCTCAATTGGAGGGACAGATCGACTACAGACACATTATTGTCCTATTGCTTAATAGTTATTTATCACAAAGTAACGTCATTCTCACTTTCAATCTTCTTGTGAAGTTAATTGGCTGGTTACATAATTAGGTACATCATTTTAACTGTCTTAGCTATGACATACTGTAATTTTTCGATTATTATCACTTGATATACCCTTTGTGAGCGGTGACCTTTAGTCCTGTCGGCATTTTTAGGGTTCCGTAGTCAAACTAGGACCCCTTTTAGTTTCGCCACGTCCGTCCGTCTGTCCGTCCGTCCGTCCACAGCCTAGCTCAGAGACTCTTAGTACTAGGAAGCTGTAATTTGGCATGAATATACATATGAGTTACGCAATCAAAGTGGTAAAATAAGATCAAAAAAAAATTATTTTTGGGTACCTACCCTACACGTGTCGTGGGTATGTATTTTTTTTTTCTTCTACCCCATAGTGTGGGGTGTCGTTAGATAGGTATTTCAAAAATATTGCGGGTTTGTGCAAAAAAAAACGATTAAGGTATCCGTTTATGAAATATTAAGCTTTAAAGCGCTAATGTTTGTTAGAGTCAAGTGTCAAGCAAGCCAAAACTACAAATACAGAAAATCTAAAAAATATCTTAAAGGAAAGCACATATAATGAATTTAATAGGAAAACTATCACTTCAGTGGTTTTTGAGTTACTAACGGTTTACATGTTTTTATCTAACGAAAACTTATTTGCGGTGTTGGTAAACTGACCGCGACCTATGTCGATGTATGGGGTTAACAGTTTTCCAACGGCAAAGTTAAGTTTGTCGCGAGTTCTAATTTATTTTTAGTAACAGAACCCTACACCAGGCATGGTCCGACATGCTCTTCCCCGGTTTTTAAATAATTGTCACGAGCATGCAACATTCAGCGACTTAAAGCAATTTTTACGTCACGTTGCCATAGTTGGTAGTGACCCTGCCAACGAAGCTAGCAGAAAGTTATGGGTTCTAATCCCGGTAAGGGCAATTATTTGTGTGATGACGTGTTGAGCGCGAGTGTTGGTTCCTGAGTCTTGGATGTTTTGTATGTATTTATCTTTATAAGTAAGTTTATCGTTGTCTAGTTACCCATAAATAGTCAAGTCTAAAAATATGGGAGAACGTAACCTCTGAAAAATATCTCCTAATGCACTTTATTCCAGTATAATAAGAACTTTGTAATTTATTTATGAGAGGATTCTTTCGATACATATTTTTGCACATGACTAGAGCTTACTTTAGGACTAGGGTAATAAAATTGGTGTGACCTTAACAATAGAGTCGAGCTCAAACATTTGATCTGAATGATGAATAAGGAGTACAAAATTAAATTATTGTCTAAAATAGTATGAAAATGTATGTGCCCAAGCTGCGTATTGATATTTTCCTAACAAGAACGGTGTTGTAAGCCTTGAATAATTCTAAGGTTTCCAGATTCCATACGCAACCAATAATACCTCTGCCAAATATATATTTCTATATTTCATTTCATATTCATATTTCAACTACGCAGGCAACCTTAAACCTTACTAAACCAGTCTAAACTGTAACAATTGCACAATAATCAATTAACTTCAAGCTGTGGGTTTTTTAATTATTTGTGATCTAAGTCTCTTTGTTTATAAATATCATAAGTAAACATCAAACATATTATTTACACCAAAAGATTAATCGTAATACAAAAGATGCAGTCATCCACGACAATTACATACCGATTTATGTCACGGTTTTTTTGTATTTGTTTTTTTATAGCAATGGAGAAGGCCAGTGACGTATAGACATTTGCATTTTCAATACTATAATCCAAAAAGAAAGAAAGAAAGAAATACATTTATTCGTGACATACATAACAAAGAACAGATTAACACACAAGAAGAAAGTAGCCACGAAATGGTCCCAACTCTGCGTAATACTGGCATTAAAGTCAGCGCTGGGGAGTTATTTCGACATGGCTATGCAGAGAAAAGGACAGAGCTATATAACAGCTATAGCTCTGTCCTTTTCTCTCAGCGTAAACGGAACTGCCAAGCTAGGTCATAATAACCCCCGTGGTCTTCCGTTGGAACCAGACTTGACTATCTAAAGACGGGAGTGCGATTGCCAATGCGTTGCCAACCCTGAGGACTGAGATGGAATGCCTCTATGCTAGTCATTTCACCGGTTGTATTATCACAAAACCAAACAGAACAATGTGAATTCTGCTGTATGGTGATAGGTTAAAGCAGGGGTCTTCATTCTTTTTTAATCAAGGGCCACGCTGCACTTAATATAAATTCGTGCGGGTCAAGACTTTGGTTTTATGGCTGGTGGGGTTACCCGGAAATACATTAGTATTACTTAAGTAGTCAGTCTTCACTTCTTCAGGACTTCTTTGTAGGACACCCTCAGACTAGGTGGAGCAAGGTGGCTAGCAAGAACTGGATGAGAGTGCCCACGAATCGTGCTCGTTGGCGTGCAACGGGAGAGGCCATGTCCAGCAGTGGACTAATATAGGCTGTTGATGATGATGGTGATGATGTCTTCTGGGGGTACCTAGATAACGCACACCCGCTTTCCTTCAGCGGGCCAGATTAGAAGGGCTCGCGGGCCGGATTAGAAGAACTCGTGGGCCGGACTTGGTCCGCGGACCGTAGTTTGGTGACCCCTGGGTTAAAGGATAAGATGGTGGTAGCGATGCACAAAGTCTTACCTCCACTAACGGACCAATATTTTCAAAGATATAACTATAATTTAGGTAGATACCTACTATAAAAATGAATAATTGGACCCATTGCACAAAAAAAAACATATATAAATTCAAATAAGTACTTTATAGTCAAGTCATATTTTCAAATTCAATTTTTTTACTGTCATACCAACATAGTATAAATTTTCTAACAAACGAACCAGATACTGAAAAAGTAAGCAAGCTACTTAGCATTCGCAACTGTTCTTGAGTTCTTGAGCTTCGGCAACTCAAGATGCTGCACGTTTCTATGTCCTAAGACTACTAGTGTACAAAAATGGTTGGGATTTTAATGGAGTGAGTTGGATACACTGTCAAATCGGTCTCTCAAAATCTATTTCCTAATTACTTAATGTACCTTGTCGCTTTAACACAATAATAATGAAAAACAAACAAGACGTTAAAATGACAAGGCACTAAATTGAGTAGCTACTTAAAAGACTTACCGGACCAACCCTTTTTACACAAAACAATTATTTTTCACTAGCTTTTGCCCGCGACTTCGTCTGCGTAAATTTTGATTATCGTTATTCCCTCGGGAACTTTTAAATATTTCGGGATGAAAAGTAACTTATGTGTTAATCCAGGATATAAGCTATCTCCATTCCAAATTTCAGCTAATTCTGTCAAGCCGTTGTAGCGGGAAGGAGTAACAAACTAACACACACACACGAAATAAATATACAGGGTGTTAGGTAGAGCGTTGTCAAAAAGAAAAAGGCGAGTAGAAGAGACCATTAGCTATCCATTTCAGGTACTTTAACCCTTAATTTGTCTAAGGGCTATTTAATACCGTTTTTTTATAATTTTATTACAAGACACCGAAATTCGACCTTTAAACCCCGAAAAAAAAGGAACTACTTGGTGTATTGACAAAATTTTAATTTTGATAGATTGTTAAATGTTGTGGTGTTCAAATAAAACTGTTACTGGAAGCGTAAAGCTACTTTAAAAAATAATGGGGGCTCCCAAAGTTTCAGAAACCGATAAAGAAATCTTTCAACTTCAACTTTACAATGAAATTAAAAAAAAACCAAAGTGATTACAATTCTTCCAATTTCCTAAAAACATCTCCTGTTCACGCCAATTCTAATGGTATGCCACATGCATAACAAAACTCTTAATAATTCGAGATATTTGCTAATAACTTGTTGAATGTGGCGAATTCGATGTTTGAGAAAATTTACTTCTCTGTTCATTTACCACGTCTTACACTTATTCTTTCTCGTATTGCCATAGAGGGTACCTAGATTAAAACCTCCTCGATACTACCTACATAAAGTTCAGTAATTAATGGCCGGTATTTGACAGCTTTTGACATGTCGGTGATTTTTAACCCCATCTTTATTGTTACCTCATTATCGTTGAGTTGTGTTAGTATTTTCGTTAAGTTTATTTTAATTTAATTGTTACAATGGCGGCTTACTCCTCCGAGGAGTATGCCGACATGTTACTAGCCTATGGAAGAGCTGAATCAAACGCAAGCCAAGCCCAAAGGATTTATCAAGAACGCTATCCTGACAGGCGTGTGCCTGACCGCCGCACGTTCTCTAATACGTACCGACGGCTACGGGAAACCGGGAATTTGCAGTTTCAAGAGCCTCGAGTAAACGCTCATCAACCAAATGCTGCCGACGATGAAAGGGTGTTGGACCTTTTCGACCAGAATCCCACCATAAGCATAAGAGTCGCTGCTGAAATGCTTGACTTGAGCACATGGAAGGTATGGTCAGTGCTACGGGCTGATGGAAAACACGCTTTCCATTACACTCCTGTGCAAGGTATTTACAAGTTGTTCAAGATAAAGTGATTGTTTTTTTTATTTATTGTCAGTAGTGGTCATGTTTTGCATTTTTAAATGTTTTACGCGTGTTCGTGGCCGGCCTATGTAGGTTTTGAAGTACCAACTGTCAGATCATAAATTCTTATTTTTTAGTTGATTTGTTTTAGGCTTGGAGGATAATGATTATAACAGACGAGTCGAGTTTTGCCGTTTGTTACGGCTCACGGATGTGGACGATGTTTTTTTTTTAAAAAGCATTTTATGGACCGACGAGTCCAAATTTACTAAGGAGGGGATTTTAAATCTTCACAATTTGCATGAATGGGCTCCAAAAGGACAAAACCCACACCCCAAAAGAGCGAGATGTTTTCAACGACGTTTTAGCGTCAACGTGTGGGTCGGAGTTATTGGAAACAATTTGATAGGGCCACATTATTTGCCAGACAACCTGAACGGGGACAATTATCTAGAATTCCTGCAGAATGATCTGCCAAGATTAGTCGCACATTTACCGATATTTGAGGAAAACCGACCGATTGTTTTCCAACAAGACGGGTGCCCAGCACATTGGAGATTGTCGGTGAGAGAGCACCTAGACAATGTGTTCCCAAACTCCTGGATTGGACGAGGTGGACCCATCCCATGGCCCGCACGGTCCCCAGACCTCACACCGCTTGATTTTTATGTCTGGGGACATGCAAAGAATTTGGTTTATGCCACCGAAGTCAGAAGCCGAGATCATTTAATTGAGAAAATTGAACATGCTTTTCAAGTGATGAAAGAAGAAATGCAACTAAAAACGACGACAGTCGAAATACGGAAGAGATATCGTGCCTGTATTGGTCAAAATGGTCATCAATTTGAGCAATTGTTGTAAAAAAAAATATTTTTTTGTGTTGTGACTATAAATTAGAAAAGTTACCATTTTGGGGATTCTGAGATTTTTCCTAATAAAATTTAAATAAATTACTAACCTAACTTAACCTAACCTAACCTTATCTTCCATATGTTAGAAGTATGTTAGAGAGAGAAAACACTATCTAACTGCGTAAGACGTGGTAAATGAACAGAGAAGTAAATTTTCTCAAACATCGAATTCGCCACATTCAACAAGTTATTAGCAAATAACTCGAATTATTAAGAGTTTTGTTATGCATGTGGCATACCATTAGAATTGGCGTGAACAGGAGATGTTTTTAGGAAATTGGAAGAATTGTAATCACTTTGGTTTTTTTTTAATTTCATTGTGAAGTTGAAGTTGAAAGATTTCTTTATCGGTTTCTGAAACTTTGGGAGCCCCCATTATTTTTTAAAGTAGCTTTACGCTTCCAGTAACAGTTTTATTTGAACACCACAACATTTAACAATCTATCAAAATTAAAATTTTGTCAATACACCAAGTAGTTCCTTTTTTTTCGGGGTTTAAAGGTCGAATTTCGGTGTCTTGTAATAAAATTATAAAAAAAACGGTATTAAATAGCCCTTAGACAAATTAAGGGTTAAAGTACCTGAAATGGATAGCTAATGGTCTCTTCTACTCGCCTGTTTCTTTTTGACAACGCTCTACCTAACACCCTGTAGAATTGAATACCATTATAATTTGTATTACTACATTATGCTTATACATTTTTAGAGCAAAATGTGCAAAGCCACTTGTAAAAACACACCCATGCGAATCTTATTAATAATACAAGCGCGTACTGCGGTTTTGTTTGATAAAGTTGTGATAGCAATAAAGACATGCTGCAGATCGCATCAAGACGTTGACCCTTTCGTATTTGTCCATCGTATACAAAGACACGATGTTTCTTTATTTAAGCAGCTTAGGTAAATACATTTTTGTTTACCAGCAAACTGAAAGACTTTAAATGTTTCCCCAAACTTGAGTTCGTGAACTAAAAACACCTTCTATAGAAGAGTATTAATATATTATGCGTTGAAAAAAATAAAACACTTCAGAGATCAATAATTCCCTGAGCTTTGAACGAACTTCTTTTTAAGAGGTAAATGTCCGCTACTACTTTTAATTTAAAAATAAGTGTGCTCCCTATAGCCAAAACGACAAAATATATACAAAAAAATCTGAAAAATATCTTAAATGAAAGCACAATAAAGGATTTTAAAGAAAAACTATCACGACTAAGTAGACTTCATTGGTTCCTGAGAAACAGGCGAATATAGTGTTTAGGCTGAAGCCAGACGAGCGTATTTTTTGAGTTGTGAGTCGCGTAATTTCTGCTCCTCCATTCAGTTTCATAGAAGTAGTAGTGTAGTTATAATGAATGGAGGAGCAGAAATTACGCGACTCACAACTCAAAAAAATACGCTCGTCTGGCTTCAGCCTAATACCTACTAAAATCACCTAAGACAGCAAGCACCAAAGAACTTTTAATACAGAATTAGTTCATACTTGTTGTTTTTTGAGATAGTGTTTGTATAGTAACACCTTTGGAACCCTACACTGAGCATGGCCAGACATGCTCTTTCCCGGTTTTTTTGTTCTCTAACATAATACCGATTGTGACATGTGCCAAAGACGTTCCAAGGTCCGTTTATAAAGACTCTCGTGTCATATGGCAATAAATATCATTAGCATTGTCACTTTGTGTTGGTTTTTCAGTTCTTAATCGACTAAACTGTCAACGTAACAATGACAATAGCTAATGTCGTATAAGTAAAAAGTTATGGATACAATAATATGGTTTTTATTTGCCCGAAATCGAAAGTCAATTCGGGAAAATGCCTATCTAATCGGCGGGTATGGTAAAAGTTGATGTTATTTAACTAATAAAAAAATTGTGCCAATTTATTTTGCTTACTGTGTTGTAATGAAGTTTCAACTAAGTAATATCGTACCATTTTTTTCTCTTGCACCCTTAAAACGGGTAGGTACGTAATTAAATACAGAATACAACAATGATACAATTACAAATGAAAACTAAACGTATTTAAATAAAAATAAAACTAAAAAACTAAGCTACTCAAATATTAAAGATATAAATAATAATCACCATTACAAAAAGAACACGCCCTCTAGCAGGTCCGCTCGCGGCATGGTCCCTATGATACTGGCTGCATTACCTCTCTGGATCGCTAGCCCAATCCTTTGGGAGAGGTAGGCACCAGCTCTAGGATCTCCGGAGGACTCTATGAACCGGATGACAGGGCCTTAATGATTTTTTTCATATCAGCTTACCAAGGTCCCATGGCCTCCAATGCAAGTGCCACAAATTCGTAATTATTTAATAATGAAGAATATTTGCGGGTTTGAGTATGATTACTAATTAAAAGTTTTAACAAATATCATCATCATCATCATGTCAGCCGAAAGACGTCCACTGCTGGACGTAGGCCTCCCCCAAGGCTCTCCACTCAGACCGGTCTTGTGCTTTTTGCATCCACCGCGTTCCTGACATAATTATGTTTAATATATATAGTAGTTCTCCTTGTGATTTATGATTCTTCACTAACAAAGACCCGGACAAAAACAGTTTTACACATATCTCTTAAATGATTATTGCAGTTCGTATTAAAATGTCACGAATACGATATGCAAAAAGGTTTCCACGACAATGGCATATAATTTAGCCAATCATTGATGGCACGAAGGAGAATTACATAATTACGTAGACTCTACTGCGACCTGGGGTATGGTTTGTCAATCATATTTATATGTGTTTATAACAGCTGAGGACTGCGTCTTGTTAGAATACCTACCCATAACCCATTATTAACGAATGCCGGTAACATATCAGTTTATCGAATTTTACTTTATCAATTGTATAATTAACGCTATTCTCTACTAAAACGATGATTTTTCCAGGGTTTCCTAAACAATAAACACACAGAACTCACGCGGCGAGAAATAACAGTAAATCATTATTATATTATTCGTAAGAGGCGACTAAGGGAATAAAGGCTTGTAGTACTGTTAGGCGATTGGCTTGCTACCTGTCACTAATATACACTGTTAAACATCTTAGCCTAATTGTGCAAATTGTGGTTACAGAGTTACAAACAAGTTTTTAGAGTTGTTGGTAATTCTGTAGCTCTGCCTACCCCACTCTGGGAATGAAGGCGTGAAGGTATGTATGTATGTAATTATACCTACGTTGAAAGGTGTTTCGATAAAGTAAAAGGGAACAGTCTTGTTAGCTAAATAATAATAATAGTAATAATAATAGAATTTATTTGTCCAAAGAAAGTTACAATGTATGAATTTCCGGTGGGACCCAAACTAGGCGGAGCCTGTATCTTGGGACCCGGTGAGACGGTTCACAGTATCATTAGACAGTTAATTAAGACTGTTTTAAATAAGCAAGCAAAATAATAATAATAGCAATTCAAAATTCTTATTGTACAGTCAGCGTCAAAAGTAACTGGTCACTTCAAGCTACTTTTGTACTTTATCGCATTAACACATTAGACAATCTTGTTTGACATTGCTTATGTGACAGTAAAGCGACAAGGTATTTAAGTGATCAGTTTCTTTTGACGCTGACTGTACCTAGTATTGCATTTGTATGTGTGTGTCATTTGTTGGTGGTGCATGTGCGTGTCTATGTGAATCTGAGTGTATGTGTTTGCGTGTGTGTGTGTGTGATGTATGTGTTACGTCAGCAGGTCTTCAGTGTCAGAATAAGACAGCGTTAATAGCCAATTTTTTAGAAGAAGTTTGGCTTTACGAGGCCTAGAATTCTTTAGGTCCACCTTACTGCAGACCGCATTATATACTTGGGTGTGCATATATAATGGTGAGCGTCTAGCAAATGAGGAATAAAGACTTGGAAGGGGAACCTTGTATCGTCTCCTCTTCAGCAGCTGCTTGTGCATGGGTGACGTAATTATAGAGCTATGAGTGCGCATAAATGCCTTCAGCACGAACAGTTGTCTGACAGTCATTAGCCTAGTCTCTTTGTACAAAGTCACTGTCGGATAGCGAAAAGGTTTCCTGAGCATCACCTTTATCACCGCTCGCTGCGCTCTTTCCAACTCAAGCATAGCAGACTTACCTGCGCTGCCCCAGACCGCGATGCAGTACTCCGTAATAGATCGGCACAGCGCGTTGTACACATTAAACAATATATTTGTGGGCGTGCAACCTCGCAGTTTTTTCACGACATAGATTACCTTCCTCACTCTTTTTGATAGACAATGAATGTGTTCCCGGAAGGTGAGGTGCTCATCTATTTGCAGTCCTAGGTATTTGACGCAAGTGTGTCTGCTTATTTGACTGCAAACGCATGAGGGATAAATGAGTGATACTACCATACTACATAACATTTGAACGAACGTGTTGTATGACAGGTAGGTTATTTAAAAGCCCTTTGACGCAGTTGAGTAAATAGTTGTACTCGTACAGGTGAGCTTTTAATGGATCATAAAAATATTTCGTATTCCTTTTTATATGGAATACGATGGGCAATCGTTGTATAGGATCAATGAAATAAATTACAAGGAGACCTTTTATTTTCGCGATGTCCGTCTGTCCGTGGATTAACTCAAAGACTATTGGTACAGTCAACGTCAAAAGTAAGTGATCAAAATTAACATTTCAAAACATGTTCAAGCATGACGCCCCAGATAAAACAGATTATAACAAAGTGTCATTTTCAACTGAATATTTAATGAGTCAAAAGAAAATGATCATAAACGATGCCATAACTGTCTCTTTATAGAAAATTTCAATAAAGAATAATTTTGTTTTCTACCTTTGTGTCAAGTGTCCAACAAGATAAAGTCAAAATGACTAAATCTCCAAATGAAAACTAGGGTAATCACGGCAGTTAAAAAGGATTTATTTTAAATGTTGCAAAAAAAACAAAGCGAAGTAGTAGGAACTTATTTCAACCCTAGATAGAAATGAGAGGTGTTATAGTTGTTTCGCGTGTTTCTCTTACGAGTATCGAACGTCTGACTTGTATTCCGAGGTGGTCTTGAGAAGACATGAAAGCCCAAACATTTATATTCACTTACATGTGATAGTTTGGTAGTATTACTGACTATTGCTATTTTAGAAAATCAGTTTAATTTGAAACACTCAGTAATGACTTTAACTGTTTGAATGGCATGTCACTTACTTATGACACATTACGAGCTAATTTACTAATGCTAAACTACAATAATCAGATACATCTGTCTTAATTTATTGTATATACTATTTTGAGACCCTATTTCATCAGTTTCTTTTGCTGTTGACTGTACTATAAAACTGTAATTTGACATCGTTGTAAAGAGAACATTTTGAAAAAAATATGGATCAGGTACAAGTAAAGTAAAGGTATTTTTTCTAACTTTATTAGGTACATCCAGTGAGATATTATCATTGGTCTTAAAAAAAGATTTTAGATTAGAGACCGTTCAGTAAATATTGAAGTTGAAAATTGTAATTTAGTTCCGTGCAGCCAAAGCTACAAGTCATAAAAAATCTGAATATATCCTAGATGATAGTACATATAACAAACTTAAAAGGAAGACTATTAAGACTAATTAGACTTCTGATTTATATGCTATGATATAAATCATTTAGTAATTTAATTATTTTAATTGTTTCCTCTTTTTGTACGCCGCAAGGCCAAGGCAAGGTCTCTTAACCTAATCTAAGAACTTTTTATACTACCTACGTTCCACATTATAAATTACTTACTTACACGCGGTTATATTGTTTATTACTATTAAAAATCATCTAATACAGGACTATTTAAAATATTAACTAAAAGAAAAATAAATGCAGCAAGAATCTCTGATGCAAACAATACAGAAGGCGCGAGGCAGATTCAGATTCAGAGGTCAAGATTTTCTTGTCAGACCTACACTTACCCGGCCTCGCGTTGCGTCAACTACATAATGAATATACTTAACGCATTGTTTTATTATGAAGTGGAACAAGATACGTATTGTTTTGAAGCGGGGGTGCGAGAGTCACGGATTTGTTTCTTAGATTATTGTGAAACGGATAATGCGATTCTAGTTCTTAACGTGTTTGTTTTAATTGTCCTTTTTGGTAACGTTTCAAGCCAAGGTGCCTAGAGTATTGCAAAGCGTAGGCTAGCCACGACTTTGGCGACGGCGGCAGACATGGTGGATTTTGCACATTAAGAAGAATCGCGCCGCGACTGTACAGTCTGTGAGCACTTAGAAGAGGCGAAGTCTTCGGTTTAGTACTTTCTCACTCGCTCTTAATAAGATCGTACGAGAGCGAGTGAGAGAGAAGTACTAAACCGAAGCCTCTTCTAAGTGCTCACAGACTGTATACTCACTCGCTCTTATTAAGATCGTATGAGAGCGAGTGAGAGAGAAGTACTAAGCCGAAGCCTCTTCTAAGTGCTCACAGACTGTATACTCACTCGCTCTTATTAAGATCGTATGAGAGCGAGTGAGAGAGAAGTACTAAACCGAAGCCTCTTCTAAGTGCTCACAGACTGTATACTCACTCGCTCTTAATAAGATCGTTCGAGAGCGAGTGAGAGAGAAGTACTAAGCCGAAGCCTCTTCTAAGTGCTCACAGACTGTATACTCACTCGCTCTTAATAAGATCGTTCGAGAGCGAGTGAGAGAGAAGTACTAAGCCGAAGCCTCTTCTAAGTGCTCACAGACTGTATACTCACTCGCTCTTAATAAGATCGTACGAGAGCGAGTGAGAGAGAAGTACTAAGCCGAAGCCTCTTCTAAGTGCTCACAGACTGTATACTCACTCGCTCTTAATAAGATCGTTCGAGAGCGAGTGAGAGAGAAGTACTAAGCCGAAGCCTCTTCTAAGTGCTCACAGACTGTATACTCACTCGCTCTTAATAAGATCGTATGAGAGCGAGTGAGAGAGAAGTACTAAGCCGAAGCCTCTTCTAAGTGCTCACAGACTGTATACTCACTCGCTCTTAATAAGATCGTTCGAGAGCGAGTGAGAGAGAAGTACTAAGCCGAAGCCTCTTCTAAGTGCTCACAGACTGTATACTCACTCGCTCTTAATAAGATCGTTCGAGAGCGAGTGAGAGAGAAGTACTAAACCGAAGCCTCTTCTAAGTGCTCACAGACTGTATACTCACTCGCTCTTATTAAGATCGTATGAGAGCGAGTGAGAGAGAAGTACTAAACCGAAGCCTCTTCTAAGTGCTCACAGACTGTATACTCACTCGCTCTTATTAAGATCGTATGAGAGCGAGTGAGAGAGAAGTACTAAGCCGAAGCCTCTTCTAAGTGCTCACAGACTGTATACTCACTCGCTCTTAATAAGATCGTATGAGAGCGAGTGAGAGAGAAGTACTAAGCCGAAGCCTCTTCTAAGTGCTCACAGACTGTATACTCACTCGCTCTTAATAAGATCGTTCGAGAGCGAGTGAGAGAGAAGTACTAAGCCGAAGCCTCTTCTAAGTGCTCACAGACTGTATACTCACTCGCTCTTAATAAGATCGTATGAGAGCGAGTGAGAGAGAAGTACTAAGCCGAAGCCTCTTCTAAGTGCTCACAGACTGTATACTCACTCGCTCTTAATAAGATCGTATGAGAGCGAGTGAGAGAGAAGTACTAAGCCGAAGCCTCTTCTAAGTGCTCACAGACTGTATACTCACTCGCTCTTAATAAGATCGTTCGAGAGCGAGTGAGAGAGAAGTACTAAGCCGAAGCCTCTTCTAAGTGCTCACAGACTGTATACTCACTCGCTCTTAATAAGATCGTTCGAGAGCGAGTGAGAGAGAAGTACTAAGCCGAAGCCTCTTCTAAGTGCTCACAGACTGTATACTCACTCGCTCTTAATAAGATCGTTCGAGAGCGAGTGAGAGAGAAGTACTAAGCCGAAGCCTCTTCTAAGTGCTCACAGACTGTATACTCACTCGCTCTTAATAAGATCGTTCGAGAGCGAGTGAGAGAGAAGTACTAAGCCGAAGCCTCTTCTAAGTGCTCACAGACTGTATACTCACTCGCTCTTAATAAGATCGTTCGAGAGCGAGTGAGAGAGAAGTACTAAGCCGAAGCCTCTTCTAAGTGCTCACAGACTGTATACTCACTCGCTCTTAATAAGATCGTATGAGAGCGAGTGAGAGAGAAGTACTAAGCCGAAGCCTCTTCTAAGTGCTCACAGACTGTATACTCACTCGCTCTTAATAAGATCGTTCGAGAGCGAGTGAGAGAGAAGTACTAAGCCGAAGCCTCTTCTAAGTGCTCACAGACTGTATACTTACTCGCTCTTAATAAGATCGTTCGAGAGCGAGTGAGAGAGAAGTACTAAGCCGAAGCCTCTTCTAAGTGCTCACAGACTGTATACTCACTCGCTCTTAATAAGATCGTATGAGAGCGAGTGAGAGAGAAGTACTAAGCCGAAGCCTCTTCTAAGTGCTCACAGACTGTATACTCACTCGCTCTTAATAAGATCGTTCGAGAGCGAGTGAGAGAGAAGTACTAAGCCGAAGCCTCTTCTAAGTGCTCACAGACTGTATACTCACTCGCTCTTAATAAGATCGTATGAGAGCGAGTGAGAGAGAAGTACTAAGCCGAAGCCTCTTCTAAGTGCTCACAGACTGTATACTCACTCGCTCTTAATAAGATCGTTCGAGAGCGAGTGAGAGAGAAGTACTAAGCCGAAGCCTCTTCTAAGTGCTCACAGACTGTATACTCACTCGCTCTTAATAAGATCGTTCGAGAGCGAGTGAGAGAGAAGTACTAAGCCGAAGCCTCTTCTAAGTGCTCACAGACTGTATACTCACTCGCTCTTAATAAGATCGTTCGAGAGCGAGTGAGAGAGAAGTACTAAGCCGAAGCCTCTTCTAAGTGCTCACAGACTGTATACTCACTCGCTCTTAATAAGATCGTTCGAGAGCGAGTGAGAGAGAAGTACTAAGCCGAAGCCTCTTCTAAGTGCTCACAGACTGTATACTCACTCGCTCTTAATAAGATCGTTCGAGAGCGAGTGAGAGAGAAGTACTAAGCCGAAGCCTCTTCTAAGTGCTCACAGACTGTATACTCACTCGCTCTTAATAAGATCGTTCGAGAGCGAGTGAGAGAGAAGTACTAAGCCGAAGCCTCTTCTAAGTGCTCACAGACTGTATACTCACTCGCTCTTAATAAGATCGTTCGAGAGCGAGTGAGAGAGAAGTACTAAGCCGAAGCCTCTTCTAAGTGCTCACAGACTGTATACTCACTCGCTCTTAATAAGATCGTTCGAGAGCGAGTGAGAGAGAAGTACTAAGCCGAAGCCTCTTCTAAGTGCTCACAGACTGTATACTCACTCGCTCTTAATAAGATCGTATGAGAGCGAGTGAGAGAGAAGTACTAAGCCGAAGCCTCTTCTAAGTGCTCACAGACTGTATACTCACTCGCTCTTAATAAGATCGTATGAGAGCGAGTGAGAGAGAAGTACTAAGCCGAAGCCTCTTCTAAGTGCTCACAGACTGTATACTCACTCGCTCTTAATAAGATCGTATGAGAGCGAGTGAGAGAGAAGTACTAAGCCGAAGCCTCTTCTAAGTGCTCACAGACTGTATACTCACTCGCTCTTAATAAGATCGTTCGAGAGCGAGTGAGAGAGAAGTACTAAGCCGAAGCCTCTTCTAAGTGCTCACAGACTGTATACTCACTCGCTCTTAATAAGATCGTTCGAGAGCGAGTGAGAGAGAAGTACTAAGCCGAAGCCTCTTCTAAGTGCTCACAGACTGTATACTCACTCGCTCTTAATAAGATCGTTCGAGAGCGAGTGAGAGAGAAGTACTAAGCCGAAGCCTCTTCTAAGTGCTCACAGACTGTATACTCACTCGCTCTTAATAAGATCGTTCGAGAGCGAGTGAGAGAGAAGTACTAAGCCGAAGCCTCTTCTAAGTGCTCACAGACTGTATACTCACTCGCTCTTAATAAGATCGTATGAGAGCGAGTGAGAGAGAAGTACTAAGCCGAAGCCTCTTCTAAGTGCTCACAGACTGTATACTCACTCGCTCTTAATAAGATCGTATGAGAGCGAGTGAGAGAGAAGTACTAAGCCGAAGCCTCTTCTAAGTGCTCACAGACTGTATACTCACTCGCTCTTAATAAGATCGTTCGAGAGCGAGTGAGAGAGAAGTACTAAGCCGAAGCCTCTTCTAAGTGCTCACAGACTGTATACTCACTCGCTCTTAATAAGATCGTTCGAGAGCGAGTGAGAGAGAAGTACTAAGCCGAAGCCTCTTCTAAGTGCTCACAGACTGTATACTCACTCGCTCTTATTAAGATCGTATGAGAGCGAGTGAGAGAGAAGTACTAAGCCGAAGCCTCTTCTAAGTGCTCACAGACTGTATACTCACTCGCTCTTAATAAGATCGTTCGAGAGCGAGTGAGAGAGAAGTACTAAGCCGAAGCCTCTTCTAAGTGCTCACAGACTGTATACTCACTCGCTCTTAATAAGATCGTTCGAGAGCGAGTGAGAGAGAAGTACTAAGCCGAAGCCTCTTCTAAGTGCTCACAGACTGTATACTCACTCGCTCTTAATAAGATCGTTCGAGAGCGAGTGAGAGAGAAGTACTAAGCCGAAGCCTCTTCTAAGTGCTCACAGACTGTATACTCACTCGCTCTTAATAAGATCGTTCGAGAGCGAGTGAGAGAGAAGTACTAAGCCGAAGCCTCTTCTAAGTGCTCACAGACTGTATACTCACTCGCTCTTAATAAGATCGTTCGAGAGCGAGTGAGAGAGAAGTACTAAGCCGAAGCCTCTTCTAAGTGCTCACAGACTGTATACTCACTCGCTCTTAATAAGATCGTTCGAGAGCGAGTGAGAGAGAAGTACTAAGCCGAAGCCTCTTCTAAGTGCTCACAGACTGTATACTCACTCGCTCTTAATAAGATCGTTCGAGAGCGAGTGAGAGAGAAGTACTAAGCCGAAGCCTCTTCTAAGTGCTCACAGACTGTATACTCACTCGCTCTTAATAAGATCGTTCGAGAGCGAGTGAGAGAGAAGTACTAAGCCGAAGCCTCTTCTAAGTGCTCACAGACTGTATACTCACTCGCTCTTAATAAGATCGTTCGAGAGCGAGTGAGAGAGAAGTACTAAGCCGAAGCCTCTTCTAAGTGCTCACAGACTGTATACTCACTCGCTCTTAATAAGATCGTTCGAGAGCGAGTGAGAGAGAAGTACTAAGCCGAAGCCTCTTCTAAGTGCTCACAGACTGTATACTCACTCGCTCTTAATAAGATCGTTCGAGAGCGAGTGAGAGAGAAGTACTAAGCCGAAGCCTCTTCTAAGTGCTCACAGACTGTATACTCACTCGCTCTTAATAAGATCGTTCGAGAGCGAGTGAGAGAGAAGTACTAAGCCGAAGCCTCTTCTAAGTGCTCACAGACTGTATACTCACTCGCTCTTAATAAGATCGTTCGAGAGCGAGTGAGAGAGAAGTACTAAGCCGAAGCCTCTTCTAAGTGCTCACAGACTGTATACTCACTCGCTCTTAATAAGATCGTTCGAGAGCGAGTGAGAGAGAAGTACTAAGCCGAAGCCTCTTCTAAGTGCTCACAGACTGTATACTCACTCGCTCTTAATAAGATCGTTCGAGAGCGAGTGAGAGAGAAGTACTAAGCCGAAGCCTCTTCTAAGTGCTCACAGACTGTATACTCACTCGCTCTTAATAAGATCGTTCGAGAGCGAGTGAGAGAGAAGTACTAAGCCGAAGCCTCTTCTAAGTGCTCACAGACTGTATACTCACTCGCTCTTAATAAGATCGTTCGAGAGCGAGTGAGAGAGAAGTACTAAGCCGAAGCCTCTTCTAAGTGCTCACAGACTGTATACTCACTCGCTCTTAATAAGATCGTATGAGAGCGAGTGAGAGAGAAGTACTAAGCCGAAGCCTCTTCTAAGTGCTCACAGACTGTACGTACAGTTGCGTCGCCTGTCAAAAACAAAATCCATACAAATTTTGCTCCGAGCTATAACGTTTCTCACCCCCTAAATCAAGTCCGATTTCCACGATTTTTTAATATGTCGTAGTTATTATAAAGAACTAGGTCTGTACGTTTCTGTTTTTGTTTTTTAAATTTGTTTGATTCTTAGAAATATTTTCTTGGAAAGGAAAACGTGCAGACTTTTTTTTATGATATCTACAAAATATTGAATTTCGTAAAAATCTAACTAGGATTATGGGGAGAGTAACGTTATCGCATTTTATATGGAAACTTTTAGCGCTTCACAATCTTCTTAAGGCACTGGTCCCACCGCCGGCTACAGACTATAAGCTAGTAAAACTATAAACTACAAAAGAGTGGGCGAGCCACGAGAAGCGAGTATAGTTTTGATAGTTTTGACGCTCGGCTATAAAGCTGTAGTACCGCTGAGCTAGTTTTATAGTCGATAGCTTTTATCGCTGCGGTCTACTAGTAAACAGTGGTCCCACCGCCAGATATAGGCGAGCTCGGCGACCAACTAGAAAAATTATGTACTAGAAACAGTTGACAATCGGAGGGAGGCTAGTAATAATTCTATGGAATTATAGCTTACTCGCCGGGCGTTGGGAGAGTGTCCTCGCCGGCAGTGTGAACAGCGAGCGATGAACTATAAATATATATCTCTCTCTTTTATTTACACTGAAGTGATTATCTTTTGTTCGTTTCTTGGGCTTGAAAAAAGTCGATAGTTCATATCTCACTCGCCGGTGGTGGGACCAGTGATGGGCGACTTGTAAGTTTCAAAAGTGAAACTTTCTCTTAAATTTCTGCAATATTCTGAAAGTTTCAAAAGTGAAAGTTTCAACTAAAACTTCATGTAATATTTTGAAAGTTACTAAAATAAAATCGTTTAATTTCTGAAAATTACTCAAGTTTGGTAATGCAACGTAAGAAACGGTAACTTTTCATGAAATTTAAATGAAATTTACTTGTGACAGAAAATTTTTCATCTAATTATGTAACTTTCAGAAGCTGTTATTTTCGCAGTTAAGGAAAGTTTTGTAATGTTTCAGAAATCGCCCATCACTAGGTGGGACCAGTGCCTAAGGCGTAAAACTACAAATACGTCCATTGACTTTTGTATGGTATGGGCGATTATCTTCTTCTTTCTGTATGAAACAAAGCCGCTTGCCGCCGTCTGTCCCTTTGTATGTTTGTACGTTTTGATCTTTGAAACTATGCAACGGATTTCTATGCGATTTTCATCAATAGATAGCGTGATTCTGATAAATGACTTTTCTAGGAAATTAAAATCCTACTTGATTACTCGACCATTTCATAAGATAAATGAATATTTTGATAAATTGTATGAATAAATAATAATAGTTTTAAGTTAGATTAAGATTTTGCATGCCAAATGTGGCAGAGCTTACCTTCATGTACTGAAATCCTACTGACATATATATATATATTTAAAACACCTGTGTATGTTCTTGCAAAATAAACTATTTCAATTTCAATTTTCAATTCAAGAGAAAGGTTTATATTTAATAAATTCTGGATTATCTGTGGGTGTTACAGAAAACTCACACAAAGCGAAGCCAGGTCAGGTTGCTGATAAAATTATTAAAAGTGACGAAGGCGCTCTTCTTAACAAACCTCGTTACTAGCGCATAATTCGTTTTTATTCGCACGCCATCAATCCCATACAAAGGTCACCTCGAGAGATGCAAGCCATAGATACTTGTAGCTTCGCGCTTAGGGCCTGTTGTTTGATCAGTAGTTAACTCAACTAATTGTTAAAATTCGAAAAAGGAATGGAAAATTTGACACATTTCCTTGAGATTTAACCATTGGTTACGATTTTTAACAATTAGTTACTATAACTACTGATCAAACAACAGGCCCTTAGTGAAATTCGATGAGCCTGCCCGGATTGAACGTATCCTACAACGCCGCTGGGCCTCCCACCTTTGTACTGACAGACCGGAGGGGCTATTCTGCGCTCCTACGGAGAAAAGGCGCATGTGCAATTAATTCATAGAAGCATATTAAGCTCTCAAGGGTTATGATAAGGTTGGATTTTCAATACAATTTATAAAGTAGATAAGCTTTTTCTCCTTAAGAGGGCAGTATTGCCTAACGCACTTGCAATCGCAATCGTTTTCATTTTGACAGTCTGAAGAAGAGACTGCATACAAAATGAAAACAATTGTTCCACTATGAAGCCGATAGCGATTGCAAGTGCCTGGCAATAGCAACACCGGTGATGCCAGTCAATTTAGAATAGAAGCGCCAACATAAATTATATGTAAGGTTCATATTTACATACATACATACCTTCACGCCTGTAATCCCAGAGTGGGGTAGGCAGAGCTACAGAATTACAACTTCAAAAAGTTGTTGACAATTCAGTAACCACAATTTGCACAAATAGGCTAAGATGTTTACCAGCGTATTAGTGACAGGTTGCAAGCCCATCGCCTAACAGTACTACAAGCCTATATTTCCTTAGTCGCCTCTTATGACATCCACGGGAAGACATGGAGTGGCACTATTCTAACCCGGCAACCACACGGCATATTCAGGTTCATATTTAAGCTTAAAAAATGCCGAATATAACACTTTTACGCCAATTAAGAAAATCCATAAAAATATTTTCGTGTAAAATTAAAAATGATTACTTAATAAGTCGCACAGTTAACACTGGCTTTAATTAAGATATGCATCCTTTATGTCTTTATGTTCACAAAGTCGCAAAAATAATTAAACCCTTATTTAGTATACAAAAGCATAAGTGTACACTTAAGCCCTATTGGGTAATGTCGGGGACAAGGATCCCGTTTTTTTTGGAATATAAAGCCTCATTTTGACTCTTTGCAAAGCATTGTTTGCAAATGCATACATTAACTTATAAAAATATAAAAGATGCATACATCATTAATCATAATCATCATTTGCCGTGTGGTTGCCGGCTTAGAATAGTGCCACTTCATGTCTTCCCGTGGAAGTCGTAAGAGGCGACTAAGGGAATAAAGGCTTGTAGTACTGTTAGGCGATGGGCTTGCAACCTGTCACTAATATACACTGTTAAAAATCTTAGCCTAAATACTGTGCAAATTGTGGTTACAGAGTTATCAACAAGTTTTTAGAGTTGTTGATAATTCTGTAGCTCTGTCTACCCCACTCTGGGAGGGAAGGCGTGAAGGTATGTATGTATGTATCATTAATCGTAACTCATTCATATATGTATTTATTCACGCTCTAGTTTAAACTCGGTTTATCTGTCTCAGACGATATCAACCACTCTGCCCTCCTAAATAAAAAGGACGCATGTGCAGTTTGTTAGTCAAAGTAAATTTAACCTCCCATCTTAAGAAATAAGGTCAATAATACATGCGTGGTTCTGAGACAAACGCCCTTTTTTCTAAGGGCAGCACTGCCTTGGGGTGTAACTTAAGCGCAGGTATTCAACCTCTCCAAAATGACATTTTAAGAGTGACCTCGAACTTGAAGAGTTTAAGAGTCCATGAGATAAAATAGGAATAACAAGCTCTTTATATTCGTACCAACATACTTGATTAACAATACATTATACTCTGTTCAATATATATATATATGAGACTAGCGGACCCGACGGACGTTGTCCTGCATGATATCTGCCATGCAGGACAACGCCATCTGCCGGGTGTATTTGTGAATCTAAACCATCCTCGAATCCACTTGAACACACACAAAAAAAACATTCAAATCAGTTCAGCCGTTTAGGATGAATTCACTGTCAACACCATATAAAGATGATGCCGGTGCCAGCTCATAAAAACACATTTCACTTGTTTCTGCAACTGCCAATTTACCGAATAAATACTTTGTCTTTTTTTAATATGTATGTTTATTCCTTTGCGATTTTAGTGATTCTTATGTCAAACGATTTGTCTTAGTCTTGTGTGTGTCACTAAAAAGGTGACACACACAAGCAGCCAGACGCCACATTGCAAAAAAAAAAAAGAAAAAACGACAAATTATGACAAGTGGGGTATCGCTGAATAGATATTTAACAATCATCTTTATGTTTCTTTCATCATTTTTCATTTTGAATGATCATTTAGGATTTATAAACGATATAAAGTTGGTAGGCAACAGTCGGGTTTCTTAAGCTTGTTTTTTTTGTTATGTTATTAAACACCGCGCTTGTCAGTATACTTAAGTGATTGAAATTACGAAAAACGGTTGTCACAGTCATCAGATTGAACGAGTACAGATGTAGTGCATAATCCTTTCCCATCGTTTTTAGTCGGATAAGTTCGTATTTATCTTGCTTTCTCAGTTGGCTTATTGATGGGTACTGAAGCTAATCGAGAAAGCAAGATAAATACGAACTTTTCCGACAAAAAACGATGGGAAAGGATTATTCACTACATCTGTACATTACATAACTCCATAGAGCCATAATGGCGAATTGATCAAAATTCCGAATTTTCATAATTCCGAATGCAATGTTTTGATAGAAGACTAAATTTTTTGATATCGCTTATACCTAAATCAAACCTAACCAAAACCTACGTATAGCAATTGAATTATGCATTTAATCTAAAATAGCTCCAGCATAACAGCTTTCGGAAAAAATAAAATTCAGAATCAAATATTTCAGAGTATTTGTGTCTTCTCAGATTGAACAGTGGAAGTGTTGGGTGTCTTTTTCTTCTTAACTAATTTCAAAAGTTGACGGTACATAGACTGTACGTTTTCTATTGTTGTTTTATGATTTTGATGGAGATGATGGTAATTGACTAAATGATGATGATGAATGATCGTGAACACACGGTAGTCGGTTTTGACGACGCGGTAGCCTAGTCGGTAGTGGCCCTGCCTACGAAGCTAGCGGTCCCGGGTTCGATCCCCGGTACGGGCAAATATTTGTGTGATGAGCGCGAGTATTTGTTCCTGAGTCTTGGGTGTTTTCTAAGTATTTAAATATGTATTTATGATACATAGTACAATCCTAGAGCTTAGTTTGGGGCTAGGTCAATTTGTGTGAGATTGTCCACTGATATTTATATTTATATTTATTATATTTATATTTATTCCTTCATAAAGGTTACCGGGGGCCGGTGTTACTTGCACTGTAATAAAGCCGCTCAAACCAGTTTTGTCGACAAATTGCACCTCTTGGTAAACCGGTCGGTAAAAAAGACCCTTAACCACCATCTTAGTCTAGATCTGGGCCCACCGTAGTTTGCATAGCGATAACCCAATTAAGAAATCAAAATCGACTGACATCGATCTAATTACCTACTACACAAAAAAAAATACAAAATCTCAACCTAGGTTGATTGCACCAGTGTTGTGCACTTTTAGCTGACAGGCACCAGTAATGGACACTTACAACTTAATTCAAATTTCTTATGGTCGTAAATTGATTTCTGCAAAACAAATGAATAACCCTTCTTATCTGTAAAATAAAAATTAAACTGTCCGAGTTTTTACAAGGCCTAATAAATATTAGCCAAAAGATTAAAAAATAAAAACAAAAACTTAGGTTTTCCTATATAAACCGTGTCCCCTACAAAGTGTTGACAAAGTTATCATTAAGTTATTTAGGTGTTTGGTTAACAGTAAAGGACAGCATGAAGCAGTATCTAAAATTCAATAACCAAAGCAGATTGGATCCTCACTAATTCGTAATACGGTTGTAGGTATTTCCTACAGGAGTTACGTCTGAGATTACCATCATTATTATAGCAGAAGAATAGTAAATTTTCGAAACAAAATCGTCCTAAGATAGAGGTAGGTACACTTTTTTGAAAACCGCTCGGAACTGGAACGACTAAGGAAATTAAATTATAGATTGTCAAAACACGCATTACGCATGACGCATTTTAAACTATTTTACCTAATAGATACTTTTTGGCCTAATAGATACTTTTTTGGACGGGGTTAATGAAATCTAGCTATTTGGCTAATTACCGGAAGCTAAGATCAATGAGGATTTCAATGGAAACAAAAAGTTAAACTAATATCCATTTTCTGTGCAACTTTAATACTTCCTTATTTTTTCCTTACCAACAGATAAAATAAGTAATGGTTATTTTGACCGACTGCTACTTGTAAGGATAAATGTTAAAAGTAAAGCCAATTTTTTGAAATATTATATTATAAATATAGAAGAATAGATAATTTAAAAACTAATTTTGCCTATTTCACATTGTTTTTTTTTCCTTTATAGTGAAGATTTTGTGACGTTTAATGTCAAACAAAAGGCAAAGACAAAACCCCCAACTTTTCAAAAAATCATAATTATTTACTATCCAAAATTTGGATAAGAAAGCTCATTCCTCAAAATGTTTTTCGAATGACCATACGTTGTAATGTATGGTTTAAAATTGTTTGGATTGTTGCTGTCATATCATAATATCTTTTGGAGTACCTGGGGGGTTATTATGACATAGCTATGCAGTGCATTTTACGGCGAGTGTAAAGGACAGAGCTATAGCAGTTGTATAGCTCTGTCCTTTCGTCTCAGCGTAAAGCATAGCTACGTCATAATAACCCCCCAGTTCCTAAAAAAATAACCTACTAAGGTTGCATTCGACCAAACTTGAATAATGTCTTATACCTAAATTAAACGCCGACTTTGTTTAGATTAATCTCAGAGTAAGTCTTATTCCAAGTTTAGTCATATGGCTGATATTGTTATTCTACGTTGTCTTTCCCTTGTTGCTATCATATTGTGAACTATATGATTGCTCTCATTATCTTGACATTTAAGGCGGCCGAGTTATAAGCAATAAGATTGCAAAAAACAAAGCAAAATAGATGCCGACGTAACCTAGCCCTGTACAATGACATATGGCATTTCAAGCAGGACTGTAAAATATCAAAGTACAAAAGTAAGTACCGGTTGGTATTTAAAAAAGAGCACCACAAATGACACTCAAAGGTATATCTATTTCCTACAGACTTCAAAAAAGGAGGAGCTTCTCAACTCGTCTAGTTTTTTTTGTGTATATTTATTTTTTATTAAGGAAAATAAACAGCTTATTATACATTGATATTTCAACAGATAGAGGTGAGTTATTCATAAACCAACAAAGTTTTCACTAATGTATATTGCAGTTTTAGGAATTAACTACACAAAGCTAGCAACTTAAATTAAAACATGCACTTAAAACAATGTTTAAAACAGTAACTGTCTAGACTTGGATTGGAATGAAATAGTTTTCATAACTTACGATAAAAGGTAATTAAATTAAAAAGTTATTTTAACTGCACTAACATAGCTTACAAAACTGTCATAGAATATGTCAGTGTGATTATATTTGCAATTGTGAGTGGAACACGCCCTTGTTAGGAAGCGATTTTTTTAATAATTGTTCCTGCAAAATGTTATAGCGAACATATTTTTGGACCGAGTACTTAAACATGAGTATTTTAATTAAATATTACTGAGGAGATAGGTATGGAGAATCGACGATGTTGTTCAAAATTTTATAAAGTAAAATTCGGTCATGATGTTCCCTACGCATTTTCAAAGGGAGAAAGTCTATGAGCTCGAGATTTGAAAACTTATAACGTATATGTTATTCGATTTCTTCGCCAGTTGTCAACTGATTTAAATGATTTTTTTTCATATGTAGGGTAGGGTAGGGTATGTATGCGGGTGGCTTTGACACGTTAAGTCAATGGAACTACCTAATATTTTGCAGTCGGTTTATTGTTGTTAAATTTAATTCTCGATCCTCTTTCTCCCAACCAGCAACCCTATTCCTTTTACCAAGCTGCATCAGAAGGAGGGCTATTTGTAAATCTATATTGTTTTTGAAAGAAAGAAAGAAAGAAAATCATTTATTCGTGACATGCATAACAAAGAACAGATAACAAATACAAGAAGAAAGTAGCCACGAAATGGTCCCAACTGAGCGTAATGCTGGCATTAACGTCAGCGATGGTTTTCCGTTTGACATGTTTTGTATTGAACTCGGCCGCCGCCATTACATTCAAGTAAGTAAGAACTATCATAATATTGACCTTTTACTTTTCCCAATGTCTTAAAGACTAGCTTGAAGAGATTCCTTAAAGGGGTAAGTTTGCTACTGTACATCCTCTTTTATCTTCATTGTATTATTTTCCTTTATCTCTTGTACAATAAAGTGTTTACGTACATACATACACGTCAAAAGCTATATGGTTTTATAGAGTGGAATAGAGCCTAGCGAGCCTATTTTGGTCGTGTTTATTATTATTTATTTATTTAATCTTTATTGCAGAAAAATACAATTTAGAGTACAACAGGTGAACTTAATGGCTAATGCTTATTGTGTTGATAAAAAAATTGTCGCTTTCTGACCAGTGTGTCAGTATGTGAGTGCGAGAGTGACGGATGCTTTATCCACCGCGATAAAGGCGATCACAATAATGGCCCAGGGGGGGCTAATATGGCTGCATTTATTGCGTGACAAAATGTAGATAAAATATCTGTCACTTTTTGACACAAATATTACGTGATTGAAAGAATGTTTTATCCACATTTTGTCACGCGATAAACGCAACCATACTAGGCCCGCTGTTGTTACAGACAGACCCACCCATCTTACTGCCCTCCTAAGCTAATACGCAGTATGTCATATAAAACTCCTGTAGCAATATCAACCTTATTACTAAGAGAAGAAAACTAAATCTGCTTTGGTCATTGATTTCGGGATACTGATTATTTTCTTAGGAGGGCATAGTAGCATAGTCTATTTAAAGAGTATACCAGTTCTCAGGAGCAATGATCGCAAGATGGCGTAGGCTTTATAAGAATCTAGTTTTTTCTGGATAGCACATTTATAAAAAAATAGTTTGTATCTTTAGGACCTTGTTTCTACAGACCTTGAATTTGTTTATTAATTTGTCTCGCCAATCGACTTTTTGGAGTTGCAGATTGGGGCATAAAAATTTAGTAAATTTACATGTAGAAATATTAATTCATATAGTCAATAGAGATAAAAGAGTTCAAACGGTAGCCAAGTCGGTAGTGACCCTGCCTACGAAGCTAGGGGTCCCGGGTTCGATCCCCGGTAAGGGCAAATATTTGTGTGATGAGCGCGAGTATTTGTTCCTGAGTCTTGGGTGTTTTCTATGTATTTAAGTATATATTTATCTATACACCGTGTTTTTCTTGAATTACGATAACTTCGGCATATTACTAGGTACATACATCCGTAGAAACTACATAGTAGATAAAAAAAAAAAATATTGCAAAAAATAAATGTTTTCTGTTTGGAACAAAGTAATTAAATTTTGTATCTTTGGTCATTCTAAAAGGACCTTTGGAGTTAACTAATAGATAATCAGTGTCAAATATGTCAATGTTGGCGTGACATACTCGAACACACACCATTAAGAGCCTTTGGTGTAAAAGTTCAACGTGATTAACTGATTTAATTTTAAAATGAAATATCTTTAAAACCGTAAGAGTTATCATTTGTCTGTCTTCGGGAAATTAACTTTATTTGACCTAAAGAACGTTCCCTTAAAGTTATCGTAAATCAAAAAAAACACGGTGTATAAGTAAGTTTATCGTTGCCTAGTATAGTCTTTACTATTTCAACTGAGCTGATCTTCTACACAAGGGCGTTTTCACTAAAAAGTGTGCCCAATTAAGGACTGAAATTAAGGAACTTTAACTTTGTCAGTTTTGTGACGAAAATTAGCCATACATTGCGGCCGTCAATATATAGCTAATTTTCGTCACAAAACTGACAAAGTTAAAGTTCCTTAATTTCAGTCCTTAATTGGGTACACTTTTTAGTGAAAACGCCCACAAAGGCCATTGTTTGTAAACAATACCATTGTCTTTCTTTGTGTCCGTAACCGCAAGCCGATTACATACAAAAAAGTTAGAACTACATTGAATGTACATTGAATTATCAACCCTACCGTCTTAGTCAGTAGGTTTAAAATGTAAACTGTCAGGATACAGATATAAGTCTTGTGTAGATGATAGTATTGTGTAGAGAATAAGCACAGTTCAAATAATAAAGACTTATATCTGTATCCTGACACTTTACATTTTAAACCTACTGACTAAGAGGGTAGGGTTGATAATTCAATGTACATTCAATGTAGTTCTCACTTTTTTGTATGTAAACTGCTTGCGGTTAGGGACACAAAGAAAGACAATGGTATTGTTTACAAACAATGGCCTTTGTGTAGAAGATCGGCTCAGTAGAAATAATAAAGACTATACCCATAGTAAAAATATACTTTAATTTATTAGAAAAACAATAATAAAAATTGCGCCACTGGACGCTCTGTACATTCTTAATCACTGCAGTATTCAAACAATAAAATTTAACAGAAAGTGTAAAGTCATGCCTATTGTTTAAAGAGCCTTCACAATTATGAGGTGATTACTGTATCAAAATCTAGTACAAAATTAATATGTAATAAGTAAAACCATCAGCAGTTTGTATATTGACCCCATTTCGTTTAATTCCTTGGCAGTTTACGATAGTGAGATGTGGCAGGTTTGAATTGTTTATTTCAAATGGTTTTGAACATAACTGGACTCTGGACTTCTTGGATTTTGTTGCCGAGTATTACAGTTACGACGAATTTTTTTCGCATTGATTTTCTACAGTTGAAACGGAAAGTGTATTTAAAATGTTTTGTGTAATTCTGGTAGAATAGGTTAGGTTAGGATTATTTTATAATATTTAAAAAAAGTCAAAGGTATTATGTACTAGTATACCTAACCTAACCTAACCCTTGAGATATTGAAAAAAAGAGAAAGTTTCGCATCGAGTTTTATCAGTAGAATAAAAATTATGCGAAATTATTATTATGTTAAATCATACATTCGGACAATCGTCATAATGCGTAAGCAAGGGGAACCGCTACCATGACGGTATGTCAGAATGTTTAGTAAAAAACTTAGAAGTATGTGAAGAATAAATAAAATGAAAAAAACCATGGCATCGCATGGAGAAGACAAATGAGCACACAGGAATCCGTGTCTCGTACACATTTGCATTCTCGAGACTCCAATCTTTAGACTGCAATCTTAAGACCGGCATTGCCATCCCTGAGGACTAAGAATACTAAAATGGAATGCCTCTATGCTAGTTATTTTACATGTTGTCTTATTACCCACACCGGAACACAATAATGAGAACACTGCCGATTGGCGGTAGATTAAAGGATAAGAAGTTAATAGCGATTTGGCCTTCATCATCATTTTATCATTCCAGCCCCCATCCACCCAGTGCAGGGTTAAGGCCTCTAAATTCTCACGCCACTTTGCCTGGTCTCGTGCTAACGAAATCCATCTTTACCCGTATGCCAAATGTCATCAGAACTTCGAGCTGATGGTCTGCCCATCCATGACCTACACTCGGCCACCATTTTGTAACCACCCTCGACCACCAACCATCGCCTCGCCTCATATAAGACCTCGGCCCCGACCAAATCTAGCTTTATAAGTAGGACCCGGAATTTTCAGGGGAGCTTTTGATAAGTTGTAGGGAGAGAACACCACTGTTTATCGATGTTATGATATTATCAGTCTATTATCAATGCAAATACTATAGCAATAATTATAGGATTTTATTTATTCATTTATGTATTCAAATAATTGCATTACATAGCTATGTCAAGTGCACAACACAAGTTAAATACATATGTTATGTATCTAATATGTATTGAGACTGGCAGGTGAGTTAAACCTCAATTAGTAGGTATTTCATTTAGGCATACGTCATACTGACATAGATTGTGTGTGAGTTCTCTCACATACAATTTAGTTTGAAATGTCTACTAATAAGCCAATGAAAATTAAGAAGCTGTTATAAAAGCATCGTAGGTGTTCTTTTTTCCTTTTCTCTCTCTATCTCTCTCTTAAGATTTTGGTGTGTTATCCTGCAGAAACTACGCAGGTTATTTGATATATTCTTTAATTTACTATTTATAGATTTATATAATGCTAGACTAAGTAGTGCTAGTAAGTAGCTTATTCCTATTCTAATTGTTTTGCTGTCAGTTAATTAGTTAGGTTTAATTAATTTGTTCAAGTTGTTTTACTGTTACACTAACTAGATTACGTATTTTTATGACGTAGTAACATTTATCAAAATATCACAATTGGAAACCCTAATGGACGTACGAGGTTATTTGTTCTTTCCTTTAGCTACATTTGTAAATAGAAATAGAAATAGAACATATCTTTATTTGTTTCTGCTTACATAATATCACATCCTTGGCTGAAGTCTCCTTTTAAGTAAAAATATACAAAAAATAAAATATAAACTAAGACCCACGCTTTAAAATCTGTGTATTTAATTAAAAATGAATGAAAAAGATAGTATCTACAGTCAATGTGTTCTTATAAATAGGGCCCGTAATTTCCTATCACAGAGGAAATAAATTTGCTCTGCCTAAATTAAGGTATGATAATATGATGTCTTAACGCATGATTTTAGGTTCCAAGAGGATTTCATGTGTGACAACACTATCTAATATTTCAATTAAATAATTAAAAAAATGAGTTACGTTATGTAGGTAATCCCATAAAAGCATAGACTAAATGCGTGACTTGATAAGCAAAAAACGCAATAAGTATTCTCAAACAATCATATTGCTATCATATTTTCGCAATCTACCTCCTTCCGGCTAACCAAAAAACAAAACTGGTACAAAGTAATTACTCAATGACAGTTAAAAACTGACTAAAGCTATTGACACTTTATTTACAAAAACAATTAAATCTCACCCCACCGACTCACAAATCGTTCGATAATTTCGCAACCAAGCTCGGATAGATGTCATTGTCGTGCGTTACTAGTTCATTAGTTTTAAACTCCTGCGCACCGCCCGAGCCATCATTGTTTGAACCGCCACCGCCATGGCTACGCGCGCAGGCGGCGTGTTGCTCGCCTTAACTTTGACTTTAACTATATCTTTTGCCCGCGATTGTATAGAACTCACTTTACCGGGATTCGACGATAGTATATTGAATAGGACTTATTTGACTATTGATAAGGGACAGTATGACAGTGAGGTGGGCTTGTTGGAGATGTGGGGCCGGTTCCCGAGGGTGGTGGTGCCGAGCAACGGGACGAGCCAGCAGTGCCGCCGGGACAGCCAGATGTACCTGGATGGACTGGACCAGCTTGAACTGTGGGCTATAAAAAGTATGTGGATTATTCTAAGTGCTGTTAAAAACAGTAGATGGTGCTGTTACATTTTATTTCGTTTATGGAACTAGTGGCTTGGAACTGTTCTCGTGCAGATGCTAGAGGAAGGCCTATGTGGACGTGTTAAAGCTGAAATGATGATGATGATGATGATGAGGATGATGAAACTAGGAATGTTTAGGACTGTCAATCATTTTATTGATGTTTTTTGTAATTTTAAATGGGTAATATCATGGTTGGTAACAAAGTTTGCGAAAGTTGGTAAATACCATAGCATTATTATCGTTCCTTACCTTCCGGCTTGATTGCACCAGAGCGGTGATAAAGTAAAGTGATTGTCTCAGTGACAAATGTTTTTGAACTATTTTTTTTAAGAAATTTATAAAATCTTGGGTGTTTCCTATTATAATAGGAATTAATAAAATAAATAATAATTATTATTTATTTTATTAATGACATGATTTTAAGTAATCCAATTTATATACTTTTAATTAAAAGTTAACAAATACATATAAGTATTTCATATAAATATTTTTACTCTGGTGTCAAATAGCAATACAAGAAAATAGAATAACCTTCTTCTGACGCAGTCCGGTTAAATAGCTGCATTATTTTTGAAGTTTAAAAGTTACTGTTCATTAAAAGAACATCAAAGTACCTTAACGATGTCTTTCTTTTACAATTTGCTCGTTTCAAAGAAAACGAGCATTCTTACTTAATCCGATTTTAACGCCAACAAAGTTAAAAACACGCGTAACTAGTTCTAGTAAGAAATCTTTTAATTGTAAACTTACGACTCGTGTCTTTAAATTGCTGACGAGAATGATTAAGGTTTAATGACATTAAGAACGTTGCGTAATTGCAAAATTATTGCAAGTTTCGTAAAAGTAAATAAAATGAGGTGCATTTCATGTATCAAACTGAGTCATAATGTTTACTATATTGCCCTTATATGCCTTAACTCATAAGGTAGTATCTCAAATTCAATATCCAAAGCAGATTCAATCTTCTAACGTTAGTAACAAGGTTGAACTTACTACAAGAGTTTTGTCTGAGATACCGCCATTGGTTTTAACAGGGCATATATACTTTTTCCAATTTTCTGTTAGAACAAAGACATTCCACAAAGACACCCCTAATTAAATGGCAATCCATTTAGGGCTATCCCGTCAGAGCATACAAAACACATTTTAGCGCGTGTATTTTTAATGAGGCAGCAGGGCTTCTGTCGATAAGACCAAACATTAAGTTTGCCTAATTGAGAATTCACGCGCTAAAATCTGTTTTGTACGCTCTGACGGGACTAATCAAACTCGCCGGTTTATTTAACCTGCGCCACGTTCTGTCGTTCACTCGTTCGATCGACCTAACGCCCTTTTTTAAGAGAATAACACCCCAGGGGGGTTATTACGACATGGATATGCAGTTCATTTTATGGTGAGCGTAAAGGACGGAGCTATAGCAGTTACATAACTCTGTCCTTTTCTCTCAGCGTAATCTCTTAAGCAAGCGGCCCAACCGGTTTTTATAAAACCTAGCTAACACTAGTTTTTTTTTTTTTTTTTTAATGGCTTTGATGTCTTTTAGCCAATTACAACTAGCTTTCTTTAAAACAGATCGCATCTCAATCGGTCCAGCCGTTTGGGAGCTATGATGCCTCAGACATCAACACAGATACATAACACCCTTCTTTATCCGCCAGGGGTTAAAACACCAACGTTTGTTTTATAAAAAAAAATACGTGACGCTTTATTATATTATTTTTACGCAGCTGTCGCGTTCTTTAAATTATAGGTCAGTGAATTCATAAGTTTAGACGCTCGTAATTATAATTTATGTTGTGTTGTAAAACATTGTAAGAACTGTTAAAAAAATGTTTAGTGAAATTCCAAAGAGTTCACAAGGATTTCACGTTAACTTAAACTTAGGTCATTATGTTACCAATCTCAAAGTGATTCGGTAGGCAAGCCAGGGATCAGGATATTCCCGTATATTTACTAAAAAGAGAATAAAATAGAATAGAATAATTTATTCGGCTATGAAATAAACATAAAAGACACATACGAGTACATACACACATAAAACAAAAAATAAAAGTACATAACCTATTTAACTAATTAAAATTAAATAGCCTAAACGGTATACCAGCTTAGCGTGGTGCTGTGGCACGGAGCCGCAGCGATGTTTTTCAGCTGGATCCGTATGAGATAGATGGCAAAAACAACTAAATAAATATAACATTTAAAAAAACAGCATCAAATTTATTCTACAAATAACTAAAATACTACAATATAAATCAACTGAGCTGAGAGAAAAGGACAGAGCTATATAACTGCTATGACTCTGTCCTTCTCGCTCGCCGTAAAATTAACTGAATAGCTATGTCACAATAACCCATCAGGTTTCAATTGACACACACTTCTGTGTTCCAATAATTATTTAAGTACCTATCCCAAAAATAAACCGTGGCAGTGAACGAAAGATACGAAGTTTCATTAACAGTCGAATTCGCCTCCAATCACCCCATATCATTAACTAATCAGTTACTTATTACATAGATGTACTTACCTACGATATAAAATACGAAACATCGAAACCATTGCCGTGTGGTTGCCGGCTTAGAATTGTGCCACTCCATGTCTTCCCGTGGAAGTCGTAAGAGGCGACTAAGGGAATAAAGGCTTGTAGTATTGTTAGGCGATGGGCTTGCTACCTGTCACTTATTAGTGACCGGAAACCGACTAATTTACCGATCGCGGCCATTATGATTTTACTGCACATTCATCACCCTGTACCCTTACCATGAGTTACAATTAACGTACTGAGTCGAATGCTCTGTCCCTCGCAGACCTCGCAGTATTATTATACACCGTGGGCCCGAATAACCCGAGGGATTTTAACCATCGATTTTAGAGCCCAATTGGAGTATTTAAAGTAGTATAACATGTAGTCCAATAACGCACGATTCCCGAGATTTTTATTATTTAAAAATCAATTCCATAGTTAATTTAATTTGAACTCTTGTCACCTTAGCTTAAAGCATTATTTACTAAGAAAGATTCATGTTGTAAGTAGCACTATCATCAACATACAACATAAATTAATTAATCGATTTCTTAGTAAATAATGCTTTAGGTTAAGGTGACAGAGTTCAAATTAAATTAACTATGGAATTGATTTTTAAATAATAAAAATCTCGGGAATCGTGCGTTATTGGACTACATGTTATACTACTTTATATACTCCAATTGGGCTCTAAAATCGATGGTTAAAATCCCTCGGGTTATTCGGGCCCACGGTGTAGAGTGCAAGGGACAGAGCATTCGACTCGCTAGCGAGTACGGTAATTGTAACTCATAGTAGGGGTACTGACTCTAGGTACAAATACTACTAGAAACATTGGGTTTTTATCGACTGCCATAATTATTTTAAGTCATAAGACAGTTTAGGTCATTTTTATCGCAAGGATGTTTATCAATTAAACCTACCCCACCTTACATACACGTTCAATATTTAAAAAAAAAGACAATATTACGGTTTCAGCGACATAAGGTATGACTATCAATTTATGTCAACTGTGACATTATTCCAATAAAAATATGGGAAACGACATGTTCCTAGTAATATTAAATACAAACAGTTTTGTACATAACACATTTTTTCTTATCGGTTAGGTATTTATCATAAACAACTCACTTATACACTGTTAAACATCTAAGCCTAATCGTGCAAATTGTGGTTACAGAGTTATCAACAAGTTTTTGGAGTTGTTGGTAATTCTGTAGCTCTGCCTACCCCACTCTGGGAATGAAGGCGTGAAGGTATGTATGTATCGAAACCATAACTGGTTCTCGCAAAATTAACAACTGATGCCCTGACATCTTGTTTCTGTACGGGTATATTGGCCAAGGATCACTCCTTAAAATAATTACCGACATTTAACGGGTGTTGTGACAAACTGATACTTTATTTACGTTACTCGACGACATGTTATTGAGAGTTCGTGAAATTGACGACGAATGTGTCATTGCAAAAGGCAATAATTTGCTTGATCATAATGACAATACATTTTTAATGTTTAATAAACGTTTACTTGGATTTTCGGTTGCCGTAAAGAAGATGGTATTGAGTAATTACCAGTGATCGGAATTAGGTGAGCCAAAATACCTATTCTTCACAAGAGTACATAATATAGAGTGGTTACAACCGGGTAGAAAAAAACATTTATTCTTGATATTCATCCGGGTATTACTCGTAATTTTAAACATCCATATTTTTACTTAAAGTACTGGATGAAGTATGTTAATCTAAAAGTTGTAACTAGTTCTAGTGGTTTTTCAAACTTCAAAGGGGTCAGTTCAGTGTAAATATTACATCTTTCGATATGTTTCGTCCTTGGGTAAAATCACCTACCACTGTGCCATGTGAAAATAATAAAGACAATAATTATACCACACACTTTCCTTCTTTCCTTGTAAACCTTACGTCTAGCCCTTTTTACTATAAACTAACATAAAAGACCCCGTACTTAACAGTACCTAAAAACGACTTCGTACCGAATAATACCCGGTTCCTATACAAGAAAAAAAAACTGCCCGGTAGTTATTACTCTATATTATGTCCTCTTGCGAAGAATAGGTATTTTGGCTCACCTAATTCCGATCACTGGTAATTACTTGTGTATGTTAGTGAACAATTGGATGTTTTACCTTAACTCTTCGACTATAGGACAATAACTATAGCCGCGTTTACACGTAAAGTTCGGACCGCGGGAAACGCGTTTTTACGTTTAGGGGAGTTACATTGTTTTCTAGATTTTACCTTACCACTTTGTTGGCGTGACTAATATGTATATCTATGCCAAAATTAAAGTTTTCGACCCGAAGTATCTAATACTATAGTTTATGTACGAATTTACTTGTAATTGTTTTTTTTTTGTGCGATAAAGAGTTTACATACATACATACATACATACTATATTTTCTATTCAATTCCATTACTGTGAAAAAAAGTTAAAACAAAACTCAATTAATAATAAAACACCGTTTTTTACAAATCAAGAAAGCATTATCATTGTTTTTAAGAACTAAGTAAAAATAAAAAATAAATACTTTATTTATCATACTATAAGAGAGTATCAAGCACGCGAAGTGGGCCAAACATAGTTGACATTGACCATTCGCACGATTATGTAAACGCCGGTATTCAATGGGCCTGCGCGTTATGCAAGGAGGTCGACAACCTTATTCGATACACGCGCGTTTGTTTTTATCTAGTAACGCATTCCGAATTTGAACTTTTAAGAACACTGTCAATTAAAATGAAAAAGAATTAAATAAAAATACAGTCAAATTGAGAACCTCTTCCTTTTTTGAAGTCAATTACATAACAATGATATTTTATATTCAGATACGTCGTCTGCGCGCAAAAGCGTTTCTCAAAAAGGAAGGTAATTTACCTTACTACTGTTTAGTTGCGCCGCGGCCGCTGACACGCACGCATCATAGGCAATAAAAATTTACTACCGAACAGTAACAAATATATTTTGTAGAAAATGCCGTCTTGTGTTTTTCGAAGCTGCCGAAATTATACTGTAACTGTAAAAGTTAGAAAGGATGTCTTATTTCATCCGTAAGTACCGTAAATTTGTTTTTACATTTTACATTATATGCGTTTTGTTTACATCTCGTCTTTTTGTTTGATTTGTAAAACATGAGATACACAATTAGATATCGCATGAGTGCGATAAAGACGGGTGTGTGATTGCAGATTTATAACTTATAAGTTAGGTCAGTTAATATGACGGAACGTGGTACGGATTTCCAGCAATTCATGTTTTTCGGTTCACTTTTATTAGGTATTTATCGATTCGTAGAATTTTCTTTTAGAAAAAACCCATTCCAAAACAGCAGTTCAGGTTGCGTCAGAACTAACAGTTTATCCTGTTATTGAAAGTAAAGAGGAAACGTAATTATTATTCAGGACATACCTATTTTGGCCAACGTCGGTAGTACGTATTACACCCAACCACTACAAAACATGACCTTTAAAATGCCTAGATAACTAAGTACTGAGTTTTAACTTTAAAATAAACGACAAATTCATACAATCGTAAATTATGACTGTAATAATAATTCTTCGACTGGCATGACACTGAAAAGGTTGTTGATGTTTTAATTAATATTAATGTAGTTTATTGCTTTTTATTTACTACTTAATCAAGGACTTAATGCAGTTAACAATTCAAAGTTAAAACGAAACTTATTTAAATTAAAATAAAACTAAGCTACTCAAATATTAATCATGTAAATAATAATCACCACTATAGAAAGAACATCCCGTCTAGCAGGTCCGCTCGCGGCATGGTCCCTATGACACTGGCTGCATTACCTCTCTGGATAGCCAGCCCAATCCTTTGGGAGAGGTATGCACCAGCTCTAGGATCTCCAGAGGTGTCTATGAGCCGGGATGACAGAGCCTTAATAAAGCTTTTCATATCGGCTGACCAAGGTCCCATGGTCTCCACTGCAAGTGCCGCAAATTCGTAATTTTTTAATAATGATGATTATTTGATAATCATGTAGTTAAAAATCTTGTAAACTCAACCGCTGCTTTAAATTTTATTAAACATATTATAAACATTCTTTAACTATTCATAATTCGTACTCCACCAACAACCTTGAAAGTTAACAATTCTGGACCATACCCACTTCCTAATTCAACAAAGTTACGAGCAGTACGTGATCCTGTTATTTAATTGACATTATGAATTATATTCGCAATAAAATGAATATGTATGCACGTTGCGACTCCAGTTATAGCATGTTTTTAAAAGTCATAGCGTCGGTGAAACTGCAAAACCACGTAATTACATACATACATACATACCTTCACGCCTTCATTCCCAGAGTGGGGTAGGCAGAGCTACAGAATTACCAACAACTCCAAAAACTTGTTGATAACTCTGTAACCACAATTTGCACAATTAGGCTAAGATGTTTAACAGTGTATATTAGTGACAGGTAGCAAGCCCATCGCCTAACAGTACTATAAGCCCTTATTCCCTTAGTCGCCTCTTACGACTTTCACGGGAAGACATGGAGTGGCACAATTCTAAGCCGGCAATCACACGGTAACATTTAAAATAATGCCGCGTAATTAACATTTAAAATAAGGAGCAAGATTCACCTTTTTAATAAGTCAGTAAGGTTTATTTTGCTCTATCATAAATTTGTTTACGCGGTTTTGCAGTATTACCGACGATAGAACACTTGAAACTTGTAGGTACCTACTGTAATAGATACAAGGATTGGGGTTGTATCTGTAAATAAAAAGAACTGGTAGGGCTAATTTTAAATATACTTTATTCTTGATAGTTTCTTAATCTCAATAACATAGCCGTGCGCACTCGGCGCCAGGTAACATGCGACTCCCAAAAATTATACAAAATAAACAATCGCTGTTCTATCGAACCATTTGCTTTTCAATTTGAATAATTAAAAGCAAATGAGACATTGCATACAATGTACAATACAATAATGTTTATTTTACAGGTTATAACCTTATTGTATTACATCCCTCGTCCCTCTGGGAACAAGGAATGAATCCTACCTATCCCTACTGCCTACCTAAGCGGGGAAAAGTTACAGGACATTTGCCAGCCCCTTTGTTAGGAGTAGCTTGCCGTGAGATTCATTTGTTTAAATTTAATTATTACTCAATTATCGGTGAACTCACAGCGAGCTTCCGCCCACCAAAAACCCCGCTAAACGTGGGGCGGCTGGCACGAAAAAGATTCCTACCTGCCTAACCCTACAAACCAACTTATGACAATCCCTGCATTGAAGATGCGGGATTGCCTTACATTCTCAATGTTAATCAAGGAAACTAAGAAAATGCGGATCTGGGTGATTTGACATATACCAGTCAAGTCACTCTCAGAATCTTCCGCTGAATCTAATGTTCTAAATTTTGGACCTACGTCCTCTTTCATCCGTCAGTGATTTGACCTTTGTCACGTCACTCTCGGACTATTAATTAAGTCCGAGAGTGACGTGATATAAATAGTGACGTGAATAAAAATTAAGTAAATTAATTTTTATTTAGCCTACCTAATTTTTTCTGATTAAAGCTTATTACTAAAAAAATAACATGCCATTCAAATAAATTTGCTTCAGTCGCGCCTGTGTCACACATCTCGGCCTGAGATATGGACACATCGTCTTCGCTGAATGATGATGAACTGCATTTCTTCCTGATCAACCATCAGGTGATCGCAGCATCATCGAATTGCCTGGCACAATCTTAGATTGCGCAGACTTCTGACTTCTAAGCTCAGCATCGTTAATGAAATATAAGAAAATCACACAATAAAACCAGTTACAGACAGTCCCTAAAACCTGCAATTAATAAGCATGAACAAGCATCCAACTATCACGCCTTAACATGGAATGCATGACACATCTGCCATGAAGCTACCCGTGCGCCATGGGATATGTGAGGTGAAACCAAACAAGTTTCTTCCAACCTTATAGGCTTAAAGGAAATCTCACAACCCCAGGCACCCTGGACCCATGGAGATATGACCACATCATGTTCTTTTGCTATCCCTCTTTCCATGGTTGTTCATGCTTGTCCACAACTTCCTATAACTGAAGAAACAAAATACATAAAAATTATTATCACACCTTAACTCCTAAAATATCTAACCTAAACTTCCTATACAAGCTATACCTAAAACCTAGAATAAAATTTATTTAACCTATTCTATGAACAATAAGGGTTTTCAATGGCCTACTGACTTTTATTAATTTATAATTCTCATTATTAAGTCTGGCCACCACCTCGAAAGGTCCTTTGTAACGTTTGGAGAGCTTAAAACTCATGCCAGTCCTCCTTTTGGGGGAATAGAGCATCACGAGGTCGCCATTATTATATAATATGTTTTTGGCTTTCTCATCATAATAAGCTTTTTGCTTCTGTTGCGCCTCACGGATATTTTCGCCAACTTTAGACACTAATAATGACATCTGTGTCACCTTATTCGCCATATTTTCTGAAACATTAATTCTATTAATTCCCAATTCCACATCAGATCTGTATTGCGGCTCTCTTCCGTATATTACCATATACGGCGACACCCCCGTACTTGATTGCTTCGCACTATTATAAGCATAACACACGAAAGGAAAATATGTACACCAGTTCCGCTGACCATCCGAAACATACTTCGACAACATACCTAAGAGTGTCCTATTAAAACGTTCCACTAATTCAATTGTTTGTGGATGGAACGTCGTTGCATGCGACAATGTCACATTAAAATATCGGGCCGTTTCCTTAACTGTGTTGGACGTGAAGACTGAACCCCTGTCTGTTATTAACAGCTGTACGCCTCCAAACCGGCACAATATTTCTGTAATTAAAAACTCATTTATTGTTTCCGCCGTGACTCTGGGTACCGCTTTACATATGGCATATTTCGATAAATATTCCACTGCCACGATGATATATTTATTCCTTTTATCAGAGGTCTGCATCGGGCCTAGAACATCTATTCCAACTTTCTGATACAAATCTGAAACACAAATCGAAACCAACGGGGCAACTACTTTGTTTACGTTTCTCTCTTGACAGCGATGACAGGACTTGACATAATCACTGACTTTCTTCTCTGCTTTATCTATGTAGTATCTGTCATTAAACTTCGCATAAGTTTTAAAGAGTCCAAAATGACCTCCAGTCACAGTATCGTCATGAAGCTCGTTCATGCAATCGGCAAAGCACTCCCTCGGCAATACCAGTAACTCCTTTGATTCTTGACCGATATTCCTTTTTTTGTACAATAAGTCTCCCTGTAGAAAGTAATTTTGATATACTTGAGTATTATTTTGCCGCATTCTGTTTAGAATATCACAACAAAATACATCCGACTGCTGCGCTGTTTTTACATCTATGCTATTCAGAGCATATAAGACAAATCCGTCCTCTTGTTCAGGAACTCTCTCTATGCGCTCTGCATCTGGATTCTCAATCAAGGGATTTCTGCTCAAAAAATCTGCTACTACGTTGTCTCTTCCACAGCAGTACACAAATATCAAAATCGTACTGTTGAAGTACTGATAAAGCCCATCTTGCAAGTCTGCCATTCATGTCACACTTGCTCCTTAACCAGACTAATGCTCTATGGTCTGTGACGACTTGAAACTTAAGCCCCCACAAATAATGCTTGAAGTATTGCAGAGCCCATATCAAACCAAGGCATTCCTTTTCAGTCACCGAATATCTTTGTTCGGCCGCACTTAACTTCCTCGACGCGTATGCGACAGGTTTCATTTCTTCCATACCTTGACATAAGCAACTTCCCAAAGCCTTGTCTGAGCTATCAATATACAATCTTGTTGTTACTTCCTTATCGGCTGAGAAGTATGCCAAAACTGGAGCTTCACATATTCTATTCCTTAATTCCTCAAACGCTTTCTGATCCTCATTCGACCAAACAAACTTTTTATTTTTCTTCGTTAAATTTGTTATGGGAAACGCTACCTCAGCGAAGTTGTCTATAAACTTCCTGTAGTATGAATACAGCCCCAACACGGATCTTACTTCCTTTACATTCTTTGGAGGTTGTATTTTCTTCATAGCTTCCACTTTCTTAGCATCCGTTCCAATTCCCACTGCGGATACTTCATGTCCCAAAACTGTCACCTTCTGATACCCAAACTTGCACTTGGATGGTTTTAGGGTTAAATTGGCACATTTCAATCTTGACAAAACGTCTTCCAAAGCCGACATAAATTCTTCAAAAGTTTCTCCATATACCAATATATTATCGACGTACACTATAACCTTCTTATATTTTATTCCGGCGAGCACTTTATCCATCACTCGTTGGAACATTGCTTGGCTCGTTTTCAGGCCAAACGGCAAAACATTAAATTCAAATAATCCGGCATGCGTCACGAAGGCCGTCTTATCTTTGCCTTCACCCAACGCCAGCTGCCAATATCCAGAATTCATGTCAAGGTCGGCGAAATACTTTGCCCCCTGCAAACATCCCAATAAATCCTCTGATCTTGGTATGGGGTATGAATCCATCCTGATTTTTTTATTTAATGCTCTAAAATCAATGCAAAATCTTGGCGGACCTTCTGGCTTATCCACCAAAACAACCGGTGAAGCATATGGACTTCTTGATTCTTGAATGATACCATTTTCAAGCATCTCGTGCACCTGCTCATCGATAATTCGTCTTTGCCTCTCCGACACTCGATAGGGTGCCTTATGGACTGGTTCATCGTCTGACGTTTTCACTGCGATTAAAGAATCCCTATAACAGCCCAATTCTTGAGTTGCAAAGGAAAACGTTCTGCGGAACCCTTTTAATAAACTATCTAGTTGCGACTTCTGCTTGTCCAACAATTCCTCGTTTATGTCAAAAACAACCGGCTTTGTTTCCGAAAGATTCAGCAAATAGTTTTCATTTTGCTGCACCAAATCTGTAAAGTAAACATAATCAGTTTTGCTCATATAAGCGTCATGCACAGAGTTGTATAGAGAAATTTGTTTTTTTTTCATCTTGGCTTGACATTGACTTTAAAGGTACTGCAATTCTTTCATTCAATATTAATTCACCACTTTTAAAATCAATAATGGCCTTGTTGTCGCGTAGAAAATCTTGCCCTAATATGAAGAGTTCTGCGGGATCAGAAATAACCAACAATTTATGGCGAAAATATCCGTTATTGACTAAGAAGCTAGTATCTATGCTGCCTACCACATTGATGGCATGGCCACCCACAGTTCTCAACGGTACCTGAGGAGACTCTACGTAGGATATATATTTCAAGGTCTCCAAACGCGATACCGATATAAATGAGACGGACGCTCCTGAATCTATGAGTGCCTCGCAATCAACATTATTTAACTGTACAGAAAAAATGGGTACAAAAACATCCCTAGAACTATCTACATCATCCTGCTGCTGCAGTGCAGCACTGGCGACGGGGACTGTAGTTTGGGTGCTGCCTCGAAGAAGAAGGCGTTGCATCCTGCTGCCTTCGTGAAGCTTGTTGCTGACTCCATGGACGTGGACGCAAATTATGTGACGGTGGCGATTGCGGTTCAAAATGCACCCTACGCGGCGTCGTAACCGTTCCCGGCGGTCTGTGCGGTGTCACATACTCCGACTGCGGCGTGTGCATCGATTGGTCTCCACGACTTCTGATGTCTTCGAAGCTCACCTCCGGATTGAAACGTCGAAATCGGACTTGATTCAGGGGGTGAGAAACGTTAACGGCCGGAGCTAAATTTATATGTTTTTTTTTTTCGCAGTTGACTACGAATGAACCAACAATATTAAAAAAAATCTTGAAAACAGTTCTAGTAGTCAATTAAATATTTTACAAATGTACTGTGTAATGCAATATTTAAGCAACTAGTCATCATTTAACATGAAACCACAATGAAGTATTTAGGAACAACTGGTTTGGTAATTGTCCGGATTGACCACATAATTATCCCAGTGGGTTTAACAGACATGTTACTTATAATACCTAATTTATAATGTTTAGCAAAGGTCAACGAAAACCGAAAAATAAAAATGGAGCTGCTATATAAAGGGTCTCAATTCTTAATTCTCAATTCTCAATTCTTCGGGTCTTTCACAATCTACGAGTAAATTTATCTGCCATTTAAAGTTGGCTGTCTCCTTGTCTATTTTTAAGTGTAAGAAAGAGAAAGGGCATAATTTATCTGTAAAATATGCTTAACTGGTCGATTGTGAAACAGGCATTAACTAAAACGTGCATGGTGCAAAAATTTAATTCTTTGTTTTTAGGGTTCCGTACTCAAACTAGGAACCCTTATAGTTTCGCCATGTCCGTCCGTCCGTCCGCAGCCTAGCTCAGAGACTATTAGTATTAGAAAGCTGTAATTTGGTATGCATATACATATTAGTCACGCCAACAAAGTGGTAAAATAAAATCTTAAAAATAATTATATTTAGTGTACCTCCCCTACACGTAACGTCGGGGGTTTTTTTTTCTCGTCTACCCCGTAGATAGTGTGGGGCGTCGTTGAATAGGTCCTTTAAAAATATTTCGGGTTGATGAAACCAATTTTACGATTAAGGTATCCGTTTTCGAAATAGTAAGCTTTAAAGCGCTAATCTTTGTTAGCTCCCATATCGTCGTTGATACTGCAAATCCGCGTAACTAACAAATTTATGATAGAGCAAAATAAACCTTACTGTCTTATTAAAAAGGTGCATTTTGCTCCTTATATAAAATATTACTTACGCGGTTTTGCAGTTTCACCGACGATATTATTTAGCTTTGGGGGGGTCCCCTGAACTAATTTCAAAACAACTTGGGTATTGGTGGGAAATCGTCATTGTGCATTGGTAAGATTAAAAACACTTTTGATTTTGTATGAAAAGTCAGGATTTTCGAACATCTATAACACCAACAAATGATGGTTCTAGAGTTTTGATGTCATATAATATAATGCTCAGAGCGATAATCTGGTCAGATTAAAAACACTTTAATTCGTTGGCCGGCACTTTTGATTTTGGGCCCAAACTTGTATAAAACGTGAATGGTCTCCTTTCAGGCAAAATAAGGGCGAAGTTATTGGTTGGGAATTCTCTTCTCCTACTAATTACCTTGCATTGCATCGCTGCAAGTGATTTTGCAATATTGTCACTGTCCCCAAGATGCGCGGACGCGGGTCGCATGCTATTGCTATCCTTGACACGAAACCTACTTGCACTGCAGTAGGGACAGATGCTGTTCAGCTTTGGCAGAAGACAGTAACAAACTGTCTAATAACTGGGACATTCCATCTTATTTCTTAGGGTAGGGGATTTATTATAAGATTGAGTCCACTTACCAGCAGGCATTCATAAACCTGTCAATTACAGATGCCAGTTGCCAGTTCACTGTACACTGCGTAGCTTATATGAAGCCCAGCGACGTAGGTACATCGACTTTGCAATGTGTAGGTACCAAACTGGTGTTTCTATTTTGATCGATTTTTGATGTAACGTCCAGGGGGTTGAGAGTAAGGGACAAAGCTATAGCAGTTATAAAGTTCTGTCTATTTATTTCAACTTAATCTGATCTGCAACGTGAATGCAAGTTGCCTTCTCTGTGCTATAAAAATGTAAAACCAACTGTGCTAAGGATTGATAGGATCGTCTTTTCTTTGACTAAACTCTTGACAAACGTTTTACGAGACCAACAACATCATAATAGTAGTTTATGCAATTGATGCATAATGAGAGGCCTTAAAATACGAATGTGGCTTTTTGAAACGAGCGTGAGCGAGTTTCATAATAGAATCAGACGAGTGTTTTAAGGCCTAATTATGTACAGTTGCATACACTAATTTATCTACACACATATCATAAGTTTAGAATTAACCTACTTTCGTAACAGCAAAAACGAACATATAAATGACAACAATAATGGCGGCCATTCGATCCTCCGTCAAGACGAATGTTTTTTAATCACAGACAAACTAATGAAGTCCCTATACTCAAGTCACTCGAGATCAATCGTGCGGTTTATATTAAAAACATAGTGAATTGACGTTTTGTGGCGATTACTGTATTAATATCTATGAATACTAGAATAGAGACCCTCTTGAGTTTGACAGCTGTTCCAAATTTAAACTCAAAACGTTACAAAAATCTATACTGTAATAACATTACAGTACAGATTTTACCTACTAAGTACCTTAGAAAAGAATGTTGTCACAGTAAAATTGGTTGTAATAATGCTGGTCATTTCCTACGGGTTTTGAATGCATAATAGAGGACTTATGACATGTGTGGAGATAAACATATAATTTAGGGCTATATGAAGAAAAAAACAAGCAGTTATTCTTTAATCATATAATCATATACACAAATTGTGGTTACTGAATTATCAACAACTTTTTAAGTTGTAATTCTGTAGCTCTGCCTAGCCCACTCTGGGATTACAGGCGTGAAGGTATGTATGTATATAATCATAGCAAACGCAAGACGATACACCTATGTCTTTAGTATCAGAGCATTCACAGGACAATGTCCATTGTGATCAAACATGTAATGCCCTGCCTGTTCCCTGAAGCAATTCGTGGTAAACCGGGCAATAATCGTAGGGGCCTTGATTGTTGAACCAATAACCGTGCGGGGAATACACCTGCATACTCTGTGTTAATCCGCGTGGGATCAGGGTAATACTTGTGCTAATACAACACTGCAAGTTATGGAGTATGATACAATACCATACAATGGGTCTATATCGGATGGCATACAATTATTAGTCCTATCGTTGTCTCGCATAACGTCCTTTGTCCTAATAAAGTATGGCATACACTTTGTTTCGCATATTTTTGACTGTCCGAAATTTTTGCTCCTATTATCGTTTGTCCTAAATATTACTGGTCCTATCGTTTGATGTGTTTAAAATTCAAGTGTCAAATGATTGATGTTCATAATTGTAATATTCCTTATATTGAATGTGGTAAAAAAATTGACTACCTGCTGGCAATAGCCAATAATTACTTTGATGTAATCCTATTAATATTACTTACTCATGAAAACCCTATTTCTGATTAAGTATATATTATTAAAAAAAAGATTTATTTACAAACCTAACCTTGTCAACCTTGTTGGTTGTGGCGTTTCGCTCGCTCGTTAGGGTCACAGTTCTACACTCCTCCCCGCTTCGCTCGTCGTCGTACCTAACCTAACCTAACCTGCCTGCCTGACGGTAGTATACGTAACGATTCTGACTTGACGCCTACCAAAGTTTAGTTTGTAGGTAGGTGCTGTAATTGTAGCCAATTTAATAATAGGCAAAAAATAATTCTTAGGACAATTTATGTTAGGAATATTATGCTTTAGATAATTAGATTTTAGAGTTATATATAATATTATGTCAATATAATTAATTAGGACAATATTAGGATAAACTTGCTTTAGGACTTTAAATAAGTATGCGCAAAAATTATTAGGACAAACGAGTTACTACTCGTTTGTTTGTTGCCATTTAACAGTATGCCAAACATTCTCGGCCAAACATTTTTAGGACAAAAGACGTTATGCGATACGACAGGCACCCCCATACAATCATACTCTTTGTTGCACGCCACGAAGCTACAATTTGAAACAAGTAATAACCATTTTATGTAGCCTGTAGTAATTTAACGTCCGACCAACCTTTATACAAAATTTCATTTATATTTTCAAGTACAGCGGTTCAGCCGTGAAAGCTTAGCAAACAGACAGACAGAGCTACCGTCGTATAAGTACGTAGTCGTATTTATAATATTAGTACAGTTTAGATGGCCAGTTGTTTATAAGAGGTGGTCTTATCACTACCTAACCTTGACAATGGAAGAGACGCCCAAAAAGATAGGTCTAGGCATAATAGGTAGGTAGGCAGGACGGACTTGGCACAAGGTCGTTTCACCAGCAAAATCTTACCGTCAATTTTATAAAGCTAAACGGGAGTAGTGTATGAATTACATCGATTCGTTGTCTTGTTCTAATATCAAAAATGTACCAAATAAAGACATTTTTAATTGAATCTTGCTTTTGCCAGTGACTACGTGAATGTAGAAGTCATTATATTACTATTATTTTGATAACTGTCCTATTTTCCGGAGTAAAAAGTTCCCTATGTCAGTCTCCGGGCTATGAACTATCTCTGAACCAAAATTAACGTCGGTTTACGCGTTAAAAGGATTGTGTGACGTCTCAATCGCTTGTTATAAGATTTTATTGCCCTCCAAGTATTTTTTTATATTGATCAAGACACGAAACATATAGGTATGTCTTTTATCAACATTTACCGATAGTTTTTTTCATACTTTCCGTGCGGTGTCCTTTTTGAGCTTCACAATGCTCTTAACAAGAAACGTAACTGTTTCATTTCTCAGAATTTTCGTTCCTGAATCACTTTATAACCATCTTAGAAAGTTTCAAGATTGTTAAAAACCCAACTTAATCTAATTAGGTTCTATTGTGATCTATTTAAACATTTCGAAAAGTTAATCGATATCGAAACAATTCTCCGTACCCTGAAAACTATCGATTGAACTACTTCCAGTTAAGGCTACTATAATAGTACTAACAGCCCTTCGTTTTAGTATTCTCGCGTTGTCCAAAGGTCGTCCACCGAAGTATGCTGAACACGCTAGAGTCCTCAGATCAAGTTGTACGCGGGCTGCATTCTACTTATCACTTTCGTTCTGACATTTGACATACGTATATCACCGAGGTCGATGACTTGAGCCTTTTTTTTGTGAAAAATGCGGAAATTCCAGTAAAATTGCTTTTATGACTTTGTACATATAAAGTTAGGTAAAGTTTCACTTAGAATGTGTGGTTTTGTTATAAAATAAAATAATAAATACATATCAGGGACCATGTCACACCATTTGACCTAGTCCCAAACTAAGCTCTATTGGTAATAGACAACTATTTAAATATTTATGTTTATAGAGAAATATATACTTACTTAAATACATAGAAAACATCCATGAGTCAGAAACAAATATTCGCGCTCATCACACAAATATCTGCCTTTACCGGGATTTGAACCCAGGACCGCTAGATTTGTAAGCAGGGTTACTACTGACTAGGCCAATGCGATGTTATGATCGCGCGTCTCGCGTCGTAGTCGCGGCGTTATGGAGTGTTAGACCTGGGAAGTTTCAGGTTTGGAAAGAGATAGCGCTCTAGCATTTACATATCTTCGTCCTCTTTACTGCCTGGGAACTTGGCAGGCTATATACGGTCTTTCACTACTTTTGCGCATAAAAAGTTTTGCTTGTTGATTCAGGGTATCAAATTCTGTGTGTCAAACTTCAGCCAATTCTGTCAACCATTAACATGTGTAAGAAGCGCGTTCTCTCCAATAATAACATGTTGGGTTTTGTGCTATAATTATGACTAGTTATCGGAAGTCACTATCCTGTTAATCTGAGTAAATGGATAACTACTTGTATGAGTATACATACATACATAAACTCACGCCTTCATTCCCAGAGTGGGGTGGGCAGAGCTAAAGAATTACCAACAAGTCTTAAAACTTCTTGACAATTCTGTAACCACATTTTGACCAAGTAGGCTAAGATGTTTACAAGTGTATGAGTATATTTTACAGCATTAAGGGCCGTATTAGCAGACTCATCTTGGCGGAGATGCCCTTCTCAAGATACGAGTACGTCAACGCATACAAAACTGTAATTCATCATCATTCTTGATTCGGCCCTAAACACACGAAAGAGTTGTTTGTTTGTTGTAAATACGCTATTATATCTTTGACAACGTCTAAGACTGCCTTTAAATTGGCAGTAAAGTATAAAAAAACCGGCCAAGTGCGAGCCGGACTCGCGCACGAAGGGATCCGTACAATTATTTATAAAAAAACACGTTAGTTGTATGGGAGCCCCGCAAAAATATTTATTTTATTCCTTTAAAATTTCAACTGTCTAGCTATCACGGTTCGTGAGATACAGCCTGGTGACAGACAACCGGTCAGACGGACAGCGGAGTCTTAGTAATAGAGTCCCGTTCTTACCCTTTGGGTACGGAACCCTAAAAATGAACAACTACAAGTATAATAGTAGTTTATGAAATTGTTGCATAAAGAGGGGTATTAAAACACGAGTGTGTGTTTAAGAACCGAGCCGCTAGGCGAGGTTTTTAATAGTTTCACACGAGTGTTTTAATACCTGGTTATGTGCAGTTTCATACACTACTTTATCTACTCTCATACATTGCGATTCAACCTACTAAATAAAAGATCAAAGTTAATAAAGTAACTACAGCAAAACGTATTCAATGAATGGCGCCAAAACCTAGCACATCACCGCGCATGCGTTAAAGCGGGCGCTGTCACAGACAAGTAAAAATTGGAATGAAAACTTTTTGTAATTCTGTAAAAATGACGCGAAACGCATGTGCGTTCCATTACAAAAAAATAAAAAATATGGAACCTCGTTGGTGACATTAACTTTTTGGATTAACTTGTATCGTAATGGTAAAAAAAATACTTTATAACATTATTTTGTTAGATAAATAATGTTATAAAGTGATTTTTTAATTTTTTTTCGGTATTGTGTTTATAAAGTATGCCAATATAAATTCGTTTTGAATTTTATAATTCGAGCTTTACGATATGAGAGTAGATAAAATAATTTAAGAAACTAAACAAATTCAACAAGTTATTAGAATGCCATGTAATAACAATTCGTACTCTAAATACCGACTAGTTGAGTGAAATTGGATCTTGCTCAAACAATACAATTTAGCTAACGTTACTTTTAATAATTCACTCATTCAAGAACACACATTCACTTGCTTGTAAAAGTCAATGTCCGATTATGCAATTTTATTTCAATTCTAAACCAACTTTTATTTTAAGTATCCGCTTTCGTTATTCTGGAATGACACTGGTATTTTAACCTAAATTGGTATAGACCAAAAAAAACTCACGGTTTTTACATTCTAATTCGAAAGAATATGTAATTTCAAGAGGCCAATTTCATTAGTTTTGTATTTGATCCATTAGTTTTGTTTGAATATATCTTTATTTATTTAGCAGACATTTTATAGATGACATGATTGTTTTAAATTTGGATTGGCATTTTCTAATAAATTACAAAAAATAAATCGTATCTAATGATAAAAAGTGATTGTAATAGTTGAATAAAACATACAATTTCAAGCGGTTTTTGCCTAATCCGTAAGATACACCTAGGGCTTCAAGCCAAAAATTAAAGTCAAACAAAGGTCAAATATACTTTTGTCAAAATGTCCGAAATAGATAAATATTTCAAAGACTTAATAATGCAGAACGGTTTTATAACACTATTCCTCGAAATGGTTTTGAAAGTAGAGTAATTAAAAAATATGAGCAATGTCAATTGTTAAGAGCGTTGGTGGCCTAGTGGCTTAGGAAGTCGACTTGTGATCGTAAGTTACCGAGTTCGAACTTCGAACCCCCGCGGGCGACATAAACACCAATGAGTTTATCTAACTTAAGTACATCACCTGACGCTCACGGTGACGGAAAATCATAGCAAGGAAACTTGGACATTCAATCAGCTGAATGTGTAAGAGGGTAATTGCGTAAAAGTTACTAAAGGGGCAAAGTGTATGCGAAAGGGCCCATCTGTAAGATAAGTTAAGGTAACTCCTGAATTGATCATCTTTCTGTATAGGACTCTGTGTGTCAGAACATTATACAGACTATAAATTCCATCTTTGATCGCTTGGGGATCAAACGGATAAACTGACTTCAATAGTTTTTTTAAGGTTCCGTTCCCAAAGACTAAGACTCCGCTGTCCGTCTGACTGTCCGTCACCAGGCTGTATCTCACGAACCGTGATAGCTAGACAGTTGAAATTTTTCAAGGAATAAAATAAATATTTTAGCGGAGCTCCCATACAACTAACGTGTTTTTTTATAAATAATTGTACGGATCCCTTCGTGCGCGAGTCCGGCTCGCACTTGCCCGGTTTTTTAATGCTTTACTGCCAATTAAAATACAGTTTTGTATGTGTTTACGTTTATTTTGACGTACTCGTATCTTGAGAAGGGCATCTCCACCAAGATGAGTCTGCTAATACGGCCCTTAATACTGTAAAATATACTCGTAGTTATCTATTTACTCAGATTAACAGGATAGTGACTTCCGATAACTAGTCATAATTACAGCACAAAACCCAACATGTTATATTGGAGAGAACGCGCTTCTTACATATGTTAATGGTTGACACAGTTGTCATTTTCACAGATGATGTATTTCTGTTGCCGCTATACCAAAAAATACTAAAAACAGAATAAAATAAATATTTAAGGGGGGCTCCCATACAACAAACGTGATTTTTTATTTATAATGGTTCGGAAACCTTCGTGCGCGAGTCCGACTCGCACTTGACCGGTTTTATTTTAATAGAATGAAAATGGAAAGCAGGGAGACCAAGAAGAACTTATCTAGATCAATTAAAGAAAAAAGCAGGCGTTGTGCTGTATCTGTGGTAAAAAGAAGGGGTGGCGGTCTGGTCGCATAACAACTATTGTCATAATATCGATTGTCATAACACTTTACGCATAAAGTTGATGCTCATATATTTTTTTTTTGCATAAATTATACTAGACATAATTGTTCCTTGTCATAATTGTACGGAGTCATAATTGGTTTAATCATAATGTAGAAAGGCATACATTTATTAAGTCAAAATATTAATATAATATAAAGTTAGTGCCAAAACCGACTCGGATCGCGGATAGGTTAGGGTTATTTTTTTATAAAAGAGCGGAAAAAGTTTATTTATAAAGCCATACCATTATAAAGTATGGTTAAATAATTTTATGCGCATCAAATTTATGCGCGTTACACAATATGTTCTTAAACATTATGATTAAAAACTTTATGCGCATAAATGTATGACAATTTACAGTTATGCGCAATGATGAGTATGACGAATCCTTGTATGCCCATCAAAAATATGACTTTAAACTTTATGCAACCCGACCCCTACCCAAAAAGAAGGCTCGGAATAGGGAAGAGAAGAATTAACCCCACCGACAAAAGCTTAGCTCATAAGTGAATGATGATTCCTAGGGTAGTTTCTCAACTAAGCAAAACTACACTACTTCTGCACTAAGTAGGCATTTTCTGAAAATCTGCCGCGAGGATGGAAATAATCAGGTAGAAATCGCATATGAAATTTCCAAGTCTCAGCTTAAAACATTATAAGATGTATTACTTAAATGTGTATACTCCGAAATTATTGATACACTATAACGAGTATAACTAAGCAGTAGAACGGTTGGTGTAATAAACCAATAACACAACTACTGAATATTCCATATCACACAAAAATACGTCAATTTATGAATAACAAAGCTAAATGGGTCAAAGACATTATCTCCGAACGAGCCTTACAAACGGCACACGGGAAACTTACCATATTTTTTCCCATTACCTCCCTTTCTCTCGTTCTAGTTAGAGAGAGTCTCACTGAATGTTAATTTGTCCTCGAATTCTTTGGCTTGCATGATGGGTATGTTTGCCTCCTTTAGCAAGATATATTATGCCTCGACGGAATGTGACGTGGAAGCAAATGTTTAATCAAATAAGGTTGGAAGGGCTCTTTGCAAATTACGCTCGCTTTTGGGAACGTTTCACTGTATACGTCCACGAGCGGGATTGGAAGCCACGACTGGTTTAAAAAGTAATTTTGTGTTACGAGAAGACTTTAAATTTTGAATCTTTGACTTTCTTAAAGTTCTTACTACTCTTGTAGAAGAGTATTATATTAACCGAAACTATTCAACTTGGACCTAAATTGACCAGTAAATAAAGTCATCAGCCAGCACTCAGCAATTTAACGAATAAAATGTATGTGGTAACATCAATTAATTTTTTTCCGACGTTTTCCACAGTGTGTTATTTTCATCCAGGAAAAATACCTGCAAAATTGTGAATCCAGCAATTTTGATCCTTACCAACTTTGAACCCATATTGAGTTGAGTGCATTCCATATTTTTTAAATTATTTTTCTCTTTCTGTTGTATAGTCGTCACTCATCTCATCATAGACATGTTGCCAAGCCATGTTACGAAATTTCGTCTTGCTTTATCTAAAATAAACTCCAATATCCTGCTACATAAGGTTTAATTTTCAATTTCTGCACTTAATTGTATAAATGCCGTGTGGTTGCCGGCTTAGAATTGTGCCACTCCATGTCTTCCCGTGGAAGTCGTAAGAGGCGACTAAGGGAATAAAGGCTTGTAGTACTGTTAGGCGATGGGCTTGCTACCTGTCACTAATATACACTGTTAAACATCTTAGCCTAATGGTGCAAATTGTGGTTACAGAGTTATCAACAAGTTTTTAGAGTTGTTGGTAATTCTGTAGCTCTGCCTATCCCACTCTGGGAATTAAGGCGTGAAGGTATGTATGTATGTGTATGTAATTGTATAAATATCCTATACTGACACTTAAATCTAATCCTTACGTTACCCAATATCAAGTTTATTTCTCTTTGCTTTCATTATTTTAATTTTTAGGTAAGGTAAATGCACGACTACTAATGCTATTCGTTGAATCGTTCATATCTAGTAAAAAAAGGTTGACACTCCATCGAATTGTCATTGTTGAGTTGACCATTTCTATAAATATCACTGCACTAAATTCACAAGCAGAATACAGAAACTAATTAAATAACTACACAGGAAATCCCTATTTTTTAATCACAATGGTAACGTAAACCCGTTTTATCATCTTAAGATGTATACGAAATTTCTTAGCGATTTTAACGAGTAAGATACTAGACGCAATCAATCGATTCTCTCAGTCAGCAAATTATCGGCTTTGCCGCGTAGAGGAAGGGATAAATAGCTAGGTAGCGAAAAAAATAGAAATAATAGTTAAAAACTAATAGTTTCATCATCATCATCATGTCAGCCGAAAGACGTCCACTGCTGGACATAGGCCTCCCCCAAGGCTTTCCACTCAGACCGGTCTTGTGCTTTTCGCATCCACCGCATTCCCGCGATCCTTACAAGGTCGTCATCCCATCTTGTTGGAGGCCTACCTACAGCTCGTCTCCCGGTCAAATATAGTATCATGTCAGCCGAAAGACGTCCACTGCTGGTCATAGGCATCCCCCAAGGCTCTCCACTCAGACCGGTCTTGTGCTTTTCGCATCCACCGTGTTCCCGCGATCCTTACAAGGTCGTCACTCCATCTTGTTGGAGGCCTACCTACAGCTCGTCTCCCGGTCCGCGGACGCCACTCAAGAACCTTCTGGCCCCATCGGCCATCAGTCCTGCGTGCGATGTGCCCCGCCCACTGCCTGCCACTTCAGTGTAGCTATTCTTCGGGCTAAGTCGGTAACCTTAGTTCTCCTGCGGATATCATCATTTCTGATTCTATCACGCAGAGAAACCCCGAGCATAGCCTTTTCCATAGCCCTCTGAGTGACCTTGAGCTAATATAGTAAATTCGGCGATATGGTAGGTTCGGTGAATTGTCTGTTCTGGTCTAGTCAACGGCCTGAAATGGCCCTAGAAATACAAAGGCAGCGCCGCCGCCACGTGGTCGTGACAACCTTTCGCAGTGCCACTATATCAAAATAATCGTAGTATGAACTAAAAAAAACTTGCTAGTCTTGTTTCAAGTTTATAAAAGTTGTAATATGGTTGATTTTATAATACAGTCGTATTTCGAACCGCCACCATTCTTATCCAGCAGTGCGGTATTTAATTCCTTCCTGTTTCAGTATATCAACAATATTTATCTTTATTTTAATATCTTAAACCTGTTCCGTAATTGTTAATGAAATCCTGTTTAACTCGCGTCCGTACGTGCAGGAAACAAAAGCGCCCGTATTATGATAGCAGTAAGGTTGTATTTCGATTTTCAATTGTTTCTCATTAGTTCATTACGCTTTATTGTCGGTTTGTTGTATTTAGATATGATGTTATTTTATATAGAATAGAGTTTGTATACTAAACTTAAATTTTCAATGATGTTTATGCTCGTTAGAGCTTCAGCTGAAATTTATTATATTTGTGAATTAAACGGGAAAAACTAGACCGTTACAACCTCCCTTTCTCTCGTTCTAGTTAAAAAGAGTCTCACTGAAGGTTAATTTGTCCTTGAATTCTTTAACTTGCATGATGGGTATGGTTGCATCCTTTATCAAGATATATTATGGCTCGACGGAATCTGACGTGGAAGCAAAATTAAATGTTTAATCCAATAAGGTTGGAAGGACTCTTTGCAAATTACGCATGCTATTTGGAACGTTTCACATCCCCGAGAGGAATTGGAAGCCACGGCTGGGTTATAAGGTTTTGTGTAAGAGAAGACTTTAGGTATTAAATATTTAACTTACCTAAAGTTCTTACTAGTTACTATCGTATCAGAGTATTGAATTAACAGAAACTATTCTAACTTAGACAACAAGATGGAGTGACGACTTTGTAAGGATCGCGGGAAAGCAGTGGATGCGAAAAGCACAAGACCGGTCTGAGTGGAGAGCCTTGGGGGAGGCCTATGTCCATCAATGGACGTCTTTCGTCTGACATGATGATGATGATTCTAACTTAGAACTAAATTGAACAACAAAAAAAGTCATCAGCCAGCACTCAGGCTATTTAGCGATTAAAATGTCTGTTGTAACATCAATTTCAATTTCGAATGCCTTTTCCTGGTTTTGTTTGTTCCAATTTTTGTATTTATCTTATTTTCATTCGCTAATATTAAATTTGTTGAAGATTGTGGGTAGATTATATTGTTATAGCAATAACATTACTTGAATAAAACTATCTGCATCTTGCCCTGGAGTTTTTCGTACGTATTCTCGCCCTTCAAGTCCTTCAACATGGCGCAGCCTGTAGTTGATATTAGACCAGAGTAATTATAAACCGTACATTACAATGTTTATACTTTCGGGTTACAATACAAGAGTTCACTAACTTGTAGTGAAATCGTAAGTGTGTCGATTTAATGCGCGAGTGTTTCTATCATAATTCATAATTGAGTCCGTTTAACCACCGCAGCCGCCAGCTCTGTTCCCGGATCAACTAAAAATTTGTAATTAAAATCATTATCCAAATGAGTTTGTCGTATTTATGAAATTCACTCACACTACGAATCAACCGAGGTTATATATTTTTTTAATCAAAATAGCAGCGATTGGTCGTTGTCGCTTACGATTAATTGTGTTGATATATCTTTTAAAATCGATACGGGCGCGGATGCAAATGTTTTCCCTCGTCGATACTTGCATGAAATCGGTATTGCCGAACATGATTTAGTTTGTGCGTCAATTAAATTGTGAGGATATTCTGGAACTGATATCTATGACTCATCATCTCAACTACTTACAAAAGATATTAAAAGGCATTGGGAAAGTACTCACCAACAGGAGGTACCGGTATTGCAGTATTATAATGTGCAAACCTGTAGTTATATCGGAAGCCTCGAGCAAAAACACTTTACTTGTGGGAGGACCTTGTGTAGGGTCCGTCCGAATTGATACCACCATCTTATCCATTAACCTGACGCCAAGCAGCAGTGTTTGCACTGTTGTTTTCCGGTTTGGGGATAAGACAGCGGGTGAAATGACTAGCATAGAGGCATTCCAACTTGGTCCTCAGGGTTGGCAGTGCATTTGCAGTCTTGTGAATGCGAATGTCTATGGGTCACAGTTGAGTTTCCACTTATCATCTGGTGGCATGTGTGCTTCTTTGCCTTCATAAGCCATAAAAAAAATATGTCTAAGGTTTCACACATCACCAATATTTGTTCCAGTGTTTGATGCAACCGCGAAGCCGCCTTCAGGCATCCTCAGTGGCAATGCCAACCAGTACGGGGACTTCGACGAGTGCCTGGAGATTGACGGGGCAGTGCGCGGCAAGTACTGCCTGGCCTCGTTGGAGGTCAGTCTTTCGAGGCCCGGCTACGAACATCTGGACTATATGGTCCATAGCGGGCATTACTTGAGGAGTAATGTCACCGATGTAAGTACTTGACTTTTTTTGGTTATAAGCATGAGACCGTTTAATTTAAGGATCAGATGGGTTATTATTACATAGCTATGCAGTTCATTTTACGGCGAGCGTAAAGGACAGAGCTATACCAGTTATATAGCTCTGTCCTTTTCCTGAACTGCATAACTATAGTATACACCTTTTCATTTTGAAAGTTATCGAAAGTCGTTTAAGTTAGCGATAAGCGTCTTGCCTCAGGTCTCAGGGCCCTATTAAATAAAAGTTACAAATAACAATCTATTTTAGTAAGTCGGATTACTTGGTACGGAATAGGGTACGAGGCCCAAGCCAAATTACGAGCTATTAAAACCTGAAAATATCCATGCAGTGATAGACACATAAATATGACTCCTATAATTCTACCGATTTAAATGAGACCTAGCTAGGAACCATCCCGATGATCTAGCTATCTTTATAAAAAACGCATCCAAATCGATCCATCCGATTGCCAGAGACACACATACACTCTCTTAACGTCAGGGGTTAGAAATGTAATTTGAATGAACTTAATGAAGCAATATTTTACAGTACCTCATCGAAAATTGTTTTGCATAATATGGTTTGGTTGAAAAATTGTTTCGTATAACATTTGTTTGGAATAACTTTTTTCTGTCGAATGATCTTTTGTTATATCGTTCACCGAGAGACGAATTCGACGGAGCTCCGCTTAGCGGAGCTCCTGTTCCGCGTAGTTATGGCGCTTGCGCCTTGACACAATTTTAACCTAACCTAATCTATAGATTACTTTGACCAAACAATATTATAAATTTAGACATTTAGTAATTAAAATTTTAGGCAAAAAAAAATTAGACCAAAAGTACTTTAGAACAAAAAATCTTTATGGCAAAAAAGAAGTATGCCATTCAATATTATAGGAAACATTTTCGACCAAAAAATATTAGCACGTAAAATTTTCGGTCAGTCGGAGGGCACCCTTAGATAATATGACGGGTTAACGCCTTCATTGTCATGCAGCATACGCATTCTATGACATAACAACGCCATAATATTTTGCGTTTATTACGAGATTTAATTGCTAACCATTAAAACACAGTCCAAGGTTGTGAGGCTTTTGGCAATACTGTTAATACTCCAATGTCTGGTAAAGTCAGCAGTAAAATAATCTAACTTGGTAAATAATGGTGAATTGTGTTATACAGGGTGAAAACAATTTAAGCCGGCGCACACAAAGCGAAGCGCATCGCAGACAATATTTCAGTGCCGAAGCGTTATCGTCTTTGGCCCAATTGAAATAAGATCGAAATTAATTAGGACCACAAATACGAGGCGTTTGAGTGTTACGTACACCTATCTATTTTGAAAATCGTCGGCGATACTGCAAATTGCGTAACTAACAAATTTATGATAGAGCAAAATAACCTTCATCATGTCCGCCGAAAGACGTCCACTGCTGGACATAGGCCTCCCCCAAGGCTCTCCACTGAGACCGTTTCCATACAAGGTCGCCACTCCATCTTGTTGGAGGCCTACCTAGAGCTCGTCTCCCGGTCCGCGGACGCCACTCAAGAAGCTTCTGACCCCATCGGCCATCAGTTCTGCGAGCGATGTGCCCCGCCCACTGCCACTTCAGTTTAGCTATTCTTCGGGCTATTTCGGCAACCTTAGTTCTACTGCGGATATCATCATTTTTGATTCTCTCACGCAGAGAAACCCCGAGCATAGCCCTCTCCATAGCTCTCTGAGTGACTTTGTCCAAAAAAAACCGTAGGTACTGTCTTATTCAAAAGGTGAATTTTGCTCCTTATTTAAAATGTTACTTACACGGTTTTGCAGTTTCACCGATGAAATGTTTTTGTGGTATTTATTTTGTCCTTAAGCTTTAATTAACATAACGCTTCTCCTGCTGACTGTACATATAAGATATAAATTTATTTTAGTCTGATGATGTTTACGTGCATATAATTAAATAACGTACTGTCATACACATCACATTTAAAAGTTATTCACAGTGCCAGTGTCTATACTAGCTTCTGCTCGCGACTTCTTAGTAGTATTTTGCTCCATCTAAGTCATCTAAGCTCGTTCGGGAGCCGTGATGGTTTTCGGAATAAAAGGCAGCCTATGTGATAGTTTAGGGTAAAAGTAATGCCCGTTCCGAATTACATCACAATCCGTGCAGCCGTTTTAGCGTGAAGGATTAACTGAGATATATACTAAGTAACTCACACTAACTAACTTAAGCATTTATTATGTTAGTGTGATTACTTACAATCAAAATATAATAGAGTTTTTTTTCCACCTCGTCATTGCGAAACAATCATTACGATCATTACCTATTGATATAATCATTGCAATGTTTGTTTATTATTAATCTGTTATAAATATATTTATAACAACACAACGCATTAAACCAGGAAGTTGGATAAATACATTATCCAAATATGAGTTCCGGTTGCGACATGATTCGTCACTTATTTGTAATACTGTATAATTGGGGATCTTAGAAGTATATTATTAACAACTTTGTACCTAGTGTTAAGAAGTGATCATAAATATTACGACACAGTTAGAATGGCAATGGCGATGGTCGAGGCCGACGTCGTCGGTGTTAAGACTTAATTTTTATGTGTTTTTTGATTACAGCATCTGTAAAGATGCATCTCATTCTATTATTGTAAAAACTATAAAACACCTGATATTTAAGGGTCATACATAGATTTAGGTTACCGTCTTTCCTGTGGACATACCACAAGTTAACATTTTTAAGCCCTAATTTTATGGCTGAACCCACATCTTAATAAACGGCATCAGGTCTCTTAGTCCTAGCAAATAAAAACATGACTTACATTCACACAAGCCTTTAACTATTGATCACAGGAGAGACCACTTTTGTCTTTGCCAGTGTGTATTGTATGACCCTTAACCTAACCTAACCGAATTTCATTAAAACCTGGCTACTGACCATCTCGATTAAACAAGGTTTCTTTTAAAAAAAACGTCTCTGAATCGGTCAATCCGTTTGAGAACTAAGGTGTTACAGACTGATACGCAGACACATATACAAAGGCACAAAGATACACATATACGCACGTTAAACTATATCCCACTTCTTTTGCCATTGGGGGTTAAAAATATAATTTCAATAAAACCCCTTGCGATATACATTAAGTAGGATCTTCCACGAATATACACCGTGTTTTTTTTATTTACGATAACTTCGGCATATTACTAGGTACATCCATAGAAACTAAGTGGTAGATTAGATTTTTAAATATTGCAAAAAAATGTGTTTTTTTCTGTTTAGAGCAAAGTAATTAAATGTTGTATCTTTGGTCATTCTAAAAGGGCCTTTAGAGTTAACTCATAGTCAGTGTCAAATACGTTAATGTTGGCGTGACATACACAGACATTTAAGAGCCTTTTAGACCAGTTCAACGTGATTAACTGATTAAATTTAAAAATGAAATATCTTTAAACCCGTTATGGTTATCCTTTGTCTGTCTTCGGGAAATTAACTTTATTTGACCTAAAGAACGTTCCCTTAAAGATATCGTAAATAAAAAAAAACACGGTGTAGAGAAGCAGCATAAAATATAACAACGAGCGGCGACAAACAAATCCAAAGAGATATATGAAGCATGCCATGAGCCGCCGGGGCAATCGGCTTTCTAAGCATTTGTTTCCGCCCGCTAGCGGCAACGGTGCCTTTGCCGCTACCGCGCAAATTCGTGGCCAGACGCGGAAACTTCGGAAAATCCGGAACCGCGACGCGTGCGGCGTAGCTTTCCAGCGATTGCATCCTTTTTCGTTGTATTCCGGATACGACATATTCCTGTTTTGACACTCTTGTTTCGTCGGTTTCCGTTTTCGACATATACTTGTTTGAACACGGTGGAACTACCAAGTTATACATATGCATTTGAACTTGCTTGCATGATACAAATAAAAGATAATGGCTCTATCATCCCGGTTCAAAGACACCTCCGGAGATACTAGAGCTGGTGCTTATCTCTCCCTAAGGATTGGGCTAGCAATCCAGAGAGGTAATGCAGCCAGTGTCATAGGGACCATGCCGCGAGCGGACCTGCTAGAGGGGGTGTTCTTTTTGTAGTCGTGATTATTATTTACATCTTTAATATTTGAGTAGCTTAGTTTTATTTTAATTGAAATAAGTTTAGTTCTAACTTTTAATTGTTAACAGAAAGTAAAAGAAAATTATTATTTTGATCAAATATAATGAAACAAAATCATCACACGAAACATGATGTTTTTTAAATACTATACTCGTATTTTATAAGTACCTATTTAAATGATTTTTTTTTTTAATAAGATTGGCTTTATTATATTATATGTTATTAATAATGTCGAAATCGCGATATGTCCAAACAAGAATACGTCGAAAACGGAAAGCGACGAGACAAGAATGTGTCAAAACAAGAATTATGTCGAATCAGGAATACGACGAAAAAGGAAGCAATCGTTCCTAGATTGCATTCAGCATGCATTCTAGTGCTACTAGGATCAATTAAGTTGAGTGTACCAGCGTGCACGCTTACTACAGTTCCCCGCTCTTCCACTTATCTTGCCGCTTATCTGTAACCGCTGCACGCTGTAAACGCCGCTACGAATACTCCAATAGGAGAAGTTTTATACTTTTAGATCAACGTATGTTCAAAACAACGCCCCGCTGCACGCACCACCCCGTTCCGAATTTGAATAAAGCAACCGTTGTTAGTTGCGTTCACTTACGTCTATACCATAAAAAATAAAAATATGAAATGAAAATATTTATTAAAATATGTACATATTGATTACCAATTAAAAGTTAAAACTAAACTTATTTAAATTAAAATAAAACTAAGCTACTCAAATGTTAAAGATGGGGCAATTGAATCTAATACAAAAATAGCGCTATAAAGCTTAATATTTCATAAACGAATCCTTTAATCGGAAAATGTTTTCACAAACCCGTAATATTTTTGAAAGACCTATCCAACGACAACCCACAACTATGGGTAGACTTGTACTATGGGTACCAGACAACAATATAAAAACTTATAGAGAGAAATATATACTTTAATACATGGAAAACATCCATGACTAAGGAACAATTATTTGCGCTAATCACACAAATATCTGCCTTTACCGACATTTGAACCGGAACCCAGGACCGCTAGCTTCGTAGGCAGGGTCACTACCAACTTGGCCAACGTGTCGTCATAGTCAATAGTTCTTATTCACTGGACAATAATGACGGCAGAGTTGAAAACTAATAATATTACATGGCAAAGATATATATAATAATACGGTTTTACCAGCCCAGGATTCGCAGCTAGCGTCTAATCTACTACTACTGATATTCAACTGTTAAACTGAAACCAAGTGGAAAGAAGTGGTCTCTGCCTACCCCTCTGGGAAACAGGCGTGATTTAATGTATGTATGTATGTATGTAAACTGAAACCGCTTCACAATAAATTCCTCACTGTTTGTCCCGCTCGCTCAAGGTTCCCGCTTAATATTCCGTGAATAGTCAAGCCGTCAACTTTGTTAACTAATTTGGTCCTCGATCGGATTTTGAATCACAATCGCCATTGTGCAACGCCAGACCTTGGCCGCCTGTGACCGTCAAAGAAAATGCTTGAAGAATGCGAAAACGAGCTCTTTAGATCATGCTGTACAGTCCTCTAAACTTTGATCCGGCTTTGCATTATGAGGAATGCGTAAACTAGAAGGTGCCTTGTTGGAAAGGGTAAAATGGCATTTATAGATTTTTAAAAATATATGTTCTAACCGGGAATTAATAATACGATGTGTGCTTTTTCGGGAAAAGCTACTTGGTTCTATTTCATTCTTTCCTCTGCCAAAATCGAGGCGTTGGTTCTCAAGAACAGATTAACAATTATTAATTTTGCTTTTCATATAAGCACTCTATTACAGTGTAGCGACTGTAGGGCTGACTCAGTGATGGAAAGACAAAGATAGGCCTTTTCATCTTACTCCTCACGTTAAGAAACGTTTGGAATCTTGAGGCTATTAATGACCTGGGCATCAGACCCCATCTATCATAGCCTTGATTTCGACAAACTGACAATGTAAGAAGGCAGGTGACAATTCATTATACATCTATACCACTTCCACATCAGTAACCAGTGATCGTTTTGACTATGCAATGTATTTGAATTGTCACCTTTTGCTGTCAGAGGTCCATGAAATAGATACCAATATAGCCTGTATAAGCACAAGACCAGTCTGAGTGGAGAGCCTTAGGGGAGGCCTATGTCCAGCAGTGGACGTCTTTCGGCTGACATGATGATGATGATGATGATGATAGCTTGTGTGCTCATGCCTTCTCCATACCATTAAAAACCGTACAATTCGACCCTAAATATGTTCCTCTTCTTCCAGATGGGCCACCGTGTACCCCGCTACTCCAGCATTCTCTGGGGTGTCTGCATACCCAGCTCTTGCAGCAGTTTTGACCTGGAAGAAGAACTGGTGCAGAGCCTCTCAGGGCTTGGCATTTCGGTCAGGGTTCAGAACACCATGTGTACCGTCAAGGATTTCAAACGACCCTACTCTTTTGGAAAGACTCTTTCTATGTAAGTATATAGTAGAGAAAACATTCTTGGGAAGCTTTGATCGTAGGCTTATCTTGTTTTCTGCGATTATCTAAATGTACAGTCATGAACCGGGATGATTGAGCCACTTGCCATTGTTCGTAATTTAGCCGTGTATTCAATAACCGATGTCAACGACTGGCTGACAGCTATTCGATTTGCATTACATAGCCAAATTAGAAATATGGGTAAGTGGCTCAACAATCCCGGTTCGCGACTGTACTAGCAATCAGTCGCAGCGCATTATACCTATTTAGCGACTAGGTTATCGTAAGTGCGTATACGGCCTTAAGGAAGATCGCAGGAAAAAGTATACAGCTGTACTGGGCCGAGATTCTAAGCGGTGAAAACCATATTGTCTTTGTCCTGTTATCTTATGTCAACGTTTTAATAGCTCTTATTTACTTGACAGTACTTAATGGCGGCTGAGTTAAAAACTATACCATAGCAGATTAAAGACGACAGGATAGATACCGCCTACAATACAGACCCTGATTGGTTTTAATTCGGTAGGATAGGTAAAGTAGTTAAGATTGGTTAAATAAGTTTTTTTATTGATTAACTGTCACGTGGCATCTCCATTATATTATTCATATTTATTTTCCGGTTTTCTAAATTAAATATCACGCGACACTTACTTGCAAATTCTTTGCTTAAATATGTATACAACTTGCATTGTTTTCCTACGCTATTGTCTAACCAATGGAAGAAGCGTTGTACATATATCAATTAAGATCTGTGGCACGATTAACAAACAATCCGACTTCCTTACTAGTCGCAACCAAACACGCAGTTACCTTAAGGTGTTCTGAATATGCACGTAATACATAAATACTTACAAGTGGAGCTTACCTGGCGAGCTTTGTTTGCAAAAGTATACAACGCCTCTCGTAGGACGAAAGAGTCAGTTATTGTTTTGATGGTGATATCTACTCGTAATGCACAGAATAAAGCAAATACCAGCAGGATTTAAAACTTAAAACTATTTTGATTGTGCATAGATACAGTTTTGTTCATCCCTTAAAAAAAGGTGACGGTGGGATGATATTTTTCATTTTTATCGACTTTAGGTATTGTGTGAATATGCATGAATTAATTTCAGAATTCAGTGCGCTTTTGTTTTTTTCTTTCCATGCCCACCGAACTCCCTAGCTCTGTCAAAAAATTGTAACATATAAACTATCTTTATGCGAAATCTCATTAAAATCGGTTCAACCGTAAAGGCGTAACAGACAGACATAAAACAATTTCGTTTTGTAATATTAATAGCGATGGTACTTAATAACTTGTTACACGAATTATACATGACGTGTTTCAAACGTAAGTTCCGACGTTTACAGGGATTTGCGGGTCTTATGGTAGAAAGAGTTGGTCACCCTTATTCTGTGACGATATCCATATGTTACACATAAAATTACATACATACAAGTACATACGTAAAGTGACGCCTTCATTCAAATGGCGGGGTTGGCGTTGTGTTACTGGGTGGCTGCTTCTGTGTATGAGTCAAGCCCATTACTTTTTATTTGTTTCTCTTACAATATAAGTTTTTTATTTTAATGTTAATTCCGGGTTTATTTATAATTATATGTAGTGTACTATAATTTTTTGGAGTATATGAAACTGGTAATACGCGTAATCCATACCTTTAAATTATATTGGCCGTCTCTTGCAACGATCCAACAGGAAATGGTTGTGTTGTTCTGGTGTCGCCACACAAATAGCATTAGTCTTTGTTAAGTTTTTTCTTATATTGTTTGTTACATACATTTTTATTTCTCTTGTCGCTAGTATTTGTTATGTTACCTGTTTACTGTTACCCGTCTTTTTGTTTAACGTAGATTAGTTTTTAAGTCAGGGTCCCTCTGAAAATCAGCGCCGCAGTTTTCCTGCGGCACAATGCTGAGAGAGATCCTGTTCAACGTACCTAGTTAATGTCTTCTTTTTACTTTATCTTTTTTCTACTGTATTTTTGTGTGCGTTGAATAAAATAAGAATTACCAACAACTCTAAAAAAGTATGATAATTCTGTAACCACACTTATCACAATTAGGCTAAGATGTTTACCAGTGTAGTAGTGATAGCTTGCAAGCCCTTCGCCTAACGGCACTACAAGCCTTTATTCCCTTAGTCACCTCTTACGATATCCACAGAAAGACATGGAGTGGCAGAATCCGGCAACCACACGGGACTAAATAATTAGTACCTAAGTATAACAAATATACTCCAAAATAATTATTTAAACTACAAACTACTATTTCTTTGTTCCAGCACATTCTTCCTGGCGATCCTATTACTACTCAGCTTGGGAACCATTCTCAACGACGGCACGGAAGGCGCCACGAACTTCGAGAAGCTTCTCAACGCGTTCTCGTTGCGTCGTAACCTGAGGGCGGTATTCGAAGCAACAGAGGAGACGAGGGTGAAAGGTGTGGATGCCTTTAGGGGGGTGAATGCGCTGGCGCTGCTCCTTGCCCACAAATCCATGGCAATGGCGCACAATCCTTACGTTAACAAGTTGAACTTTTCGGCGGTGAGTTCTTTATATGATATACATAGATTTTTTTAAGAATAATGATCTACATGATTCTAAATTTGATAAAGCGGGGTCTTACTGCGGTTATTCTTATTAGGCATTTTATGGAGCTTTGAATCCGATTTCGATAAGTTAGAATTTCCGATTGATATGACAACTCCAGCTCCGCCTCCGGTTCCAATACTTTTTAATTGGAAGTTCTAATCGAAGGTTAAAGCTGACCAAGCCGGCCGTCGTCAGCGTGTACCAAAAAGTTTATAATTGTCACGCGGGCAACTCTGCATCTCGCGTGCTTACACATTTGACATTATACACTTTTTTTTACCTACGCCTCCGATTCCAGTTAGGTTCCGACTCCTATACCCCAAATTTGAAAACTTCGGTTCCGATAAAACTACCTCCCCTCCGTAACATCCGCAATTATTCATATTCATCTTTACAGTTAATCTTATAACGATTGCAACATTATCGAAATATCGGAAACTGGCTAATTTTTTTCAAGTGGTAAGAACCCTTTTTATTAACGTTATAAAAGGGGACAGGAATCCTTATTAGTTACTATGACAAAATAAAGCAGAGGCTCAATGCCGTGTGGTAGGTATTAGAATATAGAGAACATTTGTAACTAGTGGGAAGTTAACCGTTACAAGAAAGTAAATACTTGAGCCTAGGACTAATAGGTTTATTTAGAAACTAAGTCTAAAATGTCCGTATTAAATAAAATTAAATTTAAGACAAGTTTTATTTAATTACATGTTTGTTTAAACCAGATACAAAACATATTATTTGGTTGAAAAATACCATTAAAAGCCTGAATGAAATCATCGATTTAATGTATTACATCATTAAGATCAAATGCGCGCAACTTATTTAGTTGGGATCATTGTTTGTTTATCAATTCTCTTCTAAACAATTGAGTCGATTAATTTATTTATTATCACCCGGATTTGTATTAACTAAACCACTTGAAAGGATGACAAGACGCCCTTGATTAAATTTTGTGGTTTTAATTACATTTAAGAACTCTTGCTTGGAGGCTGAGAGTACTTCAAAAACGAAATTCATCTTACATTGAATAATGTCATTCTTCATTAGTCAGATCAAACGGAATGGTTTTTAAAATCACTCCCTATTCTACATTATCTTTACACCTATTGTTATCGTATTTTTATCGTTATGAAAGCTCTTATTAACTTTACAGTAATGGTGACCGAGTCGAAAACGATACAAATGCATAGGCAAAAAGTCAATGTAGAAATAAGGGAAGTCAATGTAGAAATAAGGGAAGTCAATGTAGAAATAAGGGAAGTCAATGTAGAAATAAGGGAAGTCAATGTAGAAATAAGGGAAGTCAATGTAGAAATAAGGGAAGTCAATGTAGAAATAAGGGAAGTCAATGTAGAAATAAGGGAAGTCAATGTAGAAATAAGGGAAGTCTATGTAGAAATAAGGAAAGTCAATGTAGAAATAAGGGAAGTCAATGTAGAAATAAGGGAAGTCTATGTAGAAATAAGGGAAGTCAATGTAGAAATAAGGGAAGTCTATGTAGAAATAAGGGAAGTCTATGTAGAAATAAGGGAATTCTATGAAGAATCATAACTTTGGAGATACTGCAATACCGCGTAAGTCGCGTAACTAACAACTTCAATGTGTTGCAAAATTTACCTTACAGAGTTAATTTTTTTGTCATTACATTAAATCGCTGACATTTTCGCTATCAGAAAATACATTAAAGATCATCAAAAAATGCAATAAAATAAAAAATTGAGCTTCTTTTCGTAGTTTTGAAAAAATACTTAAATCTTATATATCTCAGAAACGAATAATTAATTTATTGGCTCCAAATGAACTTTACTATGCTTCCTTAAAAGGTTTGTATCGAATATCCAGTATCGCACTGCTATATGGATCAAAATAGTATCGACTCAAAAAACTGGCTAGTTTGGTTTCAAGTTCATAGAAGTTGTATTACAGTTGATTTTAAAATACATTTCTATTTTGAGTTACTACTGTTTTAATCTAGCAGTGAGATATAGCAAAAATATTAGGCGTAAAATTATTATAATTACTCTTAAGTGACCATCATGACATAGGTACACTCCATTAATCCGAAGAGTCATAATTCGTAATGCAATGTTTCGATAGAAGACTTTATTTTTGGATATCGCATAAATAAAATATAACCTTACCTTCTTACCAGTATAGCAATTAAACTATGCAGTTAAGTTAAAATAGCTTTCGGAAAAATTACAATTCGAATAAATGAATATTCGGAAAAAAAGTGAATTTACCGGTGTTCCCAAATAACCTATTCTTTGTCTTCCAGGTCTTTGGCATGCCCTGGGCAGTGATAGGTCGCTCTGCCATCTTGTACACAGACAGTTTCCTCTACATCAGCGGTTTCCTGAACGCCAATAACCTCCTCCAAGAGCTGGAGAGGAAAGGAACCATCGACGTCAAGAACAGACTAATTTCAAGATGGTTTAGGTAAATATGAATATAACAATTTAATTAGTGGTGGTCTTTATGCTGGGTCCGTACGGATCGCCACTACTATCTCATCCTGCAAGTCAATTACAACCACCCGGCACCCGACCCGCACCGCCTCGCCTCGAGGCGGTTAGTATTCTTTATATGGATTTGAATGGGCATGCGCTCACTACATCAACTACGCTACGTAACGTTTTTAATACTAACCGCGTCGCGTGGCAGTGCGGGTCGAGTGGCGCTCGGTTCTAATGAGCTGTGACTAGCCTTCAAGTTAGGCATTTGCAGTTTTAGGTTTTCACTGTCAGAACTTAATGATCACGGTTACATTTCACATCGTTACTCTTATCACTAAGGAGATTATATTATTATTCCGATCGTATGTTTAGATGCATTAGATTGTGTTCATTGAGATCATTTGTCGTGGACTTAGGGGTTTTATTCAGCATTGGTTTAGTCAGACAGAAAACTGAATAGAGATTCAGTATGTACCCATATTATTACAATTTTAGTGCGCTCTGACTTACGTTTGTTATTTAATATCAATGACATAAACTCAACGTCAAGTAACCTTATATTTTCCATTTGCGGAGCTGAGTTGAAACCCTTCAGTAGTGAAGAGGAAGATGTTTAAGATTCGGGGCCTGGTGAAGATGCATAAATATAAGTTCGCGATTGTCGAATATTGACCCTAGACAAGATGCGTGGCGAGATAGTTATCGTTATCGAAAATGTATATAATTTTCGTAAGCTGCGAGATGGTCGCGTCAAGCGCTTATGCTACTTTCTCACATCGGTCTTCTAGACGCCGGGCTTCCATACACATGTAGTAGAATACCCAATGGTTGGCACACAGCGGTTTGCTGCGTCGTTTCTTATTCGCACTGCTAGGGAGTGGAACGCTCTCCCTGCATCTGTATTCCCGGAATCATATAACCTTGGTGTTTTCAAGGCAAGAGTGAATAGGCATTTTCTGGGTAAGCGTGACCTTCGACCTCGTCGTCGCTTAACATCAGGTGTGACTGAGGTCAAACGAAAACACATTATGGATAAAAAAAAAAAAAAAAAAACACTGTCAGGTTTTGAAACCCGTTTTTAATTGAGTTAAGCATCTTGTCTGGGGCCTCGGATGTATAGGATTGACGTGAACTGACAGATCGCGTCAACCACGTATGCCAACTCTATTCATTTCAAATCAGAAACGCTAGCAGCATGCATTTTGGCTACTCCTACAAATTGTCACGAAATACATCCATCTCTTTTTTTTTATGCCTTATGAAACATTCCTAGACACTTCGTTGTCATCAACCGCAAATCGGATGTATCAATTCGAGAACCATTATCATTATTATGATTGACCTCATCAGATTTCGATTCTCATGGCACACGTGCAGTGTTAATACCTGTCATTAACATTATTAAGTGCCAGCGGCTCTATATCGAGTCATCTTTTCATGAGAATCAAGTAGCTTGGCAATACAAGTTAAGCCTTTTCTGCTTGGTTGATTATTTGGACGATCGAACTGCATTGCAACCGAACTTCTAACCAAAACTACTTGTGTATTAAGAGCTATGCCTCTATTTGATACTGGCTTAGACTACGTTAAACTGAACAGAACTAACAATATTGACTCGTAAACGTCAAAAACATTAATTACCAAAGATAAAGATGATAAATATTCTATTATTAATAATTATAAAGCGTTTGTTTGTTGCCGGAACTAAAAATTGTTACACAATTCGATATTAACGAAGTATTGAAAATATGCAAAAGCAAGAACCTCTACATACTTACAGAAGCTTGCCTATTTCACTATCATGTCGGATTCTTAAGGATGCACGTGGTATGCAGGCAATCGGTTGTAGGTGCAATGTTCAGTAGTCCAGAAAAAAATAGAAGAATAAATTACTACATACATACATAAACTCAAGCCTTCATTCCCAGAGTGGAGTAGGCAGAGCTACAGAATTACCAAGCACTTTTAAATAAGTTGTTGATAATTCTGTAACCACGTTTTGCACGAATCAGGCGCAGATATTACCAGTTTATTATAGTGACAGGTTGCGAGCCCATCGCCTAAGAGTACTGGAAGCCTTTATTATTCCCTTAGTCGCCTCTTACGACATCCACGAGAAGACATGGAGTGGCACTATTCTATTCTAACCCGGTGACCACAATAACTTATACTATATTTACCGTACTCTCCAGATTATTTCCGCTATTCCTGAGCCTGATGCTATTCTGCACGTACGTGCTCCCCGACGTAAACAACGGGCCCCAGTGGAACCTCGTCGTGGAGGAGCACAGCCGCGTCTGCGAGAGGAACATGTGGAAGAGCTTCCTCTTCATACATAACTACTTCGGCTTCGAGGAAATGGTACGTTCCTTCCTATGCATGATAACATAAAAAGTAAGCAAAATCAAAATGGACGTGATAACAAGTGAACCAAAAATATTTATAATTGGCAACCACCTCATAAACAGCGCATTTTGGGTATAAGTTGGATCATGTTGCCAATTTCTGTCCAAACAGCGACTTTTTTTTCAAAACCTCTTTTGCCGTTCTATATCGTCGGTGAAACTGCAAAACCGCGTAAGTAACATTTTAAATAAGGAGCAAAATGCACCTTTTTATTAAGACTGTAAGGTCTATTTTACTCTATCGTAAATTGGTTAGTTACGTGGTTTTGCAGTATCACCGACGAATTATGCATGTTGCTTGAAAATATCTGAACTCGCATGGCTATAGGAGACTAGTTTAGGTATTTTTGAATACCTTGTCGTGTCTCTTATGTTTGATGGCGGCTGCGTACATACAACCACGTTACGATACGTTACGATACCGATCGATAAATCTGTCACTGATCGATTGTGGGTCGTCGATCATCGCTCAGACAAAGCAGTAACTGCGTCATAACATAAACTAAAACTCTAACTAGTCATTAAGAACAATTACAAGTACATTGCATTAGAATCATCTACTTTCATCCTCGCTGTCTCCGATCACGTTCTCGTATCAATATCTCAAGATGTATGTCTGTTGATCTCTAGAACAATACACATGAGAGCGCCATTTCCCATGAGTGTTACGTAAAGATCTCGATTACTGTGTCACCTAAATCGATGAAATGAGACAAATCAGCAACGGTATCTGGTAAAACATAGGGTTTATATTGCAGTAACTTGAAAAGTTAGCACAGATTCCTCATGTTCGATATTATGACATGTGATAACATGATCTCGTAGAAGTTTATAACGTTTACTGAATAGTTTGCCATTTTTGCAACGTTTAGGGAACTTGTAAATTGACAAAATATACTTTAATCACATTCCAATTTGTCAATTTCGGGAATATCTTAAAATTTCGAATTGCGTTTTTCCGAATATTCATTTGTCCGAATTTGTCATGCTGAAGCTATTTAAGGTTAAATTTATAATATAATAACTATACATAGGTTAGGTTAGGTTTGATTTGATTTATAAGTGAAATGAAAAAATAAAATCTCTATCATCAAAACATTTCATTTGGAATTTTATTATGAAAATTCGGGATTTTGATCAATTCGGAGTTATGACTCTTCGGAATTATGTAGTGTACCCGACCTAAGAGAAGTTTACAGGCAAGGCAAAAAAAAATATTTGGCTTACTTTTTTAAACGAATTCAAACCATTTTTGCACCAAATTATTGGTCCATTTTAATTCCCGAATGAAACTGTCAGTGACGTAATATTTAACATCGTTTCAAGTCTCTTATACTTATCTATAGTTTTCATTTATCGGTAGCCCTCAAGCTATATACTATAATTCGGTCCATTTAGGATGATCTCTGTGTCACCTCATTACACTTGTAACTTTGATTTTCGAAAGCACTACTCTCACCCATTGACATTGTATTAATTTAGGATAAAAAGTGTGTACACCTATTAAGGTAGGATTTAGTGGGACTAAACTATTTATTAAGCAACAATAACAGCAATCAATGTAACTAACCTGAATCTATCACACATTAAAGATTTCATTTCATTTCATTTCATTTCTACCTACATCAATTACTAACGTTTCAATGGTTTCAACGACTTTTATACGACTTGCCTGTTAGAGTGGTGATAGTAAGATCTTTTGCAAGGTATGTCTGGATTGCTACTATTTTGTGTACTGTTTAATTGATTGCCAAGCAGCAGTGTTTGCATGTTGTATTACGGTGTGGTGGTACAACAACCGAACCCATGAAACTATTAATATCATAGAGGCATTCCATCTCTGTCCTAAGGCTTTGCATCACTGGTGCAGTCTTGCGATTAAAAAAGTTTGCTCGTCTCCACCATGGCAAAAAAAAACTTTGGAAAGATCTACAGCAGAGCAAACCAGAGGAAGTGATTCAGACATAATGATGTGGTTGACCATGTAAACTTCTTGACCAATCCTGCTTGTTCCAGTGCCTGACCCACACGCACCAGCTCGGCATGGACATGCAGCTCTACGTGGCCACGTTGCCTCTGATGCTGGTGCTCTGGAGATTCAGGAGGATGGGCTGGACCCTCATAGCCTCCATCGCCGTGGCTTCGACGGTGCTGAGATGGCTGGCCATCTACTGGCACGACATCAGCATGTTCGTGTATTTTGGGATCTCGTGAGTATTTTTTTTTATTACATACTGGACATGGCCTCTTCTCTATTCATCTTCCGATTTCTTACCATCCTGAATTGAATTTATCTGAATATTCAAATATACATCTATGGTATCGTTAATTTTCCATCTCAGACGTTAATATTAAGAAGTCTGAAATAACGTGCGTAATAAAATTAAATGTTCAGTGTCCTGTGTCTGTGTTACTATAAATATTTTTAGAGGTTTATTGTTTTGTAGTGCTCTTTAAAGTTACGTAAACTAAATCAACAACCCAAAGGTATTTTAATGTAAGCAACGAAATTTCACTAGTAATAAAATCACGTCTTGGTGCTCAAGTTGTACGTAAACTACTTACTATAAAACTCAACTATCGTAGAATTAGATAAGCAAGTCTTATAAACAGACACATAACACAATAATAAGTAGCTTTTTTGTGAATTATTCAACACCTAACGCAGAGGAGGCAGGTTTCTGGAAATCCGTAACTAGAAATCTTCGCGCGTGCGTTTAACACGACAGGAAAACCAAAAACCTAATATTTTACATACCTTTGATCAAATGGGATTTGCCATGTCAAAAACACGTTGTTTTCGTATTGTCGTCCTTTATTTGTAAAATTACAACATTTGGTAATAATAAAACTAAGCTACTCAAATATTAAAGAGGAAAATAATAATCACCACTATAAAAAGAACACCCCCTCTAGCAGGTCCGCTTGCGGCATGGTTCCTATGTCACTGGCTGCATTACCTCTCTGGATAATCCCAATCCTTTGGGAGAGGTAAGCACCAGCTCTAGGATCTCCGGAGGCGTGTATGAGCCAGGATGACAGATCCTTAAGAAAGCTTTTCATACAGGGTGTCCCAAAAAATAGCACGTCACAGTGACCTGGAGATTCCCCAGCCTTACACGAACCAAACCATGACCTCAGTAAATGTTGCACCGTTTTCGAGTTATACCAATTTAAAGATTTTTCCAATTTCTCACCTCTTTTGACATTGTAAGTGCCCGGATTTACTGGAATAGCTTTAGAATTGAGTTTTTTTATTCGTACGCGTTCATGAATAGGTGATTAAGATGATATAGGCATTATTATGTCAATAAAAAAATGTAAAAGTTGGAAAAATACTGTAATGAACTTGACTTAAATTATCATCAGCATAGTAATTACCACTTTGAACACCTGCCATGACGTCTTTTTACTAGAAACGAAATGAGCAAATAACTTTAAAAACATGTTATGCCAATTCTAAAATGGTATGACACATGATACATTAATGGGTCAATCAACTTTTCTTTGTAGCTCGTTGCCATGGTGACGTCACCTGGGTCACTCTTTAAAACTATGATTTCAAAGGATATAAGTCCACTAAAAAACTGTTTTATTGGCAATTACACACCCATTATTTTATGGCCTTTCTCCTGAGTGTGCTGGAAGTATATATTATAACATTTTTTCTAAGAAACTCTATCACTGTTGTCTCCTGGCTTACGGGGCAGAATAACAACAAAAAAAAGTTGCTCCACCCTAATGCAAAACAGTAGGAATTCGTATCACACGTTGGCAAAACGCTTGCTTATGTTGTATACCATATAATATTAAAGAAATACTTGATTTGTTTTTATTGATAAATATTATGCTTATTTGATGCGTGCTTGTTACTTACTCGCTCGCCAGTTTACTGCATAAAAATATTAATCTTGAACAAACCCGCAACTAACAACTTGTCTATCACAGCAACAAACTCTATTTACTGAAGCCTTCAGGCATGAACACAAATTTACATTTCATTTTCTCAGCTCCAAGTCAAACATTATGAGAGGTAATCTATTCATTTAATACTGCCTTAAGTGGTTACAAAGTTTCAGTAAATAAATGAATGCTTGTACTGCGTGACCTTGCCCTTAACTTTGAAGATGAAGGGCAAAGGTCACATCCCTCATGTGCTGTTGCATTCTCGTCTGTCATTACGAAACAACGGAATTATTTATTATTATTTATTGCCGGCGTGTGGTTGCCGGCTTAGAATTGTGCCACTCCATGTCTTCCCGTGGAAGTCGTAAGAGGCGACTAAGGGAATTAAGGCTTGTAATACTGTTAGGCGATGGGCTTGCAACCTGTCACTAATATAGACAGTTAAACATCTTAGCCTAATTGTGCAAATTGTGGTTACAGAGTTATCAACAAGTTTTTAGAGTTTTTGGTAATTATGTAGCTCTGCCTACCCCACTCTGGGAATGAAGGCGTGAAGGTATATGTATGTAAATTAAATTAAAAGTAGGGAGTTCCTAGATATAACGATAAACTGATATATGGATGCTTTTCCTGGACTATTGATTGGTCCCAACTTTGTTTATAAAAATAAATTGTATTATATTGGTAATACAAAAAATACTTCAAATTAAAGAAGTGAAGAAGCAGAGTAGGTATTAAGTTGTTTTTTTTTAAACATTCATATCTGATAATAAAAACGCATTTTTTAATCAAAATTGGGTGTTATATCTAGTATAGGAGACAAGTGTCGATTAATAGTTATTTGGTATAGGAACTCCCTATATGTCATTTGATTCTACCCCGAAAGATCAATATCTGAGTACATAACGTTTCATTTGGCTCAATAACGTTTCCCAAACTGATTCATATCCAAAACATATCATATGGGCAAACGCTTTTTTTCCAAAATAGTCAGTAAATATTTCGGGATTTATTTAAGGACCATCTTGTAGAACCCTATAAGGTTAGGTTAGTTTAATTTTATAAAAATCCTGAAATATTTACTTACTGTTTCGGAAGAAAAAGCGTTTGCCCATATTATATGTTTGGGAAATAAATCATTTTGGTAAACGTTTTTTTTAAATAAGCGTATTACGTCGGTAGTACTGCAAAACCGCCTAACTAACAAATTTATGAAAGAGCAAAATAAACCTTACAACTTTATTAAAAAGGTGCATATTGCTTCTTATTTCAAATGTTACTTACGCGGTTTTGCAGTTTCACCGACGATTAGTATATATAAGTATATCACGAGTAAACTTGGTGGCAGATAAACTTGAATGGTTTTGTCCACGGGTCAAGTTGATTTTAGTTTGTTTTTATTATACGTAAATATATTTTTTTATACAATATAATTTTCACAGGAGGCACTGTTCATACTTTCACACTGTTAACCTGAAATATTTGTTCACAGAGTGCAAAAGTTGCTAGATGCTGCGCGCTTCTCTTACATACTACCGACGCATCGCGCCACGATCTACCTAATAGGCGTCTGCATGGCATACTGTTTGCGGACTAAAAAGTTCAACTTTTCTCTTTCAACCGTGAGTTTGCTTTTTTTGTTACGTATTTTTGTGCTGCTAGAAAGCGAAAAGTAATTGCACGTTAAAGGAAAATAAATGCACTTTGTCAGGGGCCCTAATATAGTTGCGTTCATCGCGTGACCAAATGTGGATGAAGCATCCGTCACTTTCTGACACGTTGAATGCAGTCGGGGCCTAAGGTCGGCGTCCCGCCTCTCCTCTCCCGGCTAGAGTGTGCACTACACTCCGTCCCGTACTAGCACATTCCTAAGCTTGGCATTCAAATCGCGCTTACTGTAAGTACGAGAGTGACGTATGCTTTGTCCACATTTTGCCACGTAACTTAAAAGCTGCACTTAGAGACATTTTTGAGACAATAAATTCGTTATTTTTCCAATTTCGTCTGTGAAACTGCAAAACCGCGTAAGTAACATTTTAAATAAGGAGCAAAATGCACTTTTTTAATAAGACGGTAAGGTTTATTTTGCTCTATCATAAATTTGTTAGTTACGCGGTTTTCCAGTATCACCGATGATTTGTGTATGAAAAATTGACACTAATGAACGACTTAATCGGCATTAACTGAGTCTACAAGATAAAGTTTTGCTTAATTTTATCTACATAATGTAAAACTGGAACGTTTTTACATATAATTAGTATCAAAACCATTTTTTTATGATCACATTTGTCCTTAGTGTGGTACTTATCTTAAATCCAACTACTGTTAATCATTAACCAGCATAAAAGCAACAAGAAGCATTAGTTTGAGGGAAGCTTAAAGTAAAGTGGTTTCGTCTCACAACACTCCGGAACTTCATTTAACTTTTACATCATTAGAACTCAGGGCAAATCGCTACGCCTTGCTACTGTAAACGTGTGTGTAAGGACGTACAAACAGATAACACTAAGTCACACACACACTACCACCGTGAAGTGTGGTCGTTAATTTTGTTGGGCTGTTTTTACACACACGCAGAGACTGCGTCACTTAAATGTTTCACCTGTAGACAATGTTCTTTGCAATGGCTGTTTTTATTTATAGTACATTGTGTATTAAGGTCGGTAAGTAAGGAATTACGATCGAGGCTCTAGTAGAAGCCCGAAGTCGAAGACTGAGGGCTTTCTGAGTCGAGGTTCGTAATTCCTGTACCGACCGTGAAACATACAATGTTTTTCATCACATTTGCGAGTAAATAAATAAAATTATAGGACAGAAAACACTTATAATACTTACACAAGTCAGCACAACTATTATTACGAATTACTTGAACTTTTTTTAAGCGGATGACGGGCGGACTCCACAGATTATACAAATGTTTCGTTCAGAAACGTTAAGGGAAAATACTTACGTAGGTATACATACAGCCCTGAAGGAGTGTAAAAAAAAACGACGTTTTGATACAGAAAACTATTAAAATCGATTATTAAGAACATTAATTGAGTATTTAAGTAACATGTAGCGAGATTGCAATGAAAATCCTGTTTAAATAACATTTTAAGACAATTTTTCAATTGCGTGTAAACTCTTTGCTTGAACTTGCATGACCTGTGTGCTGTGCTATAAATTAAAAAAAAATTACTTACCGACCTTGGGTTTCATGGTAAATAAAAAGGTCGAGGGTTTTATACCGGGCATTGCGGCTAAGTTAACCTGTATGTTTAGATACTGTTTACGTGCAAGTGTGATGAAAAATATAAAACTATAGTGCTTGTGCGTGACTCGGCTTAATAACGCCATACGATTAAATAAATAAATTTAAATAGAAAGCGTAGAACTCTTTCCTATTTGACTCCCAAGATCAAAGAAACGCTTGGGATTGAATAGGAAGGGACTAAACGTGTCGGTTCTCTCGTTTTGACTCCGTATAAACTGACTTCCGATATCATCGGTTATACTGCAAAACCGCGTAACTAACAAATTTATGATAGAGCGAAATAAATCTTACTGTCCTATTAAAAAGGTGCATTATCCTCCTTATTTAAAATGGTACTTACGCGGTTTTGCAGTTTCACCGGCGATATCGCACCTTCAAAATAATAGTGACCTAATTCTGAAATTTTAAATTTCGAGTTAGGTCACTATTATAATAAATTTATGACTTGAAATTTAAAAACTGAAATTTTGAATTAGGTCACTATTGTTCTGAACGTGCGATATATAGGTATGCTCTTCTATGTTGTCAGAGCATTACAACACCGTACCTGTGAAGGGCGAAGTTCACTAAACCCCAACTCAAACCCTTTAAATAAATAATTTGGTTTCCGAGCAAGACGTATAGCCAGCGAAAGAAATCCTTACTAATGTGCTGTACGAACCCTTTCCTCTGGCTTCTTAGGTGAAAGATGTTTACTTGGGCCGTTTGAACATGCTGTTGCTATGTTATATGTATGTACAGTCAACCAATTTGATTCCTAGGCCACTCAAGGACCATGTCGTATTAAATTAATTTATCTACTATGACGTCTATGACAGTGCTTATTGATTGACGTTGCTAAGGGTCATGACATTTTGATCCTAACTGTCGTTTGCTTTCTATAGTAAAAAAGAGTTTCTTACCGTATTAACCTTATTAGCAATTTGAGTTTTAAAAAAAACTTGTCAATATGATGTCTAATTAAATTGTTAGCTACTCCAAAATTCGCAGTTCGAACTCCGTATCGTGTCGTCCCTCTCACTCAAATAGTGCACTGTATTGTGAGATTACACAGTAGAAGTAGCACATTCGTTTATTTCGAACATATAAATAAGGTGTTCGTGGTTCAATTTATAACTTTTGAGTATTTTTTTCCGTTGGTTAGTTCGTTATAACATTTTTTGGGTTTTTATATAGCGACACTCACAATTACCGTGGCTTTTTATAAGTGAAAGAATTTTTAAAATCGGGTCAGTAGATCCAAAGATAACCCCCTATAACGCCACAAACTTTACCTTTTAATAATATTAGTATACGAGTAGATAATCATAATGAAGTCAAGATCCCCAGCAAGTTGATTACTGAATGTGAATAATTGATGATGATAAAGTAGATTTACCCAGAAACTAGTCAATAATTCTTTATAGAAGGCGGAGGGAATAAGGTTGTATTTCTTTTGTTTCATGATTAATAATGCAGATTTATAGTACCCTCCAAAGACAAGCGGTATTTCTAATTCAATAGCTAAAGCAGAATTAATTATCTCCCATTAGTAAGGAGGTTGCACGTAATACAAATTTGCTATACAACATGCCGCCAGCTGGTTAAGTACCTCACCGACGATGCTAAGCACTTTATTTAGTGCATTGTCATAATAAACTTCAAACTTTATATCAAATTAAAAACATGACACATACAACGACATTCACAATGACCAAGTTCTAAATATGCTCAATGTTTTTACTGGGTCTATACCTAAAACAGGGCACTTAAATTAGTAAGCTTTACAAGTAGGTATCGATTAGGAAAGTCCTTTTGTTACTAATCTTCTAATCAAAATGCGTTCATTCTATTCTCTTTCATATCATCGTATTCAAAATAAGCTTCGAACTGAACTTCAAATTAGAAGCGTAACAATGACAGTGAAGTTCACAATGACAAGGTTCTAAATATGCTCAACATTTTTATTGTGTGACTATATCTAAAGCAGGGAACTTTACTTAGTAAGCTTTACAAGTATCGCGTAGGTAAACCTTTGGCACCAAATCGTCGTCAATGTAATGCGTTTCTTATGAAATTCACATTTGCGGGGTTATTATGACGTAGCTATGCAGTTCAGTATACGCTGAGAGAAAGGGACAGAGTTCTGTAGCATTTATAGCTCTGTCCTTTACACTACCGTAAAATGAAGTGCATAGTTATGTCATAATAACCCTCCAGCGTGTTCAAATAAACTTTTTATCAAAACCTTAATTCCAGACGCAAGTTCGCCTGCTCTGGACGTCGTGTTTCGCGCTGGCTGCGTTCACCATCGCTGCTCCATACCGCATGGGACTAGAGGGATACCAATATCAAAACATACATGCCGCCGTATTCTCGGCATTCTCACCAATAGCGTGGGGCTTGTTCATGTGTGTGATGCATTGGGCGATATGTAACGACTACGCAGGTCAGTCTTAAAGTACTTTATGTTAAGAAGATTTCCATTTATTTTGGTAAGATTACAATCATATCAACTAGTGGTTTTACTTGTGGGATGACCCTGTGCAGGGTTCGTCCGGGTTTGTACTAAGGAGTGCAATTTAACCGTTTGTATGAAAATAACCGGTTATAACCGGTTATTTGCCGCAAAGCAGCAGTGTTCGCATTGTTGTATTCCGGTTTGGGGATAAGACAGCCTGTGAAATGACTAGCATAGAGGCATTCCATCTTAGTCCTCAGAGTTGGCAGTGTATTTGCAGTCTTGTGAATGCGAATGTCTATGGGTCACAGTGTCCACTTACCATCAGGTGGTCTGTGTGCTCGTTTGCCTTCCTATACCATAAAATAAAATAAAAAATTGCAACTTTCTCAAACACTTACCTATCACAATCGTTGTAAAAACATTAGTAACGTCTTCGATCTGAGATATATCCTCAAGCGTCAATGAACACTGGGCCAGGCATTGCTCGTATGACTATTGGCAGTTGGATTGGAAAAAAATTGAAGTGGCGGTGGTGACCACCTACCAGATAGCGTAATATTGGCAGACTTTCCACGTGATGCGATATTGTCCTGATGAGGATCACGGAAAACTGCTGAGTGACAGGAGCACATGATGAACCGTGATGTGTATCTTTGAGGAATGCTTTTGTTCAAGTTCGGCAGTGGACGTAACGTCTTCTGTCTGAGATGATGGTGATATTCAAGTATGCTTTTTACTGATTTATTCTTATGATTATAGGTATTGGAACCTCACTCCTCGAATGGCGAGTGTTCAAGTTCTTCAACAAAATCGCGTACGGCGTGTATCTGACTCAGTTCCCTATTTTCTTCTACAATGTGGGCATCCAGAGGCATTCGGAATACTACACGCCCCTATTATTGGTAAGGATAAATACTTAATAGAACGGGGGTAGGACCTTTAAACTACCACCTAGCTGCAGTTGCTGTTGTTTCAGCGTGAGGGAGAAGACAACTGGCAAAATTACTAGCATAAATGCATTCCATGATAATTCTCGGGTAGACGAGTCATATTTATGCATCCTTAGTATTTGAATTTTGCATTTAACCCAGGGCCTTGCTTGTTTGCCTTATTTTCATGGGATTTCAACGTTAGGATCTGCTGTTATTCTCCGCTAAAATTAATTCTATTAATGTTATGTTTTCAGTTCCATGTTCCAGAGATTTTAACAATCCTGGTAGCGTCAATCATCACCACAGTGGCCATCGAGATGCCCTTCAACAAAGTTTATAGGATATATTTCGGTAAGCAAAGTAAATTAATAAATATTGAGCTCATGATTATACAACACGCCCCCGGTATTTTGTACCCGCCTTACGAAGTGAGATGTGGGAAAAGAGGAAATGCCAGTACATTTCCAATACAGCCCTTATACAGCAATACTAATTAATGCCAGCTGCAGAGTTCCACCATTAAACACAAATTCCATCAATATCACCCTTATGAATGGGTTAAACTGTGAAACCTGCTCCCCTCTACAGTGTGTTCTCATATTTATGTTTATGACAAAGAAACCTCCTAGAAAGGACCTTCCATTTTCTTCAAAGGCTGGTAAATGACTGACCATCCTCTTAATTGCCGGTGTCCAAGGACGGCGGAGACTACCCTAGCCAGGGCCTCTATTCTTCACGGTGACACCATATTGCGTTTGACATTATATCGTATTGTCAACGTTACAGTCAAGGACTAAGAGCTATACCGGTACTTATTTACTTGACATGTCAGATGCAATAGGTTTGTACCGAGTACAATAGACGTCCTGGTTACACGCATGCTCATTGTTCTAGATCTTCTTAATAGTACATTGTGTATTAAGGTCGGTAAGTAAGGAATTACGATCGAGGCTCTAGTAGAAGCCCGAAGTCGAAGACTGAGGGCTTTCTGAGTCGAGGTTCGTAATTCCCGTACCGCCCGTGAAACATACAATGTTTTTCATCACATTTGCGAGTAAATAAATACACAAGTCAGTACAACTATTATTACGAATTACTTGAACTTTTTTTAAGCGGATGGCTGGCGGACTCCACAGATTATACAAATGTTTCGTTCAGAAACGTTAAGGGCAAATACTTACGTAGTTATACATACAGCCCTGAAGGAGTGTAAAAAAAAAACGACGTTTTGATACAGAAAACTATTAAAATCGGTTATTAAGAACATTAATTGAGTATTTAAGTAACATGTAGCGAGATTGCAATGAAATTCCTGTTTAAATAACATTTTAAGACAATTTTTCAATTGCGTCTAAACTCTTTGCTTGAACTTGCATGACCTGTGTGCTGTGCTGTGGCATAAATTAAAAAAAAAATACTTACCGACCTTGGGTTTCATGGTAAAAAGAAAGGTCGATGGTTTTAAATGGGGCATTGCGGCCAAGTTAACCTGTATGTTTAGATACTGTTTACGTGCAAGTGTGATGAAAAAGATATTACTTAATCAGATCGGGGACGTATTAAGAAAGGGCCAGGTCAGGAGACTAAGAAGTACTCTAAACCGACGCACGTGTATGAAGAGACGTATGAGTGAGGAGGAAGCGAGGGAAGTTTATCTGGATTGTAGCGACCATTCAAACCACAACCTACCAGTGGTCTCTGCCTACCCCTACGGGAAAGAAGCGTGGTTTCTTGTACAGTCAGCGTCAAAAGTAACTGGTCACTTCAAGCTACTTTTGTACTTTATCGCATTAACACATTAGACAATCTTGTTTGACATTGCATATGTGACAATAAAGCGACAAGGTATTTAAGTGGTCAGTTTCTTTTGACGCTGACTGTATATATTGACGACGCGCTGGCCTAGTTGTTAGTGACCCTGCCTACGAAGCTAGCGGTCCTGGGTTCAAATCCCAATAAGGGTAGATACTTGTTTCTGAGTCATGGATGTTTTCTCTGTATTTAAGTATATATTTCTCTAATTATGTAAGTATTTATATCGTTGTCTAGTACCCATAGTACAAGCCTAGAGCTTAGTTTGGGACTAGGTCAATTGGTGTGACATGTCCCCTGATATTCATTATAATATTTATTTATTTATGGGTATGTACTTATGTATTATAAAATTAAAATAAATCTGACGTATTTTTATATTTTTGTTTCAGGTAAACCACAGACAAATAAATTAAAGGACAAATAAGACGACTATAGATATATTAATTAAGGACCTTCAAATTGTATTATAGTTAGCTGTAGATAAACATCACCTAGTTGTTAGTACGCAATATGAACATTTTATAACGATTCGAATAAAACGATTGTATAAAATTAGTTATTAAACCATTTTGTATTTACAAAAAGGTTTTATTATTTCACACACATGTCATACAGAAATGTACACAACAAATGTTTTTTGTACAATTTGAACTGATCATTAATTGACTTGGATTTAAATTCAATCCTTGTCAATTAACAGTTCAAGCAAAGATTTATGACCTATTTTTGTGACCCTGTTAAGAAGCCACGTAATTACGTTGCCACGCTGATACATACAATTAAAAGGGATTGCTTTATGTGCTTTCGCGCGAAGAACTTGAGATGGAGATAATTTGTGCGCATCTTTATCTCAGCGTATTTTTTTTTAATGGTTTACCTTGGTTATGAACTAATAAAACTACTCAAATATTGAATTGAAATTCATCGTTAGAGATCGTAAGGTTTCAAATATTCAACCAACACATGCGAAAAAAGGTGACATGTTTGAAAAATAAAACTATCAAGAATTTTGTCTTTGATCGTGTTTTCACGTTTAACAGTCTCAAGGAAATATGACCAAGTTTAATATATCTAATTGTTTTATTTTTCCCTCAATGTGTTACACACATCACTCATCACTTGTCACTGAAATAATCGGTTCTACGTGAATTATGTCTCCTAACACAAATTTCGTCAGTTCTATCAAAAACTAAATGGACTTTTAATTACGTCTTTAGTTAAGACTACTTAATCTAACTACGGTATTTTAATCAATGACTACTCATACCATTGATGGCGAAATTAATTAGTGATTACAATGAAACACCAACAGATGTCACCAGGTGCATGATGACGCGCGGTTTAGAAGAATGACATACAGAAAGAATTTGCATTTATTCAAATAGATGACAATCGTAAGTGTATAACGATGCGAGTATACTAATTTTATTTTGAATAACAGTAGTTTTTGGTTATACAACCATACACAAAGATGCATACCGAAAGAGATTCATTTGCCAATAAATTCGTAGGAAACGAACGAAATGTGATGTAATACCAATTTACTAATTTAATAACCTGTCCAGAAGAATAAAAATACTGGGAAAAACCTAAAATTGGGACATTTAGTCAGTTTTATGTTGCAATGGAAAATCATATTTATATCTTGTTTCTCAATATGTTTTCATATTTCTGTTACCTGTCTATGTCTAAATTAAATTATCATTATCTCCATCTGCAGATATTTTTACTTGTAGAAAGGCCTTATTCTAGTAGTGAACTTTAAATTTACTACAAATACAGATTACGGCGTAATTGAAAGTAGTACGCAAAAAATATGATCAAAGGCGTTATCTAATAACAGGACCAAACTTAAAGAACCAAAAGAACAGTAAATTTAAATGCTTACTTCTAAATGATCATATTTTATGCATAAATAACATGAAAGTTCAACTCTAAACATCAGTCTTGAGAAAAATATTACGTAAAACTAAATGTATAACTAATAATAATATTTATCTAGGCGCCTGCGAGAATATTCATAGCATAATTTTACAAGAAATATTCAAAGGGCCTGAGATCTTTTTAATAGCAATGTTGAAAATTAAAAATACACTGGCAATGCGTAATTGGAGTTTAAACGGTGCAATCTCAGCAACCAGTTGTCGCATTAAGGTCGTATTTTATCACGGTGGATAAAGCAGCCGTCACTCTTGCACTTACATACTGGTCAGACGGTGACAGATGTCTTTTCCACGTTGGACACATTGATAAACACCGACCATAATATGCCCGCTACTGATGATTTGTACCATCATACACTTATTAAAATAGGAGAGTCACGAGTGACATAATATCGAAAATCACAAAATAAATATTGCTTATACAATACACTTACTAAATGACTTACAGCGACACGGTTTTTCGATGGATCATACTCGTACAGAAAGCCATGATTCAGTCTTTTTGCAGTGTAACCCAACTCAAAGAGCGAGACTAAACTTGTACGTTTACAAGCTACTTAGTCCAAACCATCTAAGGATAATTTTTATCTAGTGAACCACTTCGTCAACTGATAACGGCTACCCTAGTGTCTTCTCTGCAGTCCGGCGGGAGACGGCCAGGCCGGCACCGGCACGTGACCCGCCCGTCCCGCACCAGCCAGGAGTTCTCCGGACAAGGGCCCTGGGTGTGGAGGGTGTGGCAGGCGCCGCCGTAGGAGGCTGAGCCTTTGCTATTTTGGCAGGCCGTGACCTGGAATGAAAATGAAAATAATGATAATAATATTCAAAATTTGACAAAATTTGGGTATGGTTGCTCTCTGTTGCTAGATAAACAACCAATGATAACACAATAGTTCAAAAAACTTTTTTGAAATTGACTAGTATGATCACTTTCAAACTTCATCCACATACAGATTCTTCGGACATGCGTAGCGAAAAGTACATTCATGCCGCAATCTTCCGAAGAAAGAACTACAAAACTAGAATTTATCGGTATTTCAGAAATTGTACCACGCTTATTAACTTCATGTTCCCTTTTCAGCCTTCGTGGGATGTTACATATTTAAATAGCGGTTTCAGTAAGGTGCTTGGTCTTTACTTTTTAACCCCCGATAAGAGTTTTATAAGCTTAATACGTCTATCTCTGTATCTGAGTGTATCTGCTTGTGTCTGTTTGTAGTGCATCTTCAGGTGGAACTATGGTCAGTGGCCTTCTAACCTCTCTTCTGGCACAGTTGCCCCCGCCGCACGCGCACACGCCGTTGTGGCTGAGCCCGTCGAGCGCGGGGCGCGCCTCGAAGTCGAAGGCCACCACCTCGCCCGCGGGACACGGCTCCGGCGTGCCGGGCCGGTAGCAGCGCCGGCGCTCCGGGACGTACAGGCGCCCACGGGCACATGGGACCTACGGATAACCAAAAGATGAATGAAAAAAATAAGCTTAAATAACTAAAACCCGACTGTAAAAAAGAACGGAACACTTTTTTACCTTTGTAATGTTTTACACAATTTATCAGCATGTGTTATTTGCTATCTGTTTTAAATAGAACCAAACTTAGTCCTCGTATGATCACGTATAGGACAAATTTAGTAAAATTCAAGTCATTGACAGCAGGACTCATATGTAAGTGGAACTCCATCCATAGTGATCGTCATCCTATTCGTAATATTGTTCATAGTCGAAGGCCAGGAATATTTATAGTAACGTACTTCGCAGTTTGGCCTTCGACTACGAAAATTATTTTAAACAGCATGCTGGCAGGCAGTATATTTGCACCCTAATTTTTTTTCTTTTTCTTTAGAGCCTAAATTTTTTGTGGGATTTAACTCAGTACATGATAGTAAAGCAAAATAACGATACCCATATTACGACATTTTGCAACATCATAATATGCATAGCATAACTGTTTTTGATATATGAGTAAAATTAAATCGTCTTCGTTTATACCTTGAACTGAAGAACCATGTTACCCTCTTGAGTCTTACTTAAGCTGCACAAACCTTGGTACACCGACCCCCCCTAGCGATCATTTCATCGTTGGCGCAAGGTCCCCTGGTATACAGTCGGTAACAAGCGCCATCTGCCGCCCGCGCGTGGAACGCCTTGCACGTGCACTCAGCCCTGGAGCCCTGCGGGGTCACGCGCATGATCGAGAACACATGGCCTTTAGGGCACGGACCGAGGGCGTCTGGAATAGATTGGAGAATTGTGAGCATACAGGGAAACCGGCTACACTACTACCTAACAGTAAGGTATATTATTATTAATGGAAATTATAGCTGTTCGATAAAAGGCCTATTGTTTCTGGATCAAATAACTCAGCCTTTATCACTTTGTAGTGTGTATATAATTGCATGCAAAGAATTATGCCAATCGGTTGCTCGGTTTTCACTTTAAATACCTAAGTTCAAATAGACCTATCGATAGCATCTCAAAGCACACTTAGTATGGTTAGGTTGTATGGAAGGTGTGCCGGGTTGCTTTCTGCATGCTGTAAAGAAGCCCTTATAATATTTAACTTGCCTTGTACCATATCATACCAGAGACATCATAGTAGACTGCGCGAAACCCATTGTAAGTAGTAGGAAAAATACATTAAACACGTAGTTAACTAATACATACATACATACCTTCACGCCTGTAATCCCAGAGTGGGCTAGGCAGAGCTACAGAATTACAACTAGTTAACTAATAATTCCCAAAAAAGTATCAAATGCGACGGCACCTATCCTTTTCATATAGGCACAAAAGGCATTCAAAACTCACGCTACTGAAGTGGCCATCGGAAGGCAGCATACTGTTTTAATCCACGATGTCCCCCGCCCCACTACTCCGTTTTTCCTACATTGTTAGAATCGTGCAACGTCAATTTGACCGGCATGGCGCGCCATCCATGCCATCTTTTGAAAGATTTTCAATGATCAAGATTTTCCACAAGAACCGATCCAGCACCGCTCGCATTCATCGATTTTCCGGAAACTTAGCCACGTCATTGAATTGAATACTTTCAGCTTACCCAGTTCATAACACAAGCCGGTTTCATTGTGGTGGTGTGGCAAATGGTCGTCGCAGCCGCATCTTCCACCAGGCAGGAACAGCTGGCCCCGTTCGCAGGGACCCCTAGAGTAGTGAGCATAGCAGCCCCCATCCGGAGACCAGAAATGAGGGCCATCGGAAGCGCACTGAAATAGGGAGAAACATTATGATATAAAGATTTACGAGCATCTTAGATGGCTAAATAATGATGACCTAAGAGAGTAGGCCTTGTTAGGCCTATTGTAGAGCCGTTACCATCTGACCATATCGGGGCAATAAATCATTTTATCGGACTCTCTTGCTCGCACTCGTGGGATTAATGGCGAGCGTAAGGGATGCGAGTAGTACCAGCGTTATCTTGTATTCCTTACGCTCGCCATAAGCCCCACGAGTGCGAGCAAGAGAGTCCGATGGTCAGATGGTAACGGCTCTACAATAGTTGCTTGAGGTGTCGATTCGTCATCGCGTAGTACTGAGTTCGATTCCCTAGAGCCGACGACTAGGTACTCATAAGTTTTTCTAACTCAATTCACCATCTGACTGCTGTCTAAGGTAAACGATGCACTATCGGTGAAGGAAAAACTTCTGAGAGGAACCTGCATATACCACGGAATCTGTATAAATCGGAATTGTACAGGGTCTAAATTTATCCAGAAAGGGAGATACTTCTAACTCGTAAGTGAGGATATTATGATAAATAATAAAATATTCAATATTAGACCACAAACAAAATCTTGCTAAGATAGCGGTGGACAGAAAAGGCTAGAAGCCGCTGCTCTACAGGGTGACTTCAAATTAGTAATACAAAACAATAAAATTTATTGTGGCCAGTGATGTGCAAGTTGCGGAAAGTTTCCAAAAAGTTGGAAAAGTTGCAAGAAATTTCCGGAAACTTTCCCAAGAAATATGGGAAATTTAAATTTAAGAAACGGAAAGTTTCAATCCCCATACAAAATTGTGAGAAGTTTCCGAAATTTTCCTACATGAAATTTTCCGCAATTTTGGAAAGTTTCCTTTGGCACATCAGTAATTGTGGCTCAGGTAATGAAGTATTCTTCATGTGTAAGACATTAATCCAGCTGTTTAAATTAGCGTTCTTTAATCATCGGTAATTTTCTAATAAATAAAGTCCTAAAGTGTGGTTACCCTACATGTAACACTCGATATTATCAATCTAATTTAAACATTAAATTACAATTATTAACAAATTTTTAAATACTTTGATTAAATTAGTAGCAAGATAACCAGAAAAGAGGTTTAGTTCGAACAATAGTGACCTAATTCAGAAATTTAAAATTTCGAATTAGGTCTTTATGATAATAAATCTGTGACTTGAAGTTTAAAAGCTGAAATTTTGAATTAGGTCACTATTGTTTTGAAAGTGCAAAATGTTCTATATATTTTTAGCACCATTGTCTTCTCCCCGACTAGTTCTTACCGTGCAATTAGCCACCCCGTCGCTACCCACATCCAGGATCGAACCAGGGTAGCATGGCCCCTGGCTGAGGCGGTAGTAGCAGCGACCGTCGGCTGGCCAGTAGAGCAAGGTCTCGTCGGCGCAGTGCTGGGGGCGCATGCACATACCTTGACGCTCTCTGCAATACCAAATAGGCTAGTCAGTGGGATTTCCAGTTAAGTAATTCGACCTTTTGGATTTAGTTATTGTACAGTTCACTAATATAGAGTTTGTAATTGTTGTATAGTTAATATAGCTTGGTAAAAAAGTAATACTGGAAAACAAAAGATTAAGGTTGTATGTTAAGAACGCATATTGCATGTCCATTGGTATTTATAATCGCTTGCATGATGACATTAGCCATAGTACAAGCATTGTACAAGCCTAGAGCTTAGTTTGGGACTAGGTCAATTGGTGTGCCATTGTCCTCCGGTTTCTTTTTTATATACTTTTTTTTTACTTCTCTTTAAAACTTATGATCATGATAATATTTATGCATGCCAGATATTGGCAATATGGCTCTGACTTTGACCAATTTGTAACATCTGTGTACAACATTTTATGCAAAATAAAGAGATATGAAGACAACAATGTGAAAAATGACAATGATATTGATCCATAAATAGAGTGCGTGGTTATTCAAATATATTCAGTTGTTTTTTTACGTTAGCTTTTTTGTGTCATCAATGGCAAAGAATAAATAATACGTAGAAGACATGGTTTTTTAATTTAAATACATACTTTTTACTGGATCCACTTGAATCACTAATCATTTCACCGAATCATCAAAAAGCTATTTTTTGCTAAAACCTCCTTCTTCTGTTTTTAGATTATATTAAGCATGCGTTACCTAATTTAAGTTAGAACTGGAACCACCAACAAATTAAAACGCCTGCACGTAATAAATTAAACGATGAAATGAAAATTCAGCGAAGTAAAACATCATATTAAAGGAGTGTCGGCGGTTTAAAGGTAAACAGCATTTTACGAATGATCACTCAACTCGAACTCAATCATTTAATCTACTTTCTTACCTCGACGCTATAGGAACGATTAAAATGCCACATGCTACATTTTTAATATTTTAACGTATAAGAGTTTTGCATGGAACCAAACTTTTAACTCTTCACCAAAACTAGCAGGATAATTTCGGCGACGCGCTGGCCTAGTTGGTAGTGACCCTGCCTACGAAACTAGCGGTCCTGTGTTCAAATCCCAGGAAGGGCAGAAATTTTGTGATGAGCGCGAATACTTGTTTCTAAGTCATGGATGTTTTCTATGTTTTAAGTATATATGTCTCTATATAAGTATTTATATCGTTGTCTAGTACCCATAGTACAAGCCTAGAGCTTAGTTTGGGACTAGGTCAATTGGTGTTACATTTTTCACTGAAAGAAAACCTTTATGCTATTACTACTTAGTATAACTTTAATTATCACAATCATGGATTTTAAAACAGAATTTCTGTTTCATAAACATGAGAATTTCAAATTGATAAAAAGTTACAGTATACAGTCTAACAAAACTCATTAAGTAACGACTTTTAATTAATTCATCTGTCTATCTAATTTTATTTATGATATTTCCACGAAGTTATGACACAACTGAGCAGTTCCATTCTAAGATGAATGACCAAGGGCCAAATACAAATGGGATCTTTCCTGACCTGACCTTAAGATGTGATACGCATCTTTAACTGATGGAGATTCCCCATCATTTTCCGGTTATTGTTACGTAAGCTCTTTTGCAACATTTCCTTGGAATTACCGATTATGATCAAGATGACGTCGATCAATACTCCTGTCCTACCAAAAAGGGGGCTAATTGCAATGTAGTAGTCAAAGCATTATATACTCTATTGGCAACCACATTAAATTTAAAATGTTGATAATATTACTAAGCAGTTAGCCACCTTCTTTGGTAGGACGGCAGAATAAGTTAAAGCTATGACGGGTTTCATCGGTGGATGTTTTACGACCATAAATATACTCGTGCTTTCTGATTGTAGTTTTGGATTGAAAAAAAAATGTTTTAGTAACGACATTGATAGTCGCTATAAATTATTACTATCCACTCATCTTCTAGGAAGGAAGAGATGAATAGTGTTGCGTGAAATATGGTTACCCAACTAATGAACTAACACGTTAGTTGACTAGTTTTCTCTCTTTTAAGGTACCTATATCATACTTATTACGACAAAGATTTAAAAATATATACTTTTACAATACAATATATAGGTATCTTGTATAGCATTCCGTTTTTATTCTGGCTGCATCTATGGAAAGCATTACTACGGTGATAAAGTTGATAATCCATTTAAATTTCAAGATATTTTATGGAGTACCTACGCTTCTTTTGTGTGCCGCGTGATTCAATACAGTGGCTTTGTTCAAGTAATACGTTGTTTTTAGGGTTCCGTAGTCAAACTAAGAACAGTAGGAATCCATATAGTTTTGTCATGTCTGTCCGTCCGTACGCAGCGTAGCTCAGAGACTTAGTTCTAGAAAGCTGATAGGTATTTGGCATGAATATACATATCATATACTCACGCCAACAAAATGGTAAAAAAAAAACTTGGAAAAATAAAGCGACTAAAGTGTTACCTACTATGACAGCATCAAATAATTTTTAATAGAGAATAATTCATGCTTGTTGTTTTTTTAAATGTTTTTGTGTAGTAACTTTATTAGTGGGAGGACCTTGTGCAGGATCCGTCCGGGTTGGTACCACCATCTTATCCATTAACCTACCGCCAAGCAGCAGTGTTTGCATTGTTGTGTTCCGGTTTGGGGATAAGACAGCCGTTGAAATGACTAGCATAGAGGCATACCATCATAGTCCTCAGGGTTGGCAGTGCATTTGCAGTCTTGTGAATGCGAATGTCTATGGGTCACAGTTTCCACTTACCATCAGGTGGCCTGTGTGCTGGTTTGCCTTCCTATGCCATAAAAAAAAGTAACGGCTCCGGAACCCCACACTGAGCATGGTCGGACATGCTCTTGCCCGGTTTTTTTTAATAACTGAACTTAAAACTAAATATAATACGCATGACCAAAACCCCTACACATCTATCTTCAAACACAGACATCCTTACCTACCCTCGTTTATTAAAGGACTCCTCGACCGGAGCGAAGTACTCCCCGGGCCGGCAGGGTCCTCGCTCGAACAGCCGGTGGCAAGTCGTGGACATGGGCAGCTGGGCAGTTCCAGGGGGGCACTTGCACTCAGCCACTGTCCTGCCACCCCATCTCCCGGGGCTTAGTTCTTGCGTGTCGGGGCAGGGGTGGCCTTTCTGGAAGAAGGAATATCCGTTACTTTTATGGTATTTTGTTATGACCTGTCAAAAGTTGTCAAGTTTCACATAGTGAAAGGGATGCTGACAAATGTATCCTATAGTTCTATACCTATTTGAACCAATACGTAAGAACATATTTTTAACAATCTACGAAACTGTAGGGGCGGGAAGAGCGTCTGCGGTAAGTATTGCCTTTTTTGTATGATGTAAGTTCCTAAATGCGTATGGCAGTGTCTACTCTAACATCGCACAAGTAAAATAAAGCGCTCATTCTCAAAATACCAGTTATTTAAAAAACAGATTCCTTTCCTCTTATTCATAAACGCGCAATTATGTATGTTTGAAATATGCTCTGTCCTTATCTGTCTTCTAGACATTGGGACATAGATTTTTTTAAATGAAATAGGTTAATTGTGCGTTTATGAATAAGGGGGTTCATATTTATAGTATACTGGAACCCCAAAACGTAATATTAAAATTAAGGTGGGGTTTTGTATTTTGTACCAAATATTTCTAATCCGGTAAAGCAGCGTAATATGGTTAATATTTTGAAGTTGTGATATTTTGGAAAAGAGTAAAAAGTTGTTTACCGTAGATAAGTAAAGCACCGTAATTTAAATTCTTTACCATAAATATTTCATTCACGTATAATGTTCACTACCTCTTCCCCCACGTTATCAAGATGGCAATAAGATACAGGATATCACGTCCACAGTTTAATGTCGGTATAGTTTGTACTTACATATTCTGGACAACGCTCGTAAGGGCTTGTATTGGGTAATAGGTCATAAGAGACACAAAGTTTAAGGTGAATGTCCAATGAATGTGTTATAATGTGTATGTCAGGGGCGTTAATTAGCCTAGGTTATACCTTGTAGAGTAGAGCTTGCTTAAAAAAGACTTTGGACAAAATGAGGAGGCTATTCTGAATGAAATGGCAATCATAATCTAATTTTCACTTCGTGCTGCTCAATGTTTGGTAGCCATTTAAGTTCTACTTTGCCGGTGAAACTGCAAAACCGCGTAAGAAACATTTTAAATAAGGAGCAAAATGCACCTTTTTAATAAGCCAGTAAGGTTTATTTTGCTGTATCATAAATTTGTTAGTTACGTAGTTTTGTAGTATCACCGACGACCTGTCACTTCAAACTCTTTTTGGCCAAGATGTACGTTGTAAAATGATACTACCCGACAGTTTTCCTTGTCTAACTCACCAATATCCCTCAAATGTCATACTAATTTGCGATGAAGTAGTTAAAAGTCCTAACAATCTATGCAGTTAACAAGTTCATCCTGAAACTTCATCTCTATCGAAACTAGAACTGAGACGCTGATTTCGAGGGTACATATCTCAAGCAGGCGTTTAAGTACATGCTTATCCAAACAAGGCCTCTTAAGGGCAGACCATTACGTAACTAACATACATGGACATAAGGAATATATTTTTGTGTATTGCTCAATTGATCAACAAAGTAAGAGTTTTAAAATGATCATACTGCGTCATGTTACGTAAATGCCTAGCCCTTAGCTGTATTGCGACGAACCGATTGATGATACCATTAAGTCAAACAGGTGTCAAAAAGAACACATAAAATACATATAATAAATAAATATCAAGTGACAATCACACAAATTGACCTAGTCCCAAATTAAGCTCTAGTCGACTAAAAAGAGATGTATCCACTTTTGGACTTTGGATTTCAATGCCATAAGGTGAAAAAGTGGATATATCTTTTTGTAGTGGACTGTACTATGGGTACTAGACAACTATAAACTTACTTAAATATAGAAATTTATACTTAAATACATAGACAACAACAAAGACTCAGGAACAAATACTTGCGCTCATCAGTCTCATCACACAAAATATCCGCCCTTACCGAGATTTAAACCCAGGACCGCTAGCTTCGCAGGTAGTTTTACTACCAACTAAGCTGACGTGTCTTATATAATTATTTAATTGGTTTGTTTTGTAATCGAATGACAAAAGAACCTCAATCTTTCAAAAGTCTGCTTAAAACAGGGCTATTTTAAAAGTGTGAACGTCGACAAAGCTGTTTCTTATGAAAACCCTAATTTTGTCAACTTATTTCTACCTTTATAAAGTTTTCACGGATAGAACCCTGTATTTGACAGACTTTAACAGAAGTGGAGGTTATTAAAAAAAAAAAAAAAAAAAAAAAAAAATATATATATATATATATATATATATATATATATTTTCAGATATCTCAGATCCATAGGTTGTTAGTTACAAAAACACATATAAAAACTAAGTTAGTACAGTAATAATATTAATATTTCAGTGTCGTAAGACATGAAGGTCGGTGTATCGGCGGAGAATATCCGAATCCCACCTCCCTGCTATCATTTTCAGGATGCTATTTGTGCTCCCCCTCATCTGCCTCACCACAGAGGCCGTCTTCTTCCGTATTATGGCATAAAAGTCCTCTACGCTAGCTCTGGCAAACATCCCAGAGGCGCTGCAGAATCGAGGAAGCCCAAACAGCATCCTGAAAATGTTATTGTATTGGATTCGCAGGGTATTGTAGGGCCTCATTTATTATTGGTCAACTACTACTTATTACGAATCCTAAAGTAACGTGCTTGTCCCAATCTATTCATACTTATTAATATTATAAATGCGAAATTAACTCTGTCTGTTCTGTCTGTTTGTCTGCCTGAAACGCTTTCATGGATTTCGATGAAATTTGGTACGGAGAAGAAGGAATGGGTACTTTTACTAAAGACAAATTACTTCAACGTGGACGGAGTCGCGAACAGCAGCTAGTATATACACAAACAAACCCTAACTTACTTGTAATTCAAAATCACAACACAAAGCACAAACAAAATAATATTGATTTCAGTTACAATATCGTGTTTTCATATTTAGTTCCATCGACCAACGTATCATAAACCTAAATATCATCACATTTGGTTCATTTTAGTTTGTATCTATATAGAACCAACTTTCATACCAACGTCTGATAAACCTATACGCGGCTTGCACTCTAAATTGTCTGCATTGTACCGGCTATTATACCTTGAGTCAAAACGTCATATCTAGATCTTAAAAGCTATGGCAGATTCAACTCTTCGCTGCTATAAATATGGTCGCACATGCAATAGAAGATTTCTAACAGTTACATTGTATTTTTAAAGGTAAGATACATTAGATTAGATAATGCACGATTAAACTTCCTATGAAGCGTCGCTAAAGGTTGCTGCCCACGATACAGTTAAGTTTATAGATCTAACTGGATGATGAACAATGACTAGTGAAAAATAATTCAATAAGATGCTTGTCTTGTCCTGTTAAAATTGAAAAGATCATTGGATTGAATACTAAGAATAAAAAAAATGTTCACAATCACTTGTTAGATGATATACGAGTATAAGCATACTATGACAAATAAAAGTCTAGATTTCTTATCCTGGCTGGAGTCTATTCAAGAAAACACACGAGCACGTAATGATAAGTGACATCTGAGACCTTACATTTTTATGTCTACAATCACAAGACTGCAATCCTAAGAATCCAAATTATTTGCTAATATAACAGAAAATATTTTAGGGTCACAGCCAAAAAATATGACAATGGCCTCCCAATATTCACGGCAATGATCGATCACCGTCCGTTAAACCAAATTTAAAATCATGGAGATGACAAATTCTCCTCTGCTAGTAACTGCCACTTATGTAAACCTACTAAATGGTAATTTACATTTACATTGTACAACACGTCAACACGCGCATGTGGACGCAAGCCCTAACTCAGTTGCGACACCTGACCCTTGAACCCCGAACCGGAAACGGCACCATTTGCAATTTGTGACCTTTTTCCTGAACAATCGTGCCATTTTACTAAATCATGTTCGTTCGTCTCTCACATTCGATTTGGCATAGTAATAAAAGAAATGCAATGTTTTTTAAATAATAACCAAGTGAAATGCCACGTAACGTAAAAGACATAACTTATTTTAATTAAGCAGCTAGAGTACCTATTTACTAAATCTTTTAAGAAATTAACAGATGATGAAATTTCAGTTAAGGAGAATCATTGTGACAAAGATGGAGTTTCGAACAGCTGAGTGTGTAAGCAGGGGTAACCCATTTTTATCGGTTATTCCTTAATACTGCTGAAACCATTATGTTTTCAGGATGTCTTTAACATTAATTACGTAGGTTAGATTAGGTTAGACTGGCGAGAACCAAAAAAAAAATGCTCATGCGGCGAGAAATGACTCTCGATGAAATCAAAATTCTGCGTAATGAAATGATACGTTCATTGAAAGGTGTACTTATCGATAAAATAATAGATAGGTATCGTGATATATATATTCGTGCAATAAAATTATCTCGTAAAATGTGATTTCTTGTAATATTTATAAAACTGCTCGAAAACCTAACTTAAGACCAAAATCTTAACTTCAACGGGCGCACATTCGCTGTGATTACTGCATTTAGGTTTGATGGTGTAGGTATTTTTATCAATAAAACTCACCCTAATATTACTGGTTACACGAGTTCGCATTAATGTTTTTATGAAACAATATTAAAAAAACTAAATAATTAAGATGGAAACTGCCAGATTTTGGTCTTGAATTAGATTTTCGAGTATAGTATTATGTTATAAACAACTATATATATATCAGCGAAAAAACATCACGCAACCGCGAGATATCATTGTATAATTAAATGGCATCATAAACGCTTGCTTTCTCCTGAACTAGGTAAAGCGTATGCGCATCCACACAACCCGTCGGGTCGACCATATTTCGACTCTTTACTTTCCCAAACTCATATCTCACTTATACAGTGTCAAAAATTAAACCTTATCTCTATAAACGTAGAGTATTCCAAAATTATCGTTTGGTTTTACATACGTGTATACAAAGGTAACTAGTCCATTTAATAAATGGCTATATTTAGCATAAAGTTAACATTCAAGGCCGATGACACATCTGACGTGTTAAAATTATATACAGCCACCTATTCGGGGCAACGAACAAGTAAAAGCAGTCAATGCTAAGTACTCGAAATCGCGTCCAATTTTGTATGAAATTAATAACTTTGGCTCCGAATCTGAGTAATATTTTTGCAATATAGTTTGTAAAACGTTTTTAATGAGGATTTTATTCACGAGTTGCCTTGAAGGGTTTCAGTGAAATATGATGTAAGTACCTCAAGGGTCATTAGGTGATTCAACAGGAAAGTCAATGTAGTCCGTGGAAATCGATGAGTAAATCGTTTTTTTTTTTAAACGTATGACGTAACTGTATTAACTAACTCCATTGTTCATATTTTAACACCATTTAAAATCTTTCTAAGCTAATAGAAGGGGTTGCTTGGCGACCTGGGCCTCTATTCTAGTCGGTAAAAACCGTATTGTCATTGTTACTGACTCGGCCGGCATATTGTCAAGTAAATAACAGCTATCAAAACTTTAACAATTCAATAACTAAGCCACAATTCAACAAGGTAAAACTATATTGCATTTGACAAGTTATCATCTTGTTTTGAACTGGGATAAAATAAAAAATTAACAAGTTGTTATAATAGAATGTTTCGAGAACTAACAGTTTCATCAACATCGTCATTCGTTTTATTATTGCTAAGATTTATTGATGTTAACAATTAAAAGTTAAAACTAAACTAATTTAAATTAAAATAAAACTACGCTACTCAAATATTAAAGATGTAAATAATAATCACCACTATAAAAAGAACACCCCCTCTAGCAGGTATGAGTTAGCTTTATATAACTAAAACCCTGCCTTTAGAAGCGCGCGTCAAACCGATAATCTACCACTGTACTCGTAACTTTAACTTAACATATGTTTTGCAGTAGTTAGTGCGATACGTAATAGGTCACTGGAATCGACTCTAACATTATCAATTCCGCATAAAATCGGTAATACTAACGGTGTTATTCTCACTGGTTACAACGGTAATGTTTGAGTCGAATCCTTAATTTTAAACACTAAATTGAAAAAAAAAATGGTGGCTTTAACAATATTACGGTTGTTATTCATAGGGGCGCGCGGGCGTCTCGATTCCATACGAGCCTAACAAGAATTTGCATGCATCAACGAATGTTAGTTGAATCACTAGAAATCATCTTGGTTTGATATACATTACTAATATCGACGGTGGAAAGGCAGAATCACTGAAGCTACATTTTGCGAATTTTACAGGAGAACGTTTTGACGTTTTTTTTTTAAGGAAAAATAATCATAACTTTTTTTTTATCGAACATATAGCCATGGGTTCTTTACACGTGTAGTTCAAAATTTTGATAGCTTCCGAACAGAACTAACGTCATTTCCAAATAAAATACGGTATTTTAAATAAAAGTCTCTTCACCAAAATTACCATTTGAAAGTTCCCGGAAGAAACCTTGATGCGACGAATATTGCAAAAAAATAGTCAAATTATGTATTTGAAAGAAACCCTTAAACGCCATTATTAACAAAATAAGTGTTTTTAAAAATACTTAAAGCGGGTACGTAGATAAAAAAGTGGCGAGTTAAGTGACATTGGTTATATTTTATTAAAATTGTTTGTCGCATAAATAACACTTTTTAAAACTGAGGTCCATTTTCCGATTACCTTAAGCGCCATCAAAGTCGACTGTTCGTCGCGAGACCCAGTTCAACGACGCAGAAAAAAAAGCTGATTTCAACGAGTATAATAACTCAATTTCACAAAAAATGTCGCTTCAGTGATTTTGCCTTTCCACCGTCGATATCATAACAATTTTCCTCATTTTATGTTATCTAAGAGAATCTTCTTCTCTTCTCTCTCTTGGCTTACATTTTTTTTAATGAGTAAGCAAAAAACAATACGAAATCAGAGACCACTTTTAAGCTGGTTTACAAACCCAAAACCAGAATGAATAGTTACATCTCCGATTTCTGAAAGTGACTAAGACAGCCAGAGGTTGAAAAAAAGGTTAAAATGTTCCTTGCTTGTGTAGAATTACAGTTTATCTCATAATCGAAAATAGTTTCATTTTAAAACGATGATTGAGCATGTATAACGACTTGAGTCGATTTTTTATCGATCTTTTGTATCGTAACGATTCGGTCGTGACTTACGAATGGATTACGAAACGAAATCTTAATCTAGCTCGTCGTTTTATAATACCTACATTAACTTAACATAACATGCATATTTCTAACATGTTATAAATGAAATATTAATTCACTAAAATAAGATGGAACTCGAGTGGAATTGATTTAAATACCGGATATAAAGAAATCATGTCAAGGTCTTGATGTTAAATTTTTTTTGACGAATAAGTTACTGGCAAAAAAAATGTTTTAGGGACAGTTTTTTTTGCCGACTGTACATGCTTTATCTTGCACAGTCGTCATCTACTCGTCACGACGACTCTAACGAGCCCTAACATGGCGGGTTTATAATGTGTAATTTTGGAATTCCTATGGTCATCCTGTCTCCATCATCAGACCAGCTCGTGGAACTATATTATTGTATTGTCATCAAAACTAAAGGTGTAAGCAAATTTTCAGCTTCATCGGAAACCAAGAAGTGGGTCAAATATAACTTTCAAGATTTAACCCGTACTTACATACATATATGTATACATTGCAAGTAAAATAAAAGCTTGGAATAAAACGTAACTATGGCTTCTCATACACTTACATACGGCACTGTTTCTAGTGATAGAGACATACTAAAACCTATTTAATGGCCTCTAGAATGTGTAATGTGTGTGTGTGTGTGTCTATATTTTTATAGGTAAATCAATTGTGTGACAATTACTAACACGGGGCTGTATTTTACTCGGTAAAGCCATATCGCTATCAACATGTTATCTTATTATCAGCTCGTACTCTTTGCCATTCATAGTTCAATTTGCGCTAAGGGTAATTTGTGTGATAAACTGAAATGTTTAAATTAAACTAAGTACTTATTAAATATTTTAATTTATAGCATGCTCGTAATTAGGGAGTAGGTCTCTATTTATAAATTTAAACTCACTGCCCAAAGCATCTAGAAATTCCTGGACTCAACAGGCCTTTGTAGTGAGCTCTAAACAAAGCGCTGCCACAAAAGATCAGCAATGGTCGAAGTGGCTCACAAGGCCCATCTCAACCCCCCAATAATAATAAATAGCTAGGGATGTACAGAATGCTTATCCAAAGATAAGTAATGAAATTTGAAATAGAGATAGCTTATATACACTGGGCTACTTATCATCCCGGTAAATTTAAAACGTCTCGAAACTAGATCCATAATGGAAATGTACGCGGACGAAGTCGCGAGCAGAAGCTAGTATTAAATAAAATACAACTTACCCAAAGGACAAATTAAATAAGATGAGGAAAGGAAACTAGGTCAATACGAGTATGGCAAATATTATTCTCTCATTTATTAATTACTATTGTACAAATGCAAGGCCGAAGCGATCTAGCTATAACCATCTTACGTCTTTCTCTCGCATATCTGCAATCGATACAGTCCCACGAACGTTACAAATACACTCAATAAGCTCTAATTACGCGTTGCGTACGAGCAAACTTCCCATTACAAAAAGTCATTGTCAGTATATTCATTGCGTACACTTATTACCCTCTCGTTTTGAGAGTAACGGAACCAGTTGTGCATTTGGCGGTGCGAACGTACGAAAGACCGTGACCGATCGATCTACCCACTGACCCACTATTATTATCTCGAAATGACACAATGCGTTTGCGCTCGATACTCGTATGCTCGTTCGGGTACTGACACAAGTGCTCAATAGGTACCAGGCTGAAAAAAAAAGCACAGCTTCAGCTGGTAATGAGGATTAAATCCACTGTGGACTGTGAGGCGCTTCAGGATAATATCGATGCGGTGAACAGCTGAAGCGAGAATTCGATTTCGAAACGAATCAGTGCGAGCCCAACTCACACTTGGCCATTTTGTAGTGTTTCCTATTTTTCTTTAGAGTATGTTCTACGATTATACCAATTTTGACGCTTTTATGTTTTAGTTTTTTAACCGTTAAGCCCATTCGTCATAGTAGAGGAACCCTTGAGACTAAACCTAGTTCGATAAGACTACCAGATGAGATAAATATAATTAGTCACGTCATTAATAGGGGAACACGAAATGACAATGCTGAAATTCGAAAAAACCTTGAAAAGCTTTTTTTTTTATTATAGATCCGATGTCTAGTATCATAAGACTCCCAAGTTTCGTTTGTTCCGAGGAACAGAGTCCCTATGGAGTAGTAGGACTATGCGACAACACAGAGCTGCAAGCCCCCCTGTTTGGCCTAATCAGTGGTAGCAGCATGATAAGCGTCGCCTCGTACTTAAGTATCTAGTATGATCGATCTCCTAAAGAAACCAAAGCTGATCTGAAAGATCTTCAATTTCTGTGTATAAGAAACCACTATTACATTTTCCAAACAGTGGAGAAAGTGGTTGCTGCAACGATTGAAGGTCGCCCTCCGCGCAGCCAGGTTTTTTGCAGGGCAGCAACGCCATTTCATGTTCCCTAATTAATGACTTGACTGATTATATTATACTCGCATATCATCTGGTAGTTTTATCGAACTAGGTTTAATGTCGTGGCCTCTTAGACTAGTTTAAAGGCAGTTGGCCCACCAACTTAAGTCCGCGGTTGTGGCTACAAGCATGTTGACGCAATATCACATTAGGCACGATTGGGGTACACCACAGAATTGCTCGCTACATTGTTTGACGCACATAGTCATAAGACCATGTGAGACCATGGTCAAATGCCTATGAGGCCGCGATAAGATCTGTTAAACCTTGACAGGTTCCAGGAAGGGACAGAGTTATAGCAAAAACATGGCTTTGTCCTTCAAATTGTCAGATTTAAGATTACATAATGCGTCATTTGTTTTACATAAGAAACGCACTAAGTTAGAGAACCATTAGAGGTTAACTAGAAGGTAGTTTTTTTAAATAACAAGAGCCTTGAGTATAAGTTGATGTTCACGCGGCAAACCGTCTAGGTTGCGATCGTGTCAATGTTGTTCATACGAGAAACACAAACGCGTTCGAGAGGTTTTTTGCATTAGTAATTTACACTAAGGATAAGTTTTCTGGGATTAATCTTTGAAACACCTGCAAGGGATATGAATCAGATACGTTTAGATGTAATGTATCTCTGTCCATTATTTATGCCACCCCATTATTTATTTTTGCCGTCCCGTGTAGCTTCGGTTCTGATTAAATAAAATGTAAAATAGCCTTTATCAATATGAAAATATTGTACCTTCCAAATAGTGTTTTTTTTTTTTAATAGGTACTGTGCAGTGGTTCCGGAAATTAAACTACACATATTAAACAAACTGACAAAATTTGCTTTTCCTCTTGATAATGTTAGTATAGAGGCGCAACAGAAAAGAAGGATTATTTATTCAAACTTATACTCATTTATTTATAAATTCAAATTCAAATTCAAATATTTTTTTATTGTATGGTTATGGGTTCTACAGATGATCTTATAAATAATAACAGTTCTCCATATCCTACCTCACAGAGGCGTACAATATTATCAGTCTTAGGTCTAATCTAATATAATTCTAGTCTTTATTTTAATGTAATTTCACGCACATGTAAAAGTCTTGATATATTTGAAATTGGTCCATATTTTTTAGATGTTTATATTATTAATTTATAGTTAATTTAGTATTACATATAATATAGTTAATGTTCAGATATAGACATTATTATTAATAACTAGACGGACCCTGCACAAGGTCCTACCACCCGTCAAACCGTATACTTAAACTAGACACATTTATGTGGCAGCTCTTAGCGAATCAGTCTTTCCTTTAATTAACTCATATAATTAGGGTGTGGGAAATAACAACAATATCAGTTTTTTAATATTTTTGAAACAATAATGTGTCCGTTGATGAAAGTGTGCCGATTCTTATCATGTGGATAAGTGTCCTCTTATTTTAAATGTTATAATTAAACCAATTATACAGCTTGAAAATTTAGCATTAGAGTATTTTTTTAATGGTCACTCTTTACATAGGTACTAAGTCAGAATTGTTACTATAAATTCAGAGCACACCCTGTTTCCGATACAAAATGAATCCGATTCAATGATTTTGGTAATCATACATACATACATACACATACATACCTACATACATACATACATACCTACCTTTAAGCCTGTCTCCCAATGGGGTAGGCAAAGACTATGACAGCCAAGTACACGCACCGGTCTAAACTTACAACTTTTCTTCCTCAACATTCATCATTCTCTTCATGCACGTACGTCGGTTTCGGGTGCTTTTGATTTGGCCCTTATTCAGTACATCGCGAATCTGATCACCGTACGTCCGTCTAGGACGTCCCCTACCGATATCTCCGCTCACTCTCGATCGCCATATCGCTTTCATCACTCTTCTTTCATCCATCCTTTCTAAATGACCAAACTACTTTAGCATACTCTTTTCGATTTCAATCATCATCATCATCATCAAAAAATCATCATCTTTACTTGGTAATTAACGTAAGAGTTATTTAACGCACATGTTTCCTCAAATGCGAAAAAAATATCAAAATTATTTTGATTCCAATCCCCCTAAGATTTAATTATACAGCTTCACGTTTTATTTAATTGTTACACACACAAACATAGCACCGGTGTAATTTAATTAAATTAATAATGGTTAACTTTGAATTGAATTTGAATTATCCCATATATAATATAGACGTAAAAGTACGAATTTTACGATTTTTACCGATAGACTTCTACATGTTTTTTTTTATGCAGCTTCAATGGGGCACCGGTATAGTTCTGTCAGCAGCGTCCCGAGGTGAGTGACATCAGTTGCGCAAGAGCATCCAGTTCTGGGCCCGAGCTCGTTTGACCGTAGTGACAGTGCAGTGTAAACATGGATGGGATGAGACAGGTTTTAATTTAGACAACATTCTGCCCGAGGATTCTTCCACTGGTTTCTATTCGTTTTCGTTTACTAAGGAATTGGTATAAATGAATAAATAAATAATATTTAGACAAAAATTACGTTTTAAACAACTATTAAATTTCCAAAATGGTTTTTTTTAAAGGTTTTTTACAGTCACCGACAGTCAGTGTTCGATATCTAAGAAATCTTAACACGGTGTAACTACGTATGCTACTGCAATGATCCTGCATTAGATAAGAATAACCTTAAATTTTGCAAATACAAAAGAATAAAAAAAAGTAGGTTAGTTTATGAGAAACAAATAAAAACTTATAGTAACTAAGAAACTAGGTTGAACAATGGGTCCCAATCTCAGCATGTGCTAGGCAGGGCCCGGCGCTGGTTTTCAGACTGGTCCCTATAAACGGGACGGTCGCAAACTGATACAAAATGTTTGATATAGTAAACTAGGTAAGTAAAAAAGTACAATAGGTCATGTTTCAAATGGTAAGTGAAAAAGGAGTAAATCGTAGATCGGTTCTTATGCAACATTACATTACATTGTTATCTTGTTCCAATAACGGAAATGGAAACTGTTTAATAATTCCCTTGTAGGGTTTGAACAAACTGGCAAATTAAGAAAAAAAGTTAAGTTAAAAAAAAAAGTGGTCTAGACCCGAACCGACTCGCTTCTAGACGGTTAGTATTCTTTATATGGATTTGTATGGGCATGCGCTCACTACATCTACGCTACGTAACGTTTTTAATACTAACCGTGAGGCCAGGCGGTGCAGGTCGGGCGCAGGGTGGGTCTAATAAGCTGTGAACCTAAGTCAGTGAAGTTACATTTCTTTACTACTTTAAAAAAAACTAGTATCTGGTATTTGTATGAAATTGAACTTAATTCTCTTCATGTTTAATTTTAAAATCGTATATCACGATATATGGGATACGAGGTTTTTTCAAAGTAATGACGATTTATCGTAACTCAATAAAATTAGAAGACTTCATACAGGGGCTCTCTCGGTCAAAAGATTTTGCTTTTGACAAAATATCGTATTGTTTTCAACTCGGTCGCCATGCATGTGAAAATAAGAGCTACCACAATGTTGGCCAGTGACTCTGTTACAATGTTTATAAAACATATTTGATGAATCCGTCTAATTATAATATAACGGTAAAAGAAGTTACGATATGAGCTAACGAGGCGTGTTTCTCCTAGGAGTGCAATAACACTGTTTTATTTTTATACAATAACCACCAAATTTAAACATTTACTCTAGAACAATGCAACCTCTCTCATATCATAACTTTTGACCTATCTAATGTATATTTATTATTTTAACTTTATTTAATTGTTTTGTCTTTGTGCCTGCTTAATTATAATTTAACAATTTTTAATTTTAATTTTGTAAACTTAATGGGATTAATACCTAAATAAATAACTTTATTGTTATTATTATTATATCAACGCGTGTTACGTGAACATGATCAAGGATACATTTTAACGAATTTATTCACGCCTACATTCTGCCCGCAATTTCGCGTGGGCAAACCACGTTGTCAACTGTCATCCCATACATTTTCAGTGATGGAAAAGAAAAACGTTGGTGTAGCGTTGGCATCTTAGCTAAGGCCCAGTACCCTTACCATGAGTTACAATTAACGCTCGCTAATCGGCATATAGGCACAATACAGGGTATTAGGTTGGCCAGTTTAGAGGACTGCGGGGTTATTATGACAAAGCTATGCAGTTATTTAACTGCATAGCTGGCTCTATCCTTTACACTCGCCGTAAAATTAACTGCATAGCTAGTGTCATAATAACCCGACACATGATATAAGTGGCGATCCAAGGAAGTCTTGCTAGGTTTGAGTGATAAACGGTATGACTAGTACACGCGGTCTAGTCCCACTAGTTCTAGTGACAGTTGGAGATTGATAGAATTAGTATGATTTTTTATTCCTATTAATTGTATTATTCAAAGGGCTTCCGATAATAGAACTAGTGGGGCTGATTTTTTCCTATTGGATTTTTTTTATAAAATATTTAGTCTCATTAAAAGTGCACATTAACAATGTTTTTTCATAGTACAAAACGATTTAACTTTTAATATATACGTAAGTATATATAAAATAATATAATAATGCAACTACTCCACAATATGTCCTTTGGCGAAAAGTAGGTAAAAAAACTTTACCTATTCCAATCACTGATTATTATTGAATACAATTTTTTCATTAACGGTTTTAGTGAGACTAAATTATTTTTTAATAAAATTCCAGTAGAACTACTGGGAAAAAATCAGTCCCACTAGTTCTATTATCTGAAGTCCTTTGAATAATAGCACTAGAGGGAATATACCGTAGACGCAGTTCATATATTCATTTATATATTAAGCTAATCATTCCATAGTCTAATAGCATTACAGTAAGAAGCCAAAGCGGTACACAGATTTGTGAAACCTAACTTACTCCAGTATAGTAGTCTTATTCGCTAACATCAGACTAATAACCGACTATATGTGCGGGTTATATATGTCATCATCGAAATGGGCTTTCACCGAACGTTTCGTCAGACGCCAGTAAGCCAAGACACATATTAACCATTGTGTTCAGCAAATGTCAGAGAGGTGAAGCAACGCACAATTAGGTCGATTATCAGACTTGTTAGATGTGTAAGTCTATGTTCTATATTGTATCTTCTTTTTCTAACGTCTGTGTCTTTTTTTTTCCCCAAATAAAGAAAAGAAAAAAGTAACTCTTTCGAAGGACTCGCTTTTCAATTGGGATAGACCAAAAAAATTAACTCACAGTTTTTATATTGTAATTCGAAAGAATAGGTAATTTAAGGAGATCGTTTTAATATCTTTATTTATTTAGCAGACATTTTATGGATGACGTGATTATTTTAAATTGAGGTTGGCATTTTCTAATAAATTACAACAATGAAATGATATCTAATGATAAAAAGTGATTGTAAAACATACTATTTCAAACGGTTTTCGCCTAACTCGTAAGATAGATCGATAGATCGTAGAACCTTATACCTAGGAGGGGTTCAAGCCGAAAACGAAAGTCAAACAAAGGTCAAATATACTTTTGTCGAAATATGCGAAATAGATAATTATTTCAAAAACTTAATAATGCAGAACGGCTTTAAACCCCTATCCCTCGAAATGGTTGTCGAATTAGAGTAATTGTAAACCGACGAGATTAAGTTTCCCGTCATAGTGTAAGCTATTTTGAGGCGTGCTTTCTCAATTAAGTAGTTTAACACTTGCTTGTATCGTATACGAGTTCGCTCGCTCGAACGTTCGACAAGAAAAAAAAATAGGGGACTATCCTAAATTAAGTGAAACTACGCAGCTTATTTAATATATTTTTTAATTTAATATTTATAGATTTATATAATGCTAGACTAAGTATACCATTGTAACATTAAATATATTTAAAAAATGACTGACTGCCGAGTTTCTTGCGGCGTTTCTTCTCAGCAGTGGTCTCCTCTTGTGAAGCGCTGGTAGATTCTTTGACGTGTAAAGTGCCCGTGTGGCCTACGTACTGAATAAATGTCTTTTATCTTTTTTATCTTTTTTAAGCTCTACACTCGTTACGTGGGTACTAGACGTCGATACAAGTACTTATACAGGGCGTCCCACGGCTATGCCACATGGAAGGAAAGTACCTTAAATATTGGAGATGCAACATTTTACTGAAAGAAAACATTATTTGAATTTAAAAAACAATTTAAACTGCATTCATAGATATATTTCAATAATTACATGTTTGAACCGGGAATCGAACCCGTTACATGAGAAAAATAATTACCCTGTAGCTTTATCATACCTATCGAAAGGCTTCACCATAAGGATTATTTTTTGCCTTATAACATAGTGTCAAAAATAAAAGGAAGAGCATGAATTTTAACATTTAATGTGTTTTTTTTTGTGAGCGAAATAATCAAAAGAGTGCGACTTTGTATTCAACAGGAAGGGACTCGTTTTGAGCATTTGATAAATTGATTAATTTAGTATTAAAAATGTTAAAATTCATGGTCTTCCTTTTATTTTTGAGACTATGTTATTTAGCAAAAAATAATCCTTATGGTGAAGCCTTTCGATCGGTATGATAAAGCTACAGGGTAATTATTTTTCTCATGTAACGGGTTCGATTCCCGGTTCAAACATGTAATTATTGAAATATATCTATGAATGCAGTTTAAATTGTTTTTTAAATTCAAATAATGTTTTCTTTCAGTAAAATGTTCCATCTACAATATTCAAGGTACTTTCCTTCCATGTGGCATAGCCGTGGGACGCCTTGTTTAGTGAAATATGTACATATACCTATACATATAAAACTTTGTGTTTTTTTTTATACCGCAAACAAGCAACAAGAAACAAGCCCTCCTGATGATAAGCGGTTACCATAACTTAAGGACGCTTGCAACACCAGAAGTATCACATGTGCGTACATATATATCCAAAACTCAAGAACAATTAGGTACGAGGTACCTACTTGCGCTCATTACACAAATAATTGGGATACAGCTAAAAAAAACTGGTCGCTTTCTTTTTCGAAAGAATAGAGTTGTATAAGAACCTATAATAAATTATTTCATAATTAACTGTTATTATAATTTAAAATAATTTATTAAATAAAACGTAATCTTACCTAACTACTTGCAACGATAAAATGACAGAGGTATTTGGAATGGCGATATTTTTGTTATCTGTGATCTGTTTTCAAAGCCATAACAAAACAGACAAACGTCGTTCAAATATAATGTTAACAAACAATCGCAAAACATTAAATTTATTATTAAAGAGCATTTTTAGCATTCAACCATTACTTATTACCAATTAATTCAGCATATCCTGCATGCTTTCTAGAGAAGATTTGCTGATCACATCGTTTTAAATTTATTGGTAAGGGTTTCCATACCTCCATAATCAAATACATATACCATACATAATCACAAGTAGATAAGTATATAAAAAAAAAGTCATATTGAACCTCTTGCAAAACCTCACCACACAAATTAATAACATTTAGCACAGAAAACTTACAATAACGAGAAGAGAAATGATATCATTGATAATAATATATTAATTTTATCATTTGAATTATAGTTCATTTGATAACGAATAATTTATACATGACAACAGCTGTAATTAGGTATATGTATGTATCAGCAAATTGTACTATCAAGGTAAAATATTGGACATATTCTTTTGTTTTGGGAAACAGATGGTTGATATCGGTCAAATTATGTCTTCAAATTGTTTTAAAACTTCCATACATTGTTAAAAACAGGTCGCAATCCCAATTGTTTAACCCTGAAATCGGTTCGTAGGCAGGGTTTACCTAGGCTAACCGCGTCGTAAACTTTGACCTTGAAGTTTGACCAAGGTCAAATATACCTAAATCCACATATCGCCTATAATGACGCAGCTCGAGTTATAATTGTATTTTTGATGATACTTGCTGAAACTCTGGAATTTAATTATTAATTTCAGGTGATTCGGTTTGGTGTCGTATTTTACATTGTGTTCCGGATGGGAACAAGGATTTTAAAGAAAACCAAAGCTTTCTATAATGACTGTTTAATGCAGTTGTTAATTTACAAAATTTAATGGTGTCGAGTTGGAGTATTGAATGCAAGTGAGCGCAGGCGGCGTATGACGTGAACAGGAGAGAAGAGCTGTGATTGGTTGATTCCAAATATCACGACATATTTGAGTGAACAGATTGGATGCGACTCGATACAATGCTATAAGGCTTAAAATACTAAAACTATAACTATGAACTAAATGATGAACTTAGCGGCGCGAAAACATTGATTTGATTATTTATCAATAATAGAAATGTTTTCAACATTAGTCCTATTTACAGATGCATCAACAAACAACAAAAAACATAGTTAGACGCTTTGACGCATTACACCCAATAAAAGTACCAACTACAGCCGTTACAAAATAATACCACAGCAATACCAACCTTGTAAATGGTGTAGCATTTCCCATCATTAGGCCAGTACAGCATCAGCCAGCCTCTAGGATGCGAAGCACAAGGGTTCCTCTTCACATCCGCCCACGGAGGTGGCAGCACTGCCGCCTGCGAGCCACAGAACAAAGCAGCCAACCACACCCACGCTGCCATTTTGAATTTAACTGCCGTTCTATTTTCAAAATACCGTCCACATTTTCACACTGGCACATTCACGGGTCCATAATGTTCATGTTTCGAATATTTTTATATTCTTACACTTTCACAATTAGTTCACGAAGAATCGTCTTAATCTCAACACTTATTTCAACACAGTATTCGTTTTGCTTCACATGTGTATGTATTTAAAGTTGTTTCATCACAATGTTAACTGGCTTTTCATCCTGTTGATTTTATATAACTATAATTGCAACAATCAAAAACTAACGAAAGTCTAATGACAATACAATAATATTATATTATAAGATGGAGAACCTGCCTATCCTACATTATTATAATGATGATAATGGAAGGCCCAGAGAGCTACCTCAAATATTAAAAGTAAGTATGGACTCGTTGGCCTTTTCTATTAACCTGTTTATTTTTAGCGTTTAATTTTAAATACTCTTTGACTTGAACTTTACTTTTAATTTCATAATCGAATTGTTTGATTGGCATTACCGGGTTAACATAGCATTTTGTTTTTAACATTGCAACGCTTAACCCTGTGTTATGTAAATGAGCATGTTATATATTGTAGACTACGTAACACAACGTTTAGATCCGGTAATTGATAGTACTTCTGTGTACAAATGTCAAAGTGATTAATCTTCATCGTAATTGAAGATTAACATCGATGTTATCGAAGTTGCAGATGCTACTCTTTGATTCTGACCTCTTTGTATAATGGGCTTAGGTTAACGGCTATTAATATTTGGCATTAAGGCGAAAGATGGATTACATGTAGGTTACATCCAATCTATCTAAATAGCATATTTAGGGTCCAACTTATGGGCAAAGGCTTCCCCAGTTACCCCACAAGTGTCACAACTCCTCACCGCCCAAAGCATCTGGAAAGCCCTGGACGCAACAGGCCTTTGCGCTGAGCTCTAAACAAAGGGCTGCCACGAAAGATCAGCAATGGTCGAAATGGCTCACAAGGCCCATCTCAACCCCCCAATTATAATAATACTCCAGCTATCTCTACATCTAGACATATCCTTCTCAGTTTTCTCTTTGTGCTGCATGTATGTCGCTTCCTGAACTTTAGTTTATAACTAAATTAGTTTTGAAACTAGCCACAACAAAATTTCAAGTCCTTCGTTTTAAAATACGTACGAAATTTTAAAAAACCTTTTCGCCTGCTGAAGCCGATTGACGTCATTTTATGCAAAAAGATAATTGAAAAGTCGGAGTTGAGTGTTACACATTGTTTAATTTCAATAGAAATGGGTCATTGGAAATGATGGTACTTATTCAATCCTGCGCAGTTATTCACGAAGAGAACAATGAAATTGATCAATTAGCTACGGAGCTCGAGCTTTCAATTCATAATTATAGTTAAATATAATTACGATTTAAGATACAGTTATTTAAAGTAAGGATGGATGGACGGGCGAATGGACTGATGGACGGATGGACGGCCTCGTTTGGCACCCTTTTGGTACTAAACCCTTAATTTTAAATTAAACGAGGAAAGTTTCTTATTGCCAATATTCCTTTTACGAAGGGCTTTTTAACAGTTTGAGACTACATGTTATTTATACTTTACAAGCTATTTTACTCGACCTTTTACTAAATCGTTTTGGCGGCAATTAAAATCATACAGCCTTAAATACGCTATAAAGTTAGGAAAATACGTTATCATAAAATAATATTCATATCAACCATTATATTTCATTATGAACTCGTAATATTGTAACTTTTAGGTAACCAAAACCAACATAAATTAAGGCTACATTTAGACGTAACAACAAGTAGTTGCATTTTGACTTCTGAAACTTTGAAATAGTCTTAATTATGTATTTGAGAGTTTGTTAATTAATTTAAAAATAGGTACTGTAGGTATTATATTATAAACTAATCTTGAGTGAGATGTTAGCTTCAAAACACGTCAAAAAAATCAATTTTTCATTTACCTGGCCATACCTAAAACGGGCATGTGTCGGTACGTTTCTTACTACGTAGGTACTACTCTTTACTACTCTTTCAAGTTAACAGTAACTTCAACAACAGCATCCATCACAAACGTGAAATGTTTCTCGTCTAATTGAGCATCAACAATAAACCAACTAAATCCCCTGATTTCCTACCAAATCGGACCCGTTATGGAACCCTCGGCATTGAACGCGTTAACAGTAGCCTCTCATTAAAAAAACTTTGCCGCATCATTACACTCTGCTCCCTATCCCCGAACAGATAACGGTCATTGTCGGATCACCGGGCGGTCTAACGGTTCAGTTACCGTTCGGAGCCCAGCCGAATGTTGAAACACTCCACAATTATTAACCCAGTTAGTTCTTACTAGGATTACGTGTAAGCGATTTGTTCGTGGTGCAAGTGTTAGGAGTTATGGTTTGTATATCATGTTTAATTGAATTGCAACATGCTCTCGGGTTTTCTAAATGGCCAGTTTGACGCTTAACTTGAATTACTGCGCAATGTAAAATACTAGGAAAATTATCTAGCTTGGTAGAGTTAGCGTCGAAGTAAGCGCTGAATTATCATAGTGAGGAGCTTTATACTTCAAACTCGGATATCTCCATGAAGTTTTGTATACGAATTTAAAACTTAACTTGTTTGGAAAAAGACGTAAATTTCGTTGTCCTTTTGAATGAATTTATTTGAGTTTGAAGTAAATCGACTCATTTTTTAATTTATTCTAGGCCTTTGAATTAATAATGCAAATATCCATAGATCCCAGATCGCAATAACCTACCATAAGGTGGCCTGTGAGCTAGTTTATCTTGTCCATACCATAATAAACCCTATCCCTCTTATTCATAAACGCACAATAGCTAAAGTGTGCTTAAAATATGCTTTGTCTTTATCTGTTTCGGTTACAGTTCCATTTGACAGAAAGTGACAACGCGTACTCGTCCTAAAATAGGTTTATAGTGCGTTTATTAATATGGAATTCTATCACGAATATGACCGTATAAGTATATGCGCTAAAACAAGATTTCATTTGTAAATACATCAATCATCAAATTATTGCTCGATGATATCATAAAAATACATAAACCCAGAGGGACTTAACCCTTAAATTGGCAAACATAAAAAAAGTCGTGAATTCGAACCCTATTTAATTTGAAATCAGCATAAAAAATATAGTAAGGTGGGGTCTTGTAATTGCAACTAAAAATATTGAAGTCATAACTTCATCATCTGATAATTCTATATATATAAGGAAATAAGTGTTTCTGTAAAATCATGCATAAGTCAAATTTTATGTAGATTTTATTCTACTGTTATAACAAAGAAAAACTCTGAAGAATAAAGAGCTATTGCCAAAAGTTCTGACAAAGGCAGCAATAGTTGCAATTACCCCTCCTGGCGGGTAATTGCAACTAATCGTTTTATCTCCACATTTTTCTATGTGTGTTGTCTATGTGTGTATTTTAAACACAAAGACTAAGAGAATCTTCATAAGATTGTGACACATCTCCTTGTAACTACGACCAATTTCGCATAAAAATACTTTTTAGCCGCGGGTCTGGTAATTGCAACTAATTTCTCAAAAATAGTGATGGGAACCTTATCGTAATTTTATCGACAGTCATGTAGTATCTGCCATCGACACGCCAAGAAGACCATGGTAGCAGAATTAAAACTCGGGGATAAACTGTTATTTTTAAAAACATATATTTTTTATGCAATGTTTTTTAGTTGTTAAACAGACTAAAAAATAATTGCTATATTTTTATTAATCAACATAAAATAGTTTACTTATGCTTAATCAAACAGCCTTTTTACTTTTATCAAACTACTTACTAATTAGTAATGTTACGTAGTTACGTTTCCTAGCTTCAACTAATGACAAGAAATAAGTATTTTATGCATACTTAAACTATTTGTGTGAATTTAAAGTTGTGATTAAAACGTTTAGGTCTCTTAATATCAAAAAGACTGAAGATCTTTGGGGCCTCTCTGTTACAGTACTTCAGTCCATTTTAGAGTCAACTGCGCCTTACCTAGCTACCATGTTTAACAAGTGTGTCGATATTGGAGTATTCCCTGATCTGATGAAACATAGTAAGATCATACCCTTGTTTAAGTCAGGGACAAAATCAGACCCCACAAATTTTAGACCGATTTCGATACTACCAGCTCTAAGTAAAGTTTTTGAGAAATTAATTCTTAATCAAATATCCTCACACTTTAATCAGAATAAGCTACTTCATAGCAGTCAATTCGGATTTACCAAGGGACGATCTACAACTGATGCCGGTTCTACTTTAATAAAACATATATTTGATGCCTGGGAAACATCACTAGATGTTATTGGAGTTTTTTGTGATCTGTCCAAGGCATTTGATTGTGTTGATCATGTTACGTTAGTGCGAAAGTTAAGCCACTATGGCATCAAAAACAATGCACTTGATCTTATTGCTTCCTACCTCGCGCACAGAACTCAGCGGGTAGATATTAACAGAACACAATCCTCTGGGTCATCTGTAGCTATGGGAGTGCCTCAAGGATCTATTCTGGGTCCGTTTTTATTTTTGATCTATATTAACGATCTCCCGTATGTAGTGCGCGATAAACATGAAATAGTCTTGTTTGCTGACGATACCTCACTAATATTCAAAGCGGATAGGAAACAGGATAATTTTAATGACATCAATGTTGCGATGTCTACAATTGTTGACTGGTTTACAGCCAACAACTTACTTTTAAATGCCAAAAAAACCAAGTGCATTAAATTTTCTTTGTCCAACGTTAGGAGTATGAATGCGGATATAATAAGACTGAAGGATGAGACACTGGAATTTGAAGGTAGTACAGTATTTTTAGGTGTCACTCTAGACTCGAAACTGCAATGGAGTGCGCATATATCCACACTTGCAAGTAAACTAAGTTCAGCGGCTTATGCGGTAAAGCGAATCCGACAACTTACTGACGTCGAGACGGCGAGACTTGTGTACTATAGTTATTTCCATAGTGTTATGAGTTACGGAATTTTACTGTGGGGAAGAGCGGCTGACATCCAAACCATCTTTGTATTACAGAAGCGGGCTGTACGTGCTATTTACCAATTGGGGTCTCGTGTTTCGTTAAGGGATAAATTTAAAGAAATCAATATTCTTACAGTCGCGTCTCAGTATATCTTTGAGAATATCATGTATGTACGCAAACACATACATGAGTTTAGGCATAACCGCGACGTTCATAATTTAAATACTAGAAATAGGGATAAGCTCGCACTTCCAGGTCACTGTCTCCGTAAGGTAGGCACTTCGTTTGCGGGGAACTGTATACGTTTTTACAACAAGATACCATCTGAAATCGTCAATAAGCCGTTCAATAAATTTAAGTCTCACATCAAGCGCTGCTTATTGGGTAGGGCTTATTACACTGTAAATGACTTCATTGGTGACCTTGATGTATTTTAGTAGTGTCTAGGATATTTACAATATAAAATAGTCTCTAAGCAAATTTTGTATTCAAGCACTGACTCAGTCAGTCGACTGTGATTTACTAATTGTATTTTATCTTTTCTACTCTTGTGTGTACAAGAAGATTTTAAATGAGAACACACTGTGATGTTTCTCGCCGGACAGCTGTTTCACACAATATTACTTTTGTTGTCCGGCAGCATGAGCATGTCATGCTCGCTCAAAGGTCTTTGCTTACGGCGGCGTCGTTGATCGGGTCGCCACTTTCCCGATCACATGGTTGAGAGAGGCGATGGCTGAGATACGCGTCATACTCGTGAACGGGTGCTGTTTGTGGGGTCCGGTCTGTTCACGTTTGCAAGGACTTGTTGTTCAATTTATTATCCATGTTATATGGCTTTTGACGTAGAGATCTCGTTGTGTTGTTCTCATAGTCATTATTTTATTTTAAGGTTTATTGACCTTACATTTGTAATAATTTTATTTTTGCTCGTTTTAAGAATTTATTGTTTATTACTTTATTACCTTAATATTACTTAATGTAACTTACTTTTAAGTATAATTATGTTTTTATGATTGAAAAAATGACCTTCTGCTGGAGTTTCTTGCGGCGCTTCTTCTCCGCAATGATGGTCTTGTCCGAAGCGCTGGTAGATTCACTGTACATTTCCGACGTGTAAAAGAGCCCGCATGTGGCCAATTTACTGAATAAATATTTTGAATTTGAATTTGAATTTTATCTAGCTTTATCTTTATTAATCCAAATAAGTAACTTAATCAAACAGTCTTTTTTACTTTTATCAAACTACTTACTAATTAGTAAGGTTGCTACAATATAACCAATTTTGGTTTTTTTTTTTGTGAGACTGTTCATATTCAGCAAATTGCATATTTTTAAATTTCCATGCTTTTAATAAAAATAAGCAAAATCTTAAAACAAATTTAATATTAAACCATGTACATAACAATTCATGAAAAATAAACGTAATTATCTTGTAACCACACTTTTCTTAAGTTACGCTAAATGTGCCGGTGTGTTATATTATTAGTGATTGTATCGATATATTCATGTTCACTGTCACATCACTAGCTTTTTCAAATTTCATACAAAAATTGGCAGCTAATTGTAACTAACCTAAAAACTGCAAAATAGTTGCATTTACCAGACTTTGCATTTTTTGTCTGGTAAATGTAATACACAGAAAACTCGGAAAATATTGATCGTAGAATAAAACAAATACATACAAAATGACTTACCGTGATTAGTTATAACTTTTCTTGTGAAAAACCTTGCGAGGAACCACTAAAAACTATTTTTTTGAATAAAAATGCGCACCGTGTCCATCCGACGCCAGCAGACTCAAAATGGACGATGACAAAAAGCTTTATAACTCCCACAATTCTTGAGCTAGCAGCGCCATGTACATTTTTGAGGTAGAACTTTTAGTATAAAATTGAATGAGTTTGTCGTTTTACAATAAAGTAACTCTAGAGGGAGTTATTGAAGTTAGTTGCATTTACCGGATAGTTGCAATTACAAGACCCCACCTTAACCAAAAAATAAAAAAAGTGAACATTATGGTATGTGCATTATTAGATACGTTGCCAATTTAAGGGTTAAAAAGAAAATAAATATTTAAAAAAAAATCTGTAACTTAGACAGATATAGATGTTTTTTTTTTTAAACGATAACGTTTAAAAAATGACAACGATAAAAACGCTAGTTTTATAATTACGAACTCTCCACAAAATCGCTTCCGCCTGTCCCCTAAGCCGACCATAGCGCAGTTTGTTCGATGCCAAGTTACATAGTAAAAAGTTTATTGCAGAATTAGATACCGTAAATTCATTAGTGTTTCAAATATGAGTACTAAGAACTTATGGCGATTACAGTAACAATTACAAAACGATTACAATGTAGGTGTTTTATTACAACGTTGTAACGATTGTAATGGTTACTACGAGGTTTTGTTATTAAAATACGTTTGTGACATTTAAATAATCAGTTTAGTATGCGTACCGTGTCGTATTCAGAGACAATTAGCATCAATTAAATCGTTCCTTTTTCAAACTTGTGTTTGAAAATCGTCAGAAAGGAACGACTAACGGCGAAATTCTTCATTATAAAAACATTTGAATTTTTGAATGAAACATGGAAGGGTCATCCATTTCTAGTTTCCTTACAAGGAAACCACAACCACTTATGCGTTTTTTATTCGAAAGAAGAAAAGACAAGATTTATTCACAACAACAAACAAACAACATATTTAAGATTCTCTATCTGTTGTTGCGAAACGGTTCCAACTCGGCGAACTATAAGTAAACTTTTTGTTTATTTTTTTCTAACACTGAGAATACAATCGAGTACGTGCTATATGATATTTAAGTTAGCTGCCAGACTCAAAGCAAAGGGTGATGGGCAATTTTGTATGGACCCCGTCCCCCCCCCTCCAACAGTCACGGGATGCATGTTTATATGTTAGTTAGGACCCAAAACAAGACAAAATAACTATTTTAGTAGCTAAATCGATGGGATTTTTTCTATGAAAAAAACCTTTCAAGAGTCATGCAATGCAAGAATGTGTTCATTTTTAAACCAATTCCATACGATATGATAATGGTTTTCCAAGAAAACCCCATACATAGGACGATCGTCGTCATAGTAAAAAATCATCAGGTTGCCAAGATCTATCAAATGAGATATGTTTCGTTTCTGTTGGTGGGTGGGGACATTTTGCCCATTGTTCTTTGTAATCCCGAGATGTTACGAGAGGACTGAGGTAGAATGCCACTACGTGCGTTAGAAGGTACTTCGGGTGTATACTTTTCTCTCACTCGCTTTAATACGCTCTAACTAAGAGCAAGTGAGAGAGAAGTAAAAACCCGAAACTCCTTCTAAGTGCTCACAGACTGTAGAGCTGTTTAAATTCCGATTATTATGAACATTCAGGGGCCCTATTGGAATCCCTAATCGTCATTTGTCCTAATTCATCGTTCTAATTTTCTTTTATCTTCAAGCCAATTCCCCCTGAATTTAAAAGAAAAGTCACACCAATTGACCTAGTCCCAAACTAAGCTCTAGGCTTGTACTATGGGTACTAGAGAACGATATAAATACTTATATAGAGAAATATATACTTAAATACATAGTAAACATCCATGAGTCAGGAACAAATATTCGTGATCACACGAATATCTACCCTTACCGGGATATGAACCCAGGACCGCTAGCTTCGTAGGCAGGGTGACTACCAACTAGGCCAACGCGTCGTCAAAGAACTTTTAGTATTTCTACAATACCACCGTAACCGCAGATATTTTTGGAATATTTAAAATGTGGTCTGAGTCAACTGAAAAATAAAAACAAATTAAACGATACGAACAACGAACATACACAAACGATGATTCGGTCAATCTGTGTGCTAGGACTAACTTTATTAGGGATTTCGTGGGACACCCTAATTTTCCTCCTGGTCAAAAAAGTGTAATTTAAGTCCCTTGAGTTTAAAAGCTAATGTAGAAGTACCTAACTACAAACACAATGTAAGCAAATTTTCCGGATGCTAATGTTACCGAAAACACTTTTTAAAAATATGTTTTGGATTTGATCAGTCTTCAACTAAAGTGTGTTAATTTAACATAAAGAAACACCTTGAATGGATTCAATTTGCATAATTAGTGGGCTCCGTTAATAATATGTAACAAAGTTATATCTACGCACGTCGGTGATGTCCCTATACGACCTCATCTACTAATACGGAAATTATAGACAGTGGACTCTGACGACTTTCGGTTATCTACTCTCATTGTATAATCTCAAGTCTACAAATTTGGTTCTAGTTTTGAATTTGGTAATTTTTCCTCAATTCTACTGGGTAAAAACATATTGCTTTGGACGTGTTATGGTATTGTTTTCAACTCCGCCGCCATTGCTGGTTAAGTAATAAGAGCTATCGTAACTTTGACAATACTCTAACTTGCCAAAGGTGATATGGGTTTAACTTGTTGAATAAAGGCTCCGAAGAAACAGACGAATTCCATTTTAGACACTAGAAATTTAGGTTCACGACTTGGTTTATTCATTGAGCCTACGGATTATCGGTTCACGCAGTCTCTGATGTATAAATTACTGGAATACTACTATCATCCCAAAAACATACACTTCCTAATGATATTCTGAATGTTATTAGTTAAGAGAGACCATTTTTAGGGGTGTGTAATTTTTAGCATAAAAACAAATTGTGTAGTGATCATTTTACATAACACGAATTGCATAATTTCGATCTGTATAATAAACCACCAACATGCATAATTTCAAAAAATATAATGTTTATAAATTAAGAAATAAATATTTCTAACGGCTTTCGTTAGGTACTATTAATGTGGTCACAGTTCTAACCTAACCTAGTTAGGAGAAATTGACTAAAAATGCATAATAACAAGAAAATTATAGTTATACTAAATGGGTGTTGTTATTCGATCGTATGCCAGATAAAATTATACAATTGGTTTTTATGCTAAAAGTTCATTATGCTTTACGTGATTAGTTAAATGAAATTATACAAAATGTTTTTATACCGATTCAAGCGCACCCCATTCGCGATCATCATTATCACCATACCTATTGAACATAATGTACTACTCGTTATAACTTATTTTCGAACGACAGTCACCGAAGTCATTGTCCCACTCACCTAAAATGGGCCCATAATCAATGAAATTACTAGTTATTGTCCCTAATGCGCATTCTACTTCTGGGCGGTTATCTCATTTCCGCCAAATAATCTCTTTGGAATAGACCAAAATATTAGGCAAGAATCTTCTAGTTGCAATTGTTACAAAATACATTGAATAACAGGCCACTTACTCTTCATGGCAATAATGTTTTGTGTAGATGCTCTGTCGAATTTCAAAAGGCATGGTGCCAAGATTTTAATATTAGTCATTCATTCATTACCTATGCAAGTCGTGTACGCGACTTGACAAAAAGGAGAAAATAAGTGTGCATTTAAGCTACTTTATAATATGATTTACACTTAAATCGTAATATACATCACAAGATAGTATCAACGGTCCGTCATTTCAACTTCACTAGCTATTAAAAATAAAGGGATTTCAGAAAAACTTCGTCTCGTATTTTTTTGTATCATCTATTTGACACTATTATTTAATTTTGTGTTATTTGCTTCGTTAAATTTTGTAAATACTTTTATGACTATTTCCATTTATTTTGTAAAAGTAACGCGTACCTATGCATTAAGTCCTTTTAACATTAAATTCGTGTCATGAACTCATCTCTTCGAATCGATGTCAAGACTTATTATTAAAATAGATGTCATTTTGGTTATTCGTGGGTGATCTTATCTATCTACATTAAATATGAGTGCCACAGGGACAATTCCCAACTAAACTCAAGGTTTTTTTTTCTGCCTCAATAATCCATGCCTGCAAAAAAATCATAAATTATCTCTGCAAAATACAGATTTCGAACGAAATGGGCCGAAACGGACAGATCGTAAAATTTGAACGGTCATGGCAATGGAATGGCTAAAGGAGGACAAGGACAAGCATAAGGATGTTCGGTTTACTTAAACATCTTCTTGATTCACGAACGCGTTTTTAGGTTATTTTTTGTAAGTTGTATGCACACACACTCACGTAGGCACGCAATTGGACTTTTTTTTAATACTTTGGTACAGAGTGCAAAATACGAACGCCACATGAAGGACAACTCTAAATAATGGATATAGAAAGTTCTGCACAAAGGACACTTACTTTTGTTACCGAAAACAATGATTTGTGAAATTTCGTTTGTCTAAATCGGGAAGTGAACCTATGACAAAAAATCACGAGTCATTACCAAAACAAGTAGTTAGGTATTATTTCTCACGATATTTCTTTAGTTAAATTCTGTAAGTATGTTTACCTATCTATAGTTATCGTCGGTACAATCTTGGTGTTTTCAAGGAAAGAGTTAAAAAAAATGATCTCTATTAATAACCCGTTCGATCTGTGTCATAAAATAAGACATGTTTAATTAACATATATAAACGGTTTGATTCCCGAATAAGATAAGGTGGAGTCTTGTAATTGCAACTATCTGGTAATTGCAACTGACTTAAACAACTCCCTGTAGCATCACTGTTATGAACAACAACAAGCTTGATATTGCATTTCTTAGGATAGAAGAACAATATCACGCCTGTCTTTGTTAAAAACAGTGATCATAGAGGAAGTTATTCAAATTAGTTGCAATAACCAGACAGTTGCAATTACAAGACTCCACCTTAGGTGATTTTTTTGAAAATCCTTGAAAGCCTATTTCTTAACTGCATTTAGGGTAATTGCTCTCCATATCTGATTCGTTTCTTACACACTGTATATGGTTAATATTTTGCTATCAATTAAATTAAAAATAAGCACAACGTATGGTCAACTTATTGTGTTTTGACTCCAAGGAGTTTTAAAAAACAACTCCAGAAGTTTTTCCTCAAGTTTTTCGATCTGCTTATAATACCTATTTTATGTCACGTAGATTTAATTTTATTACATATTTTAATCTCACTAATATAATAACCAACTAAGTTATGTATATTTCATCATCTAAAACCACTACACATAAACAGAACGTCACACCTACCACAAAAAATAGGTTATTAATTATCAGATTCCCGCCAAAATCAAACTGACGTTCATTAAAAAAAACACTGAACCATAAACAAACCGTATAGATATAGCGTCACGTGCGTTCGGACCGAGCGGTGCGCGCCGAGCGCGTCTCAACAGCGACTGAGGCTAGAGCTTTGTTTGATTTTGTGACAACCAGTATCGTGTGGACGGATTACGGAAAGCCTTTTGCTCTTAATTTGTATTGGACTTGACAGAAGCGCGTGGAGCTACTCGTAACCCCATGCGCTTCTGTTTAGTCCAGAGAAAATACCTCTTTTACCGAACAATTGTCCTCGCGTGTGATATCCACGCTCCACGCACTTAATTCTCTAATAAGTCCATGGGAGTGTCTATAAATAACTTGACATACGCGAAATAAACCTTCTAAAACAGGAGTGAAAGCCTATAATAAAAATTAGAAGTAGAATTATAATTATTTTTTATTTTAGAGACAGCTAATGTACATTAAGTATTTTTTTTGTGACTGAAGAATGAATGAATGACGGAAGATTGAAAAAGGGAACGTTATTGACTCTAAGATCTCACTCTCTCTATAGTTTCCTAGTACCAACGTGGAGATCCGAACTGTGATCAGCAGTGGGCTTTGATTTTGAATCAAGAATATGTATTTTTTTAATGATACATTCAATAGCAATGAAAAACCTATCCCTGTCCCTCAGATCTATACCTACATTGACAAAATTAACAATTGTGTCAACTGTACACCTTGTTAAGTTTTACATAAAAGTAAGCAGCACTCGTTGTTCTTAAAAGTATGATTATTACAAATTTATTACTTTATTTACTTATCTGTCTATCAAATGTTTGTTGACGTTGGTACGTATTCCTGAACCGTTTTGATTCATGAAATTAATTTAAGCAGAATTTAAATCAAAGAAAGGTTAAACTTAATTAACATGAAACAATAGAGAGCAGAAATTAAATGACACGTACCTACACGGTAAATTCTATAATAAGGGTATACACAGATCTGATGTAACTTCCTTCGGGAACTTTTGTATGTCTTCCCCAGGACTCGTGTTATCTCCATATCAAACCATTAACCTCTTTACAATACTTAACAATGACCTATTTGCTGTGGTTGTTTTTAATACTCAATTTACGAATAGAAAACTCCAACATGTTATTACTATCAGCTATCACACGTAATACGACTGCCGCTGCTATCAAACTAAATATGTCTCGTCGCTGTCTGTTGATTTTTCCCATTAACAACTAACTTTTATCTCATCTAGAGGACGCGCGTGGCGTTTCTCGCGACTTTTAGGTTCTTAACGTCAGCTGTTTTAACTTTTGGCGTCACTTCAAGGCAGTTGCCAAATAGTGGTCTTAAATCTCTTACAGCAAAATAGCCAAGAGAACGGTCGCTTGCAGAACGTGAATGGTTAAATTTAAACGGTTCGTTTTTAAACGAATTATTGTAAAATAAATAAATTTATGAAAAGTTGCATGAGCTGTAATGTTTGAAACATTCTCTACGCGTTGGATTTTTTTTTAATTTACACATAATTATATCTGGTTTGAAGTTAGGACTAACTAACTAGGTTACCTTTAAGAGAAACACATACTTATAATATTTAACTACTCACGACCGAGAAAAACGTTAAATAAAATAATTACAAATACACCAGTATTTTTTTCCCGCCTAAACTACACTAGTTTAACAATTACAGTGTATTGCAAAAATAAAGATACACAAGGCAGAAATGCACTTTCATTTATGTCTAGATCTAGAGAGAAGCTAATAGCTTTTATTCTAATCTGAAAAGCGTTAATCGGCGTTATCTAAATGGTGAGCCTCGATAAGTTTAGTTTCACCGGGTATAAAGTTTATAAATTATTTAACGTGTGTTATCTTATCATTCAAATGTGGTTACAGAATTAACAACAAGTTCTTAAGGTTGTAGGTAATTCTGTAGCTCTGCCTACCACTCTGGGATTACAGGCGTGAAGGTATATATGTATGTATGTTATCATTCAAGCACGGTAATTTTAAACAACACTGTTTAACAAAAAAAACGTATAAAATAATATAGGTATGTTATGATGTTTCACATTTGTATGGAAAAAAATGACATAATTTATGCAGACTTCGCTTATACTTCTAGCTCTTCATAAATAAAGTTAATTAAAATTTCAAATGGCAATGTTTAAATGCTGCAAAAATTTACTACTGATGCGATTGCAGATTTTCAATGTTTATTAGTTTTTTATTTCATTTCATTTCATGTCAGATGCGACCAATCTTTTTTTTAGTATACTCTGTTCAATTGGAGTAATGTTAAAAATAACGTTAATTCAAGCTTATAACGGTTTCAGATCATTACCGACGTTAGCTAAAAGCTGCTAATGTATCAACGTCAAATTTTGTACTGGAAAGTTCAAAAAACTTCTAATAACGTTACTTTATCTCATGTCGTTGCTCCGTACGAGCCGTAAATTGAGCGTCTGTATCACTGTTTTACTTTGTCGCATTCACTCGTTTTACAATTTCGGATGGTGATGCAAACTTGACGTTAAAGCGATAAGGTACTAAAGCGATCATCTTATTTATTACGTTGACTGTACGACTAATGACTTGGAAACATTGCTTTGAATTAAACGGGACTGAATTAACACTTTATTCTACATACTGTTACGGTCAAACGGTATAAATAGTGAAACAAACGAATTCCACAATAGAACTACATCAAAGTGACGCAGAACTGCAAAATCACGCGAATGTCGGTTATCAATAGAGATTTTCATTGTACAGTCAGCTGCAGAGAAAAGGATACCCCCCCTCCTGGTAAGGATTGTTTTTTTTCGAAATCCTGTGGTTAGATTTAAATGATTTTGAGTTTATGTGTAGACAATAGTAAAATCTTCAATTCACCGAAAAATCATATAAATTTAACCACAGGTTTTTGAAAAAAAACGATCCATACCAGGAGGGGAGGTATCCTTTTCTCTGCAGCTGACTGTACCTTCCCTACATGTATTTTTTCTCGTCTACCCCATAGTGGGGGGTGTCTTTGAATAGGTCTTTCAAAAATATTGCAGGTTTGTGAAAACAATTTTTCAATTAAGGTATCCGTTTATGAAATATTAAGCTTTAAAGCGCTATTTTTAGTTAGAGTCAAGTGTCGTCCCCCCCCCCCCCCCCCTGCAGCCAAAACCTACTAATACTAAAATTGTGAAATATATCTTAAATTAAAGCTCATATAATATATTTAATAGGAAAACTATCACTACTAAGTAGACTTCAGTGGTTCTTAACCCCTGAATTGGACCCCTACTGAAGAATCTATCCTACAGTCAAATTCATGAGTAGCTGGACATTTTAGTACCATGTCGCAGTAACGTATTAAAATTGTAATGGTTTAAGTCTAGTATATCAATAGCTGCGACAAGGTACTAAAACGTACAGCTAGTTTCGAGTTCGACCGTATTAACAGCGTTGTAAGGTGCAGTGCTAAGAGTGCTATCACACAACAGCTCAGTTTTTAATTCGATGTCAAGGTTTTAAATGGGAAACTAAAATCGTCCCACGCGCTCGTAGACACGTAAGGCAACTATTTACTCTAGTCGATTTGCTTCAACGACAAAACAGACGACCAAATCAAAAAAAATACACGCACTAAATAAATTATTAATAAATACTCTGAGTGACGGAAGACCTAAGTCTATTATGGCCGGGTTCATCACTGTGGATAAAACATCCATCACGCTCTGATAAGTATGCAAGTGCGAGAGTGATGGGTGCTTTATCCACATTATTTTATTAACTACACACTCGTCTATACTAGGCCCGGCGCTGGCTAATAACTCGACTATTGAAAAGTAAATGACATAACTGAAATCGCCTCATCACCACTGCGGCGGAGGCTGGTGGCTTGAATAATAGATCTCTTTACATTTGATTTTGCCGCTGCAGCCCACGCTCATTATCATGAACAGGCCGAAAAGTCATAGCAAACGGTCCGCATCTACATCTCGCAAGTCTATGTTCAATCATCATCGTTGCTTTTTGCTTTATATCGCTCAACCTATTCAAGTATATCACAGTGCAGAGAAACAAAATGGAATACTGCTTCAAAAGACAGACAAGATTGCACCAACCCATTCATTACACATCTGCAGTAATCTGCACTATGATGTGTAAAGTTTGTCTCGTAATAGTTTGTATAACCAACAACAAAGGAAGTGTCTTTGGCGTCCCAGACAATGCAATCAATCGTCTGCCATAGATGGTTTAGGCCGTCTGAGTATGTCTACTGCAATGTTGCGCGCGTATGCCGGATCTAACTCTTCACTAAATACAAAAGCCTGGTGGTTATCCGGGTTATCCCCATCCACTTAGTACGAATATGGGACTACACACTTACGTAAGCATTGCTTCGTAAACACAAACTCGAACTCTTTTGCCTTTATGTGGACGGTCATTCTCCAGACAGCCATTTCTGTATGTCCTCGGACTTAAAAAATATAAAACTATTGAATTTGGTATAATTTATATTTTTTAAACGTAGGAGGTACTTGTATTGAGGTGTACATGAATTTTCAAGTAAATATTCGATACCCTTATAGGTGAAAAAAAATATCAATACCCCATTCTCCTAATTAACACCTCGCGTCCCACTTCCGAAATCACTAATATACCTACTTCCCCCGATCATATACAAGAAGAAAGATAAATGAAAGTATTTTTATTTAATTCAAGATAAGATGTCCACATTACAAAAAAATAACCAAATGTATTAAGTAATATATCACTAAGATATACAGTAAATTAACTTTGTCCCGAGATGTGTACTAATCCACGCGCCGCTTTCATTATTGTCCGTGCAAGGCCATTGAAGAAAGAGACAAACATCGCTAACGCATTTTGCGTGAGCCGCCAGTCGTGTCGAGACCCTCTTGAGGGAAAGACGTATTAATGTTGTGTGGATCGCAGACTACAAATGTAAGTATCTAATTCGCGCGTTTTGGTTCTCGTAAATTCTAATTAACACGTTAACGTTTTTAAAATCAGCCAATAACTCTTTAGCTCTGTAAATTATCGTATACATTAAAGACCTCAGTATTTACCAGTTACTGGATTTTGTAGTTTATCACATGTACCTACAAGGAGTTATATTTTTTTAATCAAGAATCCCTAATACACACGTCTAATTCACGGGTTAAAAATGAACGCGTTAATTAGTTTAAGAGTAGTAAAAAAGATTTTTGGTACATATAAAAGGTTAAGACGAATCATGAAGACGAAACAAAGAAACCTAATAGTCTTAAACAGTCAAGTCGTAGTATTGCTAAAATAAACCTGTTTTTGGATCCAAGGCCATCTTGTAGTTTTGAGAAGCCAAGTTCGAGAATTAATGTACAAAAATCTGACTCTGACCGGCCAAAAATATTAACACAAAAAATAATAAAGCCTGGAAATGATCCTCTGAAAAATCCTACAATAATGGCAGGCCAAAATGTTACTCATCATAATGATGATGAACAGTAAAGCTTTAGTATTCCTGAAACAGACAGTTTTTGGGTTCCAGTGTCCTCCGTTGACTTTAGTATTGAAATGCCTAGTTCTAGAATTAACGACGACCTGGTTGAGTCTACAAAGAATAATGAAGAGTTAGAATCAGATGACTCAGATTACAACATATTTTAGTAAAATAAAAGACTGAAGATTATCCCACCGTACAAATTAAATAATAAGTCTTCATAGGGAAAGATTGTAAGATAATATATTATGTAGCATCTAATATTATCTGCGCCGATTGTGACTTATATGCTATGATAATATATGATAGTCACAATTTTGATATAAAGCTTGTGTCTCATACTTTTTAAAGGAAAACCACAGCAGCTGTACCTCGTTACAAAGCTAGCTGTTTTCTGCGACTTTCACCTACCTACGAGATACAAGCTTTTTTTTCTAAAGAATAATTTTGTATGTTAATTATTATATTAAGGCAGAAAAGCTATGTTATTTTGTTTTGCTAATATTTTTAAATTCATTTAAGTTATGTTTAATGAAAGTTTTTTTGTTAACCGTTTCAAAGATATAATTTATCTTTAAAACAAAATTACCTACTTTCGTGTTTTTTTTTTTTTCCGTTAGGTACTTACCTACTTAATTTTTTTTTTTAAATTTCTTTTGCGTTAATTAAACTAGTATCTTTAATCGTCAAGAAGACTAATAATGTGATAGTTACTAATTAAGAGCAAATTTTATAAGTTGATTTTTTATATTTTTATAATTTTGATAAGTTGGTCGCGTGTTGTGTTGAGGGTGGTGACTTATTTTTGAAAGAGAATTTTGTGGTGATTTCTTATGAATACCTATTCATAATGTGTTTTTATATAATTGATATTTGTCAAATTATTAATAAAGACCGTTTAAAAACGTTTTTGTCTTATTTCCCAAAAAAAATATATATTTGGCAACCACATTTATCTAATAAACGCGTAGTTTTTCTAATTCGCAAGCAAGTAATTCTAATTAACGCGTAGCTTTTTCTAATTCGCGCGTCACGCAAATACTAAAACCCTTCTAGTTAATTACCCGCTAATAATAATTAAGTGCCCAATAAATATTAAAGTTTGAATGGTCGATATGTTACTACATATAGTATAAAATTTATCAAAAAGCAAGTGGGAAAAAAGTGCCGTGTTAATTAGACTGAGAACATAATTCTGGAGAATGACCGTGGAATGCCCAAGCATTTTTTAAGCTGCATAGCTTCTATCGCGGGCCTTGAGCGCGGGGACCGAATCCAGAAATTCCGTAACGAAAAAACCTCACGCTCCCCACTCCGACGGGCAAGGAGGTGTGGCTTGAAGGCCGTGCATCGTCTAACGTCGTTTCAGTTCGGCAGTCTTCGACACGGCGTTGTGTGCGTTTGTACGACATGCAATAGCTTTACCGCGGCAGTCCCCGAGTGCCACACGTCTTTTTAATTATTTTAGAAAAGAAATCGTGATTGTCTATGCTTGGAGTGTTTGGCTGCGATGGTGGGTAGTTGGGATGAGTCCTTTTGAGAGAGCGAAGGGTATAAGACATGAACCGCCAACGCAAACAAAACATTCCGTAAAAGTTAATGGTGTAGTACGAGTATATCTAAATTATCCTTTTGTATAGGTATTTTGGTTTAATAAATCTGCAAATAATTATAAAACAATAGAATAGATTCATTAATTAAGTGTTGTGTGACAGATCTGGAGACCATGGCGGACAAGAACTCTTCGTGGATTGTCTCATCCTTCCACATCCCAAGACGGGACTGACTGAGAGACAAGGCACAGCCGAAACAGCCGTGGCTAGGGACTTACTGTCGTAATAATAAATAGATCTTGGCAAAGATACGCCTATCTCATTTTCACGAAATTACAGTTTTCTTTGACTTGACGTTTATTTGGACGTAGCTTGAGATGTTTATTAATACTTATTAGCCTTACAATTTTGAGAAAATAATACTTAGATACCCTAGAGATCCCAGAAGGAATAGCGGGATGAGCGTGAAACTAATTCTACGCGTATGAAATCGCAGATGTCTAGTCTCTATTATAGTTCACTATATGGTAGTGGTATTCTACTAGCAAAAGCGACTCCACTCCATTTGACTTGACCCCACCACGCACTAGAATCCTCCAGTGACGCGTGTCTACAACTCTGGTTATGCGAAGCCTCAGGGAAACTTTGCTACGAATGACTGACAATTTAACGCCCGATGTTATTTGTAGTATGAATAATTGGCTCCACGTGGCGTCGTGGAATCTCAACCGGGCTCCATCTGTTTGATACCGTTAACAAGGTTTATCGACCGCCCTCGCACAAAAACAATCCCGTATAGTTACTACGCGTTCTCGAACACACTTCGTTAAACTAGTTGCTGATAGATACAGTACAAGGTTTTAAAAAGAATTTCGGGCTTGGTTAGGACAGGTTAGGTTAGGTCGCGAACGAGAACGAGTGAGACATAAATACAAACCCGAAGGCTATTTTAAGAGTTATCGTTATCGCACTGTACCTCACTCTGTCTTACGTGCGTTTAGTTTGTCGGTATTCTTCGTCAACAAAATGAAAAGAGAGTTATTTAAGAAAATATTCCCCTGCACTCGACACAAAATTAAATATCACGAATAGATTATGTCATACAAAATGAGTATTTATGTTGCCTAGTAAAAGGGTGCGTAACGATCGATATAAAAATATTTCCTATAATATCAGTCGCCATAACGCTCATTTGACATACACATACATACCTTCACGCCTGTAATCCCAGAGTGGGGTAGGCAGAGCTACAGAAGTACCTACAACTTTAAAAACTTGGTGATAAATCTGTAACCATATTTTGCACAAATAGGCTAAGATGTTTACCAGCGTAGGTATTAGTGACAGGTTGCAAGCCCATCGCCTAACAGTACTACAAGCCTTTATTCCATTAGTCGCCTCTTACGACATCCACAGGAAGACATGGAGTGGCACTATTCTAACCCGGCAACCACACGGGAACGCTCATTTGATATAATGATTAAATCATATAACAACATTTAATATATTTAAATATGATGTAATAAACATTTTATATAACTATCATTTGATCTAATAATATTTCATATAACTTTAAGTATAATTTATGTTTACTATAATTAACTTATGACAAAGTTAATTTCATCTAACACAACTAATGTTTAATCTCAAGGAAATGTGTCAAATATCGATTCCTTTTTCGAATTTTAACAATTAGTTGAGTTAAGTACCTACTGATCAAACAAACGGGTCCTGAGTGCTACCAGAAATGTAGGTTAAGTTAGATTAGAACTGCGAATCCTGCACAAAGCCAAGTGCTACTAGAAAAGTAGTTTACGTTAGGTAAATAATAAGATTTTATATAAAATGATGATTATACCATATGACGTTTATACTTAATAAATAAGTGAGATGAGTAAATAAAAATAGATAGGTAAATTCTGATATTATACCAATCGTTTATTACATACAATGAGTGATTATATCCTTTGAAATTATATCAAATAAAATAATATAGGATGTTGGGCGATGGGAAACCTTTCACTAATACGCTGATAAACATCTTAGCCTGATTGTACCTACAGAATGTGGTAAATGGATTGTCAAAAAGTTTTTGGAGTTGTACCTATTTAATTCTGTAGCTCTGCCTACCCCACTCTGGGATTACAGACGTGAAGAAATGTTTGTATGTATTTATTCCAATCATTACACCCCTAAAAAAATCGAATCACTATTTTTGCAGAATGCACCTTGTCTAACCTTGCCTTGTCTCATGATCATGAACGTAGCCTAACCATGCCTAACGTTCTATTATACTGAGAGTTTATTAATTTCAATCAAAATGCACTCATTACTATAAATGTTTAGTAGGTACGTAGTAGGTAGTTCGTGTTCGTTAGAACAACATTTTATTCTGTTCAAAGTTATTTTCCTACTTTTACTTAACATTTATTTGTTAATTTAGCATTAAATAGTAAAGAATATAAAATGGAGTTACATACATTATGTCCTGAATCCACACAAAGGCTACCTTCTATAGACAAAAAGGATTTTACAGTGGGATTGTCAACGCAAAAAACAAAAGCAGCAAAAGCGAAGCAAAAGGTATTATAATTCGTCAGATATTATATTTTTCTCATGTTCACTACCGGAAACTGTATAACCTTAAATTATTAGTTAACGCTTATTTAATCGTTTACTCTCAGACAAGATAATAATAATATATTCTAAGTCCTAACTGAACCCTACATACTGACTCAAATTGGTTAACCCTAAGGCTTCTATAATAATGCCACCTGCGACCATTTGCTGCACGTAACAAAATTGAAGAAACGCTTAACTACCAAGCGTCAAAACTATTTAAACCAAAATACATACATACATACCTTCACGCCTTTATTCCCAGAGTGGGGTAGGCAGTGCTACAGAATTACCAACAACTCCAAAAACTTGTTGACATCTCTGTAACCACAATTTGTATAATTAGGCCAAGGTGTTTAACAGCGTACAGGTTGCAAGCCCATCGCCTAACAGTACTACAAGCCTTTATTCCCTTAGCCGCCTCTTACGACATCCACGGGAAGACATGGAGTGGCACTATTCTAACCCGGCAACCACACGGGTTAAACCAAAATAGTTATTGCAATACTTTAAAGTTTATTAAGTATAATACATTTTCGCTTTATGAGCGTTTTCATAGTCATAATTGAAATAGCGTTTAGGGTACCGCGTTTTTGTTTTTTAATATTTTAGTATTTTAGTTTATGGACCTGGATAATGAAACCTATTAAAACGAGAGTCACTCTATTTTAGTTAATTGAACGTCAAGTAAGATGTCTTGTAATTTAATAACCATTCCGTTGAATATACTTACTGATCCTTATATTTAACTTGTCACTTTTTTTTTCAAATTATAATTTAACATTCTTTTCATTAGCGCCAGTTGTTAAGTTAGGTTTTTGAGTGTTACTCTAACTTGGTTTAATAATTAGTCAATTTTAAACGATATTAATTAAAATGTAATATTAAGTAAATAAAACAGTACGTGTATTTAATCTTTTTTGAAGCAGCCGTAACGTATTTTTCATTTCCTTTGTCGGTAGCCCTATTATATTCAGCCATATCATCCGCCATGTTGTTTATGGCCAGCATTATGAAAAATTCAAATTTATAGCGCATCATTCGTTTACGATTCTCCGCGAGGATTTCGCGTATGAATCAACTCTCCAATGACACAATTCGCTGGCAACACAGGCTGGTTTTTGCAGGAGGCCACCTCAACGGAACTCCAAACAAAAGTCGGTCCGAATTGCACTTAGTCGTCTCTTATTTAGGGGCGACATTATATTGTAATTTTATGGAAGTTGTGTCTTTATTCTCGTCATTTCACGTTTTGGCGTTGGCTGGAATTATAAAATGATGGTTATATCCTTACGTAAGCTCATCTATGAAGTGTTACTTAAGCCGCAATACTCGTGACTTACGTGAAATGAATTCAATGACAGTACAGGTCTTGGCCTCGTGATTACGCAAATTGACTAAATCAAATGGTTAGTAATACCTAGTTAACTACGGACCATACACAAAACCTATCTTCTTAGGATCTACTTATCTAATATTTCATGGTTGTTTCTCTGAAACAGACCACCCGTGTCTCGTCACCAAAAATATTCCCCACTTAGATTGGATGTCAATGAATGTATAATTAGGTAGCGCAGCGGGGCGCGCCATCGTGGATTAGAAACACTAAGGCAATAGGTAAAGCGAAATATAAAGGCACTCAAAGTTAATAGATGATAGTGACCCTATTCACCTTGATTTCAATTGCTATTGATCTTGATTTCAATCCTCGCGTTCGATTCTCGGTAAGTAAAAATATGTGATGAGTCCAAAGACCAGTATTAGTTTCTCAGTCTTTTTATTTCATCCAATCATTATTAAAGTCTACCGTGTCTGACTGACTGACAGATAACGCACAACCTTAACCACCTAGGGAGTCTAGGGACTTGTAATAAAAAAATATTTTTTGAAAATCTGCTCCCAACAGGAAGAAATAAGGGGAGTAGTGAGAAACTAATTTATAACGTACAAGGTAGCGAGCATCCTCGACGGCTGCCGTCTAGTTTAAGTATAAAAGTACCTATTTATTTATCTACAATATACCTAAGTATGTAATGTTGTTGTGTACCTAGTATCCATAGTAGCAATTATTTGTGAGAGATTGTCCTCTAATACTTTTTTAAACGTTGTAACCTCCAAACAGACCGTCCATCACACTATTTAACTTTATCTTAGCTTTCTTAGGTATGTCATTGACTTTTAGCAATCGTGACACTACGCTTATAGAACTATGTGTCCGTCCAACTTACTAAATAAATTATTTGAATTAGGTACTTGTGGGAGGACCTTTTGCAGGGTTCGTCCGGGTTGGTACCACCATCTTATCCATTAACCTACCGCCAAGCAGCACTGTTTGCATTTTTGTATTCCGGTTTGGGGATAAGCCTGCCGGTAAAATAACTAGCATAGAGGCATTCCATCTTAGTCCTCAGGGTTGACAGTGCATTTGCAGTCTTGTGAATGCGAATGTCTATGGGTCACAGTTTCCACTTGGTACCATCAGGTGGCATGTGTGCTCGTTTGCCTTCCAATGCCATAAAAAATAAATAGAACGACCAAATGTATTTGTTATAAGTATTAGAATAATCGCTGACTCGAATAATGTCAAGTAATTTAAGGAGTACTTAACAATAATCGCTCTACGCAGACGAAGCGAAGTCGCAAGCGATTAGGTGTCCATAACGTGTTGAGCTAAGGTATTAAAGTAACGAACGTAAACCTACAAAGTTATAAACTACAGACATCATAAATATTCCTTGCGGATGTGATATCGGAATGATCAGCTATTTCCATACAATGCAGTCGTTAAGGCCTCCGACTAACGGATTGTCTGACATAATATCTGCTAACATCGCGTTTCGATTCGCATTTCGATGGCCTTGACATGTTACTTTTGTAGTCAATTGTAAACGCCATTAGATTGTAATAAATATTACAAGCAAAATTGCTTGCTTATGTGTGATGACGGTTAGCAAAAAAAAATGCGATTACCTATCCGTGTAGGTACCTAAATAAATCTCATATTAAAATGTAATATATAATTATATTCTTTGAACGCCAAAGACAAGTAATCTGGCAGCTAATATCTATCAAAATTTCAGCAATCGTTAACGTTGGCAGAGTACAAACTTACAACTTGTATAAGCCTGTTGAGGGAATTGGAACAGACCAAAAAAATAACTTACAGTTTTTACACTCTAATTCGAAAGAATGGGTAATATTAAGAGGCCGATTTGATTAATTTTGTATTTGACCCAATAGTTTTTTATTAATATTATTTATTTAGCAGACATTTTATGGATGACGTCATCATGTCAGCCGAAAGACGTCCACTGCTGGATATAGGCCTCCCCCAAGGCTCTCCACTCAGACCGGTCTTGTACTTTTCGCATCCACCGCGTTCCCGCGATCCTTACAAGGTCGTCACTCCATCTTGTTGGAGGCCTACCTACAGTTCGTCTCGCGGTCCGCGTGTTGGATGACGTGATTATTTTAAATTTGGGTTGGCATTTTCTCATAAATTACAACAATTAAATGATATCTAATAATGAAAAGTGATTGTAATAGTGTTAATACACTAATCATACTATTTCAAGCGGTTTTCGCCTACCCCGTAAGATAGGTACACCTAAGAGGGTTTCAAGCCGAAAACGAAAGTCAAACAAAGGTTAAATATACTTTTGTCGAAATATCCGAAATAGTTAACTGTTTCAAAAACTTAATAATGCAGAACGGCTTACCCTAGTCCTTGAAATGGTTTTCGAATTAGAGTACCTAATTGTAAAAATATGAACAATCCCAATTGACTAGAATTCGATTAAGTAAATGTTTTATTTTTATGTTTCAGTGAGAGTTGGCTAATTACCATTGACTTATCCACCTTTATTAGTTTCGTACATACCTACATACTTTGTTCATGTTAGGTATGTTGTCCTACAAACTGTTGGATATTTTATGATACCAACTCAAAAAAACTATAAACCACGTAACGCACGAGTGGGAAATAAGTTTGATGTTGCTGTCGCACAATAATCAAAGACCTTCTGCTCTGCTTAACCTGCTAATAAACAGCTGAATAACGAAAACTATTCGTTGATTGATAAACGTTTATAGCGTACAACGAAACTTCTGAAACGTCACTGTCATACTGATTGCGTTATAACGCAACTTTACCTTGCGATATGTGAAGTCTCTGAAATAGTCCTTGTTAGTTTACAAATTAGGTTTATTATTCAACCCTAAATTTGGTAAAATAGAAACACATTTTAAGTTAAGTGGCCTGTCACTGTCAAAGCGATTATGGTGTAATGTGACTCAAAAAGTTGCATAAATTATTTTGTTTTGCAGTTTTTTTTTCATAGCAATTCAAAAAAATCCGTAACGTACTCTCTGAAGGTTTTTTGAGGTGTTGTATTTTCGATCACAATGGATGTGCCGCGGATGAAAAACGCTTCAGAAGGCATTGCAGTAAGTAAAAAAACAGACTACGATTTCACTTTTTTAAATCTTCAAATGAAACCAGCAAGGTGTGCTTATTTTATTATGAATTATCTTTTTATTTTAGAAATCAAACTTGACATTTGTTTTGAGTGTTTTGATTACACGTCACCGTTTGTTTTGGTAAAAACAAAAGTTGCTAAAGTTCAATGGTGAAATTCTCTCACAGCCAATGGGTATATCATCTCTTAATGAGGCGGTGGCCGAACCTGAATCTCGGTACGAGTGCCCCGTGTGCCTCAACTGGCTACGGGACCCCGTTATCACAACCTGCGGTCACAAATTCTGCAAAAGCTGCATCACTTCTTGGTTACAGTAAGCTGTTCACTTTATATGAAAATTCATTTATAATATTGTAACATAAATTGTTCATATGCAGTTTATTTTTAATAAATGTCCTTTGTTTTCTAAACTAATTGTGTTTTTAACTTGGTTAACAGAAATAGCGGCCACTGTCCAATCGATAACATTAACTTGAGTATGAAAGTTGATATATTTCCTGATAATTATACTAAAAGGGAGATACAGGAGCAGAGGATGTCCTGTCCCTTTGCTCCTAAAGGTAATTAATGGTGAAATTATTATAACATTTTACTATTAAGAGTCAGTCTAAAGCTAGGGCCATATTATGGAACTCTCAGGCAGTGAAAGGGTCAGAGTTATAGCAATGTTACAGCTGCCTCATAAAACAGTCCGTGAGCTCTCTATGTGAATGTATAACTATGTGTTGACAAATGTTGCATGCTTCATAAAAGCACCTATATTTCTAATGTTTGTATGTTTCAACTCCAGGTTGCACTGTTAAAGTGACTCCGTTGGACCTGGATGCACACATAGCATCCTGTGAACACAACAAGCCGCAAGCATCTACACAGCCTGATGCTGTGCCTTGTTCATTCCGGGCTGTGGGCTGCCGAGAGCAGTTCCTCAGTCAAGAAGAAATGCAAGCGCACCTGGAAAATGACACACAGACACACATGAGTGTAAGTATAATTTAACATCATCAAACAGGAGAGTAAATATAACATTTACAATTTAAGTGATTCTTATTCAATTTCATCCACTGCACTTATTTAATACAGCATCATCTGTTTATTTATGAATGTTTTTGAATAAGACATTTAACTAAAGCTTTTGTTTATAACCGTTTTTATGGCCTGGAATTCAAAAAAATTATAGGCCACTGGGCTAATGTGGATGACAGTTGATTGATAGATGATTTTTTTTAATTGTACCTGGCAGATATGAAGCCAGTCCTGACATTTTGTGCTGAAGTTATGTGTTGTGTGTGAATGAATTGTAAGGTCAGCATTAATTTACTACTTTCAACATTTGCAATATTAAGTGGAAACTGGGACCCATAGACATTCACATTCACAAGACCACAATCCTAAGACTGCAAATGTACTGCCAACCTTGAGAACCCTTTTTCTTATCTGCCTAGTGTTAAAAATTACTGTTATGTTTAGTTCAAAGTTAGAATAATATGTCATCCATATAAATTTTCAATCATGACTTTTGCCATATAGCTTAGTTTGGCAATTTCAAAATAACGCTTTGTTAATAACATGAAATAATGAACTTTAAGTAGTCGTTTTTGGAAGATCTGACTCAGTTGTGCTAACCTGGAGGAAAATCCCAGCCATTATTGTAATCAGTGGTCATTATAATTACTCAGACTACTTTAAATAATGTGGCTTTTGCGGTCAATAACAGGGGGGTTATTATACGCTGAGAGAAAAAGACAGACCTCTATAACTGCTATAGCTCTGTCCATGTGACACATGTCATAATAACCCCCAGTACTCATTACCTGGTTGTCTGTTACATTATATATTTAAGTTTTCCATATCGCTTGACTATTCCTACTTTTAGAGATACTTTATCTAGGAATAACTGGAGGAAATTAGGGGAGGTCGTATGCTCGAGATGATGATGACTACTTATGGATAATTCCTGCATTTTGAATTATTTAACCAGAGTGGATTAAAAAATACGGTATAGTTAAGGACTGAATTAATAAACCATAATTTTTTCCTTTGTATAACGAAAATAAACATGATTCAAAGTCCATATCTAGATTCACCCAAAATTTGTAAATAATATAAAGTTTTACCCTCTTATTTGTAAACACACGAAAAGTAAAATATGCTTTGTCCTTATCTGTCATTGTAACATTTGCATGTGACAGAAAGTGACAAAGAATATTTTAACTAAAATAAGTCTATAGTGCGTTCATTTATTCAGTTTAGTCATTTACGGCATATTAAAAAGGCTTTTAAGCAGTAGTGATTTGTATCACATTTAAATTGTAACTTAGTACGTGATGAGAACTGTAATTACCAGTGATCGGATTTCTCGGTGCAACACGGGTTGAATGACCTCAAACATTATGCTAATATGGATATGTCCTGGGATTCCGGGATTGATGTTGTTGAAAGAGGGTAATGTTTCAAATTTTATCATATGGTAAATTCCTTAACATTTTAACGTTTGGATCTGGAATAAATATTTTCACTGTACGTGTATGTATTTTTATTAAATTATTCTGTTTAAAACTGATCAGCCAAGTAGTCTTTAGTGAATATAAATAAAACATAAAAAGAAGAAAAAGAGAGAAAAAGAAGAAAAGAAAGATACGGTACGCATAATCAGTTTACCACACACACACAGATATTATATTTTATTAGTTTGTATGAAATTGAAATAGCATACAATTATTTTCTCAATATTTTATATGTTCGATTGATTTCTTTACACATCTAAAATCCTATTCTAATACCTATTTATAAATATCCTAAAAATTGCATTTTCTTTTCGAACCAGATCCCGGGATTTTGGTCGTATCCATATTAAGATTTCTACTCTTTATCCCGCAGTATTGCACCGTAAAATCCGATCACTGGTAATTACCGTTGGAAGACATGATACTTGATGACGGCGAAAATACATGAATACCATTTGAATCCATTATTTTTTTCCCATACAGTTGAATACAGAGAGATGGATCCACTTTTGGACAATAAGGTGAAAAAGTAGATACATCTCTTTGAAGTCGACTATACAGGCAATTCAATCCTACAAACAGACAGCCAGGAATCACGACTTTGACAAATTTAGATTTTTATTTCAAAATCAGATATCTGATCTCGACTCTATTTTTAAAAGCTTGACAGCGTGTTTAGATATTTTTATGCACCTTGAATGCACCTAAATCTGTACACCGTGTCCAATAAGTTTGCATACAGTTTAGATTCTCAATAAAATAAATGTACAAACAGTTAATGCAATCAAAAGTATATTTTATTAATGGCACACGTATGTATAATATTTACAACAAATGTTTCGGTATAACTCCACCTTTAACTTTTTTTACTAGCTTACAGAATTATCAACAAGTTTTTAAAGTTGTAGGTAATTCTGTAGCTCTGCCTAACCCACTCTGGGATTACAGGCGTGAAGGTATGTATGTATGTATGTATGAAACGTTTCTCAAATGAATCACACGCGGCACGCACCGCTTCCATTGGTATTTGGTCCCAAATATGCTCGATAACCTTTTTGAAATGATCCAGGTTTGCGATTTTATAATCATGTAGTTTCGAGAGCATGTACGACCACACGTAATAATCTAATACATTCAAGTCCGGAGAACTGGGTGGCCATTCATGTTTCAGCAGAAAATCGGTCAAATTAGCCTGACACCACGCTTGAACAGCGTTTGCCGTGTGTGAAGGAGCTTCGTCTTGTTGGAAAACATAATATTCGTTCTCAAACATCCTTTTTAAATTTGGAGCAACAATTTTCTCCAAAACCTCGGATTTATAGTATTGAACATTGATTTTAACGCCTTTATCGATAAATACTAGAGGTAGTTTACCCCGCTTACAAACTGCACCCCACACCATCACCGATGGTGAGCTCTGGAACCTAGGAACATTTTTCTGGTTGTCCGGAATGTCTTCTATCATTGGTGCCCACAATCGATCATTTTGGGCGTTACGAGGCTGTTCTAACAAGAACAGTTTCTCGTCAGAAAATACAAACTCATCCCCTGCGTGCCAAGAAAGTATTATGTTGGATCTTTGTACTCTCTTTTTCTTGGTCGTTTCGGAAATGCCATGAACTTTTCGTTTTTTGTAGGCATGGCATCCAAGATCCACCCTCAAAATATTGTGTACCGATCCTTTTGAAATTTTCAGCTCGGCAGCCAATTTTCGGATAGAACGGTGTTTTTTCCGCCGAAGTCGCTCTCTCCCAATCTTTACTACTCTATCGGTTCTAGCTGAACGTGGCCGACCGGATCTTTTCCTGTCTTCTACTGAGGAGGTCTCTTTATACCTTTTGATTGTGGTGTAAACTAGATTGCGTTTAATTCCAAGGGGTTTTAAGGCCTTAAAGTAGCACCTGGGCTGTCGCCATTGCTAAATTTTCTGATAATCGTTTCACGAAACTGTTTCATCGTGGATTAAAAGAAAACTACAAATGCTTGATGTTTGAAACGATTGTATTTTGTTAACGACACCATACTTTATTAATTAAAATAAGAATTCGATGGCCTGTAGTCTGTATGTCTTTAGGGTTAGTGCAAAAAGATGTGTATTCGAACTTATTGGACACGGTGTATATTAATGAAATCATATTTAGTTCAATTTCTACTAAATTCCAGTATTTAATGAACGCGTACTCGGAGATAAAGATAAATAACGACATGTCGAACGCTAACATCGACCCAAAGGAGCAGGAAGCCATGAGTCTGTGGGAGGCGCCAGACAAGGACGGAGCAGAGAAGCCGCCACCGCCGCTCACTAACACCAGCGCTCTCATACGGTAAATAAAGCCGTTTAATTCTTTTTTGTCGTTTCCTCATGAGTGACGGCCCGTACTAAACCGGCTGGGTGCATCCTGTTGAGATTGCTTGTGATATCTTGCGGGGCGTAAGATTGAGGCCCGTACACATGCAAGCCTTGCACCTGTTTGAAGTTGAACTACTATTTATACTGTGACAAAGGGCAATATAGACTAACCTATCATCAGCCTGATGATTTCTCCGAACTGCAAGTAGGGGCGCGCGGTGACCTCGTCCATACAGTCCGATGCAGTGACGACGGCGGGACTGTCAGGCGTTTAGTGGTGGAAAAACCTTGCGCAACCGCTATACCTAGCCTACTAGTCCAGCAGCAGTTTTCGCATTATTTTCCGGTGTAGGGATAAGTCAACTGGTGAAATTACTAGCATAGAGGCATTCCATCTTGGTCCTCAGTGTTAACAACGCACAGGTAACGCAACGATAAGTACTAAGATAGTATATACATACATACACTCGCTCCTTCTAATAAATGTGGCCGTGGCATGGAAAATGTTGAACCAGGGTACCGCATTTCCAAAATTTTGAAAAGTTGAGATAGCTCGTTTTTGGTGCGACTTTTACCAAACATGATTTATCATGAATTGAATATCATATTTTGGCCACTCCTGGGCTGAGCTATCCAGCCCTGTAAGGTTGGCCACTATTTACCGGACACCCTGTATAACAAATGTTAACGATTTCCAGGGCTCTATACGAACGCGTAGTAGTGCTAGAGCAACGGAACCGCGAGCAAGACATCGTCATAGCCAATATTTCCAAACAACTCTCAGCTTTAACCGTCGCTAAAAGAAAACAGAACAACGAAATGCTGCTCCGATATTGTGTGGGCAACTACATCTGGAGGATTGATAATTTCAAGGCTCGGCTGGACGCTATGCTGAAGGATCATTCGAAGATGTTGTACAGCCCTGGGTTTTATACCTCGCCTAATGGCTATAGGTAAGTTATTAAGTGCTATTGTATTAATGATCTCGAGTGATATGGCTGGATTCAAGATGTGTTAGAGATGACAGATTTCTATGACTTGACATTTATATTAGATTTTCCGCATATAGGTACCTAAATACGAGATTTTTTGTCTCCACTTTACGAAATGTTTTTTTTTTTTTTTCAAAATTCCATTCATGTCTCATTTTTAGTTGTAAAAAGTCTCCCTTGAGTAAAATTTGTTATCCATTAAGTATTCAAGGTAGTTTCCGTCCATGTGGCATTCATACTTCCAAACCTGTATATCTGTGGATTGTGATGAAAATACCAAAATACAAATCGTCAATGTACAACCCAATTTTTCCCAAGACTTAAATGATTGTCTACGTTTTGACGTGATATCGTCTTATAAATCGATGAACGCCGGCTGCACACGAAAAAGCGTGACTCATTGTCACGTTCGGCCTGAGCCAAGCGTGCAAGCGAGAGCGCGGAACAAGCGATAGAGAGACACGATCAGCCTAAGCGTTCGGCTTGTGACGCATCGTTTACGTTATCACGTAAAATTATCGTCCGTCAACCGAATACAAACAACCATTTTTTTTTAGGTGTGACGTATTTCTCAAATATGTTCATCGTTGTCTAGTGCGGTGGTACAAGCCTTGAGCTTAGTTTATTTGGTACTTGACCATAATGGCCATGAGCAAGATTGTCACCTGATATAAATTATTAATTTAATTGCAGATTCTGTGTCCGCCTCAACATTTCCCCCCAAAACCCTCTCTGCTTCGCTCTCCACGTGCACCTCATGAAGACAGAGTATGACGAATGCCTCGAATGGCCCTTCAACGGCCGCATCTCTTTCTCTATGGTCAACCAATACGAGCCAGACCTCACCCAGAGAGACACTATGATGTCCAATTCTAACCTGATAGCTTTTAGAAGACCTACTGCTGAAATATGTCTGAGGGGATTCGGTTACACTGAGTATGCGGTGGTTAGTGATGTCGTTAGGAATGGCTTTGTAAAGGACGATAATCTTGTTTTCCGCGTGCATATTAAGTGTGTATGACATGAGGAGTAATTTTTATTTCTTGTTATTTTTGTTGAATATTTTTCTGGGTTTATAACGTGTTTTCATGTACTATAGGGATTGTGTCCCAATGTTTTCAACTATTTTAGACGCACGATAATTAATTTCAAAATCAATTCTGGTGTGATGATTAAAATGTTTAAAAATCTGCAATGAAATCGGACGGCAAGACGGACAAACCTCGAGTTTGTGTCGGAAAATAAAATCGTCGGAATGAAATCATTTTATTTTCAACTTACATAAACGAAGCTAAAAACAAATAAAAGTAAAATACGTAACCACCGAGTTTGAAGAAAGTTATGTTTTTAAACGTTTTGTGCACAAATATTATCCGGTCTTTTTTTACAAGCGTATTTAAAGCGTAAGACTATAAGAAAGTGTATCAGTGGTATTATGTATATTAATTTTTTTGGAAAATTTATTTACAATCATCATCAGGTCTACTAAAGGATGAATATTATAAATATAAATATAATTAATATAAGGTATATCAAGGGTGCTGCATATACCATGTTTTTGAATCGTACTTAATACTTGTGATTATGCTTAAAATTTCATATATCTATATATTATGTTATATGTTTAGATTATACTTGAAAAGTACTCATTGAACCTATCCGTCCAAGTATAGACTGATCGAAATACGAACGTATTTTGGGAGTACTTAATTTTATAGTTCTTGAGTGATACGAGTACTTAATTGTTAACTTTTCCTACATTCTTCCTAGATTGTAAAGAATCTCATTGCAAATGTTAGATCTTTATGAATACATTTTGATATTTTGTACCTTTGCAATACATACGGTAAGAGTAGATGTAATTATGTCATGTTAATTCCTTATTGCTTAAAACAAAGAGGCACGGAAGTATTGTAGTACCTATGTTTAACAATGTAGGTCTAGGTACACTGTTTTAAAATTCCATTTGTGTTAAGTTTGTTGTTTCTGCATATTTTATATTATTATGTTGTAAGTGCATTTATTTCAAAATAAAGTAAGTTCTTTCCAAAGTATTTTCAAAATATTATATTAAATGCAATACATTCCATGTTATCCAATTAATTACTCTGGGATTACAGGCGTGAAGGTATGTATGTATGTACAATTATATTTATCTTTTTTGTTAAGAACAGTATTTTAGAATCTTTACTATTTTATAGTTATCTTCAGGACGTATATTCCGGTTTTCAACAAAATGTAGGTTTTTAATTGAGATTATATCTGTACCTAAACTGTTATATTTTGTTACGTGTATATAAATAAAACAGTAATTATTCATTTTCATAGTTTTATTGGTATGATGGTATGAATGTCTTACAAAATAACAAAGTACGCCTTACATTTATGTCTTAATAAAATACAGCTTAGCGTGTATAAAAATACATCTACAGCATTATTGTTATTTATTTCTAGTTTTACATAAATTATGTTTTGGTTACACGCAAACATTTCCAAAATATAATTTACTATACCGACGACAAAATTGCTACACCTACATTTTTAATACCACTGCGAGAACTTGAAAAAACTACACGAATTCGGCGCTCAGAATGCTGAACTCGTACTATCAGCCCAATGGACCCCTGACCCACCATAGAACGTCACAGTGACATAAAACCATTTGCTTGACTCCTATTACGACCCGAATCAAAACGTCACTGTGACACAGTTCTATGGTGGGTCAGGGTTCCATTGGGTTGATAGTACATCTGTATTTGTACTACAGAAAAGCTCATTCAATCTATGACGTCCTAGTCTTTAGGACATGTAATGATGGCTGTGGAAGTCACAGGGTTAAAGAAAACTCTTGCCCAAGAAAACCCCCCCTAGAAACATATTTTTAGAAACTGCTTTTCATTTAGTAATATTTACTAGCGGTGCTCGTGGTGTATAAAATGTAGGTGCATAAACCATTATTATAAAAATAACACGTAATGGCTACGCTTACATTTTATTAAACATTATTTTAACTTATCACATCCAACCATCACATATTGCAATCTGCGTAACAATGACTACCTCTTTATGGCTTGAGATACCCCGAAAATGCACTAAAATCGTAGAACAATAAATAATATAGTCTCAATTGTAATGGGCGGAGATGTAAATAAAGTAAAAACCAATTTACTATAATTACTGCATAATCTCGTACTTTTCAAGATCATGTGAGGATTTAAAAAAAAAAAATAGTATGCTTGATGATAACTGTCATAATAATTAAGATTAAATACTCGTAACTGTTAATCTTTAGTTTCGTTTTGAAATAAAACACAATCTATAAAAAAAATTGAGGTTATGTGTCAAAAAGTACTAATTTCTTTACATATTTGCCCATTTCCTTTGTCCATTTGAGACCGTCCACAAAGCGTAACAGTATTCTGAAATATTGACCAACGTAGGAATACGAATCGTCAACCATCGTTTTTGGCAACTAAAGGATTTCACAGAATGCTATTAAGTAAAATATAATAAGTACTTAATATAGGATGTTTCATAAGAGCTAGCACGGATTTAACAAGCATTATACACACTGGTGTAATCTTATACAGGTTGATCGAAATGCAAAATAATAAAAGCTAATAAGGACGGTACTCACGCATACATAGCATTAATTTGGCATTTTTTAAATGTGTCAATAATGAGTCTGCTCTTATAAAACGCCCTTGATAAACTGTCATGATTTTTATTTATAAATGTTCGGGTTATTCATAGAAATGCTCTTATAAATAAATAAAAACTTGCGTGTTAAATGATGATCTACAGTTCTTCAATGTACAATGAAATCAATTTGATTATCATAATGTAGAAGCAATAAGTAGGATAACAACAAAAACTAGTTAAATTGGCTAAAAACAATGCCTTGTGCAGGTCAACATTATCTCAAATATATAAGATAGATACACAGCCCATATAATTTACTAGTAATTACTATTCAAAATTGAAAATTTCGGCATACTATCACCTAAATATAATTTGTTTTTACGACGTGATGGTAACTGCATTTAAATAAATACGTGGTGTAACTTAAATTTGATGGCAGAAGCTTTTTTCGCTACATTTTCACATTAATTTCTAGCGAACTTTGGCTTGAAAACTTTTATATGCCCAATCGGTGGTTTTGTAATTACAACAAAATACCTTATCATAAATTTGTCAGTCAAGAGATATTTGGGAGTTGCATCCATACACACACATATTTTTACTTCCCTATAGGTACATACATTAACATCTCGTTTAATCTTTGATTAAGTATTAATATTTTGAAGCCTTAAATTATTCTACATCGAATATATGAAAGTTATAAAATCTACATAATTTCTTACCATTTAAAATAAAACATATTATATTTTTGATTATTTTGAAAAGCACGAATTGTAAATATTATTACTTTTTAACACCAATTAAATATCACAAATAACGTACTTCATCCAACTACACTTCTGCCACTTTATTATGAGAAACACGCAAATAAATTACAAATATAATCGACATTAATATCCAATTGGAAAGTGTGAGTTGCAAAAGGAATCATAAATTAGGAAGACTTGCGGAAGCGATTCCATTTTGTACTTTGACAAGAATGAGAACGAACATAACGAGCTAAACTTAATTAATTGATGCTGAATTTTTTTTTTTTCATATTATGGTCATTTAAGCATATCATACAAAAGTTTCCTCTTATTTTCAAGAACATGACATTATATTATGAATGTCTACAGTATTTACTTGTTATATGAAACTGAAAAATAATTGGAATGTAAATAAAAATAATGAATTTGTGATGAAGTTTGAATTTATTAGCTTTAGCCGTCTTCTAACCTACGCAAGCTCTACTTTAAATAATTATCACAGGATCGGTAAAAAAAATGCAAACAAAATATTGTTTTAAAATTGTGATGAGAAATAAACCATTACCAAAACAACTGGTTTCTAAAAACTACCGAGTTTATTTACTCACTTGGTGAGGTATTTAATAATTTGATTCTTTGTATCATTTTCGTTTGTAATTATAAATTTATTTGAATTTATGTTCAACGCCAAACATTGTTGTGAGTCATTCTACATTATTATATATCTATTTTATTTACTTAAGAAAAGCTATACGTGCTTTTATGTAATACACAAATAGGACTATTCGTAACATTATGAAGATCTTTATTTATAAAAAACTACGACTTAAATCTAGTTCTACAGGTATGTAGATGACAAACTATAAAACAATAGTTTAATCGAATATAAGTAACGATAATAAAGTTACAGTTAAAGTACATAATTAACTCTAGGTAAATCGGTTAATTGTAGACTCACTATACTGCCGGTAGTATGTAAATTACTGAGAGATACAAGCAAATGCCTCTGCTGGAGACAAGTTGACCGTAGTCCAAAATACAACGTTTTAATGTCAAAACATGGTTGTTGATATTACTAAAAAAACACTTCGGTAGTATGACTTCAGTTATATTCTACCGAAATTCCAAAGAAGGCGACTAACTCTAACTGCATAGTAATAGACAATAGTTTAAGCATTTTTTTTTTCTAGTTACCAATTAGAGTATAGAATAGTTTGATACTATTGCAAGTAGCCGCCTTTTTTCGTATTGCGGCAGTATTGTATAAAAACAGTATTTACGGTCCACGTTTGAATAATTCCCCTTAAATTAAGCCACATTAGCTGTCTTCTAAAATCAACGTTTAAAATTATTTTCTCACTATCTTATCAAGACTATAATGTAAGAAAAAACGAGCATCCGAAGTTTTTAATTAAGTGATTCGGAATTACTCACATGTATACCACTACCTGTAGGTAGGTATATGGGTGGAGCACTCTATTCGACCGTGATATCAAAGAAGGCGGCTAATAGCTGTTCGTTCAAATAGTGTGCATTGCAACCCTTTGAAATCGCCGACACCGCTTTATGCGCGCCGCACATTAAAGCGTGCAAACTATTTGAACGAACGAACTATACATATAGTAGAATGCTTCGACTACTACATTTCAACTAGCCGCCTTCTTCGACATTACTACAGTGTTTCTATAGTTAACTAAGTGATCCTCATAAGCCAAAGGCGGTATCTAAAATTCGATATCCAAAGCAGATTCAACCCTCTCCTGTTATAAGGTCACATTTGAATGGGAGTTTTGTCTGAAATACCGCCAATTGTCTTATCAGGACAGATATTGAAGCCACAAAACTTTATAATGTACCATTAAAAAGCTATCACATACATTTAAAATGGGCCTCTATTTCAGTTTGTTTAAACCATGCCGTTATAGTATTGCTAAGGCTTGGCTGCCTTTACTGACAATTCAATATGAGCTTTAATGAGTAAGGTAAACTGAAAGACCTTTTTCGTTCTGTGAATAAGACATAAAAAGGTCCCCATTTTTCAGTTCTTACTGTACATTGCCACGCAACCGCTGCACGGGACACTTACCTACGTTTCATAAACTTTCTACAGTGGACACTAATGCCATTTTCAAATTTTTTTACTAACGGCGGAGAAAAAAAAAGTGTGTTATAGATTTAATTTGTATGTGAGTGTAAGTATCTTTGTTTATTATTTGATAAAAAAACGACATGGTTAAAGACGAAGTAAAAAAGAGGCCCTGAATTACCCACCTTAACAATTGAAATTATATCAATTGTACCGAATAATATTAAAAATATCTACCTTATGCTGATAATATGAATGTTCAACTCTTACACAGCGGCTAACACTTTCTACCAGAGGTTATAATGTATCACTATACGTTGATGCAAAGTACTTTTCAATCAGCTTCGCTATTGCCGAACGCACTCGCAATCACAATCGACTTGAAAGTGAAACTATTGTTTATTACGGGTAAACCCATTTCAAATGACACCGACCGACGTAGACTACTTGATAAAACCATATTGCTTTTGACATGTTATCATATTGTTAGCGTAATGATAGCTCTTATTTACTTGACAGTACGGCTTTACCAAGTAGATTAGAATCCCTGAAGCTCAATTCCGATGTAGACATGAGACACTTCTTGACTACGTTATATATGTACCTCCTGAGCGCATTGCTGTTACCGTAGTATTCGATATATTAAGTAACAATGGTAACCTTACTTGTGTGTGTATAAGGTTTACTATCAAACAGAGCTGCTCGAGTCCCCGGGGAAGTGCAGGAGGTTATCGCCGCTGCAGCTGGGGGTGGGCGAGGAGGGGGGGTCGAGGGACGCGCGGGACGCGGAGCTGAAACTGCTGGAACTTAGCTCTTCGGGCTCCGCCTCGTACCGAGTTGATGTCGTAACTGGAAACAATAAAACATTGATTTAAACCAAAAGTTCTCTAATTGTGCATTGCGACGCCGTGGCGTTACGGCGTTGTCCCAGGAGCGTCGAGAACCGGTGTGTTTGAGTCACCGGCACTAGTGAGTACACGGGGGTATATCTACTTTTAAATGTAAAGGAAGTCGCAATATATTCGTACCACTGCACCGCTAATCTGAATTTGGTTGATAAAGACAGTGGGATGACCTAGGGGATTCCATGAAATGGCAATACAATGCAGTTCAAGACGAGTGTAAGGCACATAGCTATAGCTGTTATATCTCTCTGTCACCGTAATCTGAACTGCATAACTATGTAGGTAATGGTAGTTTGTCAAGAGCGGTCCCTGCAAGCATATAGTAAGAAATTGCGGCAGCTTGAAGCGTTATTTTTGCTGTATGAATAAGGAAAAACAGCGCAAAAATGTCTGATAGCAAACTATCTCTTCGGCTCATGGATATTTTGCAATCGAGGGATTGCAATCTGAAGTCAGCCAACGAATGGCATTGGAATTCTATTTTTACCGTCTGTATTTATTTCACCCCCATAAAGAACCGATGGGCAGTAGAGGTCTCATGTTTGTTCAAACACAAATACCAACGGCCGCCACAGATAGCCAGGACCAGGAATATTGAATTCTAAAATATCGTCACTACATAGTATAAAACAAAGTCGCTTGCGCTGTCTGTCCCTATGTATGCTTAAATCTTTAAAACTACGTAACGGATTTTGATGCGGTTTTTTTTAATAGATAGAGTGATTCTTAAGGAAGGTTTATATGTATAATACATTCCACGCGGGCGAAGCCGCGGGCGGGTCGCTAGTTCAAAATAAAATAGAGAAGAAGCAGAATAATATGTTACATCGACCGAAGAAGAATCTCTCATAATCCTTTTGACAAGTCATAATTTGAACATTTCCATATGTAAGTATTCCAGTCAAATTAGTTACTATTATGAATTTTATTAGTCAAAAATAGTTAACACATTCACTGCCAACCCACGAAACACATTCCCCAACATTCAGATAGTGCGGCATGGGAACAACATCAAGGAATACTCGATAGTCGGGTACCTTGTGGTGAATGCGTTAGGGCAGCAAATATAACATGTCGAAATAGACACATTCCTCAGTAACCGGCCGTGGCAACACAAAAAAACTCATGAAGATCGAAGGGAACCTTTGCCCAGCAGTGCGACAATAACATATCGCACTGCTAGATAAATACCGTATCAACTCAAAATCCTTTCTAGTTTGGTTTCAAGTTCATAGTAGTTGTAATAAAGTTGAATTTAAAATACAGTTGTATTTTGAGTTGATACGGTATTGATCCAGCAGTGCGATATCCTAGGTAAAAAATATGATCCGGCGCTGTGAAGACCAACAAACACATACAGACAGATAAGTAAACTTTATTTGAAAATTGACGCCATTGGCACCAAGAGTTCGATATCGTCGGTTAAATTCGCAACCCTCGTAAGTCCATTTGACTCAAGTTTACAGGAGACACAAAAAACAAAATTACGGCATATGGCGGCTTAAAGTTACGAGGTTTTCTATTTGTAGATTTTTTAAATAATGGTTTATTTGACGTTTGAATGTAATATATAGATCGATGCGTTTGGTGATTGGCTACACGATTCAATAAAAAAACGATTTTCGCAAAAAATGGACTTACGAGGTTTGCTAATTTAACCGACGATATATTTTACTAGTACAAGTAAACTGACAGCACCAATGCTTTGAAACCTACACGGACAACCATATCTATCATAACTGTATGTGGACGATTGTAGGCGCAAAGCTAATTTTGACTGAACTTACCAATTACTACAAGAAGACATCTTAGCAGTTCTGATATCTGATATACTCTGTTATCTGGGTTCTTTTCCATCAGGATTTATGGGATTTTTCATGAAATGACAACGCAAAATTGTGGTTTTAGAATTCTCATTTTTATTCACTATTTGATTTTTTAAACACTCCATAACATTATCAACAAAATCATACTGATACAAGGCAGCCGAATTTACAAATATCAATTAATAACACGAGAAAACACTGACTACAGCAAATTCGTCAAGTACAACTATGTATACATATCATGATTTCATAAATATTTATCAATACAAAGGCAAAAGGAATTAGCTTGTTTGGGGAGCTATCCGAGTTGGGATGCATATGCGTTATTCCCGTTCCCAAAATAAAAACCACGGATAAAGGTTAAGTACTTCAAAATATTAAAGTTGACACATTGTCATTATCTCCGTGGCAAATGTATTTTTTAAGTTGCCTAATCTATTCGCGGTTGCAATATTGGTAACGGATATAATATAATTACAATCTATATATCTGCATATGCGTCACAACTACCAAACGAAAGTATAGGCAACACGTTATTACGCTATTTTTGTTTTGATTAGGTAAGACGTCGCATCATATCATGCAATGAGCACTTATACTTGGCATGTGATACAGGCATACATGCCGAAAGCTATTAATCACCTACGCTATCGTCGTAATACGTCAATATTGGCAGCTAACATCTCAGTACAATATTTCTTTCAATTTCGCATCGAAAGTAATCTTTCACTGGGATGACAAATGTCAAGACTTATCTTCCAGAGGCATTATTCTAATTTGACTTTACACATATTGCTATCGTATTGTCAACGTTATAATAGCTGTTATTAAATTGTCGGTAATCGCGTCAGAGTTAAAAACAATACAATAATAATAGGGCAAAAGACAAGTAGAATAAGGCCCCAGTAAAGCTTAATATTGGCGTTACTACTACTGATGTGCCAAAGGATACTTTCCAAAATTGCGGAAAATTTCATGTAGGAAAATTTCGGAAACTTCTCACAATTTTGTATGGGAATTGAAACTTTCCGTTTCTTAAATTTAAATTTCCTATATTTCTTGGGAAAGTTTCCGGAAATTTCTTGCAACTTTTCCAACTTTTTGGAAACTTTCCGCAACTTGCACATCACTGGTTACTACCGACACTGTTAATCTGTCAATAATTGGATAGGTCCCAATGATCCCGTTTACAATATGTCTCTATGTCCCTTTTGCAAAATACCTCTCTTTAAATATCTTTAATGAGAAACATCCTATTCTCAAAACTCCCATTACACAAATTTAAGTTTCTTAATATTTTGAACGCCACACCTGAAAGTCACCGTCGGCCACGCCCGACACAAGTTTAAAAGATTAAAAGAGACTTTGTATTCTATAAATTAAGTTGTAATTTGCATAGAAAACATGTGGCGTGTGATTGAGACATTTTATTTTTGACTTAAGGTATTCAAAAGGTTAATCTCTTGAAAACCAAATACAGTCTATAATATTTTAGCCGCGGAATAAATTCCATCACATCGAACAGAGCCTCTTCTATTCAATATTGTATTAGACTACCATGCTTTAAAATTGTAATCAAATTATCGACGCTATTGACGGTAAGATCTATCATAACAGAACATAACATAACAGTTATTTGTGTGGGCTAAACTATAACAAAATGGAATAAAGACCCAGAATCTATATAATAAAAATGAATTGCTAAATGTGTTGCTAAGCGCAAAACTCGAGAACGGCTGGACCGATTCGGCTGTTTTTTTTTTGTATTCGTCATTGTCAGGAAAAGGTTTGTATGAAAGAAAATAATTGAAAAATCCACCGGGAAAGTCAGAAATTTGCAGCGGGGCGAAGCCGCTGGCGTTATTATAGTGTTAATATAAAAATTACGAACGCGACATAACTTTTGTGTATCATCGGTGAACATTTTTATAAAAATACATGAAACGTGCGTCTTCAAAATGGATAATTAGATTTTGAAAATCGCACTCTACACAAGGGACATTTAGCGAGAGAGATGCATTGCAAAAGGAACGTTTCGCGAATGGCGCGTTACTCAGTCAAGGTATTTATCGAACGGAACCATAAGTGTCCTATCCCAATTAACGCACACGGAACCCAACAGCTCTAATAGAGAGTATAAGAACTCTTGATTAAAACTACAGGTGCGTGTATCTTAAAATTTTACGTGAGTAACGAAATTTTCAACAAAAAAAATTTTTACACAATAACTGTACGACAAACTTTGACTCTAATCGACTATTACAGATCGGCCAGATATTACTTACGCTATAAAGGCTTACAACATAACTACTTACTAATAAAGTTAAGGTCGCTTTAGATTTTAAGCCACGATATATTATTGCGTTTGGTAAAACAGGCTTACTTTTTTAATAAATAGCATATAATTATACAACATATATAATAAAGGAAAGCACTAAGCATCGGCAACTCGCTAACAATATTGGTACTGTTTGCCAAAGAAGGCGGCTAACTTCAAAGGACGTAGTTAAATGAAAAAGCGTCACTCCACCGTGACTTGCACTCAAGTAATTGCAGTTTGAAGTTCAAGGAGTATATAAACAATGATACATTGATTTGACACAAAAATATACATGGATAAAATGAGCGATTTTTTTTTTCTTTTCTAGATATTGGGACTTAATTGGATTGGATCCGTTGTACACGCAACCAATGCATGTAAATCTAATTTGTTAAAACGGTACAACCTGCTTGAGTTTTTTTTTTGCTTTGTAAAATATATGCAAGGTTCTTTGAAAAGACAATTATTTGTAACGATCCAAGAGGATTGAATCTTTTTTCCGATTTAAAATATATCCCTGCCATAGGGTTGGTCTCCTGTGTGATTAAACAATAAATTTTCCGGATCCTTTTTGCTAATAGATAGTCTAGACCCTAAGGACCATCTTGGTATACTACTCCACTTGTGTTTGTTTCGTGGATTGAGTCTTTTTGGTTAAATACGTCTAGTAATAGTATAAGCATTTTAATATGGTTGCCCTTAGAGTACAGAATGCTTTGACTACTACATTGAAGTTAGCCGCCTTTTTTGTTAAGGCAGTTTTAACGCTATCGTCTAAAAATCTGTTACGTATTGTACTTTGAAAATATAATAAAAATGTACCCACTTAAAACTTTTTATATTGTCTGAATATTAATAGAGTCCTTTTCGACTCTGTTTGTATGATATTAAGGTTTAAGTGGTAAATGACTTTTCGTGGTGGATTATACATAATGAAGGTTTTAGGTTAATATTTAAACTTTATAATATTTTCGTGTACATATCGATTGCCTTGTGATTTACATAGCATAGTAATAATATATAGTAATGTATAACTTCACATAAAACTATCTTGTACTTGCACAAATAGGTAAAATGGGTAGGAATAATATTATTTTTGTATATTTATATGGTCAGCTTTGTTTCAATAGCTTAAAACTATACTAATTAAAAAGGATTTGAATTTAAAAGTCCACGAGTCACGCAGACCAATTCAAAAGTCACATACTTAATAAATTTTATAAAAAAAAGTCAGCGTGTCTTGTTACATTATAAGCATCAAAATCATATTTAAATATATAAAAAAATGTCTACTTATAATAAATGAATTGCTGTAGCAATGGACTCAACTTTAAAAACCATCCAATTAAAAATCTATCAAAAAATACTCCAAAGTGCTGCCTTAAAATTATACTTAATTCAAATCACGAAACGATCAACGTATTGTTGGCTTAACGGTGATAGACAAGACGCCGTCCAAAATAAAAAGGCAGTTTACGAGTAAGAAGTATGTATGCACATAATGCCTTTTTTGTTTTAGACGACGAAAATGAACAAATATGATCGGTGGTCATTCACATTCGGATATAAATTTGAAGGATTTTCCTTCCGGGATCACAATGAAACATTTCAGTTTAAGCGAGATCCCTGTAACACCCGTATATAAACCAGAATTTATTACCTACACAAATCCTTGCGCGAAACCGCATGAACATCCGTTCAGAAGTTTTTGAGATCATCGCGAACATATTATATAGACAGACAATGCGGGGACTTTGTTTTATAATATGTACTTAGTTATAATTCCTTTGAGTTAATTCTATTATATTCGAATCGAATCATTTAATCAGTGATATAATGCTAGACACGGGTGTTTACAGAAAAAAAAAACTCTTCGTTTATCAATATCTCTAGGCATCATTTGTTATTAACTGAGGCAATGAAGGGTATTTGTATTTAGCCCCCATAAAATGTATGAAGATCTGATGGTCATAAATCGGAATTTATCATCAACACATACATACATAGAAACCTTCGCGCCTGTAATCCCAGAGTGGGGTAGGCATAGCTACAGAATTACCTTCAACTTTAAAAACTTGTTGATAATTCAGTAGCCACATTTTGCACAGATAGGCTAAGATGTTTACCAGCGTAGGTATTAGAAACATATATTGTGAAAATTTTTAGGGGTCATTACATATTGCTAGAGTGGAAGTATTCATGATGTTACTTCACTTTCAAGTACATAATTAACAATACTTTTTTATTAAAAAATAACTTGGTCATAAAACGAAACCATTGAACTAATAAAAAAACAGAACGATGCTTAAATTACTCATTTCATCGCTATTTTACTACGTAGCGGAACGTGAAACCTTATATGTGAAGAGGGAGAGGGCAGTATTAGGGGAAAGGGTAAGGCGTGCAGTTATAACTGCTACAAAGAAGCCCCGCCTCCCTCCACACCCCGCAGGCGCGAACGAAGTTGACATGGTTTATTCGAACAACGCAACATTTTTTAATGTATTTTTAATGCCCGCTATACAGTCTCGTCGAAGCAAGGCAACGCAAGAATGACGTCCTTTTCTAACTTATTGTAAGTTCAATAAAGATAACATGCGACGGGAGTACACAGCGGGCATGACAGATCCTAATTATAGTAATGCACACATAGCTAAGCACACTATTTGCTTCCTTCGCAACTTTTTTTTATTATCGGGGCACTTTCGTCTCAAGAAAATGTTCCCACACTTTAGGTAATAAATTGTTAAATTTCAAATGTAAGTTGAGTCGCGTTAAAATTAAAAACTAGTAAGTTTTTGTTTAAACAACACGCAAAATTTGCTTAAGAAAAATAAAGCGAATTTTCTTTGAATATATTAATAATGTTTTGATTATTTTGCTAAGTAAAACTATTTTTTTCTTGAACGTTCGAAGTTTCGTCATTGTTATTACGAATGCTTCAACTTGAACACTTATGTTGAATTAGTCATTGATAGATCTATGCACCTAATTCTTTTTATGTATTTAATTATTATGCCTTTTAAATTGTTGCTTAACCTAAATTGAAATAAATGAGCAAACTGTAAATAATTTGTTGTAAATGATTGATCATGATTATAAATATTATTTATACAATGATAAAAAAATTAACTAAGTAGCATATAAATTAAATTCCTACACGAAGTAAAAACTAAATAGAAAAAATAAATATTTGTCATGATTCAACATAAATCTTATATAAAAACAAAACCTCTAAAATTAATACTTGCTGGATATCGTAAAGTATTTGTACATGAAGACAGCCGAGCCGAAGAGAGGGTATTTGATACCGGGGTGACTTGGTCACGAGCAAGTGCATCGTAGGGCGCCGGTCGCACGAGCGTTGAGGCTTCCGACAGTAAATATAATACATAATTTAGTGGATACAAAGTACTTCCGAGATTCAACCGCGGCAAACAAAATAACATACATTGCATCTAAAACGGTAAATAATGAGGTATATACTTGTCGTACTGGCCAGTCTATTCAACGCGACTTCGGCGACGATATTGCTGTAATTGTATTTATTTATTATTATGCACGCGTTCGTAAATAGCAAAGAAATTATCTAACATTGTGTCAATCATTGAAAATGTTTCCTACAGCTATTACTACTATGTAAATTGTAACTAAATCAACTAAAAATAAGTACTAAAGCAGCACTGTTGTAATGTTCAACTATATTTTTTATGAAGACAGTTTTTTGCTAAATTTGCTACAAGTGAATGAACAGTTGTACCAAAAATTTACTCAGCATCTAAGATAACTGCCACTATCTTCATAAAGAAAACGTTAACAATATTTTTGTCATTTTCCATGATTTTTTATGTTTTTATTGAAGTTTTTTTTTATTATTATGGCATAATTAGGGATACTCCTTGAAAATACTTGAAATTTAATGTTAAAACGTAATCATTAGGTTCGAAAATAATATCCGATATAATTATTTTTGCTGTTTTCTGGATTGCTCACATTAAAATTACACCTTAATTATAATATTAGCAGCAAATATTTGAAATACACAAATTGTTACGAGGTTACATCGTGACACTAATATATAAATTGAAGTTATTGAAATTTTGAACACATATTATTACTTTGACATTACTTCTTCTTCCTTCGCGGTTTCTTAATCTTGGCTCCTTGCTTTGTGGAGGGTAATAGGATGCTAGAGGCACCGGCACCCCTCTTATCTTCCTTATCGCTGTCGGTAGACACGGGAGGCGACACATTATCATCATCAGAAGATTTCTCCATCAAAAAACCCTCATCTTTCCCCTCGTCATCGATCTTCACCTCCTGGGTGGTTATCTTATGACCCTCAAAAACACTGAAACCTTTTTCTTTGCGTGCTGGAACTTTTTCCAACTCTACCAAATTGAACGAGCTCGACTCTATAACCTTACTCGTGGTTTCCTTGATTGATGATAATATGTCGTCGATATTTATCTTGCATATGGGGCTACTTAGTTTTGTATCATTAACTTCTAAAAGGCTGTCTCGCATGACTTCTAAGTTGTAATCGTCTAGACCAAAATCAAGGGGTTCTAATGGTGGTAGATCTTGTAGATCTGTATGGTGTTCGTCGACAAAATTGAGACCTGTCGGCGCATCGCACTCTGCGACCATGATGTCTGTCCTCTTGCAGAGCTCTACTAATTTGTCCTGAAGTGACACACGGTCGTTGGAAGACTTCGGATATCCTAAACTAGTACCAACATTATGTTCTTCCCAGCTGTCAATTCTTTCGTACTTTTGGATGACCGTCGAAGTTTCCCTCTTTTCTCTTTTAGCAGCAGCTATGGAACTCCATGACTTTATTGGCTGAATTACTTCTTTATCTATGCTCTTTCTTTCAGCAGGCTGAGGCGACTTCTTGCGATTCTTGCTGCCTCTGGTAATTTGTATTTCTGGGAACTCATCTTTAGTTGAATCAATAACGTAGACGTCTTTATCTGTTTCAAAAGCAGCATGTTTCCGATTAGACTCTAAATACGGGGACAGTGATTTACTCTTTTTTGATTTAGGAACATCCTTAGGCGAAGTAGATGCTATTACACTGGTAGTGACATCGTGTTTTACCCTAAGATTATCTGCTGCAGGTTTATCGATAGGTATTGGAGAAGACTTTTTAACAGGCTTTGGATCTGCCCAACCCTCTATGAAAGCTGATACTGAGGAATTCTTCCTAACACTCCTCATTTTAACTAAAGTCAATTCATAATCGTCATCAGGTAATATTTCTATAGGCATAACGTCTATTTCTTCGTTTCTTTCTGGAGTGAAACATTTAGATGAGCGTTGTTTCCTCATTTTAGACAAGTATGAGCCAGTAGCGTCGATATCTTCAAATGGCGTAGAAATAGACACTAATTCACCACACGAGGGTGTTTTGGTTTCTTCTATTGCGTGGATTTCGATAAAGCTATCATCATCCTCCTTTGCTTGAAAATCTTCTTGACTTTTCTTACCTTTTCGATTTTTCTTGGACTTAGGTTTGTCTTCAGACTTATCCATTACAACGGTTTGCTGAGTCACATTTAAGACCGCTGGTTTCTCTGGTTCATTTAAAAGCAAGTCCCAAGCTTGTTCTTCTGTATTGACAACGTCCAGTTTCTGTAATTTCTTTGTTTGGCCACGAGTTTCTTCCACTTCTACCTTGACTGTTTCAAGTTTTTCAAGTTTCTTGGCTTTATCACGAGTTTCTTCTACTACCGTCTTTACTATTTCGGGTTTTAAAGATTTCTTTGACTTGTCACGTGTTTCGTCTAAGATAGTTTTTACAATTTCAGTTCTTTCGTGTTTCTTTAACTTTTCACAAGGTTCTTCAATAACTGTTCTTACTGTTTCAAGTTTTTCAGATTTCTTAGATTTTTCAAGGTTTTCTTCCGCCACTACTTTTATTATGTCGGGCTTCGCCGGTTTACTTGACTTCTCACGAGTTTCTTCCGACACCGTTTTGATTACCTCGGGTTTCTCGGATATCTTTGACTTTCCATGAGATTTTTCCATTACTGTGTTTACTGTATCTGGTTTTTCATTTTTTTTAGACTTGTCACGTTTTTCCTCAATCACTGCTTTAACTATTTCAGACTTCTCAACTTTTTTCAACTTATCACTCGATTCTTCTGGAACGGTTTTCACTACTTCCGTGTTAACAACTGTTATTGATTTGTTACAGGTTTCTTCCATAGCTGCGTTCACTGTTTCAGTTTTGGAAGATTTCTTTGATTTATCACGATCGGTCTCTGGATTGGTTTCAAAAATATTACCCGTCTTCCATTTTCCGCGACTCTCTTCTGATATATTTACTGTAGAAACACTCGGCGCCGGCGTCTCTACCTCGACCTCTCCCACATATTGCTTATCTACTTTACGATCTATAACAACTACCTCGGGCTCCTCGGCCTCTTTTCTCTTGGAAACTTTCGGTTCCTTAAGCTCTTCACACTTCTCTTCAATAGCACCTTTGATTTCCTTCACCTCTCTCTCCTCGGACCTCTCCTTAATTCTAACGTCACTATCTCTATCACTGACTGACTTCGGGGGGGGAGATCTCTTAATTCTAGCTCGGGCGATCGGGTGAATATCATCCGAAGGCCGATTCGATTTTGGCAGTGACACGTCGGTCTCGCGCTCGGGGCCCGAGCCGCTCGCCCGCTCATCACGCTCGCACACATCGAGATCGCTATTTACAACGCTATCTATATTTAGTAGAATAGTATCACGCCTGGGGGTCTCGGGGGAGCGGCGCGGCGTGAGCGCGGCGGGGATGACGACGGCGCTGGGCAGCGCGCGGGGCGGGGGCGACGGGGGCGGCGAGCGCGCGGCGCGCGGCGGCAGCGGCTGCACGGGGAGGGTGGTGTCGCGCGGCAGCGGCCGGGCCAGCAGCTCGGGCCGCAGCGGCAGCGCGGCGGGCGCGCGCACCACGGGCCGGAACGTGGCCTCGTCGGCGTTGGGCCGCGTGTACAGGTCGGGGTCCGTCGCCGGCGCCGGCTCGGGGTCGGCCGCGCCCGGGACCACGGTGCCCTGCGGGTCCACGGCGCGCGCCACGCCGGGCCGCGTCGCGCGCCAGGGGCTCTCCACCCGCTCACACCCTATACGAACCAAAGGCGACCACGTTATTCCAACTCAAAAGAGATTTAGAAAAAAGCATTGTCCGGGCTCCGGAAAACTATTATCTGTTCAGTTTATAAATTTACGCGGCAATTTAACACACGTTACTCTTTTCGCGCATAAATTGCGAGAGTAAGCTGCACGTGATAAAAATAACTATAATAATATACATTTTCCCCGATTATGTCGACGCTTAAGGAACATTTTTGTATGTAATTCATTCTAATGCGACCGTTTTTTCCTTATAATCATTTCCAAAAACAGAGACTGAAATTCACAAAAACTGAGTTATAATGGTGTTCCTTGCACATACGACATATAAGGTACACAATTACGTAGTACTTTCTCTCTTGTTAGCAGCTTTGCGATCTTCAAAACATTTACGCGCCCGAAATGCCTATTTGAAAATGGATTCTAAGTATATTTTGGAAGTTATTTTAGATTGTTTTTGTCTGTATGTGTAAATGAACAGATAAATGGTTCCAGGAAGCGCGTCCGGGCCGCGAGCCAACGGGGGAAAGGGACGGGTGCCTTTGGCTGTACGGGGCTGACGGTCGACGATGCTTTCTTCTCTCCTCCACACTTTCTTGTTAGCACATATCACAAGTCGTCGGTAAGAAACTATAGAACTATTAGCGACTCCACATAATCGCATATGTAGTAAGTGTATGCATACACACATTTAAAAGTACAAGTAATCACACAGCTTCACTAATAGACGTAATAGTTTAGCATTACTACATATGCGATTTCATGGATTCTCTAATACAACTATTAGGAATTCATGATAAGTTAGTTGTAGCGTAAAGACGTCTGCATCCCGTAGATTTGGTTAAGTATAAAAGGTACATGCATGCGTTGTTTCTTTTTAAATCCAGAGGTTTTGTTAAACGACTGTTTTTTTCAATGAATCATATCTATACAATTATGTTTTGAACAGGGTTTTTTTGAACATCTATTATTTCTTAAAATTATGTTTCGAACAAAGTTATTTTATATAAATGGTTAATTATTTATGTATCCTTTAACACTTTTCGAATTAATTTGTATGACGTAAAGGTCCAAAAGTGGCAAGGGAATTTTATGGTCGACAACACAATAATTCCAACATTGCACAATCAACTTTTTTCCAGCCTAAGGTTACAAACAATGTAATAATGACACAAAGAAAATAAGTTCACAAAAACAATTTGTTTTGACGAGATATCATATAAAAACGTAATCAAATCATATTATAATATAGGTACAATGTCAAATATAAATTTAAAATGAAGTAAACGTTTTTGTTATATATAATTTAAAACAAATTATCACAGTAACGATTAGAACTAATGATTTGGCTTCCAAAAGAGGCCTTGATTCTGTTTTCATTCAGATTTAACTACATAACATAAGTTCACTGTAATGTACTGCTAAAATCTTCCCACACGTGCTCAAAAAAAAAACCCTTTATTTACGACTTATACGAGGGGTGATCCAAAAGTTTTGATAATCGGTATTAAAAATGGGACATATGTAAATCGTTATATTTTGATTGAAATAAGCACACTTTCTATATTTCCAAACACTTATTAACGTCATTCAATTGTTTTATTTTACCACTATAAAAATAATTTTACTTTACGAGGTCAAAATGGTCAAATTTTGTACGTTCACTAACTCAACATCAGCTCGTGATTTTTATGTAGTTGTTTTTTAACATTAGTGAATGAGAAGTAGTAGTCGAAAGTTAGGGCTTAATAACGGGGAGAGCGGTTCTCAGTTCTGATTTTTGGTCGATGAGCAGCACCCTTGTGAATTAGAAGGCTCTGAAGCACATTTCCTGCCACAAATTCGTTTTTTTTTAATATTATCCCATAACTATGATAGAATAATGTTATATAACTCTCCTAAATTATTTAAACACAATTGCTAAAAACTAATGTCAAAGTATTTATTTGTAGGCCTCAATAATCCTGAGCGAGGCCGAAAAAACCACCCTAAGTTTTGGTGACAGAGCTGGAGATAAAAAATCCACTGCAATGATAACTTATTTATCGTTTAAATCATAATGATAAATCAAGGTTTCATTTTCAAAAACAATATTTTTTATTAGTGTACCAGAAGTTTTTTCACACCGCTCCAAATTATTACAAAACTAACTCTTATTTTACCGTCTTGTAAAATTATTCATACAGATGTTTTTTGTTTAGTTATCACAGAAAAACAAATGAACAATATAGTTTTTTTTTTTTCTCTAATTTAAGTTTGATAAGTGCCATGGTATATTCCACATTAAAAGAATATCATTATGTGCATGGTTCATACTGATTCTCAAAACTTATGGATCACCCCTCGTACTATGAAATTGTTCTTAAAACAGTTTCTCGGTAGCTTATCAGAAATATAATTTCACCATACAGTCCAAGTTTAAAAAAATGCTAGATAATGGCATCCGAATTTGGTTTAGGTCTGTAAACGCTTACCAAAAAGGAAAATCCACAGAAACTGCCCTCCTCGATCTGGTCGATAAAGTGCAGAAAACCTTAGAGGATAAGCAAACAGCCCTATGTGCTTTTCTTGATGTGGAAGGTGCCTTCGACAACACGCCCACAAATACCATTCTAAACGGAATGATATCGAAGGGTGTAGACAGAACCACCATCAACTGGGTTCAGAATATGCTCTCTAACCGAGTAGCATCTCTAACTCTCAATGCGATTTCGCATGAATTTCACGCCACAAGAGGCTGTCCACAAGGGGGCGTCCTATCCCCATTATTGTGGACCATAGCAGTGGATCAACTACTTGCATTAATGACAGACTAGGACTATGACATACAAGGATATGCCGACGACTTTGTAGTCATAATCAAAGGCCCCAGCCTCCACACAATTTCATGTCTAATGCAAGGAGCTCTCAACACCATCATTAAATGGTGTAAAGAAAACGAATTGTCCATAAACGCAAACAAAACTGTGCTAGTCCCCTTTACTAAGAAAAGAAAGCTCGAAAAGCTGCAATATCTTAAGCTTAACGAACAAGCAATCCCATTCTCAAGTGAAGTGAAATATCTAGGGGTCACCTTAGAACAAAAGTTAAATTGGAACTCGAACATAAAAAACATAACCCAAAAGGCCAAAATGGCTATATGGACTAGTTGTCGAATGGCGGGGTCAAGGTGGGGCCTAAAGCCCTACATTGCCCTCTGGCTGTACACGGCAGTGGGAAGGCCTATAATTACATATGCCTCCGCTGTCTAGTACAACAAAACCAACCAAAAGACAACAATAAAAACCTTGGATAGTCTGCAACGCACAGCCTGCGTAATCGCAACAGGAGCTCTATCCTCAACACCGAGAGCAGCCCTGGATGCGCTGCTAGACCTAACACCACTGCACCTACAAGTGCAAAAAGAGGCTGAGCAGTGCATATTCAGAATCTGCACCACGACAAGGACCAAATGGAGATCTCAGACACTGACCAAGCTTATGGCATCGGTGTTTGAACACAAAACCTTATGCATGCCAATTGATGACATGCATACTGAATATAACTTTAAGAAACTATACTCAGTGGAGATACCCTCCAGAGACGAATGGCTGAAAGGCCAGTTGGACCACAAAGAGGGTTGCCACGTCTGGTATACGGATGGTTCCAAAAAAGGGAACGATGTGGGGTGTGGAATCTATGGTGAGAGACCAAGACTCAAAGTTAGCGTCAGCATGGGTACGGAGGCCTCAATCTTCCAAGTGGAAATGTTCACCATTAACAAATGTGCGGAGATCAACCTTGAGAAGAACCGTAGATACCAGCACATTTACATCAACTCGGACAGCCAAGCTGCCCTTTTGGCACTAGACGCATTGGAAATAAATTCCAAACTAGTCCAAAACTGCAAAGAAAATCTAAATGCCCTGGGTAACTCCAACAAAGTAATACTTAGATGGGTACCAGGGCACTCCAGCATTGATGGAAACGATATAGCAGACGAACTAGCTAGGATCGGTGCTGACAACCCCCTGGTCGGCACGGAGCCGTTCTGTGGTATCACAAAACGAAAAGCCTATTCCCTGCTAAGCGAGCTATACAGATATAAAGCGACCGAGCTGTGGAAATCCACAAAAGGACAAAACCACTCGAAGTCACTTATTAAAGGGTTCAGAAGCAAGTTCTCCAAAGAGATTCTACAACTCAAAAGAGAAAAGACTTTCGCAGTGACTAGGACCCTAACTGGCCACTGCAAACTGAACAGACATCTGTTTCTAATGGGAATGAAACAAGACGCGACATGCAGGTTCTGTCAGGAAACAGAAGAAACAGCAATGCACATCCTCTGTTCGTGCGAACCACTAATGCGCAACAGAAGTATCCACCTAGGGCGACATATCATTGACCCACAAGAGATACAACTACTCACTGCCCAAAGCATCTGGAAATTCGTAGACGCAACGGGCCTGTGTAGTGAACTCTAAAACAAAGGGCTGCCACAAAAGATCAGCAATGGTCGAAGTGGCTCACAAGGCCCATCTCAACCCCCCCAATAATAATAATTGCCAATTATGATTAAAAAACATTAATCTGATTAAAAACTCAACGACCAAACTGATTTCCATTAATAGCCCTAAATTCAGGAAACGAATGAGAATGAAAGTAGAAAGAATGTAGATGGAAAGGTTGACTTCGGAACTTTGTTTGGACTAATTAGGAGACAAACATACTAAAAGTCCGTAGAGATAAGCACAGCCGGAGGGCTGCTCACAAAGGTTTACAGCTCGAAAACGGTGCGTTATTGGAAATTTTGTATATAATGTAAGACGATAAAATTCTATATACACATTCTACCCAATCCCAATCGTTGTATATATACATATATGTATAGGTATAAATACAGGGTGTAAGGGACGGCTCACCGAAAACTGAAACCATAGCTTCAGACCATTGCACTGAACTGAAATCCAGTGGAAATTTTCCCGGGAAAACGAAAATTTTCTTGTTTTTTACGTGAAAATGCCGTTTTTACAGTTTTTTTACATAATGAGCTTCAGTATGTCATAATATGTTGTCCTAGATCGGTTTATATGCAAAAACATGGAAAAACAAAGGAGAAAATTTTCCTTTTCCCGGGAAAATTTCCACTGAATTTCAGTTCAGTACGATGGTCTGAAGCTATGGTTTCAGTTTTCGGTGAGCCGTCCCTCACACCCTGTATATGAGTTTCAAAAAACGGCACTATTCAAAAAATTGCTGTCAAAAACAAAGGGAATATTTTTTTGAAATCGCATTTCTTAACAAAATATGAGAACACCGTAAAAGAGATCACCAAAAGTGAAATTAAAATTAAAATCGACCAAGAAATACGGATGACAACAGCATTGTTATTTAGACAGCGATTAGACAGAGAGATCAAATCAGATATCAGAGACACAGATAGGGTTGCCAACCGTACTATAATATATAGTATTGTACTATATTTTGACTCTGTGTACTATATACTGTTAAAGAAATATATAGTACAAATATTTATTATTTAATTTCTTGGCACTAAATACAATAAAGTACAAATGGCTGACTTAATGTCCAATGGCATTCTCTACCAGTCAACCAGTAGGCGAAACAGAAAAAGAAGATCGGTGCGAAGAAATAAAAGCGTTGTAAAAAAAACTGTTTAAATAAAATATATCTATATAAGATACGGGTATATAAGATATAAATATACGTAAATACATAATATAAATATAATAATACATATCATTCCTTATAATACATATGTAGTTTGGGTTGGTCGTTTCAACCACATTTAAGCACCAATGTATTTGGAGTGGAGAAATAGCATTTTTCAGCTCTGATAGTTGCCAATAGCAGGCAGAATGTTAGTAAGTAGTAAATATTGTGAATTATATTTAATAAAATACTAATTTACGCACTTTGTACAAAAAAAACTTCAACATACTATATTTTCTTTCAGTGTACTATATTTTTTATACCTTGGGCTTGAAAATACTATATTTGCTCAAGAAATAGTTGGCAACCCTAGACACAGACGTAACAGGTCGGCCATATAAACTTTATGTTAAAATCAGTTTTGCTAGAAAGAGACATGAACAAATCGTTGTTAGCTTATATCTTGGTTAATTTTATAGCTAATCAAAAAAAAAATATCTCAACTGTTTGTTACGTGAATCAGCTTTCATTTAAACCGTCGAGCGATACGATATGTCAAAATTGTTGTACATCAAAATTAAACTTTATGTCAAATGAATAAGTCATGTAATGTCAAAAAATCTATGCACACATGTTGTGTCAAAAATATTCCCTGAAAAACTCATAAATCGCACTGCTAGATCAAAACAGTAGTAACTCAAAATACAGCTGTATTTTAAAATCAACTTTATTACAACTTCTATGAACTTGAAACAAAACTAGCAAGGATTTTGAGTTGATACTGTATTGATCTAGCAGTGCGAAATATTCCCTATTGTTACGTACCTTGATCCTCCTTCATAGCTTCTGCCAGGTCTTCTCTGAGTTGCACGTCGCAGACGGAGGCGGCGCGCCCGCTATCAGCTAGGAGCGACTTGCGCCGGAAACTGTCTGATGGGGAGTGCTCCAGGGAACCTAAAGTGAAGAAGTAAAAAAAAAACTTGAGAGACGGAACGGTTATTCGTAATTCTTGGAATGATGACTCTTGCATCCCTTTATTTAAAAAACTGCACATTCTTCCGTTACTTTCCGCTTATATATACGGGAAATATGTCTATTTGTAAGTACCCATAGATATTTATTCAAAAAACGAGGTGAAGTAATACACAGAGAAACCCGAGTTAAAATTATGAATTTACTTTATAAACCACGGGCTCATAATAGTACATTGTTGCCTAGGCGCGGAAAGTAAGGGTTTTCCTGACGAGGTGGTTAGCAGGCCGAGCAACAGCGAGGCCTGCTAAAATACGAGTCAGGAAATCCTCGTTTCCGCCGAGGCATACATAATGCTTTTCTCAAACATATGAGGAAATAATACAAATACATTTCTAAAAAGCAAGTAATTTAATTTCCTTAGATTTAGCGGGAAGCAGGTTTTGCCTAACCGAGGCAGCTTCAGATTTTAATATAGGCGGTGTGGTACCTATTTCGTCGCTTTCGTCGCTTGAGCTCATTTTTTATAGTAAGTATTTCACACAACAAATAGTTTAATATTCGGTTTCACAATTATATTATGCAGAATGAACGAATGTTACCGACTGTCAATTGTTTTTAAATACTAACCATAGACATTGGAATGCAAATTCAAAAAGAAACACACGCACTGTGCTAAAAAAGCGAGCAGTTACCTTGGCTGTTTGGAATTTTTGTCTTGGTCCTTTTGATTTTGTATGCAAATTGACAGCATTTTTAAGAAAATATGGACATGGACGGAAAGTGTTTTCATATGGTTTTTTTACTCCTAGGAGTAAAATGAGGCTCTTTCCGTCCTTGTGTTTCAATCGGAAAACCGTTTTTTCCGAGCATGTTTGAGAAAAATGATTTACAGGAAAAATGTTTGTAACATGTGCATAGACATATGACAATAACCTACCTGAGGACATAAAGTTACTCGAGGGAAATAGTTTTAAGTATAAATTGACTACCTGGCTCTTAGACCGTTGTTTTTATACCATTCAGAAATATGTATTTAAATCGTGACTGACATTTATAATTTAATTGAATATTTATTGATTGTTATTCTATTCTTTATATTTTGTAATGATTGTCTTTTATCTTTAATTTTATTTTATTTTAATTGTTCGCTCCGACAAATGTTTTGCACGCCTGCATGCAGGCTGAATACACTGGACATCATTTAAAAAGTAATGTAACATCTACACAACTGTATTCTGAGCAAATAAATTCTTTGAATCTTTGAAAAGGCATTTCTTAAAAGTAAACATTGAGGATTTTAAGTGTGATTTGATTGATATCTAACTGCTAAATCATTACGCGATAAAATATTATGCATGTGACAATTAAGCTTCGGTTTCGAGACGGTCACTATGTACTAGGAAATAAAAGACAAATGTCATTTTAAAGGCTGATTTTTATGTGTCGTTTAAAGTCATAGATGTTAGGAGAATACTAGCCTTTCAGGACAAAACCAGAAGACTGGGGTAAAAATAACCACTTGTGTTAATACTTTAAATGAACTCCTTTTTTGTTTTGTTATGCGAATCGGGCCAACCGGAACAACAGATTGGAGATGGTTTTTTAAGTTGCAGAAGAAAAAAAGGAGCAAAATCTGGTAAAGTGCGAGTCGTACCAGCACACAAAGGCCTCCGTACCTTAATTATTGTTTGTTTTTACATGGACAATAGAAATGCACAAACTATATTTTAACAGACAGACAAACAGACGCACAGCCTGGTACTAGGGTCCCGCATCCTTTGGGTATGGAAACTTAAAAAAACAAAATATTATATTATCTGTTGCTGTGTGGTTGCAGGGTTAAAATAGTGCCACTCCATGTCTTCCCGTGGATGTCACTAAGGAGACTAAGGGAATAAAGGCTTGTAATACTGTGAAGCGATCGGCTTGCAACCTGTAACTAATACACTGGTAAACATCGTAGCCTAATTGTGCAAAAGATGATTAGCTTTTTTTTTTGAGTTGGTAATTTCCTAGCTCTGCCTTCCCCACTCTGGGAATGAGGGCGTGAGGGTATGTGTGTGTGTATGTCCTTCTTACTGGCTGATCCGGAGTCAATGAGCACGGGCACGACGGGGCGCACGCCCGGCATGTTCACGGGGTTGGAGCGCGCCACGCCCACCGCCGCGCTCGTGTCCACCTCCACCGCCTCCGCCTCCGACAGGGACGAGTTGGACCTGGGGGACGCATACACCATCATACACGGTCAAAGCTTCCACTTTGTAAGCTAAATATATTAAGAAGCTGGGAAAATATTGTTCGTAGAAGATTTTCGCTTTGTAACGGAAACATGCTGCTACAGTCTATTGCGTAGCTCTCGTAGCATTGGCTGGCGGTGAATGTGATAAAATATATATAAGCAAAATCTTAACGTGGACGATTTTTAAATTTTAGAGATCAAATACATACAGCATTAAAAACATATCTCAAAATGAGATTTGAGAGAGGACCACAATAATCGCTATGTAAAACGGCCATATAAACTGATTTTGATTCAGACTCCGTCATAAGACACGTTAAAGTAAACTGTTATTGTTCACTTCAATCGTCTATAAAAAGTCAAGTACGGCGGTACATCACGATCATAAATTCCTCGTAGTAAATACTCCTTCTTCTTCCACAAATGAAGGAGTCAGAAAGAGTCAGAAACACGTTCAACCGCATGGAAAATCTATTATAAAATACAGTCTGTGAATACACTCACCCAGTGGTGTTGTACGTCTTGAAGACAAACTGGGGTCCCATCCACAAGCGACGATGCGGGCCGGCGTGCGTTACTATCTCCACTTGCGACAGCCAGCGTTCTTCTTCGCTCATGCATATGTCTGGGCAGCTTAGCTGAAAAGAGATGAACGGTTTACGATTTCTACAACTACTTATACCATATCCTGAGGAAAATCTTTGAATCTTCGGCCTAATAAATCTTTTGGTGCAGCAATCCGTCAGCTCGCGGTTTGTCGTAACCAATGAACCTTGCTGGTACCAGGGGCTCTATTTTGAAAATCGAAGTTCTAAGTTACGTTAGCTCCATTCCTTTCTCTAGATTTAATCCCGAGTGACGAGTGACGGGAAGTTGGCACTCGAAGTTCCGAATTTTACGATTTGTTCTAACCATCCAGAGGTTGATGACCCGTGTATGCGTATTCAAAAACGAAAAAAAAAAATTCGCCCTTATAGGCTGGGACACCCTACCGTGTATTGTATATTTTTTATACGCTTCTTAAACCTGGACGCTGAAGGCTTCGTGCAAGAATTGGCGCGTTCGAAATGTGGTGCTAACGCCAAGAGCTAGGGATGTCTTGGAATTAACGTCGCATGAACGCATCCGTACTAACCCACATTAATGTGGCACCGCCCTTCGGTGATATGTATTCGAAGAGCTCTTTCCTTCTTTAGTCACGAAGAAAACTGGAGAAACTTACGGTTTGCCGCGTGGATGGAAAAGAAGCAGAGATTGGACTGATCCTTAGCTGGAAGCCTTAAAATGCAACATCCAGTCTGGACTCAATTAGCAGCCTGGAGTGCCTTATTGCCATGTCCATCAGCCATAAGGCTGACGCACGTGTTAGCTCGTACCAGGGCCCCGTCACTCTATACAACAGAGTACTGGTCTGGAGTACAAGAATATAATCTGTGGTCGTACCTTGCCGGTGGCGGGCTGCAGCAGCGGCGAGGCGGGCGGCAGCGGCGCCAGCAGGTCGGGCGCGGGCGGCGCGGGCCGCGCTAGCGCCCACTGTGCCACTGGCTCCACTTCTACCTCGATGGGAGACTCGTCAGACACTTTCTCTTTAGGGACGTCTGTAACAACAATTCAACTCGTTTAGTGCAATGTAATGCCGGATAGCCCTAAGCCTACGATACGCACATTCTCGCTACGCTGTGTGCTGCCCTCCTAAGCCAGTATTTCAGATAAATTTCCTGTGCCAATGCGAGGGTCATGCCGAAAGAAATTAGATACTACATGCTCATTTGTTTGATACTGGCCAGTTATACACCATCGTGAAGGCTGATTATATAGCTATAAATTTAAAAATGGTATACTCCGGAAATCTGCTTTATATTTTTTTAAATATTTTTTTTCTGATTGAATCTAGCGGGAATTTGCGGTTACGATGGAACTTAGTCGACGAGATTTTCGTGTTATGATTTATTATGACTTTAAAAAAGGTTTAAGGCCCCAAGCACGTTTTGAACTTTTGGTGAGTCTGCTTGTTCTCATGCAACTGTCTTGGTTTGCTGAATTTAAAAGAGGGCGTGAGAGCTATGAGGATGAAGCGAAGTCGGGGCGACCGCCAACCGCAGTTAATCAAGAAAAAAAAAAAAGCCGCCGAAAGCCGAAAGCGAAAGCCGTGGAAAAAAATATCCGTGAGAACCGACGAATTACATACGTAGAGCTTGAACGAGATCTAGGCATTGGTTCAGCAGCACTACAAACCATAATTTTCCATAAGCGTTGTTCGAGATGGGTGCCGCATAAACTCAACGATTTGCAGAAATAACGCCGCGTCAATTGGTGTAAATTTATAATAAATAAATTCGACGCTGGCGAGAAGAAAACTGTGTATGATATACTGACAGGTGACGAAACATGGTTGTATAAATATGATCCTGAAACAAAGCTGCAATCAACGGTATGATGCTTTGAAGATGAACCGACTCCAACTAAACGTCGCCGAGCACGAAGCACACAGAAACAAATGGTTTCCTCATGTTTCTGCAAGAAAGGGCATATTGCGACTGTGGTGCTAGAGGATCAAAAAACTGTCATTTAAGAATGGTATGTGACAGTTTGTGCTCCACAAGCGTTGTCAGCTTGGTGTGACAAGCGGCCAAAGTCAGGAACCCAGCACCTGCTCTGGCACCACGACAACGCCGCCCCGCACACTTCTGCCAGAATACTCGACAATTTTAGTTCTAAAAATATCACTATACTGCCTCACCCGCCATATTCTTCTGACCTGACGCCCTGTGACTTTTACCTGTTTCCGAAAATAAAATAAAAATTAAAAGGAAGGCGATTTGAAACCAAAGAAGATGCCCTGGCTGCCTTTAATTATGAAATTTCTGATTTATCCATAGAAGAATGGTCATTGACATTTTCCAAGTGGTTTAGCCGGGTGAAAAAGTGTATACGTGCTCACGGTGAATACTTCGAAAAAATAGATAGCAATAATAAATGATAAACTTTGTAGTTTTTGAATATCTAATTTATTTTGGCATGACCCTCGTATCAACCTTATTACCCGTGATCGGAAATTCAGGACAATATTTTCTACTTAATTTTTGAGCAACTGTATTAAAAAACGAGTACACTTAAAATCCTATTTTTTTAAGATAAGATAAAGATAAAGATAAAGACATTTATTCAGTAAGTAGGCCGCACGGGCACTTTTACACGTCAAGAATCTACCAGTACAGTAAATTAACCATATGAGGGCTCTCTTTCACGTCGGTAATATGGAGTGAATCTACTAGCGTTTCCGACAGGACCAGCATTACGGAGACGAAGCGCCGCAAGAAACTCCAGCACATGGTAATTTTTTCAGTCTTACTTACTCCTTGCCGGACGAGCGTGCAGCACCAGCTGCAGCAGGCTGCCGGTGTGCGTGAGCAGGTAGAGCGCGGGGTGCGCGGGCGCACGCGGGGCGGCGCCGCTGGCTAGCGATAGCCCGAAGCGCGCGCGCGCCGGCAGCGGGGCGCTGTTGCAGTCTTCCGACAAAGACGAGAGGCGTTGGCGACCTGGCGAGACACATTATCAATTTTGGTAATTAGTTACTCGGTAGCAGATTCAGGATTTAGATTTGGGAGGGGCTTCACGTAGCTAAAGGTAAGTTTTGTCATCGTCATCATCATCGTCGTCGTCGTCTTCATCATCATCATCATCATCATCATCGCCACCATCGTCATCGTCATCGTCGTCGTCATCATCATCATCATCATCTCACTTTAAAAAAAAAAACCTTTCCGCTACAAGGTGTAGCAGAAATCAATAGGGTAACTGTAATCAGTGAGCAGGACGGGGCCTAGGTAAGAAGTCGCGCCGCTCTAAAAGGCCTGATTTAACAGATGTCAACTCAGTACTAAATATGTGTCCGAGGCATGTTTAGTTTACACGTTGACAGCTGTCAGGACTGGGGGGGCCGCTAGGACTCCGATGACTCAGCATGGCGGCAGTGGCTGATCAAACCAGTGTTTTCTCGTTTATTAATCGATTTACAAACTAGATTGAAACAAGTGAAGAGGATGGGATATTTTAAAATATCGCGTATAACATCTTAAAAAGTAGGCCCAGTATTTAAAGTAAACAGTCATAAAGTAGTGGGAGGGAGCACCGACCGGAGCTGGTGCGCGTGATGGTGTGCGTGGGCAGGTTGGCGGTGGGGCGCAGCTGCGCGAGCGGCGCGCAGGCGCACGGCAGCGGGTACGGCGGCAGCCGCGGGTTCGGGAACCACGCGCCCTGGCCCGCCTCGCTCACCTGCCGACGGCCAACCAGGGGTTAAGGCCACAGACAAATATACAGGGTGACTGGAAATTCGCCTCATTCCTTGAAAGGGGTTATTCTACAGCTCATTTGTAACGATTTAAGTCCAGTCAACCAGGGGTCAAAACTCATTGGTTACAGAGTTATTCACGTTTTTAGATTTTTTTAATAATACCCGCCTTTCGACCTAAAACTAGTTAGTGTAAAAACTTCGTTATTTAGAAATAAAAAAACATTTTTCAAATAGCCAATGAACTACTGATTACGAAAAATAATAAAAAATGCCAAAGAAATGCAAAATTTTGCAAATAAGTGGATTTGAAGTTAAAAGTTCTAGTAATTATTTTCCAAATTTTGTAACATTTTAAAGCATAACTAAAAAAAAAACACGACACTTCGCGTACAAATGACATTAATAGTTTGCTCAATTCATTAGCTTTCCAGAAAGGTACAATTTATGATATTTTAAAATTAATTTTCATTAAAAATGTACAATTAATAATAATAACAGAAATATTCGCGGTTAAGCTCCATCGTTTCAACCAAAAAACGCGGGATCGTTATTGTTTAAGTAGTGCCGTCTGCCCGGAAACACTGAAGGATTTCTATTTTGTCAGCAGGATCATGTCAAGGTCTTCCAGCGTCAGCTTGGCGGCGTTGAACTGATCTTCTTTCCCGAATAGGACGGTACGATGAACCAAACACGCTTACTTGAGGTAAACGGCGGTTAGGGTAACGACGTTGGTATTCCCTTCTAGCTGCAGCGGCGTCTCCATCGCAGAATCCGTAACAATAAATGATATTTGCGTATTCTTCGCATTGGTAAGCAGCCATTTGAGAAAGAAGCTTAGTTATCAATATCGTCCGAAATGGAAAGAAAGTTGAAACTAACTGATTACGTAGGTCACTCAAAAAGTTTTGAGATGCTCGAAATTTCAAAATGGAACGCACTTTGTTATTAGAAATAAAATTTATTTAAAACTAACACCAGTAGCTGAATTTATAAAAGAGAACGATGTTCTATTCATTTTACTACAACACTTCCCGCGTTTTTTGGTTAAAAATGGAACGCACTTTATGTTTTAAAAAAGCAAATTTAAAAGAACACTATTAACTGAATTTAAAAAAGAGAACGATCCCGCGTTTTTTGGTTGAAACGATGGAGCTTATCCGCGAAAATTTCTGTTATTATTATTAATTGTACATTTTTAAATGAAAAATAATTTTAAAATGTCATAAATTGTACCTTTTTAGAAAGCTTATGAATTGAGCAAACTATTTCTCTCGTTTTTACGCGAAGTGTCGCACTTTTTTTTTAGTTATGCTTTAAAATATTACAAAATTTGGAAAATAAATAACTTTTATCTAAAAACGTGAATAACTAGGTAACCAATGAGTTTATGACCCCTGGTTGACAGGACTTAAATCGGTTAGTTCCCGATTCGCCGGATTCCTGTTTCGTCGGATTCTTGTTTCGCCGGATTCTTGAGGGAAAAGTTCAGACTGGCACATATTTTATATATGAAATTCCGGCGAATCGGGAATCCGACGAAACAAGAATCCGGCGAATCGGGAACTAACCCTTAAATCGTTACAAATGAGTTGTAGAATAACCCCTTTCAAGGAATACGGCGAATTTCCAGTCACTCTGTATGTATACAGTTGGCCCTATATAGTGCACAAACCAAAAAAAATGTAACATTTTTTTTGGTTGTAAATTCTATCGGAACAAATTGAAATATTTCGCCCCATATGAGGTCTATTGCGATTAAATAAACGGTTTTTTGATTCCATAGCATTTCCTGTGTCAAACAAATAAAAAAAAACTGAAAATACCCCAAACACAATAAACAAGTTATTCTCCAAAAAAAAAGAATATTTATAAATTCCTGATATTATATCCTCAAATTACTTACTTAAAAATATGCAAATAGTACCTATGTTATAAAAGGCGATTTTATTTTTTTAAATGTTTCTAATGCAAACACGGCGCCGTGCCGCCATACGGGCTGATAGGACTTTCATTTATACCTTGTAAAGATATAATCTAATCTAATCTACGCTGTATGTCTAAAGGCGTTGCACCTGTCCCTATACTCCGTTTGTTTAGGTACTTCCAAAAATGTAAACAATCCAAACCACATGGCATTGTTAAACAGCCAATCAAAACTGTTTTATCGAACTTTGACGTATCAGTGTTCTGATTCTATTAGCTGACGAGCTATATCACATGGTTTTTTGTTCCCATTTTTATTAAGCACCTAAGCCAGCGGAGTATAGGTCTGTGACTGAGTGCCCGGAGTGTACTCACGGGGCTGCCGGAGCGCGGCGCGGCGGCGGCGTGTATGGGCAGCCCGGCGGAGCGGTGGAAGCGCGACAGCCGGTTGACGACGCGCGGCTGCGTGTGCGTGCGCACGCCGCTCGCGCCGCCGTACGGGCTGATCGCGAACACGTGCGTCGTGCCGCGGAGCGTCGTGATGGCCGTCCAGCGGGAGTCCGAGGATATTGCGATGTCCTGGAAAAATATGACATTTGTATAAGAATGTCATTACTTTTTTAACCCGTGTTTTAAATGCTCAAAAATACGGCATTGTTTATCTAGCAAGCGGGTTGAAAGTGATGCATGACAACTCTAGAGAAGAAGCGCCGCAAGAAACTTAGCAGTCAGTAATTTTTCAACCATATTTCATACTACAATAAAAAGAATATAGTAATATATAACTACGTAGTCTAACATTATATAAAGTAAAAAATATTTAATTAAATATATACTATCTAATATCGACGGCGTAGTACCATAAACTGGCGATTTTTAGGTTTTATGTAGATGCACTTTAATTTTAATTTGGCATTATTACTGAAGACATTCAAAAATAACAAATTAAAAGAGTATGAAACCAGTGTGTTCAGTAATGATGCCAAATTTAATTTAAAGTAAATCTACATACAAATCGAAAAATTGTCTAAATGTTAGATAGGAGTTCAAAGTACTACGCCGTCGATATAATGCGTATTTTAGCAGGAAAACATGTCAGAAATATTACGAGAGAGAAAGAGGGAGAACAAGAAAAAACACAAGACGACCATATAAATGTTTCGAACTGTTTTCCTACATCAACGGTGTCCTCTAGACAAGATTCAATGTTTGCATTTGCACAAATTATTAATGACTAAGTTTCGGGCTTAGGCCAAGTCTAAACCTTAAACTTAAATAAGAGCTATCAACACGTTGATAATGCGATATAGTACATTGTGTATTAAGGTCGGTAAGTAAGGAATTACGATCGAGGCTCTAGTAGAAGCCCGAAGTCGAAGACTGAGGGCTTTCTGAGTCGAGGTTTGTAATTCCTGTACCGACCGTGAAACATACAATGTTTTTCATCACATTTGCGAGTAAATAAATAAAATTATAGGACAGAAAACACTTATAATACTTACACAAGTCAGCACAACTATTATTACGAATTACTTGAACTTTTTTTAAGCGGATGACGGGCGGACTCCACAGATTATACAAATGTTTCGTTCAGAAACGTTAAGGGCAAATACTTACGTAGGTATACATACAGCCCTGAAGGAGTGTAAAACAAAAACGACGTTTTGATACAGAAAACTAATAAAATCGATTATTAAGAACATTAATTGAGTATTTAAGTAACATGTAGCGAGATTGCAGTGAAATTCCTGTTTAAATAACATTTTAAGACAATTTTTCGATTGCGTGTAAACTCGTTGCTTGAACTTGCAATACCTGTGTGCTGTGCTATAAATTAAAAAAAAAATACTTACCGACCTTGGGTTTCATGGTAAATAAAAAGGTCGAGGGTTTTATACCGGGCATTGCGGCCAAGTTAACCTGTATGTTTTGATACTGTTTACGTGCAAGTGTGATGAAAAAATATCAAAATCACTACGGTTTTACCCAAAACAAAATTACATACAGTACAGTCACCAGCAATAATATATTATGTTGGACTCTATCTATCTGTGGGGTTATTATGGCATAACTATGCAGTTCAGTTAACGCTGAGAGAAAAGGACAGAGCTATATTACTGATATAGCTCCGTCCTTCACGCTCGTCGTAAAATGACCTGCATGCCTATGTCATTATAACCCCCCTGATCCCTTTTACTAGAGGCATAAGAGCGTGTCAGATATTTTTCAGTCATGTTGAATAATATATTATTGCTGGTACATTATTCCGACACCGGTGGGTAACGTTTTAATTTTCAGTCGAATAAAGAGTCCTAAATCTTTAGAGAATATATGAAGAATAATTAAGTTATTATTATGTAATATATAATGCACAGGGTACTTAGAACTCTATGCTATCTGAAGGACGATCACGATCAGAAAAACAATTACAGGGTTGGGCAGATTAAGTGTCCTAGTTGTGTATGGCTTTTTTACTTAAATATAACTTAACTTCTTATTCACTTCGTATTTTTTTTTTGTTGACAATTTAATCTTCTTTATGATTTCTACACGTCAGCTTGATATATTTTGTTTTTATATTGTTTTCAACAATGGACGCGAAACGCCAGCTCGTGTGCGATTTGTACCAGAAAAAATACCGACCGTGTGAGATATTGAAGACGCTGAAACATTTAAATATCAATATAAACTTTATATCGCGGACCGTCAAGCGATTCAAAGAAACGGGATCTTCACAAATCAGGCCCAAACCTGGGAGAAAGCCATCTGTTCGCACCAAAAACATCATTAAAAATATTCGTGAGCGTATTAGACGAAATCCAGCTCGAAGTTCAAGCAAACTTGCTAAAGATATGAAAATATCCCGTCGAACAATGAGTCGTATTTTAAAATATGATCTTGGGCTAAAGGCCTACAAAAAACAAAAAAATCATGGCTTAACAGATGCCCAGAAAAAAGCTAGAGTGAAAAAATGTAGGGAATAGCTAGCTTGGCACGACGGCGATGATATTATTTTTTCCGATGAAAAGATGTTCCAGTTACAAGACAGTCACAACCAACAAAACGATCGTGTCTATGGTGCTTCATTGAAGTATATTCCTGTGGACAAATTAGCGGTACAACGGGTTCCAGAGTGCATCAGCTGTCATGGTATGGGGTGCGATATCGCCTAGAGGCAAGTTACCGCTGCTGTTTATTGATCGAGGTGTCAAAATTAACCAAGACTATTACATCCAGAACGTGTAACAGGGTCATTTGCTAGAAAATGCTCAAAAATTATATGGAAACGACTATTACTGCTTCCAGCAAGATAGTGCCCCATCTCACAAAGCTAAACGCACTCAAGATTGGTGTAGAACAAATTTGACAGATTTTATACCTTGGCAAGAATGGCCTGTATCATCGCCGGATTTGAATGCTTTGGACTTTTCGATATGGGTTACATGCTGAGCAAGATTGGGAGCACACAGGGCATGAATCTAAACTCATTCAAGCATCGACTAGTCAAGATATGGGATGAAATACCAGACGAGGTAGTGCGTGCCGCGTGCAATGCATTGTATGGAAGAATGCGTCAAGTTATTAAAGCTGATGGCGAGCGATTTGAACTTATGAATTAGTTTTTTTGAGTATAGAGTACGCTAAAAATAAAAACGTGATAAATTTAAAAAAAAACTGTCTTTTTTTAATTTTATGGCTCTTTTTAACTAGGACACTTAATCTGCCCAACCCTGTATATAATCAAATCGTTACCAGGTCAATACCGGATACAACTAGATCGTAATTAATAGACACGGTGGTTATTTACATAATTACCGCACTCATTAGTAATTAACCTCGTACATGCATTAAAATAACATTCCTTAACGACAATATTATTGTATTATAATGATCATTAAAATATACTTAATTTCTCGTCAATATAATTACAACATAAGAGTATTTCAGATTATAACTTAGGAACACGTATTAAATGCTCATTTATTCATGTTACATTACATCTAGAAATGTTAACATATCATAAGTTGCATTATTACCATGGATCGGAAATTCGGATCGATATTTACCTAAAGTTGGCAAAATCCCGGAAAAAGATAGGCAAACATGGCGTCGGCTTCTTAAAAATATTATTTTAATAATATAAGTTCCGGGATTCTGGGATTCTACAAAATTTTAATATAATAATTACTTTACATATAGGATAAAACATTAATTTTTGCTCCTATAAATTCGTTAGGTTAATGAGTTACAGGTAAATTAAATAACATTTGGTAAATCAATACATGAAAAATAACTTCAAACAGTTAATATAAATAATTGATTATGAATTAATGCAGGTGCAATTTATTTATTTTGAAATCCCAGATATTTTAGTAATGAATTCTACGATTGAGTCCGCCTCCATACAACTGAACAACAAAGCCGGTGCGAAAGTATAGGTAAATATCGATCCGAATTTCCGATCCCTGATTATTACACGCTAATACATATTAACATACATACGTACATAAATAATAATAAATAATAAACTCACGCCTTCATTCCCAAAGTGGGGTAGGCAGAGCTAAAGAATTACCAACAACTTTTAAAACTTCTTGATAATTCTGTAACCACACTTTGCACAATTAGGCTAAGATGTTTACCAGCGTATTAGTGACAGGTTGCAAGCCCATCGCCTAACAGTACTACTAGCCTTTATACATATTAACCTTGATATTAATTGTCATGAAAAGTATGATTACTCGTACAAATTGGTGTAATTCTCATAAAATCTACGACATACTGGGTTAACAATGCACTTAGTTAGGGCCGGCGCACATACAGGGAAGCGCAGAGGCGATAATTTGTCACTGCCGAAGCATCGTCATCTTTGGACGTGTTGAAATTAGATCGAATTAACTACACTGAAAAAATAATTGGTCGCTTCTGACAAGTGCATAAGAGTCTTGATGCCATACGAGCCTAACAAGACGGTAGATACATCGTCTAAGACGTTAGATAGATCAACTAAGAAGATGACCATCAAGCGCCGCAAATATTCATAATTATTAAATAATTACGGATTTGTGGAACTTGCCATGGGACCTTGGTTCGGCTCATAGACACCTCCGGAGATCCTAGAGCTGGTGCTTACCTCTCCCAAAGGATTGGACTAGCTATCCAGAGAGGTAATGCAGCCAGTGTCATAGGGACCATGGCGCGAGCGGACCTGCTAAAGGGGGTGTTCTTTTTATAGTGGTGATTATTATTAACATCTTTAATATTGGAGTAGCTTTGTTTTATTTTAATTTAAATAAGTTTAGTTTTAACTTTTCATTGTTAGTATCAATAAAGTACTAAGATGTAAGTTGAATCACTAAATAAATTTGCTGTACTATCAGCTTTGGTTGTAAACTCTATTGTATTCATGTTTATCAACTAAGAGAAAATATCTATCGGCTCTCCTTTTTTTTAAGTGTAACACCACCAATTCTGCAGGTAAACCATATTTTACTTTGATGTTCTAAGCGCGATGAATATGGTAGCCGTTGGGTTGAGCTTCTAATATACTCTCGTTTGTAATCTGAATATTATATATTCTGAATTTGAATGCCTGGCTGATCGAGCAAAGCACAGTCGAAACAGCAGGCCTAGGAACTTGAAATTTGGAGGGAATAGCTCTTGGATATCCTAGGGGTGCACCAAAAAGGGTTTTTGGAAATTCATACCCCAGGTTAAAAGGGGGGAGTAGCGGGAAAGTAATTCCACGTGAACGAAGTCGCGGGCGTGCTCTAGTTTAATATAAATAAATAACAAAATATCTCACAAAATGTCTGCTTTCAAACTTAAATAATAAATTGATTATGGTCTGACTCGAAATGTTTTTTTTTTGAGTTATGTCACTATTTTTCTGAAGCTGCGATGTATTAATACATACTTAAATACATTCAGGGGCAAAAATAACGGATCAGAGTGCGTTTTTCATACAAACCAGGCTATTATGAAGCCTTGGTTCCTTGCCAGGGGTTGTTTTCTGGGGGTGGATACTCCGAGATTCAATAGAGGAGGTCAAAATTTCTTAAGATGCCTAACTTATCGCACTATCAGTTAACACCACAGCAAGATAGTTTGGATCAGCATTTGGATTTCTTTACATTTTATTGGCATTTTAGATGTTGTTCTGAACATGCACAATTCCGGCGTTAAACGCTGATTCAATCAGTTGGGTATCCTAGACACTCTGGAAGTCCAAAGATGCTCGGAGTATCCATCATCAGATTTCACTAAAAGCATCCCCTAGCGAGGAACCAAGGCTTCGAAATAGCCTCGTTAGTTTGAAAAACGCACTCTGACCCGTTTTTTTGCCCTTGAGTGTATAATAGATAACAAGGAGGATTCAGGAACAAATGCTCGTGCACATCCCTAAAAAAATACCCTTACCGGCCATCTATCGCTAGCTTCACAATTCACAAGCATCACTACCATTCATTCATTCATTAAATCACACGCCTGTTTTCCAGAGGGGTAGGCAGAGACCAAATCTTTCCACTTGCTACGATCATGACAAATTTCTTTCGCTTCTTACACATTCATCACTACCAATTACTAGCTTTAAACAAATTTCTACAGCGAGATCAATAACGTAAACTCACTTGCACTTTTGCCGTAGTGTCGCCTCTATGCAGTATATACAGATGATGCACCGACGCCAAGCTCGGTCCGCAAGGATGGGGGTTGATTCTAAACACGTGGAAGTCGTGGCCCCTGCGATCAGCTGTTACAAGCAGCATGCCACTCGCGTCGAACTTCAGCGCGATGATGGCTTCGGAGTGGGCTAGGAAGTGAGCAACGATCGGATCGTTTGGGTCTTCGTTGTCTTGCTCATCATCGTATTCATTGCCCTGTGAAGAAGATACAACTTTCACCTTAAGTGGAATACAAATGTTTCACACACACGCCAAACATGTTTGCTGCTTACTTATAAACGTGGCATAACCGTGGGGTAGCTAAACCATGCATTGTCCTTATCAAAGGACAAGGCATGGTTTAGCTACCCGACTTGACAGAAGCGCGTGGGGCTAACCCGATGTGCTTATGTTTAGTCCATTAGAGAAAATACTCTTTAACCTAACAATTGTCTTTACGTGTGATATCCATGGACTCACACATAAACTCACGCCTTCATTCCCAGAGTGGGGTAGGCAGAGCTAAAGAATTACCAACAAGTCCTAAAACTTCTTGATAATTCTGTAACCAAATTTTGCACAAGTAGGCTAAGATGTTTCCCAGTGTATTAGTGACAGGTGGCAAGCCCATCGCCTAACAGTACTGCAAGCCTTTATTCCCTTAGTCGCCTCTTACGACACCCACGGGAAGACATGGAGTGGTACTATTCTAACCCGGCAACCACACGGGGTACTTATTTCTCTAATAAGTCCATGGTAGTGTATAAATAACTCGACATTGGCGAAATACACCTTAACAGGAGTGAAAGCCATTGTGTAAAATTAGAATTAAAATTAGTTTAGCTACCCCACGGTTATTCTACGTTTAATCAGTAACGCCGTAAGAGGACTGTGAAGCTAAAAAAAAATCTATACAATTTCGATAACGTTTTCCTTCCCTTATACCAAGTCCGATTTTTCGATTTTTGAATATGTTGTAGATATTATGAAAACTAAGTCTACGTTTTAATTTCCAGGAAAATATTCCTTGGAAAGAAACAAAGAAAGGAAATAAAAATCGGAAAAGTACAAACCTAAATTTTCATAACAGCTATATCATTTTCAAAAATAGCAAAAATAGGACTTGATTTAGGGGGTGATCCTGCTATAAGGCTATAAGGCTGATATCGTCGGTGATACTGCAAAAGCCCGTAACTAACAAATTTACGATAGAGCAAAATAAAGCTTACTGTCTTGATAAAAAGGTGCATTTTGCTCCTTATTTAAAATGTTACTTACGCGGTTTTGCAGTTTCACCGACGATATAAGGGATTCGTTTTTTCCTTTCGGGGTACGGAACCCTAAAAAAGAATGGGACATCGTGCTCGCTCCAACCTATAACTATGTCCCGTATGCCCCGCTATAGCATTAGATTAGTGTAAAATCCTACTAAAGTACTATGCGGAAGTAAAAAGCCACACCATAAAACTAAATTATTTAAATAAAATGCGAAGTAATTACCCGCATCTACCTTTGCCATAGCTATAGGTAGATAATTAAGGCCAAGTTCTTATCATCTTAACTGAACGAAATGTTAACTGTCCTCCATATCATTATCACACTCTTTTTAATTGTCAAGAGCTGCTTGATAGTGATAATTAGCGATTGATCGTTAATTTAAAGAAAATATAACTCTCGATGAAACGATGACCCTTACATTCCCAGGCGATAATTCTTAAAGGTGTAGTTCTTCGGTAGTATAGTGGTAAGTATCCCCGCCTGTCACGCGGGAGACCGGGGTTCGATTCCCCGCCGGAGAGCCATTTCTGACGGTACAGGGTAAGTATCGCTGAGACGCTTTGTGTCGAAGATAAAAGAAACACTTCTTGAATATATTTTATAATTTATAATAACTGAATACCAAATAATATAGTAAATTAATGAAAGTACAATAATGGTGAGACACGCGTACGCGTGTCTAGTTCTTTTAGTAAAAATATGGAGAATGATCCAAGGATCGATAGCGGAATAGAATCGAATGAATTTGAATTTGGAAGATTTAGATCGAAATGTAATAGTGGCCAGGAACTCAAACAAAAGAGGTTGTAACAACCTCGTTACAGGTCTAACCGATTTTCATATAACTTAACGTAGAACCAATTGTATTAATAACTTAAGGTAGTATCGATTTTTTGACGACGCGCTGGCCTAGTTGGTAGTGACCCTGCCTACGAAGCTAGCGGTCCTGGGTTCAAATCCCGGTAAGGGCAGATATTTGTGTGATGAGCGTGAATATTTGTTCCTGAGTCATGGATGTTTACTATGTATTTAAGTATATATTTATCTATATAAGTATTTATATCTTTGTCTAGTACCCATAGTACAAGCCTAGAGCTTAGTTTGGGGCTAGGTCAATTGGTATGAGATTGTCCCCTGCTATTTATTTATTTATTTATTTGTACTGTATTTATGGAAAATAAATATTTACTTTACTTTACTTACTTACTAGCTTTCTATTTTAACCTGACTGCCAAAGGAGGAGTGTAATGTGTTTATCAGTCTATATGTGTATGATTGTTCCTTTGTAGCGCCCTAGAAAATAAACGCGTGGATCGATTTTGATGATTTTTATGTCAATCGAACTGTCTTAATATTTTGAGTGTCACTAAAGTTATGAGAGTAATTAAAATTCATTATGGTGGCAACTAGACGCAATATTGTAAAAAAAAAAAAATTGTCGACGAACACACATGGGGTATTATTGAATAGGTATTTAAAAATCATATTTAGGTTTCTTTCATAATGTTTCATTTTGAACGATCATTTAGGATTCGTAACGATTTAAAATTTGTTAGCAACAACAGTCGAGTTTTTTTAAAGCTAGCTTTTTGTTATTTAAATGAACGCTCGGAATCGTTTCATCCGTTTGGGATATACGATGACAGATAGGTACACAATATAACCTCGTAAGGCCTTTTTGCAATACTGCCGTCCTTGTGAAAAGTGCAGTATCTCGGATAAAACTCCTGTAGCAATATCAACCTCATTACTAACGGAATAGAATTCAAACTGCATTGGTTATTGAATTTGAGATACTGCTGTTTTGCTTAGGAGGGCAGAATAGGATGTACATAATCAAGGCAATTTACTTTGAACTCTGTTGCAATAAGAATAAGGTTTATTTTCCTGTGTTCATTAACTGAAAATTGCATTTTTGAACAATCTCAATTGAACTTTATTCCCTTGATTGTAGATTCAAAGTCCCAGTTACAAAAAAACTCCCATTTGTCAGTGTGGTGGGCCTTACGAGGTTAAACTAATAACACCCCTATGTTAGCTTCAGGGGTTAATACATTGAATTTTCAGGCCCTTAAACGGTTAATGTTGGAGCATGTTTTTTTTTTATAGCATGGGAAGGCAAACGAGCACACAGGCCACCTGATGGTAAGTGGAAACTGTGCCCCATAGACATTCGCATTCATAAGACTGCAAATGCGTTGCCAACCCTGAGGACTAAGATGGAATGCCTCTATGCTAGTCATTTCACCGGCTGTCTTATCCCCAAACCGGAACACAACAATACGAGCACTGCTGTTTGACGGTAGGTTAATGGATAAGATAGTGGTACCAACCCGGACGGACCCTGCACAAGGTCCTCCCACGAGTAAAAATACCTTTTGAACATAATTTAATTCATAAAGTATATGTCCAACCAACTTTGACCACGCTAAACAAGCTCACTGAGTCCAGCTGTGAGACTTGGCACGGCACTGTCAGCCTCGGTCCCCACGCCCGAACTGACCTCTATGTCCAGGATGGTGACGACGCCGGCCTGCTGCGAGTCACTGTTGGGCGGCGACGGCGACTGCGACGTGCTGCGCCCGCCGCCGGCCAGGCTGTGGGCCACGCTCTCGCCGAGGCCGCGTAACCCCTTGCTAAGGGACTTGGCTGCGTGGAGAACTGTTGCTGTGTAGCTTGTGACGCCTTCGCCTAAGTACAAAGAGCTTGATTAGATAAAGATGAGGTTCTTTTTATTTGATCTTAAGCATAAGAATAGTTGCTTCGATTCAAACTCGGATATCTCCTTTAAATTTGGTATACCTAACCTAACCTAATTGTGCAAAATGTGGTTACAGGATTATCAACATTTTTTAGAGTGGTTGGTAATTCTGTAGCTCTGCCTACCACACTCTGGGAATGAAGGCGTGAGTTTATGTATGTATGTAATTTGGTATACGAATTTAAAACTTAACTTGTTTGATAAAAAGACGCAAATTCCGTTGTCCTCTTGCATGGATTTATCAAAGTTTGAAGTTAAGCGATTGAAGTATAACTTTTTTTAAATCATGAAATAATTTCATGTTCAGAAATCTTCTACACAATTGTTACTCTTTGTGTGTTGCGTTACCACAATACAGTGTAATTGTCGGTAGCAAAACGGAAAATGAAATATATCCCAATGTGTTTGGTATGTGGGCACAATTTAAAAAATTCCGATAAATAAGTCAAACAGAACAATATATTTTTTGTTAAATGTTACCCATCAAGTAACACGTATAACACGTTTTACTGTGTAATAATTTCAAACATTACAAAATGCATCGAAACACTGATAGCAAGTGGAACATAAATATCCTTTGTATTCATAAAATACCTAGAAATCTGAAAACCATTCCAAGCTGCATTAATCCCGATGTTACCTTTCATAGAAATCAGCGTCTTTTTATGCAAGAATATCTACACTCTAGATTTAGAATATAGAAATATCTACATAACAACAGTGTCAGAAATAGCAATAAATGTAATTATTCATTCACGCGTGAACAATGCAAACCTACATGCACTGAATAGTTATCGTGTTGGGTGAGCAATCTTAAGGTCAACAAATCGTGTGTCAATATACTTTATTTGAAACAAATAAAGTGTGAGTGTATTTAGTTTAGGTTTTACAAAGTGGTAAATGTATTTTTTGTGCCGTTAATTTGTACCTGACGTACAATGTTGTTAGGAAATTTTATTCGATTTACAAACCGTGTCACATGACCTGGCACAAATAAATGAACCCACTAATAATACGTTTGTAAAACAGGAATAATACACAGGCTGATTATCCTTCCCGCGCTCAGATACATTTTAGATAGTTGACTTGTTACTTTTTCAAACTTGTGTGTGTATGAAAAATAGTCTCTAAGAGACGACGCAATCGTCAGTAATTGACTCGGAGAGCGGCCGTAAAATTTACTACTTCTAAAATGCTGTCCACAAATTACAGAATCAGAATCAGAATCAGAATTATTTATTTGTAAAACATAGGTAGAGAAATACAGGTGGAGGAAGAAATACAGCGTGTTTTGCCTTATTGTTTAGTAACATTAAAAAAATATAAAATTACAGTACAAAAAAAAAGCAACAGCAATAGTTAAATAATCATAAGTAAGTAACATTACTCGTAATGCTGTTCATTCCATTTGTTTTACAAAATTCTATTCCAAACTAAGCCAAAAGTATGTACAGTTATTTAGAAATAAATTACTGTTGATTCTGACTTGTTCTGATATTTATATAAGAGACCTAACAAATTACCAACCTTCGCATCCTCCACTGCTCCTCTTAGAGGGGTGAAGTTTTTTGTCAGCATACGCCAGCCAGCGATCTCCCAAGGCCAGCGGGTTGACAGGCTGAGTGCCCCCCAATGGGCAAGGACAGGGGTAGCAAGTCGTTATAGCTATCCTGTCCTCCAATGTCCCAGCATCGAACACGGCGAATCTCTCCGAAAAAGCTACAACTACTGAACGCTTGTTCGCTAGCACGTCCAGAATCTGATTCTTGAAGTTTATTCTTTTTACCTGTTGAGATAAGGTGGTGTTTAGAATGGTGTTCTTAATGATGTTTTCGCGTGAGAAGATGTTATCCTGCTAAATTGACCTTCAATACTGCAATCATAGAACGATCGAGGAAAAAAACAGTTTGTTTGCATATATGTTAGGTGCAAATGAATCAAAGTATGAAACCATTACTTACTTGTATAATCTTAGAAATAATTGCAGGCAATAAAGCTTTATTTAAAACTCACCTGTTCCCCTCCCCTAATGGAAATGAAACTGAGCGAGCAGAAGGTGGGTCCAGGGCTGGCCGAGTCGCACAACGCTATGAGGGGCCTCTTCGATGCGAAGCAGTCGCCGTGCTGCGGGGTAGGCAGTATACGGAGCACCCTCACTGCACACAAATGAATAATATAAACAGCCTATAATATATAATCAAGGATTAACATTGCTACGGGCACAATTATCGTCGCGATTAGCGTGGTGGATAAACTTTTATAAAACTTTTATAAAGGGGGTGTGAGTGCGACAGATGCTTTTGTCAACATTTATCCACAGCGATAAACGCGGCGCTAATTGTGCCCGCTGGTTAATAATGATAGATTTTAAGTAGCAATTTAGCATAACGGAAATGTACATAACGAGAGCTAATTCCATTCTAGACATTCGTTTTAAGAACACCTTATCGTACGGAATAGTCGAACCTGTCGAACAGTAAGCGATAAAGAACTAATGTGAGACATATTTTGGTCAGAAATTATGATTTGCCCCACGACTATCGTCGTAAAACAATAGAGCATAAGATTTACTCATTTAGTTCTTATACTTCACTGAACAGGAATAGTAAGTTTATAAGTATTGTGCTCCACGTTACAAAATCGTCCAACGTAAAATGAAGTGGGAGTCATCGTCTGACTAGTCGATCCTCTCTCTCACAGTTACGGAGCCAGCGAAGACAATGTTCTTTCGTTTCACCAATGATATTAGGTCAGTGAGCTCTTCCCAACAAGCAAAGTATTCCTATAAATAAAGACTATAAGTACTTTTTTACTTATAACGTTCCTATAGAGACATTGACGTAGAGCCATATACTTATAATAGCATACGATAAGCGGTAACATACTCAAGAGCATTCATGTTTATATTTCAGCCTTATAGTTTGCTACAAGATTGTAGCACAGAACAGTTACAGGATACTTATACTTATAGTAACATTTCACCAGCGTAGATAGTCTTAAGATCATTTGGTTTTATTTTACAGTCTTCTAGTTACCTACAAGATCGTCTTATAAGACAGTTATAGGTTTAAGTCTCCTATAACAGTTTGCAGAAAGATCAAATAGTCCTGAATAATATTTGATCTTATAGTAGCATTTTGTAAGATAACAAGATATTATAAGATACTAAGCTGAGGTTATTACAAGTCTACATCGCTATTAGTCTTGGCCAATGTTCTTTAAAATGAAATTGTACTTGGTAAGAGCCTTATTAGTCGAAATAATCTTATAAGTTATTAGATCAAACACCTTACTAGTAAACGTTTGGTATTTTTTGCTGAATCAATTGTTCGAATTCGTATTGGGAAAGTCGTTTAAAATGGATTTAAGCGAATGGAAACGATTTAAAAGGAGCGGTAATTTTAGAAGAAAAGTGAGAAAATGTAATACAGAATTAGTGAAGCCCAATTTATCGAGAACAAGTTCATCTGTATTAGAAAGTGAACCTGGTGCGTCAAGTGCAAATACAAGTGTAGTAAATAAGGGTTCCGCGGTGGACTGTGTTTTAGACTCGGATAGCGAACAAGATGAATACGACTTTGACCTAGAAAAAACCACCGAGTATGAAAAAAAATGTGATTTGGTTGAAGATATAAGAACATGGGCTATAAAATTTAATATACCTCACCGAGCCTTAAATGAACTATCTACTGTTGTTAACAAAAGATTAAGTAACGTTTTACCAAGAGATGCACGGACCTTATTACACACTAATAAAGAAATATTGCATATAACAACCTCGGACCCAGGACAGTATTGGCACAATGGATTGATTAAATGCTTAAAAAATATATTACAGCGACTGGATTTGAATAGTTCGATGAATATGATTTCATTAAATATAAATATAGATGGATTACCAGTGTATAATAGTTCAAGACATCAACTCTGGCCTGTTTTGTGCAACATCTTTGAATTGTCCCACGTACCTCCCTTTGTGATTGGTAAATATACTATAGTACCTACGTTATGTTACTTATTTAGGGTTGTAACACAGAAAAAGGCCCAGTTTGCAGGCAAACATGGCTTAACACGTAAGCGAGCATTTAGCCATAATGTTGGCTTTTGCGAAGCGTGCGGTAATGCCCATTTTATGACCAAGTGTGACTGAATAGCGTGCGGTAAAAGCCACTTTTTGGCCAGGTGTGGCATAAACACTATTTCAATAACTTACATAGTGTATGTTAAAATATATATATTTTTTAAGGAATTTATGCCGGAGACGGAAAGCCTTCTGATTTGAACGCATATCTCGGACTTTTTGTGAAAGAAATGAAGGATCTTGAAACGAATGGTATAGTTATAACGATAGCTGGAATTGAAACTACAATCCAAGTAAAAATAAGAGCATTTATTTGTGATTCTCCAGCAAGGGCCCTGATAAAAGGCAAGTTTTAACCATGAAGTTTATAAAGTTTATCACAATACCAAAGTAGGCAAGGTAAACTTCCAAGTGCTCTATACTGCCCCGGTGGTTGCCATCTTCAATGGTATGTCATGTCATTCATTAGCAATAGAAATAACGGCAGGGTGTCAGGTGAACCTTATTTTTTTACTTTTAAATGCACAATGCTACGAAATGAGAATTAATACCTAATTTGTCTATAATTGTAAAGTTGTTAAAATACTTGTTTTTCAGGTGTCACTAATTTTAATGGAAAACATGGTTGCCTTAAATGTACAGTGGTTGGCAAATACTCCCACAAATCAAATACTGTATTTTTTCCTAAAATCGATTGTCCTACAAGAAACGACAAAGACTTTCGTGATAAAAAATACGAGGGACACCACAAACATGACTCGCCATTATTAAAACTTAACATTGATATGGTGGAAGATTTTCCTGTTGCAGACTCATTACACCTAATAGACCTTGGTTTGATGAAACGATTGTTGATGGGGTGGCGTGATGGAAAATTGGGAAAATACTTAACCAAATGGAGCACTCGGGATATTGACATAGTCAACCGTTTTTTACTGCAGTGTCGAATGCCCAAAGAGATACACAGAAAATTAAGATCGATAGTGGTTTTGGCTCACTGGAAAGGTTCCGAGTACCGAACTTTTTTTTATTATCTAAGTGTCATAATTTTGAAGCACGTGCTCAAACCAGAACCATTTCAACACTTTTTAAACTTGTTTTGTGCCATAACGATTTGCTCTAATGAAAAGCATTTTCCACTCCTGCGGATTGCTGAACTAATGTTAAAAGATTTTACAACAAACTTTAAAATATTCTATGGACAAGACTATGTTACTAGTAATATACATAATTTAATACATGTAGTTGACGAAGTAAGAAAATTAGGAATTCTACAAAAGTTTAACGCATATCCTTTCGAAAATAAATTATACTGTATTAAAGGAACTATCAGACAAGGAAATAAAACACTACAGCAAGCAGCAAAAAGAATAATTGAAAATGAGCCAATAGAAATAGATCATCTCAAAGAAGAAATTACAGTCTACCCATATATAAAAAACAACCAGCGAAACGGCTTAATGACGATGTACTTTAAAGATTTTATTTTATCAACAAATTATCAAGACAGATGGTTTCTCACTGACGAATATCATGTTGTAGAGTTGAAATCCCTCACGTTAAAAGACGACATTCAGCAAGAAATAGAAATTATGGGATATCGTTATGATAATATCTATGACGTATTTGATGAACCATTGAAATCTTCTTTTCTAAATATTTATAAATGCGATTGTGCTGCTATTGATAAATCGGAGGTAATATGTTAAGTTCAAAATGTCAAATGTAAACTTGTAAGTGTTGCGTATAAGTCAGAAATATTTTTTTTACCTTTGTTACATACGTTATAAATTAGAAGTTTAACATAAAACAACCCTTTAGTATATTATTGTTGTAATCAATAAATTTCTATTTTTTCCCGAATTAAATATAGAAAATAGAAAGACTTATTACTCTAACTTAAATGTGCCATCCCTCAAAACTTTAGCGGTTAACTCGAACCCATCCTATATTTAAAACAAAATTTAAAGAGTTTTATCACAATCAGTCAGAAAGAGATCACTTGTAACTTACGTACTTAAAAATAAACTAAAATCAATAAAATTAAAAAACAGTAACAGTAGTAAGTTAATATTACAACGTTTATCTTTTGCAGAATTTCATTTGCCCGAATCATTCATTTGCCAGAATGCTCAGGATTCTCCGAAACAGTAGAACAAAAAAACCTATAGATAGGGTTCTAAATGATGATATCATAAAATTTCAAGCATCTGAAAAGTTTACTGTTTCAGAGAATCTTGATTATTCTGGCAAATAAAAATTTTGGCAACTAAATAGTTCGGGCAAATAAAATTATGGCAAACGAAAGACTCCCCTTTTATAACGGTAACCTTTTATAACATTATATAAGAAATATGCCTCAACTCAAGTAAATATAATAAAAAAACAGAATATCTAATACCCGTATTTACATTAAATATGTCAAAAACTGTTAATTTAGATCCTCGGAAACATCTGAAACTTCAATTTCTTTTAGAGAACCATCCATTTCTTTTAAAATAAAACAACCCTTTAGTATATTAATGTTGTAATCAATAAATTTCTATTTTTCCCGAATTAAATATAGAAAATAGAAAGACTTATTACTCTGACTAATTATAGTAGTAATCTGTAATCTTGTGTATTTTATACGGGATGAATTTAAGAAATGGTACGCGATATAATCCGTTTAAGTAGTTTTATTTAAATTTGTAACCATGGCGGAAACCGAAACATTATTTTTAACTTAAATTAACTTTCTTAGGATTCATAGATAGTAAGAAGATTTCGTGAGGAACCCTAATACGTTTTAATATGGCGGCAAGTTATCTGGATTAAAACTGCTATAAGTGCAAAATTACTTATAATTGTCCTATAACGTACTCAATGCAGAGATTTTTTAGAAAATGGCGGATGTTCATAATAGATGTGGTAATATTATTTTAACAACATATATGATATGTACACTTTTTCCATGGGCATTGTAAAATTAAACAAATTATGGTTGACATTTACAATAAAAATGACTTCCCCGGTAAATTCACACACTATACATACAGTATTTTACAACACTTACATATGCTCTACACTAATGACAAATTATATTAGTTAGACTAATAAGAAAAATAGGTACTTACGTTTGTTTTTTAGTATTTATTTCCCACAAACACACCACACCAACCGGCCGAAACAACAGAAAGATGTTTATAAAATGTACTTATAACTAATAACTAAGTATATTAGTAGTGCGTTATAAATAAGATTGCTTTAGTATGATGCTCATGCGAGATACTTATAAGAGTTATAAAACTTATAAATGGGTAGTCTCAGAACGTTATAGGAGCAATTGTACTCTGGTAGAACTTCTGTAAGTGTATTATAGGGCCTAGTGACTTTCTGCTAGTTGATTATAAGATGGTTATAAGAAAGCAATGCTCCTATAACTGCGCCCAATTCCGTGTTTGTAGCAAACTACAAGTATCTTATAAGTACAATAAAAAATAGGCTTGAAAACACTATAAGTACTGATTTTGCTTGTTGGGTTAGCTTTCAACATTCCTTACGTTTCCCCAACTACCATCCTCTCTTAAACCTGTAAAAAATCTACTCCACCTGACCCTCCTAAGTCAATAGGCAGTATCTCAAATAAAACTCCTGTAGCAATATCAACCTAATTACCAACAAAAGAGAATGAAAACTGATTTGGTTTTGGAATTTGGGATACTGCACTGACCTGTGCCTTGTCGCCACGACAGCACCTCCTGCGCCTCGCCGCTGGGCGGCACGAGCCACACCTGCACGCCGGCGCCGTAGCCCAGGATGAGCAGCAGCGGAGACAAGTCCCCGTCGCTCTCGCCTGAGGGCGTGGGCTCATTTATGTCTGCTGTTTCGAACCTGGTGAGTAAATAAAAGAATGTTGGAGTAGCCAGAGATTGATTTTGTTCATACATACATACAAATAATATCATAATCACGCCAGTTTCCCAGAGGGGTAGGCAGAGACCACTTCTTTCCACTTGCTACGATCTTGACAAATTTCTTTCGCTTCTTCCACATTCATACATCGAGTCATGCACGCACGTCGAATTCGGGTAGGTACTTAAGATTCGGCCCTTTTCCAGTATTTCTCCGATTTGATTCGAAAAAGTACGCTTAGGGCGGCCCCTTTCGACCCTTCCACTCACTAATTTTGTTCATAATTGCGGCATAGTTTCAGCTTAAAGACGCGCACTGTTGTATAGGCCCAAAGCCCCACTGGATAAAACAAGGACCTGCGCTCCTTGCATCCGTCGATTTCCCGCAAGCTTAGACACCTCCTTGCAGGTTTTACGGTACGCGGACGCCCTATCCAAAACTCCACCGCTCTTTAATTCATTGTTTATTTAACCTGAGGAGTGGCAAGAGGCTTTACTTCAATGGCATCTGATCAACCCAAAAAAAACCCTGGTCTGCTAGTAATAATCAGGCTTTCGCCTACTTGGTTTTGTGAAATGTTGATGTAGGCGATATGGAAAAATGGAAACCTTTTGGGTAGATGTTTTTTTACCAACCCATGAGAAGTGTGTCGTTGGCGGTTTTTACTCGTATCTCATGAATATTGCCAACTGCCACCACTCGCTTTAATTTGTACAAGTATCAAATCTATATAACTACTACAAGAATATCATAAAGAACAAAAGTACAGGCAACTATAAGGAGATGTATCCACTTTTTCACCTTACTGCATTGTAATAAGGTCCAAAACATTCATCTCTTTATAGTCGACTGTACTTATAGAACTTGAGTAGAAACAGGTAGATTGCTGCAATCATAATTCCACTTATGATTAATTTAAATGCTCTTATAATGAATTGCAAATACATAAACCAAGATATAAAATAAAAGCTTTGATAAAGTGAAATTAGCAATCAACAGATGTGTTATGAATCACAATATAAACATTTACGATGCATCATACATACATCACAAAGACTTCAAATTGCCTTGTACTTTTCTGATGAACAAAGATTTAATGTGAACAACTATCCATCTTATGCATTAATGATCACAGATAATTATAAACTAAACGACGACCGCTACTTCGTACGCATAGAATTGCTTCCCTTGGTTCTTAAAAGATTTTTCTTTTTCGTGTTTCTAGAATTATGCTAAGCTTTGTCTGTTGGTCAGTCAGTAACAGAAATCTTTATATAAAGTGGTAAAAATACTTTAAAAATGTTTAGGCAGATTAAACAGATCAGTGGCCTGTGTGCTCTTAGGTATAATATATTCCTTAAAAAAAATCCAACTTACCGAGCCCACTGTATGACGTCCTTAGGGTCCAGGGCCGAGGAGGCTGACAGCGTGACATCATTGATGAAGCCCGAGACGGCGTCGATGAGGCCGCGGTCGCTCGGCGGCTGCGAGGGCACCGTCAACGGCCCGCCCGCGCGCGCGTGCCGCGGCGACTCCGCCGACATTGCGTGCTGTAGCCGCTTTAGGCGTCTGAGAAACATTTGGTTATTAAAATTAAAGTAAAACATCAAGAGGAGCTCTTTACTGGAACTATGGGTCGAGTTCATATGTGTAGGTACTAAAGTGTACACATATTTATGAACTCAACTGTACTAAAATGATGTGCACAGGAAATTTACTCAATACCAATAAGATCATCTAGGCTGCTACTGCTAGGTCTTTTTGTTTGAAATTGTCCCTGTTGCATTTGGATACAATATGAACTATTTACTCAGCAAAAACGTCAAATTTAGGTACCTACCCCTCAAATTAGAAAAAATTAACAATAAAATTCACTTTTTGGTGTACAAATGCCATTTATAATTTTAATTGTGTAATGAAAGACACATTCTTTAAAATACCTAATTTATTTACTTTTTCTTCTGGAAAACATTACTGTTTTAAATAACTCCGTTGTAATCCAATTTCAATTGTCTCAAAGTATTAGACACCATATAATAATAAAAATAATTTAGTCATTTAATCCTAAATGACACTACACTGATAGTAGGTACTGATATGATCTGATAGAGCACACCCACTATCTGGCAAATAAGCAAGTATTATTTGCCTGATAGTGAATAACCTTTCTGATATAATCTAATATTCAAAACACACATCAATATCCTGATATGCCGTAATAATGTATTTGCTTCACACAGCAGGCAAAAGCAATTTATGTAGGGGTTAAGAGGTTTTTGTTCCTGTTTATTAAGAAATTAATAACCTTTAATGGATTAATAAATTGTTTTTAAACTGCAGTTATCGAGATGACTTGCAATGAAGTCATCTTAGAGTTAAAATGGCAAATTAATTACATTTTTTGTAATGGACTTGTGTAAGTTTGTAAAAATTTACAGGGTGGCACGAAAAGTAAGTAATGATTAGATATGCTCATTTCAGATACAGAAAAGTTATCAATAGGGTTGGAATAAGTACTGCTTTGCTTACCTACTAACCTTAACTTAACACATGTTGTTCCAAGCGTAATTATGATGGGAATATGGTATAGTAACTACCAACCATTGCAACCCTTGGTTATTAAACATAAAAGTGACAGATTAGGAGGTTAGTCATCAAATACAGCATGATTGAAAACATTGAATGTCAAAACTGGCTATGTAACAACTTCTTTTATTAAAATGACTATAAAGGTTTAACAAAATGCTTTTACATTGTTATTTAATTGAATAAGTATCTTCTCTGTTGGGATCAATACATAATAATAAATAATTAAATAATAAATATCAAGGGACAATCTCACACAAATAGCATTGATGATCATCAGTTTGCATGTAGTTATGATGAAGCAAGTATGTATACTGTTCGGCTTTTCCCAGTTTGTACACAGTGTGGACAACTGGGAAATAAAAGAATTAAAAATTGCCTACTAAGTGCGGACAATGGGGACTAGCCGTTACTTTTTTCCCTGAACAGTAACGAAAAAAATATTCTGTGTGTGTTATTTCTAGTGATCGGATAAGGTACCTAAGTATTTTAATTTAGGGTGAACTTAAACACTATGCTAATATGGATATGGACAGGAAATTCAGGATTTGTGAAAATGGAAACAATAGTTTTTGAGACAAGTCAGGTTGCAGGTCACAATAATAAGGAGTAATTAATTCACATTTTTCATAAAAATTTATAAATTTATAACACAAATAGGATTTCTTCAACCAATCATAGAATAAGTCATATCCATATTAATTTTTTTACTTGATATTCCACAAACTTGCACTTCCTAACTAAACTGACCACTGGTTGTTTCACTCAATGAAGGGTTGTCTTCTCTTTCATTATAACACCTATCACTGAACATGCAACCCATTTTACTCTGTACATTGAAACTACAGTCTGTAGTCCATAACTCTATGTAACTATAATATCAATTACCTATTCTGTAGTACTCAATTCTCATGTAAAATACAAATTTGCATTACACAAGGTCTCAAACAATCTGTACAGAATCTGGTGTTAAATTCAAACCCCCTTATGCATGGTGAACTTTGCATGCAGGAAACCAACTCAAACAAATTTCAGTCATTAGTATGAAATGATGCAATAATGTTTGCCTATTTCATAATCAAAAATCATACAAACTTGAAATTGTATCAATTGGAATATAAAAAAGGTTTGCATACACACTAGTATAACTATGTATTCATATTAATTATAGGACAATCATAATAAAAATTGATATTTCCTGAACAAACATGTTTACTACATCTTGCCTGCTAAGCTAAAATTATAATTTCTAAGGTTAGCATGGCATTCTTAAAAAGCAGTTTAAATAGACTTAACAGACCTTAAATGAAATAGACAACTTCTGGAGCAAGTAGGGTGGCACTAGGTTTAAGACAAGTGAAAATCAAGGTTGAATGAACTTGTTGCCAATAGTACTGCACAAGATAAGAGATTGCTTTTTTTCTTCTTTATTTTGAGACACTGAGGGAGGGAGAGAGGCTGTGTTTGGTCTATATTCTACTTTTGTTGTTTCGAAATATAATACAACTGATCCAAAAAAAATATTTCCGAAAATGTTTTGGCAATCATTATTTCCTCTCATACACTTCTTAAAATTCATCCTTTTTCGAAAATATATTTTCGTATTGCGTAAAAGTAACCGAACAATAAAACAATCGAACACGAAAACAAAGTTCACCTTGCGTGAATCATTTCTGTGTAGAATATTACATAATTTATAAAAACAAAACAATGTCAACATACCTTATGAATATTAATTATATCCGAATCAAGTAATACCATAAACTCTGTTGCTTCGATCAGCTGCCAGCCACAAATATAACTAAGTATGTAGTACAATCGTATAGCCCTGATATCGGCCAGCGAGGACAAAGGAAATCAATGCATTTGCACCACCCTTAAATGACCCTACGCCTCAAATAAACCCCACCCAACGTCACCGTTGATAAATTCACCTACGTCTTATCTAAAACTTACCTTGTTTACGAAAACAATCCTCATTTTAGTTCCATTTTCGAAATAATAAGTTATTGCGTCGTTTATACTGGCAGTTGAAAACAATGACGTCACACGAATAAAAAATAAATAAGGACCCAAACAAACATAACTTGATCACACAATCACTCAAACAACGTTTTTAAATTAATTCTAACAACCATCAATAAATAAATTGAGAATAAATTACGTTTATACACAAACTATAACAACAATTTATGAAAACAGATGTGAATGACAAATACCCCGAGCTTGTTTCGTTTCGTAGTGTGCGTGATTGGTTTGACTAGCTGACTGAGAATAGCATAGAAGTTTTAAGAAAGTGTGTGTTACTCGTTCGATTTGCAAGAAGCGTAGGTTTGTCGTGTAGTCTCTGTCTAACAAAGTACGGAATTATATTGCTATCCTGTTGTCAGAGTACAAATGTGACCAGGCAAGAAAAAAGAGAATAATAACTAGGTTAAACCGAAAAAAAAAGTATACTTGAAATGTGAATATGTGTGAGTGAATATTTTGTATTATGTATATTATATAGCCTTCTTTAATAAAAACGAAATTAAAATATTCTTCGTAATTGGACAAAAACAGTATGTAACTAATTACGTATTTTTAAAGAGGATTAATGCAATGAAACTTGAATTCTATACTTAGGCGCTAGAATTGGTTTTTTAATAATTAAACAATAACTGTTATATGAACCAGCAACATTACTATACGTTCATTTGTCGTACAGATGTAGTGCACAATTGTTTTCCTTCGTATTTTCTCGGAAACATTCGTATTTGTCATGCTACTTCAGTCAACCTCAGTACTTTTTGTACAGTGACCGACTGAAATAGCAATACACGTTCGTACGTTTCCGTGAAAATACGAAGGAAAACAATTATGCACTATATCTGTATATATCTATACAATTTCCGCTGTTGATTTCCGTCTATGTTAATTTAATGTGGTATTTTAACGCTATGACTTTCCAACAGGGCTCTATTATTGTGTTAATATTATTCACAGTCATTAGCGCTGTTCAAACAAGAGTTGATTGTTTAAAAGACAATGTACTGTTTATTGTTGTGGACGATTTACGACACCTGACGGACAAAAACATTAAGTTGCCAAATATACAAAAATTGGCGGCAAATGGTGTCAATTTTGCTAACGCCTTCGCTCAGGTGAGAATTATGTTATTTATTATGTCTCATTTGTATGTTCTTTAATTGAAAATAACGATTTCAGCAAGCACTATGTGCACCGAGTAGAAACTCGATGTTAACGGGTCGACGACCAGATTCGCTTCATCTTTACGATTTCTATTCTTACTGGAGAGATGCTGTGGGTAATTACACGACATTACCGCAGTATTTCAAAGAAAATGGTTACGAAACATATTCAGTCGGCAAAGTATTCCATCCAGGAGAGAGTTCGAACTTCACTGACGACTTTCCGTATAGTTGGTCGCATTTACCCTATCACCCTCCATCAGAAAGGTATAAAGACAAACCAGTCTGTAAAGATAATGTTACGAAGAGACTCCAAAGAAATCTAATTTGCCCAGTCGATGTTAGAAAGCAGCCCGAACACTCCCTCCCTGACTTGGAATCTTTGGACTATTCCATTAAGATTTTAAATAAAAAAAGTGGAGATAAGCCTTATTTTCTCGCTGTTGGGTTCCATAAACCGCACATTCCTTTGAAATACCCAGAAGAATATTTAGGTTAGTAACTAGCTGTATTCCGTATTAAAATAAAGAAAACCTAGTCCAAACATTGGTTACTATTGTGCAATTCACAATACTTACTTTCAGGATTGACAAGATTAGTTTTTCCAGCCTACTTAGGTATAGTCGCGAACCGGGATTGTTGAGCCACTTACCCATGTTTCTATTTTGGCTATATAATGCAAATCGAATAGCTGTCAGCCAGTCGTTGACATCGGTTATTGAATACACGGCTAAATTACGAACAATGGCAAGTGGCTCAACAATCCCGGTTCGTGACTGTACCTACTACCTAGCTATATTATTTGTTTTAGTATATTCGTAAAATGCTTGCTGAAATACCTTCGAATTCAAAATAAAGTTAAGTTTTAAACATGCTTTAATATAGAATAGTTCTTCAAAGTTGTGTCAACGAAAACCGTGGTTAAGAATTTCAGAATTAGGTACGGCGTTTTCTTTTGTGCTCATCGAGTAGGTACTTAGATAGGTACAGTCACCAGCAACAATATATATGTTCCAACATTTGTTTAAAAAATATCTGACACGCTCTTATGCCTCGAGTAATAAGGACTTGTCAGATACAGCATTACAGCCCCTATGTTTATTTTCACGTAATTTCAAAATACTACTTACCTATGTATATTCTCATTAATTATTATTTTATCATTCAAATTCAAAATATTAATTAAGTTATTTATTAAAATGATAATTTTATAGTGAGGCTATGACCTGCGGGCCTATTATTATTGTTACTTTTATCGATGTGGCAAACCAATTATATCACGAGTCGACAAGGTTCTGAGTATGCTAAACAATTTTATTGGGTGACCGTACGTACCTACGTGTGTACTGCTAACACTATGACCTAATTTCGAAACTTCCGATGGTTCATACCTTTCAGCTTCATTTGAGAGAAAATCGGGAATAGGTAGGGATGGGAATAACTTTGAACTTTATGTTTCAAGTTGATGCATCTTACCTTGACTTTAACTTTGTATGTCGGACGCAAAAGATTGGCGCGCTACGCGGTAACTCATTGGTCCAGCTAAAATCCAACGCTGTAACTTTAAAAGTAACTTTTGCCAGTCACCTTTAAAGTGCTTTTGCATTTTGTATGTTTTGTCATTTCTTGCGGTATGTACCTACGGTTGAAAGGTAATCGCATGAAAATAGAATAGAATGCAATTGGCAGTAAAGTACGGTCGATATTTTTGGGAATGACTTGTCATCCCAGAAAGTTCTTGCACTCGACTACGAAACACATACAATACACAACACAACTGTTATTCATTCATAATTAATTACAACAAATAATTTAGGTCAAAATTACTAAGTTTTTAAAACCTCTAAATGCAGCCGATTGACTGGTTTGCTTTCCTTACATTTTATATTCTTGATTATTAGGTCTGGATACTTCTGTTCTTTTTACACAGCTCTGAATCACCCTGTATACTTCAAATTGATTTTTAGATAGAGTCCCAATAAAGAAAATACGTCCACCTCAATTTCCATACAAACCTCAAGACTTACCAACGGTAGCGTGGCATCCATGGAGTGACGTCAGACACAGGGACGACATAGCCCGACTCAACATATCGTTTCCTTACGGAACCATACCTAGTGAGTGGACCTTGAGGATCATACAGAGCTATCAGGCAGCTGCGTTGTATATTGACGATTTGATCGGCTCGCTAATGAAACATGTCGATATGACAAATACCATAGTTGTTCTTACTAGTGATCATGGTTGGTATAATTTGATTTTAAGTTATTGTTTAGTAAAGTTAAAATTATAGCTTCACAAGAGTTTAAGGATGAGCAGGTGGAACTACAATATTTTCAATTGGCAATCACCACATTAAGTTTTAGGGTAAAAATGGGATAGTGTCGCCATTATAGTTTTTCGCAAATCTACCAGAACCCTTGCTGCCACGCGAAAATGATCTTAGGAGACCTCCCCCAAATTTTTGAGTGATGACAATCGACATTCACAGATTTTTGATAAAAGGTACAGTCAGCGAGAAAATCGACAGAAATGAGTAATTTTTTTTTAATGCCAGTCGATCCCATTTCTCATAAGGATTAAAACATTCTTTGAGACCAACTGAGGTTAGAGTACTAGAACACTCACAAATCAAAGAAAACGTTTTCCATACATTTAGTGGGGCAAAACCAAAGTAGAATTTTCTTTAGCTTAAAGACTATTAATTTGTATGGAGACTACTTCAATTACATATTCTGGGTTCTGGTAGCTGCCCTTAATGTCCCATCTCAACTTTCCAACCTGTATACATCAATCTGGACATGGTTTAGCTTTTCACGTTGCAAGAAACAATTACACCTAACCTAACAGTATAGTATTTCCCCCAATTTAATAGGTTCGTGTGATAAAATCAAACTTATAGCTTGGCAAAAAAACATTGTAATATGATAACGCAATTACTGGTTAAAAATAGTAAATTAATCGATCCAATTGCTGTTCAATATTGCAGTTGCCACTTAAAAATGTTATAGTGTCCTTGTCACCAAGGCAAACGCATTTTTGCCCAGACATACTTACAATACAGTACAAATAGTTAATTTCGAGAAATGTTACATCTCATACACTTATAAGTTTGAATAATTTCATGGGTATCGAGCATTTTCTTCTGATTTCCTACGCCTTGTATTTGCCAGGATTGCTATGCGTATCTACGCACACCTAGAGGCTAGGTTTTAGTCATGGCTGAAGGTGTCAGTAACCGCAGTCAATCTCTTCTTGGAATAATGTAAAACTATATTTATATTTCCAGGTTGGTCTTTAGGAGAAAATGGGCTCTGGGCAAAGTATAGCAACTTTGACGTGGCATTAAAAGCACCCTTAATTTTCAATATACCAGGAAAACCACGAAGTATTATTGAAACTCCTGTGGAACTTATCGATATTTTTCCAACCCTATCCGAGTTAACAGGGTTGGGTAGAACGATTCCGAAATGTAAAGGTAATTCGGACAGAACACATTTGTGCTTTGAAGGTAAAAGTTTGGTTGATCTAATTTCACCAACATTCGGAAATAACGTATACGAGCAAGATTACTTCGCAATAAGCCAGTACCCAAGACCGAGTGTTTATCCAAACACTAAATCCGACAAACCACGTCTTAAAGATATAATAATAATGGGATACAGTATAAGAACAAGTCAATATCGATATACGGAATGGGTCTCGTTTAATAATACAAAGTTTACAAAAGATTGGAATAAAAATTATGGCCTAGAGTTATATGATCACATTTCAGACCCAAATGAAGCACACAATGTAGGATTTAAACCTAAATATAAGGAAATCGGAAAACGTTTATCTAATATATTAAGAGTAAATGTCAAATAAAAAATATACAAAAATAACCTTATTTTTCAATCCTGTTTTGTCGCCATGCCCGTGGCCAAATATAGACCTCAATAATAACTTTATAACAATCCCTGACACTAAATAACCTTTTGAACGCCACAGTCGGCTCTTACCGACAACTGCAAGTCCTCCCACCGACGCCCCCGTCGGTCACAGCCGACACAAGACAAAGATTAAAAGAGACTTTGTTTCGTATGAATGAAGTTGTTATTTGCATAGGATAGCAAACATGTTTTGCGTGCGAGTGACAAATTTTGTATTTGACGTAAGGCGTTCAAAAGTTTAATCATAATAACGGAATAAAAATAGAGACATTATTTTTGCATAACTGTGTACATACAAAGGTGATAACCAGTGATCGGAATAGGCAGAGCTAATTTGCCTAAACTTGACGCATATTCATTCATGAGTGAGTGAAATAGGAACACATTTATGAATGGACATGCATCAAGTTTAGGCAAATTAGCTCTACCTATTCCGATCTCTGGTGATAACAAGAAACGCGTCTCAACAGTTTATCAATTTCGGACGTACAATAAAATAAAGATATGCTAAATTAATAATTGAATCCAGTTTGCTAAATTACTAACGAAATCAGCGCATGCACAGCAGAGAGAGCTTTGGTTAACGTTACGTTACCTTTACTTTGGGTAGGGCCCCCAAAAGCTCAGATCTCTCATCTCGATTTTTTTACTAATTAGGATAAAACGCCCTAATTATTTTAAACATAAAAAATATAAAATTCATGATGCCAATAATCCGTAGGGCGCCGACAATTATAGGGCAGCCTCCCCTATCAAGCGTTTTTATTTTATATATTTATCAACTCGACATTGTCGTTCCACTGCCCTCTATTCTAGTGCCAATTGGAAGGTAGCCTACTCAGATAACTTGTCACCTGTTGTTATACAGTACTTTCTTTCGCTCGCATAAGACTTACTTTCTATTGGCACGAGAATCAGGATAAAAACCTTTCACCTAGCATAAGTATAACAATGAACATATAAAAAATTAAAAAATATATTACGTCAAATTCTATTTATCCATAACATTTTATTTTATTTGTGTCTGATTAGTAATATCATAACATGCACAAAATGTCACTGACATAGTTATTGACATAGCTAGTAAAATAATTAACTGATAATCTGTGTTGTTAAATTATTTATCTCCACACATGTCATAAGTCCTCTATTATGCGTTCAAAACCCGTAGGAAATGCAATTTTACTATGAGAACTTTCTTGTCCGTGGTTGTAGGTAAAATCTGTACTGCAATTTTATTAGGAGTTTAAATTTGGAACAGCTCTCAAAACTCAAGATGGTCTCTAATCTAGTATTCATAGATATTAAAACTGTTATCGACTCGAAACGTCAATTCAGTACGTTTTTTTAATTTAAACCGCACGACATTAGTAGGGTATTATTAAGGGTTCTGGACCACTAAAGTATAGTGTAAGTAGAGCTCTGTTGTGGTGTGTGGTTTTGGGTGTGGATGGTTCAGGTTATAGTGGTTTTGGTGAAATAGGTAGGTATGTTTGAGGGTTCGTGTTACGTTGGTTGGTAGTTGTGTCTAAGTTGCGTGGGCGAGAGCTCTGGTCATATTTTTTTGGTTCGTTTGTTTTTTTGATGTTACGAAAGTAGGATAATTCTAAACTTATGGTATGTGTGTAGATAAAGTAGTGTATGCAACTGTACATAATTAGGCCTTAAACACTCGTGTGATCCTATTATGAAACTCGCTGACGCTCGTATTTTAAGGACTCTCTCGCTCCGCTCGTATTAACTTTGTCTATGAAGAAATTATGAAAAACGACACGTACTCAAGGCGAAACAGTTCCTACTAATTGTAAACTACTTCGAACTGATGAACTATTTATGCATGAAAAATATTGTAACTAACTCTTACTTAAAATTGAAATGATGTTTTTTCTATCATGTGTCAAAAAATAAATTTCACCATAATTGACAAGATTTCATATTTTCAAGACTTTAATTTTATTCGTTTTATAGATACTGTTTCGAAGGAGGAAGACACTAATAGTTTTATTTTTTCCCTAGGATGTATAATTATTTTATTATTAATTTATTAAGATGTTCTTATTCTAAAAGGGCGTAACTTCATTTCTACGACACAATGGACATATTACGTTAGTCCAATCTGTATAAAAAAAAAGTTTTTCTTTTTTATAATGGCGGTCAAGCGATCTCAAGTATCTGTCCATCTGTCAATAGTATCAATGTCAAACTTGAAGTATGACAGCTTTTTTCTCGTGAAAAAGGCAATGGTATTATATCTATTCAGGCATAGTATTGGTAAAACTCATTTTTTTTTAACTTACTTGTAATTTTGTCAATAAAGAAAAATAAATCTAAATAAATATTTTGCCGTGTTCAGGAGGCAAAACCCTTTCGATTCGTATAGTAATTTGCAGGTGTCACCAAAATGAAATGTTGTCAATTCTCTCTATAGCCTGCTATAATTATAATTGGGTGAATCTAGAATGATCCCTGCGAGATCATTTTATATTACACTAGCGACCCGCCCTCGCTTTGCTCCGCTTAATGCGAGTTTCCTGTAACATTCGTGTATTATCCGGAATTTATTTCAAATAAAAACCTTCCTCTTGAATCAAACTATCTATTGATGATAACCGCTTTCAAATCAGTTGCGTAATTGACAACATTTCATTTTGGTGACACCTGCAAATTACTATACGAATCGAAAGGGTTTTGCCTCCTGAACACGGCAAAATATTTATTTAGATTTATTTTTCTTTATTGACAAAATTACAAGTTAAAAAAAAATCGAGTTTTACCAATACTATGCCTGAATAGATATAATACCATTGCCATTTTCACGAGAAAAAAAGCTGTCATACTTCAAGTTTGACATTGACACTATTGACAGATGGATAGATACTTGAGATCGGTTGACCGCCATTATTAAAAAGAAAAACTTTTTTTATACAGATTGGACTAACGTAATATGTCCATTGTGTCGTAGAAATGAAGATACGCCCTTTTAGAATAAGAACATCTTAATAAATTAATAATAAAAAAATATACATCCTAGGGAAAAAATAAAACTATTAGTGTCTTCCTCCTTCCAAACAGTATCTATAAAACGAATAAAATTAGTCTTGAAAATATAAAATCTTGTCAATTTGAAAGATTTAAACGTACATATTAGATGGACAGATGGTGGGAAGCGACTTTGTTTTATTTTTCTCAAATGCTATATTGATAAAAGACGATGTTTCATCATTAAAATAATTAAATGGCGAATAGCGAGTATAGACAGTGTTTTTGTTACGAAATACGGCTGTCACAGGCACCATTTTAGTTTTCCGGACTATATTAGATGCCCGCAACATACCTTTTACTGTCTTAGCAAAATATAAAAGAACAATGACCTTTTGTGCAGATATTCCAAACTTTTAAACGGAATTACATATAGGTACATCTAAAGTATAACAAATGATATATAATATAATAAAACACTAATTAATCATAGCATAAAAAATCACAAGAGCTAATACTATGAACAGAATGGGAGAAGTGCTGACATTATACTGCAGGTACAAAAAAAATATAAAAATAATAGCTAACAATAATCAGCCTGTATTGTACTATCCATATTACACTCGCACCTCAATCACTGCGACGGTACAAAGAGAGGAGCTTACTCTTTTCTCAAAAGCCGGCAGCGTACTTCCGATTCTTCTCTAGGTGTTACCGGTGTGGTGTCAATTGACAACGCGTTACTTTCCATTGGATGATCTGGCTCATTTGCCTTCTCAAGATTGAAAAAAATAAAATAAACGTTCACTCATTGGATCCACTCGTGTTAGCTCTTGTGTAACTTCCTGTGTAAACATTATTATCAGTTCTGTGTTTAATCAGACAACACTTTTTTCACTTTCATCTACTGTTTTTTTAGAATGTTCTTCCATTTCAAGTTGCCTAAATCTAGCGTATAATGCACTGCTGCCTAGAATAATGAAGTTGGATGTCCACCACAGTGCGTTTTTGCTCTCGCTATACCACTGCGTCGCTATGACAGTTTGGGCGCAGGCTTTTGCTGTGCCTGAGATGTTGTGTGTTAAAGGTGACGTCACCTGAAACGTTAAAAAATAGTATTAAACAAGAAACCCTAGTAGTAAATGAGATGGGTCAATACAAACACATACGCGACACTGGATGAAACGAGAAAACGCTTATATGCGTGCCTGCAGTGAATGCGGCAATTGTACAAGGAGATAACTCCAAACAATAAATTTGTTTCTATTTAAAGTCTAAAAACAAGGGATAGCAGTGTAGAACAAAAGATGTGTTGAAACTTGAAGATCTACATCGAAACCGATCGATAGTTTACGTAACATTCAACTCAGCCTTGTTAGGAAATACGAGGGCGGAGTGATAGGTAAGTTTACTAACTAGTTTACTAACTTAGGCTAACGTTGTCACGAATTGTAGTTCAACCTTTTAGTTTTGTAATTTTTTCACAGCTTTGATAAAATAAACAATCGCATGTATTCTTGCAAACATGGAGAAAAACTAATTTCGAGTTTTGATTAACAATTATTTTTGCGTAAAAATCCATTACGGAAACAACAAAAAAACTTTACAAATACTACGGGGATTCTGCTCCCTCGATTAAAATGGTTCACCAGAGGGTCACGGATTTTCGATGTGGCCGTACTAGCACAAGTGATGCAGAAAGTCCTGGACGCCCAGTCGAGTCGAGGTCACGACTCCAGATATGATGACCAAAATCCATGACATCGTATTGAGTGACAGAAGAGTGAAAGTCCGTGAGATAGTTGAGATTTCAGGCATTTCAGACGAACGGGTGCCTAATATCCTACACCATCATTTAAATATGAAAAAACCGCCCGCTGGGTGCCGCTTTTGCTGACGCTGGACCACAAACGGATGTTATAATGGAAAAACGGCCTCATTTGGCGAAAACGAAAATTATTTTTCACCAAGATAATGCTCGAGTGCACACATGTGGCTAAGTTCCACCAGTTGCGTTATGACATGGTTCCGCATCCACCATATTCTCCAGACTTGCCCCCTTGCAATTATTTCCGGTTTCTAAATTTGAAAAAATGGTTGGGTGGGAAAATATTTCTATCGAACGAAGATATCATCGAAGAAACGCTTATTTTGAAGGCTTCGGGCAATATTATTTTACTGAAACTAGAAAAACGGTGGAATAAGTGCATCGATTTAGATAGAGATTACCTAAGTCGAAAAATAAATACTTACTTTAACTAAAAAAAAAAATGTTTTATTTTTACCAGACTTATCCCTCCGCCCTCGTAATAACCCTTTCTAGACGAACTTGTGATGATGCGTGAATTTATTATGAATTTGATTATTAATGTTCATAAAAAAATATTTGCAAAAATTTGCACGATCGTATAGGCTCCGGCCGAAAAGGGATAAGAATCGTACCTATTTGGCCAACCAAGATGAGCACAAAATTAGATCTCAAAGCGATTTACCCAAAGTAGTTTCTTACTAAATAATTGTATAAGTTTAGAAAAGTCAACAATTAATAAAAAAATATTTATCTCGTTGTTCATAAGAGTTGTCTGCCTTCACATAAAGTTAGACATAAAAACGGGAAAGTAAAACTCACCTTTATTTGCAGAGACGTGAAATATCCAATAGCAAATCCACAAATGCCTCCACTTATCATTTGCACCCAAAAGTATAGACTGTTAAAGTTCTTGTAATTCCATAGCTCGGTCACCTCTCCATTAAATGCCATCAAAGGCAAGAATAAAAATATGGAATAGGCGTTATTATAATATGACAGCAACCATACTTCTTGGTTCACATGTGGAAGAATCTTTTTAGTGTATATTGAATAGAGCGACAGCATTAGTGAACCAATCACTCCGTATACGGTACCAATTATAGAAAAGGATCCTGTAAGTAAAAAAATACAAGTAAGGAACTAGCTGTTTGGATAACATCGTCAACATAATGTCAGATATTGTGTAAATGTTTTTTTATTTCACCAATTTCACATTTTAAAAACAAAGTCATGACGAATCTAACGCCACCCCGTTTCTCGAAATCGAGCCGTATGTTCAGCTTTTACAAGGGAACAAAGATCTAACATACATACAGGTCAAAAACATTACCCTCCTGCGGCAGTTAGGTAAAAATACTAGTGATAAGCATATACTAATTGCAATAATTTCGCCTTTATTTACTTAAAAGTTAATTATATGGAGCTAATAATAATAAGCTACTTTTTCCAATATCAATAGCTATCATTGTCATCATCATCGTCATCATCATCATCATCATCATCATCATCATAATATAAGCTGCATGACGTCCACTGCTGGACATATCCTTCCACAAGGATCTCCACGAGACGCTCAGTAGCACAAACCCGTCCGTCAATAACTATACTTCAAACATTATCCTTTTTAATCATTATATTTCTACGTAAACATACAAGTAAATGGATTTTCTCCTACCTGTAAAAATGAGCGGTAAGGCTTTTTTGACGATAAAATCTTCTAATTGCATGGGTAACCCTAAACATATACCTACTGACGAGGAATTCGAAGGAGTCAGCTAAAAATGTAGATATACGAAACCTGTAGCGTACATACATACATAACCTCACGCCTTAATTCCCAGAGTGGGGTAGGCAGAGCTAAAGAATTACCAACAAGTATTAAAACTTCTTGATAATTCTGTAACCGCATTTTTTTTTTACCTGTAGCGTAAATTATTATAAATCATAAATTATTTGTTCTGATCGTTATAACTATTATCTGATGTTGTAAGTGTGTCACTTGATACGGTACGCTAGAGTACTAGATAATTAATTATTAAAGAAACGCAAGATTCACTTTAACCAAAGTTGATAAGCATGATATGCACCGTACATTGATGCGTTCGCCATTATCAGTAACAAGTACAGACAATTACTGTCTGTAACCAGTGAAACGAAAAGCAAGCTGATAAAGAGGATTGTGAAGGGATGCTAAAATCGTATAGCTGTCAAAAATAACCATAAAAATTTAGCTCCGGCCATTAACGTTTCTCACCTCCCAAATCAAGTCCGATTTCCACGATTTTTTAATATGGTGTAGTTATAGAGAACTATGTCTGTACGTTTCATGCTAAGAAGTATTTTCGTGGAAAGGAAAACGTATAGACATAGTTTTTCACGATACCTACAACATATTAAAAATCGTAAAAATCGGACAAGGGTAGAGAAACGTTTTCGCATTTTGTACGGACATTTTTAGCTTCACAATCCTCTTTAAGGCGAGGATGCAGAACTTGGAATTAAATGAACAAGTGAAACAAAGGGAACTTGAAAAAGCAAACTTAGATACTGTTTTTTTTGTAGAATTGTACTTAAAAAGCACATAATAATATAACGAATTTAAAATAAAAAGTATCACGACTAAGTAGACTTGATTAATTCTTGACATACAGGCGACTAAGGGTCTCCCCAGACCTATCGACGACGCCGAATCGGCTTGAGCCGGTAAGAAAAAGTTTCATGTCCATGCAATAAGAGCGAAGACGACGTCGCTCGGCTCGGCTCGGCTCGATTCGGCGTTGCGAACGGAACGACGTCGTTTTCGCGCTTATTGCATGGACATAAAACTTTTTCTTACCGGCTCAAGCAGATTCGGCGTCGATAGGTCTGGGGAGACCCTTAAGTGTTTATACCCACTAAAATCACCTAAGACAGCACCAAGTAACTTTAAATAGAGAATTAGTGCATTTTTTTTTGAGACAGTCTTTGTGATGTAAGGCTTCGGAACCCTACACTGAGCATGGTCAGACATGCTCTTGCCCGGTTTTTCTTGTCTACAACTACTGACCTTTGATTTACGTTTCGTTACTCTGTGGAAATACTTGATGTGGAATTTTACAGAAAACTTGTAATATTTACTTTTGCATGGTCATGTAAAAATTGATTTTTATTTGCACAAGTACCAATTTTAATAGAATTTTGTATCTACTTAATATTAATTAAGTAAACTCTAAGTTTAATTCAACATGTTGTATAGTTTATATTCAGTTTTATATGTCCCTTTTTTAAAGTTTTTCTGTGTGTGAAAGTGTGTTTGTTTGTCCTATACCTACCTATGTACTTCAATAGGGAACAATGAATCTACTTCGTTTTCCGACCTGAGATAGCTGAGAAGAGTCTCCGTGGAAACACCGATTTTGTTGCAACAAATTTGATACAAAACATGACCCTATGTAAGAGCGAAGGTTAAAGTAATTTAAGTACCTATGTAAGTCAAAGAGTTAAAAAAAAATGAAATTATTAAAAAATATACCTAACAAATTCTCCTGATCAACGCCCAGGCAGAACCCGGCGATGATGGAAGCACAGCACATGATGCATCGGGCTGACGTGGGTTGCCGCAGCAAAACCCAGCTGAGGATCACATTGAAAACCGTCGTCAGCGACCGCCCGATGTAGTAAAAGGAAACTTCCACGTACTTGAGGCATAAGTTGTTTGTCGCTATCATCAATGTGAACATTATTGATAAGGGGATCACCTGAAAAAAGTTATTACTGCTATAAGTTATGAGTAAAGTAAGATTTTCTTCCGGTAGTATTATAACCAGGGTTCGGAGTTTTCATAGCACGGTAAGACGAAAGAGAGCTGTGGAGTCGACGTTAGCATTAAAAGTCAACTCTTACTCATACTCATTTTATTATTTCATTCCAAAATGCTTTTACATTAAATTCAACACGAATTTGAGCTATGAAGTTATAACTATTTCAATTTTTTTTTTTTTCTTATTATGTTACTAGCGACCCGCCCGCGGCTTCACCCGCGTGGAATGTATTATACATATAAACCTTCCTTAAGAATCACTCTATCTATTAAAAAAAACCGCATCAAAATCCGTTGCGTAGTTTTAAAGATTTAAGCATACATAGGGACAGACAGCGCAAGCGACTTTGTTTTATACTATGTAGTGATGTAATAAAAAATATATCTTTCACTACTTAGCAGCTTTACAGCTACTTTAAAAGCATTTTGAAATTAAATAACATAATGAGTATGAGTATGAATAAGAGTTGACTTTTAATGCAACCGCCGAGGATACATTAAACGGGTGGTCCCGTTTTATTATAAATAATAATAAATATCACTATGTCACACGAACTGACCTTCTTGTAGTCCCAAACTAAGCTCTAGGCTTGGCTTGTATTATGGGTACTAGATAGCGGTAAACATACTTAAATACATAGAAAACATCCAAGATTCAGGAACAAATACTCGCGCTCATCACACAAATATCTGCCCTTACCTGGATTTGAACCCCGGACCGCTAGATTTGTGGGCAGGGTAGCTACCCACCAGACTATTCTAGTCTATTTCTCTCTCTATATATTAATAAGGAAATCGGGGAACACGGAATCGAAAATGGTTTTTATTTATTTCATTTCAATTTGCACATTTGGGTTGTCTATGTTATTAAATGGTGACAAAATAAAGGCGTGACGCTAGCGTTATTACAAGAGAAACTATTAATTAATTGATATAAGAAGCTGAATAGACAAACGCAACTTATTTTTAGTAATTGGATGGTAATTGGCAAATAATTCATCCACTGGTAAAGTCAACTACTGTTGCTGTAGTGAAAATATAGTAAACTAGCTTTTGCCCGCGACTTCGTCCGCGTAGAACTCGTTTATCGAAGTTAAGTACATTCATAGTTTAAAGTAATTTAATAGTTAGACGTCCTCCCTGGCCAGAATTATATCGACATAGCTTTTGCCCGCGGCTTCGCTCGCTTTAAGAAGTATTATTATTAATTATGTAAAGTTTTTGTGGCTTTACTTTTTATAGCGTGTGTAAAAAAATAGGGCCTTCAAATCTTCTTTGTACACAATATTCTTAACTAATCTGTCATTAGGCGCTAAAACAATCAAGCTACTGGGTGAACTTACTCGAGAGCAAGCAACATAAAACTGTCCATGAGAGAAGCAATGTTCTCTCAAGTTAATACCCGCAAATTTGAGAGTTTGCCCCTGAGACTTGTTTATTGTCATGGCAAAGCAGACTTTTAGGGGAAACTGTAATCGTTTAAATTCACCCAGTTAATATAGTGGCTTCCACTATATTGCGATGTAACGCTTTCACTTGCAGTCTCGTACCGTTACAAAGTTTTGGTGGTTTTAAATTTCTCAACAACATAATTGGAGTGCCCACACGCAGAATAAGCTTATGATAAGGCAAACCTGGCGGTTTCAATGAATTTAAAAATTCTAAAGGGTAATTAGTAGTGTCATCTGTATTAACCACAGTATCAATCGAAGTATAGACCTTTTCTTCGCCCTCAAACGACATGAGCAGTAGTATATCGTTGATAGCTGCTGCTTGATCGTTCTTTGGAGTAAGAATGTTACGCTCACATAACTATTCAATAGGCTTGTCATGTATATGAATAATGTCTGGATAAACTTTAGACAGTAATTCTTGAATCGTAGTAACAACTGTGCACAATTCTTCCGGGATGGTTATCGTTCCCTCAAACGATGGAAAATCACCATTACCGATGTTAAGAAGGAGATCTGAAAATCTACCAGCAGACTCATCCCCGCCCAAATGTGCTCTCATATTTTTAGAGAGCTTAAGAATATTAACCTGGGGCCACAAATTAGTTAATGCACGACTTTACTTCGTCAGCTCGGGTTCCTTTTGGCACCACTTTTAGAGTCTGCCGAAAGTCTCCGGCCAGCAAAACTGTTACTCCACCCATTAATTTTGTATCACCCCTTGTACTTATCTCTTAGTGATCTGTTTAAGGCTTCAATACCACCTTTATGAGCCATCATTATTTCGTCCCACACGATTATTTTTGTACTCTCACTTCAGCAAAATTACTTTGTTAGGAGATGTTGCAAATGGGAGTCTCGGCAGTGATTAAATTGAGTGGTAACTTAAAAGTAGCATGAGCAGTTCGATCACCTTCGAGTAATGTAGCAGCTATGCCGGACGACGCCACAGCCAGAGCAATGCCGTGAGTACTTCTTACTTTTGCCAAAGTAAATTAATAAGGAAGGTTTTACCAGTTCCACCTGGTGCGTCTAAGAAGAATATTCGACCGTCATTTGCGTCTACACTCGTGATAATTTTACTGTAAACTTCCTGTTGCTCGTCATTCAAGGATGCTTCATTTTGTCTTACTGCGTCTTCTAAGGCCACTGTATCGTAACTGGTCTCCTTCATGTACTCTCTATTTCCAAATTGTATTGATGGAATTGGCTGAGGTAATCCATACTCTTTAAGAGGACGGCCGCCTAATGATAATACGGCATCCTCTAATACCGACAGGCATTTGTTAAATATCAGGTCCGATGAGTGCTCTACATCTAAGTCACCTTGCCTTTCCAGTTGTTTTTTAAAGTCCTCAGAAAGGTATTCTTTGTATTTTTCCCAAAGACATAAGGGGTCGGAAACCTGGCAGAACAATAAAATTATAGCAAAAAGCTCTCGAATGATATGCGGTGTTTGACAAAGAGCTGCCTCTTCAAGAGCTGACTCCGAATGACGATCATCTTCGAGTAGACCTAGAGCCTTGCACGCGGATTGGAAAGTGGGATGTAAGTGACCATCTACAGCTTTCAACGCTTCAAATGAAATTGGGCCTCTGATCTCATGTAGAAGCATTCGAAGGTGGTAGCATTCTGTATTGTTTGGATGAACAGTATAAACCCTACCTAGAACGTGTTCTTTTTTGACCCCTGACCATTCTTCAACATTCACTCCTCTCTTCCTTTTCGTTCCATTAGGTACTGATAGGTTCAAATTAATACATTTACATCCTCCATCATCCCTTATTTTATCCCCATGGGGGTTGAATTTATCAAAATCCTATTTAAGCGGGCTGTGCGTTGATATGTCAGTCAGTCAGTCAGTTTCTCCTTTTATATATTTAGATAGATTTCATACAAACTTTCATCCCCTATTTTATCCCCTTGGGGGTATAATTTATCAAAATCCTATCTAAGCGCACGTCTTCACCATAGTAGCTCCAATCTTTAATTTCAGTTCAATCAGTCGAAAATCTAAGAAGATTTATACAAACTTTCATCCCCTTTTTATCCCCTTAGGGGTGGAATTTATCAAAATCCTATTTAAGCGGACGTCTTCACCATTGTAGCTCCAATCTTTAATTTCAGTTCAATCAGTCGAAAATCTAAGAAGATTTATACAAACTTTCATCCCCTTTTTATCCCCTTAGGGGTGGAATTTATCAAAATCCTTTCTTAAAGGATGCCTATATCATAGTAGCTATATGCATGCAAAGTCTCAGCCCGATCGGTTTAAAATTGGCAAAGTTTCATACAAACTTTCATCCCCTATTTTATCCCCTTGGGGGTAGAATTTATCAAAATCCTTTCTTAGTGCACCTCTACGGTACCTAAGCTACGTCCCTTCTAAATTTCAAGTGCCTACGTTTAGCCGTTTAGGCTGTGCGTTGATATGTCAGTCAGTCAGTCAGTCAGTCAGTTTCTCCTTTTATATATTTAATATAGAAGATTATGAAATCAAATACAAATAATATTTACTTATTATTATTAAACGAAATATTTATAAACTAACATCACAATAACGAGTTCAGAGAATGACCCACACAAGTATTTTTACAAAGGTTGCGCAAAAATGACAAATGCGATAACGCAAATAAGATAACACGGAACTTAAATATAAGTATTATTATTTTATTCATTTTATTTATGTATGCAAAAGTTTACTTATGATCGGTACAAAAAACTTTGATGGGAATGAAATTAAATGTATTACACGGCAAATGGAGGTCCTTGAAAACAAGATAAGAACACGACTGTCGAAATTCAGGTAGCGCATATGAAACACCCGCTACGTGAATTCTTTCTAAAATACCTACTAAAATCTCAATTTAAAATTGAGATCCAGATACAAATGTCGAAATTAGATTCTATCAATTTAGTCTCGAGAGCTCTCTTTATCGATCAAACAGATACTTAGGGTTGGATAACGTTCTCATGATATATTACAGGATCCGCACCACAGGGGTATCACAGGGCAGCGTGCTCGGACCCCTGGTTTAATTTAAATAAATATCAATTAAATTCGTATACCCTTAAGCGATTGCATAAATAAGAGAATGGCTGACATGAAACAATTTAATTGTATTCAACCGCATCGGAGCGAATTCGCTTCGAACGAAAAAGAGTTGTTAGTAAGAAATACCGATAACAAGTTTTCAAGGTTTGATAGGTAATTAACCAAAACATTGTTAAAGAACTAATTTTCAAAACAGGAAAACTGCGTATCCTTGTTTAGCCTAACGTAAACCCCACGTTCATTTATCAGAGTTTAAAATGGAGTCCAACATGATAATTGACAGTTAAGTTATGTCCTACAAGGCCACTTGATACGGTGTTTGGGTCTATCTATTCCCATTAGTTCCATTGACAAGATGTGTTTTAAGTCATAATTATCGCATCGCATGTCATCACGTATTTTTTAAGAAACTGATACTATTTGAGGTTTTCTTTAAATCAGACCTGACCTATCCTAGCCTTATCTACACGTGATAGGTATTTTAAAGAAATGAAAAGTTATGAAAGAAGAAATTATGACTACCAATAATTATGACAACAAAGTCATTAAGATATAGAGGAGGCATTTAGGAAATGATCAAGTATTAGCTAAAATACTAGTACCCTCCTAATCTCATAATTAGGCTTACGACTGGCAATTGTGGCAAACCGTGGTTAAAGGATCCATGGAGCCGCTGTTTCCTGATTATTATAATACGTACCACTTTGATTTTGACCTTCAGTATTGTCATATTTCAAAATTAAATCTTTCATTAAATTGCTAAACGAGTTTAAATTAATTTTGGTACGGAGGATATCTCTGCTGTGAAAGCGTAACACACAAACAAATAGTTGATCCTTACCTACTAAAGGTAAGGTGGATAAACTGAACTAGAAATGTGTTTAGTTTATTTAGAGATATGACAAAACTAAAGTCCAAAATAAACAGTTCCCACTTATAATCTAAATTACATTTCAGTTGCTCAGAAGACATACATATTACCTTGAAAAAACAAAAATAACCAACCAACTATCAATTTCATATGGTTGCAAAATGAAAAGTATTTATTAAAAAGTTCATTCATAGATAACTTTGTTACCTATCACAGGCAATTTTTTTTATTTTTAATACTAATTATTTTGTAAGGTTGGGACCAAAGAAACATAATGTATCCTGAATAATTATTTTTATTCATTGTGATATTGTTCTATAAGTTTTTAAATATTTTATGTTATTGGAAAGGTTACATATCACGTGTGTAATGTTTTCTATAACATATATTATATATACCATTAACAATAACAGTGACGTGCACTCATTGTCCTTATGGATTTGATATGCATACTTTCGTTAAAGACCATTGTTCCATTTGTGACACTTGTGGGTTCCATCTTGCCTGTAATAGGTACATCTATATGTCTACACTCTGTTTCTTCTAAGATGAGTCCTGTGACAGCTCATATAAACACGTATTACACTTGTTTCTTTGTCTTTACATAAATACTACATTGGTACACCTAGCGACGCGGTTCAGGAACTTAAATAATTAATCGCCTATTTTTAAGTACCCCATGTGAGCATAGTAAGTGATTGAAATTACGAAATACGGCTGTCACAGGGATCATTCTAGATGAAACGGATTATACTCGTAGTCTGATGTGATCCTGTTATAGTATAATGCAGAGGTTAAATGTGAATCAAGCGAAATGATTTTCATGTTTTAATGCAAATAAATAGCAATCTAACATCAAAATTTAACACTAACCTATTGCTTGACATAAAATAAAACAGGCAAGAGGGAGTGTAACTCACACACGAAGGGTTCCATACCAATTTGTTGTATGGGATGGATTTTAATTTAATTTATTTTAATTTTTTATAATGGGAATAGAAGTACATTTTGTGATAATTTCAACTGCCTACCTATTACGATTCATGAGTATCATGAGATACAGCCCACTAACAGGCAGACGGACGGACAGAAGACACTTGGTACCAGGGTCTAAGGGTCCCAACCTTACAAAATGATTAGGTTTTTTTTTTATAATTTGCCTGTGATAGGTAAGATAACTTATCTATGAATGAACTTTTTAATACTTTTCATTTTGCAACCATTTATGAAATTGATAGTTGGTTGGTTATTTTTGTTTTTTCAAGGTAATATGTATGTCTTCTGAGCAACTGAAAAGTAATATAGATTATAAGTGGGAACTGTTTTTTTTGGACTTTAGTTTTGTCATATCTCTAAATAAACTAAACACATTTCTAGTACAGTTTCTCCACCTTACCTTTAGTAGGTATGGATCAACTATTTGTTTGTGTGTTACGCTTTCATAGCAGAGATATCCTCCGTACCAAAATTAATTTAAACTCGTTTAGCAATTTAATGAATGATTTAATTTTGAAATATGACAATACTGAAGGTCAAAATCAAAGTGGTATGTATTATAATAATCAGGAAACAGCGGCTCCATGGATCCTATAACCACGGTTTGCCACAATTGCCAATCGTAAACCTAATTATGAGATTAGGAGGGTAGTATTTTAGCTAATATTTGATCATTTCCTAAATACTTCTGGAATAATCTGTTAAAATATAAGCGTGCCCATTGTATATCTTAATGACTTTGTTGTCATAATTATTGGTAGTCATAATTTCTTCTTTCATAACTTTTCGGAATTTCTTAAAAATATCACGTGTAGATAAGGCTAGGGATAGGTCAGGTCTGATTTAAAGAAAACCTGAAATAGTATCAGTTTCTTAAAAAATACGCAATGACATGCGATAATTATGACTTAAAACACATCTTGACTAAATATAATTATGGCCAACAATATAAACCCAAAATATATACACACCTTTTTAACAACATCAACTTTCCACGGGGAGCCCTTCGGGAACACAAATATCTTAGAGATGCCACCAGTAGAGCTCAATGTAGCGCATATTAAGAATGATACTATGCATTGGAACCACGTTATGAATAACGGTGCATTTAGGGGCACAGCCTGGCTGCTGAGGAGTGCCTTATTTACAAATACAGTCACAATTGACACTATCCTGAAACAAAAGACCAAAGGTAAATAGGGATGCAGGTTTTGGCGTAGTGGGACGCGCAACTCAGCAAAGACCGAGAATAAATTTGATGCAGAAATGGGGCTTTGAGTGCTTCATAAATGTCATTGTGATTGCTATCTAGTTGGACAGTCAGCCTCTGGTGCATTGATACAGTACCGGCAAATAATGTATCACCGTTGTACTTACATCCTTTACCTACAAATGTGACTCACCAATATTGACAACCAATCAAGAACTAGTAAAAAATAGTTTCTCGCTACTCAGCAGGAAACATTTTTTTACGCATATGAAGTCACGGGCATCCTCTAGTATTTAATATGACATGAAGATTACACGGAACAAAAAAAATGTCAAAGGATCAGATTCAGTGTGTACTGTATCAATCAGGCAGGATCTCACTCACACAGTGCTGGTTTTCCCTTTGTTGTCTGTCCATCACACTGTGCAAACTTAATCTAGCATGTGCTAAAAAATTACAACTACTTATCCCAAAGGTAGTAAAGAACTATTAACATGCAAAGTGATTTTTTTTTACAAAGTTTTAGCAAGTACATTACTATTTTTAAAATTATTTTACTAAAACATTTTGTTTCTGTCAAACTAGTAAAAACCGGAATACGACTTATCTTATCATATCCTCATATCCTTTGCTTAATAAATTTAGGTAATAATAAAAACATAGACCTGAAAGGGTTTAACATTTTTTATTATATTTTTTTTTGTAAGTACCTAGACATGCTTTAGTGAACTACATTTTTTTTTAGTGTATATTTGTCCAGGGGTTTTCTATTTGACCACATTCAAATGTGGTTGATTGAAAGTTACTTGATCTGAAATTAGTATTCAATATGGGTAAGGAAGGACCAAAAAGTTGGACCATAGTTAAGCGCAGTTATCCGTACAAACAACAAAGTCGAAAAAAGTTCAGTTGTTGCGACGAAAACTACCCGTGTAAATTGTATGGCAAATTTTTGTGTCACAACAGAGAAGTTTCATAAGATTTTTAATTGAATGAGTTAGAGTGGCCAACTTTTTGGTCCTTACCCATATGTAACTTACATTATAACTTTTAATTTGTATATACTTGTTGTTAAAAATTTAAAAATAACTGGTCAAAATTATTCTCCTATAAAAAACACCCGCCTTCATTCCCAGATTGGGGTAGGCAGAGCTTAATAATTAACAACAAATTAAAAAACTTGTTGATAATTCTTAAACCACATTTTGCATAAGATTAAAAAAAATGATTTTCTTGGCTGTAATCTTTAATAAATTAATATTCTGTGACTTATTGAAACGGAAATCTGAGAAAACTCAGAGCTGCATGATAAAAATTATGCTTTCCTATACCTTGGTTCATGCTATTTCAATATGATTTTAATTCTAATTGGTTCAACATTTAAAGTATAACAGACATCAAGCAACAGACAAGGTAATGATTCCTGTATTTCCTCAAATTATTTATTTATTTATTTACTGATCATAAAATTAACACTAACAGTCAAGCCACACACGCAAAAACTAGTTATAAGTAAATACAAACACTACATACAAACTGAGCTTGACGAGACAATAGACTCTAGGTGACGGCTGGCTAAAGCAAGGAATCTAGACTCGGACTTGAAAAATATGTCTACTATGCTATCGCTGTCCTTAATGTCATTGAGGAGTGTCAGCGCACAGTGCAGTGATGAGTGGTTAGAACCAGTTTAAGAACAAAATAGGCTAATGTGTTATACATTAGTTCTTTTATATTCTATTCATATAAAGGTGATACTTACCTACATTAAATGTGGCATAAAGCCTTAAGCACGAAAACTATTCAATCGTAGTTATTTAAGGACTTAAACACGAAAACGATTTTATACTTACCAATAGCACGAAACGACTATAAATATTTTAATGTATCGTGAACACAAATCCGTGCGTTGGTCCATTTTATTAAATTTTGAAATTAACATTTATGAATGGTTATCAGCTTAATGCAATTTACGGAGCACAGTAAACATTGTATATTTCGATGAAAGCCAGTGCACACTGCAGACACCGCAGCTAAACTAAACTAAACTACAGACACCACGTAATAGGTGAACCGAATGAACCGGTAATCTGCTGAATTCGCAGACTAATGTGCTGTGCTGAAAGGTTTGTATTGTAAGTTATTTAATATTTACATAAAACATACATGTCGTCTCATTTCACTACAGTCAATTTTCATAAGCGTAGTGAAATAGATAACCAACCAATAGAAGCAACCGTCAGATAGACATTCGTATTGTCAATGTCAATGTGACATTAGAAAGTGTTTTAGCGTCTTAGTAAAACGCTTTTGATCTTAATTACTATAAATACGATTTTTATATTCAGTGAACCACAAGATAGGTAAGATTTAAGCTACAACCTTGAACTTGTAAATAAATGCAGACGAATGAGGTGACCAACAAGTAAAATAGCAATATTCTAAGGTCGCAACCACCACAAAAATTAGATCTTGGTGCAATTTCGCTCCGAACAGTGGCATCAATAATATTTAGGTCTACCGGAATCTCATAAAACATTTAAAAGTAAAAATAAATCGATTTTCGTATGGCAATATTACCTTACGCCTGTCAATTCAAATTTCACTGCTTATCAGAGTTTTTGTTAATTTGTTATTGTTTGTTGGTTTTTACTCAAATATGGCATTAGTCATCAGGAGAATGCCCTTAAAGCCATTCGACCTCAGGCGAAAAATATCGTTAATGAAAAAAAAAAATAAGAAGATGTAAATCAAATACTTGGTTTAGTATCGAGTTTTTGAAGTAATACATACATTAAATCACGCCTGTTTCCCAGAAGGGTAGGCAGAGACCCCTTCTTTCCACTTGCTACGATCTTGACAAATTTCTTTCGCTTCTTCAACATTCATACATCGAGTAATTTTCAACGAAATCCTAATAAACATAGATAATGCACATGCTTGTTTTAATTTAACCTTAATACTGAAATCAAGAAATGCAAGTCCTAAGTTGGTTTTAAGGGTTTGGAAGGTAACTAACCGTTGTTAATTAATATTATAAATATTGGCTTGCTCCGTCCCTCTACGGTTTGTTCCTTCTTCACGGCAATTTTATCCTAAAAACTGGAATAATTTCCAAAGAAATAAAAACCTGAAATAAACTAATGGAAAATCCAGTATCAAGACCCTTTTTTTCATGAAATTCTGGTAGACCTTTACTCCATTTTTTTTTATGGTGATATGACGAACACCTTTGACTCCTAGGCGTCGGAGTTGCGATCTCGCCTTTCTATTTTTAAAACCTTAATGAAAACATTACTCGCAAACAAGGAGACTAGATGATGCTATATTCAGTAAGTTTTGATAGTCGGGACCTATTATTTAATAGAATGCTATGGAAACATTTGCTCAAAAGCACCACCTGGGCTAAGTCCTCATAAGCACAGAGGTTCTTTTGTCGTTGGTGTCAAACAAGTGGGTCTCTATGAAGGCACAACAGTATTTTTTTGCACCGCGCATTGTTTTGATTTAAAGCTATTCATAGGTCTTATAGAGTGTATTAGTGTCGCCACCGTTCATTTCTGTCTAGCTTTTGTTTAACATGAGTTTAAAAAACCGCTCGTGCATATTAAGTATCCAAGCACGCCCGACACTTCTTAACTTCGGTGATTGGACGAGAATATTATTAAGTATATTTTTGTTGAAATGCAACAGAATTTGGATTCATGTGTAATGAATAATGAAAATACTCGTACGATGATCCAGTAACGATTTCTCCGCTAGCAACTTTGCAATGTGAATATTGTGAATCCACCTTAAAGGCGCTGACGTCAGTGTGAGTGATCAGATCAGTGTCTTCGATGATTTTCTGAATTTATTTCTTACGGTTTAGGCGGTCGGTTTTATAAAATTTATACAATTTATAGTAAACCCCAGTGTTATAAAAGTTTAAAATAAATTGTTTGACCGAGAAAATGGCATCATCACCAGATGCGAAAGCCGCAGAAGCGGAAAATTCTGAAGCGGAATCGAGTATTTTGAGAGTTTTCATTTACAACCCCATTAATTTGGTATTGATTTTGATTATTCTGGTTTTAATGTACAAAATATATAAGAACAAGTTCGGTAAAGTGACTGTGGAGGCTTCAGTGCCGGAGTTGCCTAAAATTCGTAAGGATATGACAGTGGCGGAACTTCGGCAGTACGATGGTAATCAACCTGATGGGCGGGTTCTGGTGGCTGTGAACGGCTGGATATTTGACGCTACCCGGGGCCGGCGGTTCTACGGGCCAGGTACATAGGCGGGCCTTTGGGCGCAGCATAGTTTTATAAATAGAACGTCATACTAAATGACGGTGACTAAACTCATTTGCATGCTGTGTGAACGCGCCTTCGCGCCGAGCATGCATGTATTAAACAAACATTTTATCAGGAGACCTTGTTTTCATGACCTCTAAGGTTTGTTTAATAACATAAGTTTGTTAATACCTATTTTTTTTTGTTGATAGTTTATTTAGAATTTGTAAACAGATTGGATTAGCTAAAGTCATTTACAGCAATATTTTTGTAGTATGCGTGATATTTGTGGAATATTGTGGGTAGGTAAGTCATTTTTAAATAAAAAATCTGCTAAATTTTGTCTTTTAGTAATATAGGCCAGAGGGTGACCTAGAGGAGACCTATGTCAATAGTCGCTCCAAAGCGCTCACTCAGTCATATTGTAATATTTGTAATTTTAATATTAATATTGCAATCTTTATTAGTCAATGCTCTTATAAGTACTCCTCCTTTTCAGCATATACTTGTCTGCTGCTGAATGTATACCTTACTATACTGTACTAAAAAAATAGCGCAACTTCCTTACTGCCATGAAAATTGCCAGCGAAACTCCAAAGAGCTCCCAGAGAGTCTTGGGTTCCACACACATCACACACTGGCTATAACTGAGTGTTAAAAAACTAAAAAGACTTTTTACATAGTTTATAGCATCAGCCTTTTGTAAGCTCGAAAGCGGCTCTTCATAATCCTGTATCTGCTGGGGTACATATTCGCATGCAGTAGACTAGTTTTGTGATATAATTTGATGGTTATTCTCCTAATATAATATCTTAGCAGATCTAATCAGATTCACTAATATTTTTTGCATTTGTATAGCGGTAACAGAAGTGTGTCTGTACATTATAGAAATTTACAATAAAATCTCAGTATTTTTATTATTCATTGTTTTTGCTCGTTTAAACATCACACATTATACTGCTTTTCATAAAACTTTCTGAGTTTATGAAAGCTTATGTTGGACTAGTATAATATTTTATCTCGCTATGATGAAGAGCCAGGGATAAAAGAAGTCCTAATTCCAATGGCAAAGCCACAGGGCAAAAACTACAAGTAAAAAAAATAATGTCTAAATAGGTTTGATTTTTTGTGCTTACCAAAGTTATTCTCTTTCAGGTGGTCCGTATGCTACGTTTGGAGGGAAAGACGCATCGAGAGGGCTTGCCACATTCTCTGTCACATCATCAGACAAAGAGTATGATGACCTCAGCGACCTCAACTCTATGGAGATGGAGTCAGTCAAGGAGTGGGAAGCACAGTTTAGAGGTATGATGACAGATCACTTATTTTAAATGCTCGCCTTGTATTGCATCTTTTTCTGGTTAACATAACCAATTTTTAGGGTTCCATATCCAAAGCAACTCTAATACTAAGCCTATGCTGTCCTTTGGTCTGTCTGCCTGTCAGCAGGCCGTATCTCATGAACAGTAATAGTCAGACATGAGTGTATTTTTTTTGCTACTATAATAACTGATAATAAAAAAAACAAAATAAAAAATTAAAGTGACTTGCACTTGGCCGCTTTTTAATATAAAATAGAAGGTAAAACGGTGAAAGGTGTAACAAAACAAAATATTTTTTTCACCAATCATTTTTGTTGGAAGATGTAAATATAAATGCAGATTTAAAGTCGCTAAGGATTGGGTTTTTGGGTACAGTGATTTGACTGTAGTTTATTGACTGGAATAACTTTAATTTTAATAATAAATTGTGTAATATATCTTCTACAAATAAAATTTGTTTATCTGTTATTAAAAATATCTTATCAGTAACAGTCAGGTGATGTGCAAATGTGCAATGCGATGCGTTATCAAAGTACCAACCAATGATATAAGAAGGTATAAAATTTATACCATGCTTAAGGGATATAAATAAATTTGAATTTGATATTGTGTTACACTTAGGGAACAGGGAACAACTGCTATGTGGTTCATGATGATCAGAGCCCGGAATTTTCGTAGGACTTTTCAATTACGTTAGTGTATTCTCATTTGTCGACTTCTGATATACATTATAGTATATATACCAAAATTCATCATTCAAAATATTTATTCAGTAAATTGGCCACACGAGGGCTCTTTGACACGTCGGTAATAGAAGTGTATGAAGTGGAGTGAATCTACTAAGCGCATCGGAGAAGACCATCATTGCGGAGAATAGGCGCCGCAAGGAACTTCTGCAGAAGGTCATTTTTTCAATTATTAAGTACAAAATAATACTTAAAAGTAATTTGTTGTTACATTACAAGGTAATAAAGTAATAAATAGCTATTTTTAAAACTAACACAAATAAAATCATTACAAATGTAAGGTCAATAAAATAAAGTTAAAAAAACTTACTACGAGAACAACATGACGAGGTCTCTACGTCAGGAACGATAATTACGATAATCTATATATCAATATAATACAATACAGAACACATAATTCGCCTCCTACACGGTCCTTTCGCGCTGGCGTCTTATCGCTAAAGAGCGATCACTTTCAGGATTTTAAATCGACATACCATTAAATATAAAAGTTACTTGGAAAAAAATACATCTTATAAAATCAGTTCCAAATACAGCTGACAATATCTATTACTAATCTATTTCAGGTTTGTCTATGTCATGTGTAAAATACTTGCTAGTGATAACAAGTGTTTCTTTAGTTTCTTCATAAATACGAGTAAATAGATTAGCCTAATATTTTATTAAGTCGCTAACAATCTATTTAGAAGTATATCGATATATTGAAAGTTGCCAAAAGTGCCACGAAAATTCTGGCTTCTGATGATACAGTACCAGGCAGATAAGATGGCCATCCTGACAAGATCCTGGCACTGACCAAGAAGTTTCTGACAGGTGATATTGTTGACAGCAGTAAAACAATGCTAGACTTATTTGTTGCGTGTGGTGGTTTTACTGCTTTCAGCATTATCCATAACCAGAAACTTAATGGTTGTGCAGTGTGTCAGGATCGACTTCCTGCTGGTTTACAGCCTAGTATTTTTTTTAACCTGTGTCAGTTCCCTACTGCAGGGCAAATGCGTTTCTTTTTCGCCATTCTTCTGACGCCTAGCAACTATCTTGCAAAATCAAAAACATAGCTAAAGTTTTTTTGTCTAACTACATCAGAAACCACCTTTCATCTCTATTAGTAATGTGGAGATGCCGGGCATGAACAGCTAGGCAAGCATTAAAATCATGTAGGTAAAACATTTAAAAAACCACGTTTCAGCAGAAAATAGCGTTCTAATGAAATTATAGACGATAAAGTAAAATTCTATATAATTATGGGTTACCTATCAGAAGTGAAGTATAACTATGACAAGTGCCCAATAGTCGGCTTTCCCCGATTACCGAACCATCTACTATTTATATAAAAATACATTGTAAAGTTCACTTTCTCGTCGGGCGCGCTTTGTATCATATAAAAAATTGTAGTACGAATGTATTGTTACTCATAAATCTCATAATTATCTCAAGTCATGGATTTATGAAATATCTAGCTGGTAAATGAGGTTAGGTTAGGTTTGTTTTATAAAAACCCTGAAATAAAAACCGTTTCAGAAAAAACTCTATGACTTGCGATTATTATGAGTGACAATACATTCGGACTACAATTTTTTATATCGTCGGTGAAACTGCAAAACCGCGTAAGTAACATTTTAAATAAGAAGCAAAATGCACCTTTCAATAAGGTTTACTTTGCTCTATCATAAATTTGTTAGTTACGCGGTTTTGATGTTTCACCGACGATATGGGCCATTATGGACCCTTTCTCATCAATCTCATCATATGTAATTCAGGTTGGCAACAAGTTTGTGTACCCACAACTTTCATCTCGCCTACTTTACTCTGTTATAGAAAGTCAAAGAGAATAGGGTAAGGACCAAAAAGTTGTCCACGCTAACTCACTCAATTAAATTTTCTATGAAACTTTTCCGTTGTGACACTAAAGTTAGCCATACAATTGTAGGTATAATTTTCGTCGCACAACGGAACTTTTTTCGCCTTCGTTGTTTGTATGGTTAACTACGCTTAACTGTGATCCAACTTTTTGGTCCTTACCCAATAAAAACAATGGTATCAAGTCACGTCTATATTTTATGCAACGGTAGTGGATCGTGCGATATATTATATAACTGAAAACATTGACTTATATAAAATTGTTGTCATTCAAGTGTAAAGGAATGTCTATATTACAGTTAATTCTATACATTCTATAAAATAACATAACACTCGTACAGTAACAGCTACCCATCCTCTTCTTAACCGAGGCTTTTTGTTATGTTATTTTATAATGGATTTCTCTTGAACCTAGTCTGAAAAAGTACCTATGGATTGAATGCCTTCTACAATAAATTTGTCATAAGAGGATTGTGAGGCGACGCCTAATTTTTTATGAATTTTGATAATACTAGGTCTAGGTCCGGTTGTTTCTTTTATTTGTATTCTTTTGTAAGAAACATTTTCTAGTAATGGAATCATACAAATCGTACTAGGTTTAAGGGATGAGAAATGTTACCACATTTCGTGTGAAAATGTTCATCCTCTTAACCCGCCGAGCTGACTATGCGCTTTGTTTTACCAGAGCCGGGCGCTCCACAGGTTAGGGTAGCTGAGCGGTGCGCGAGGGAAACATCCACCAATGGGATTCCTTAATTTTCCTACCCACGTTCAGCGCAGCTCTCTTATTGGTGGAATTCTTCCTCGCGCACTACTTCGCGCAAATCTGGTGAATAGGTAGTCAAGTCACCTTAAACGTAACTTTCATACGTACAGTAAGGAAAACTGGAAGACGTATCTCTTTCGCTCTTATCGTTGTTGTCTTTGTGTGTATTGTTGTTGTTTTTAGGGATCCCCTTCGAACCCATATTTTTTTTAGAATATTATTGTTTCGCACGTTAGGTACGTTAGGTTAGGTTAGATTAGTACGATATCTAGGCGCAAAGCGCCCAAGAATCGCAGAATAGAGGTTTTATTTTGTAATGATGCCAATTTATTATTATGACTTTTTGTATTTATGCTATTTGATGTTAGTCTTCATGCCCATCTGTTTGTCTGTGGCATATCGAACGAATAGACCAATTTGGCCGCGGTTTATTTTTATAGAAAGTTAGTTTAATCGGGATGGTTAGCTAACTTGAGAAGTTAATTAATTGAATTATCATCTGATATACTTGAAATTTGCGCAGAACAGCCGACGTGATTCTAGTGCACTCATTTCAAGGCCAGAAAAACCAATAAACTTTATATTTGTAAATATTTGATAGCGCTAATACGTCCGATAAGATACGCTGTGTAATATTCGTGTTTGTATTTAGATAGGCGCCCCAGACACATACTAATTTATTGCTGAGGTTAACTGATGTCAACGTTGCTTCATACTGTTAATTACCTACTAAGTTACCTAACGTTTTTAGTGTGAAAATACATTAACATTATTTTAAGTAAAAAGTTGTAAATTAAGTCAAATTGATAGTTAAAAACTTGATAGGTTTTTTAAATAAGTGAAAACGAACTGTTTTGCTGTTTTATTAAAAGTATATAAGGACGACTTTCGGACATAGTAACATTTATAAATTATCTTGAATTAAGAAGTAAAAGTATTTACAATGCCACCTGGAAGACTTTTAAAGTATATAATTATGTTACACGACTTAAAAGTAGGTATATTATTATTTTACAGTACTTTAATAATATACTTTAAGATACTGTAAATATATAATACGGCCGGTGACAAAATATCATGGAAATGCCATCAAGCGGAGCCACATAACGAATGTGTTGTAACCCACTTTTATGACGCCGCAATTTACCTTTGCATGTTTCTACAATAAATCTTTATTTTACAACATATTTAAAAATCAGAGCAGTCATTTGAAAATGTTTCAGTAATATGGTGGTTAATCTCTAGGTAGCTGAAACAGCTTCCCAAACGCCGCAACTTTCAATACTTACTTGGTGTTTGAGATTCTATTATCGCCAAGTCGAGAGCCGGACCGAATCTCCCGTACATGTCGTAAAACACACGTTTTTACCCAGCGCAGTAAATGCTGCTGTTATTATCATGCTGGTTCGAACAACCAAATATTTTTTTTTTAATCCGCTACAATACCTTTGAAATGCGAAAGTCGTAATATTTTAACATTTCTTGAGGAAATATCTTCTGTAATTTTATGTTTCCTAATTTCACCTTACTTTAATTACAGAGAAGTACGACCTGGTGGGGCGGCTCCTCAAGCCGGGAGAAGAGCCCACGAACTACTCCGACGAGGAAGCAGAAGACACCGAGGGATCGCTGTCCACTTCCACCAACAACTCGATCGATAAGAAGGACAACTAGACGACTTATCCTCTGAGATCCCGGTCAGTTTCAGGCCCTTACATAGAGAAACGCCGTTCTCAAGAATTCTTGAGAAATCCCTCGCTAGAGGAGGCCCGTTTTCTAGAATTCTCGAAAAAGGTACATCTAGACTTACATTGTCATTGGTTGATCATAAGCGAGCTGTCAATTGAGATCATGTACGTATTGAAATGTATCTGTGCTGCCATAGTTCCGCAATTCACAACATACCTCCACGACTATAATAAGATTTCTGTTTCATTAAACATCTCTTTTCTTTCAAGCGCTAACTTTTTGGTGTCAAAACTTCAGTGCCTTAGTTTTTTCGCTACGAAGGAACGAGCCCCCTTTTATTTTTTAAAGGTTGTTTCTAGTAATGTGCTAGATCTAGATCTTTCCATATCAATTTATTTTGGGTTGATAATGGGTTGACTATCGTCGGTTGAGGCAATGTCAATTAAATTTTGTTTGCTAACTAAAAATTAGTACCTACATCCACGATGCATACTCTTAACTCTTTGATTCTATTCAATTCAATACCTATGTGCTGTTTAAAACTAGTTAGCAAGGAAGCACACCTCTTTAGTTCTATCCGTTCTATTACCAGAGTCTATTCAGATCGACAAGATGACGTCTGCAGTTGACGTAACATACTGTTTTGTTTCGTTCCTCAAACTACTAACCGGAGTGAATGAATTAACACTCACGTGGAATGAATCACCGCTATTATCGCGTATCGTTCGATGCTTTTGGATCGTATGATATTACCCTGATAATACCTTTGTGGTGGCTTGGTGGTAATAGGTTTTTGGCCTTTGGCGCCAGTTGCTTGGTTATTCTTAGTTTTGAGTTGCAAGTCGTTTGCGATGGCGCAGGAAGAGCACGTAACCTTCGTGTTTCCTTTCTTTCTCTCACACCTTTTACCTTTAAATCTTCTCACCACATTGTTATTTATTAACACGTCTACTAAATCGAACATGGCTCATCTATTAAGTATTTTAGAGCAACGTACGCAGCTTAAGAGGATTGTGATGTTAACGATTTCCTAAAGAAAAAAAGATAAAACTGAAACTTAAAAATCTAAATTTTCATAACAACTTCAACATATTCTAAAATCTTGGAAATCGGACTTTATTTAGGGGGTGAGAAACGTCGCCCGGATCTTAATTTGTATGGATATTTTTGACAGCCACGCGATTTAACCGTTGGTTCACAATCTTCTTAATTATTATAGTTACTAACGAAACTGCAATTTGTCCTACACTAATCTTGCTAAAGAATTAACATTAGATTATGTGCATTCACCGGCACCATGAGCTATTAGACTTTGTTTTTGTCTTCTCAAGTATTCTATTAATTCACCGTTATCATGGCCGAGATAACGCTGACGGCGAAGAAGGTTAACCCCGTTATAATGATCTAAATGATGCGCTGATCGCTCCGGGCCAGTTCCCTGTCTATCTAGGTACGCATGACAATCGCATTGATTTATTTTCGTGATAGAACCATTGCCATGTATCGGAATATTTTAAAACCTTTCAAATCAGTAGTGGGAATGTATATGAATGGTTGTAAATATAGTTCACCTAACGGTATATTGTGTTGAACACCGCAAATGTGAAATGGATTGTAGTTTGTAAAGGCACAGCAGATGAAATTTAAAGATTTCGCACTATAAAGGTCGAATTTGTGTAAGGGTCAACGCTTTTAACACATCAGGGTGCCTATGTACAATTGTGATCCATATTGCTAATAATGGATCAGTGACTTAGCTCAGCAAATTGGTGGGTGAAATACGTTGATATCCGTAGCCTTGTCTGCCTACAGAACCGTTATGTAATAATGAAATGAAGCGGCAATTGATTAGGTATTTCCACCTTTGCTATTGTATAAACGTAAATCAACTTTTATGCTAAGATAACCAGATTGTTGACAGTTGCCCCTAGGGCGAGTTGTTGGTGATCTATTGTATATTATATGGATATATTCTATCGACTCAACTTAAATGTTGTTTTTGCAGAACTTTTCGATCTATATTATACAATTTATGAATTGAAAGACTGAGTGTTGGCATGTTATATTGATTGGAGATAATGATTTACTAAGTCGTTGAATTTAGCACATTCCTCGTTTGTGGTCGATTTTGTGGCATCTATTACATTATTTTATGCGTCTGGTCGACAATTGGATCTAGATATTCTTGAAATTTCCTTGTCGTATAACGGTTAGACCAACATATGTATAAAGTAATAGAGGCCGAATTTACTGCCGTCCGCGTCTTTTTAATTAAGCGTGTGTGTATTATTTAAATTTCACTGCTTATGACATGGGCTATTCCCGCCCCTTGACCTACCAGGTGGAGTTCCAGGTGATAGTACCATGAGCGAACTCCGCGGTTCCCGGGGTGCGCCCTATATCCTCGTACACCATCAGTGGTACTTAACTTTAAAATTTAACCAATGTGTACGTTGTGTTTAATTACAAGATAATCAAACGTGTTTAAAGTTATTAAGGAGTGCATAATATAAAAATGTATTTATTTCTAATCGATTTAAGGACGTGGATCTTAATTTTATGCGTAGTCGGCATCCAAGGACTAAAGATGTATTTTGCGCTTCAATCACATCAATTGTTGTCTTCATTAATTTTCACGAAAGTAATTGTTACTTAGGTGTTGCCAGTTTGCTGGTAAAGCAAACTTCGGCAACACCTTAGCTACAGAAATAGACAGATAGGAGTCAATACTGACACGTTACACAACCACGAAGTTTCTGAATATTTACGATGTTGTTAGGAGTAAAAACAATGCTGTTATTACTATTTCTTCACACATACATACATACATACATACCTTCACGCCTGTATTCCCAGAGTGGGGTAGGCAGAGCTACGGAATTACCTACAACTCTAAAAACCTGTTGATAATTCAGTAACCACGCTTTGCAAACATTCGCTTATTCGCTTTTTTGTACTATTTCTTCACACTCAACAAATAAGTTTGGCATTGTTTTACCGCTGTCAACATTATCAATATTCAGAAACTTCGTGGTTGTGCAATTTGTCAGGATTTACTTCATATCTACCTTGTACTATAGTATAATTTCATGAAAAATAATAAGCAAATCTTCATTACGTAATGACGACAATGATGGTGGTTAAAGAAAGGTCCGTATCGGATGCATCACAACAAGGAATTGAAGCCCTTAGTATAGTTAGTCATTTAAGTGAGTCTACTGATCGGCATAAGACGGCATTACGCCTAATATTTGGTCTGATGCGACCGATGCGGACCTGTGGGCACCTGCCTTAACATGGCGGAAAATCTCCGGTCGGAACTAGCAGACTATATAATTGGACGGACAAGTTTGACAATGAGTGTTGCCAGACACGTATGAAATTTGTTAGGTTTAATCAATTTTTCTATTATATTGCAGCAACACTTGTGCAGTTAGTGTTGTCAAACTGTCCTTTCGAATTATAGATTATATTATATCTTTTGGTAGTGTTGTAATATTGAAAAATCTCCACGCCAATGTATTTGATGCCGGCGCACTTCAGGTAATCTTGGTTTGTTTCTTCATCGAAAGTGATGCGATATTTTAGGCGGCTTTCCCGTGGCCGTATTTATTTTTCACAACTATAAAGTACAAATGAATACATGTGGGTTACCCACATGTGGCTTCTAGAGCCTAAAGTATCTATTTCACGCGATGTTTTTTTTAAATATGTTTTTGTTGTGATCATGTTTGTTCATTGTTAAGAGTGTTTTTAAGAAATTTGGTGTATGTTTTTGGTATAACGGTAGTTGTTGTTTACCCTTATTAGATAGATTCGTAAGCTATGTTAACTCTGCATTTTTAGAGGACACACACGGTCATACATCTACTTACATTCGAGCATGCTTTAATTACTAATTGAACTGTACCACTATGCTATACTATGCTAAGTATTTGTGTATGTAGAGATGTACTATGTCAGTAACAATCGCGGAATATTTCTTTGGAATATTTCGCGTACTTTGAAAAACATCGTATCTGATATTTCGTGACGTACGATTTGAAACTTAAACGTGAAAAGAATTAAGTTCAAACTTATACGTCTCGAAATATTAAATACGAGTTTTTTTTAAGTAGTAACGATATGTCGTGGCTTATTTCTGTTTGAACTTGTAAGTAGTTGTGACTCTTAACACTCGTGCGCCGATATTTTTGTATTTTGTAAGTCAATAAAATGTATTTGTCATTGTTAATAGGTTTCTAATGAGAAAATAAAATTCTACGGTGTCACAAATTTGTATGGCGATGATTGGTAGGTACGCGTAATTTAACAATAAATTTGCTTTGAACAAATTAATGCCGCCTCCACTGTATTTAAATTATCTGCCTGTTTTTAAGGATCGCCGTCTACATCTCAGTTTGCACAGCAAGGTGTAACTAATGATAAATAAAGATGCAAAATAATTATTTATTGTAACAATGTCACATGAATTTAATTAAAGTGTTTTATATATTTGCTGTTTTTCTTCAATCAATTCAATTTTCTTGATAGCATAATAATAATAGACAGACACATAAAATTTCTCATTTATAATTAGTATGGTTGGACTATGGATGTTGAACGCCTGACAAAAAACGTGGCATTTAAACCTATAAGTAAATATGAGTTGATAAATATCAAACTCCAATATGTCCTTGAAATTAGGTATGCGAATTTAAAACTTAATTCACACAAATTTAGTTTTAAATTCGTATCTTTCTTTAAAAAAATAAAAGAACGTTACCTTTACGTAAAATTATCATTTAAGAATTTAAGGTAGTTCCCCTCTACAGAGAGTAGTTTATCGCTGGCTGTTCACACTGCTAGCGAGAACTCTCCACTAGTTCGTTAAAACAAAAGAAATAGAGCATCAACACCAACATCAACAAAAGACAATAGTTGACCGCTGGTTCTATTCGCTTCCTGCTCATCGTCGGCGGTGTGACAAGTGGGTCATTCTACTTTTCAGTGTACATTTTTGGTTATAGTCCGATAAAAAGTATACCAAATTATGAATCCGCGTCTAAATAAATAACATAAACTTAGAATGTTTAAGTTTGACGGTTTCCAAAAAAACAACTCTTAAATTACTCAATTATCGTTAAAAAATCTTGGTAACTCAGTGGTAAATTGCACTCTTTCCATAGAAAAGGCGGGGACATCAACATCCACTGCGTTACTGACATTATAGTTATTACAAATAACTTTTTATGTATTAGGATAATTCTAAATACAAGCTTATTTACGTCCCTCTTCGAGTTTCAAGTTAGAAAACGGTGCAATTCACCGTTTTTGAAATAAAAATTGTTTAGTGCAAATGTGACTAAAAATTTATGTACAACGAAAAGTAGAATGGCCCAAGTGCTTTATAATGGCGTCCACAACTCGGAGGTGATATATGTATGTATGTAAACTCTTTATTGCACAAAAATATAAATATAAATATTAAAGTAATGCACAAAGCCGAACTTATCCCTAAATGGGATCTCTTCCAGCTAACCCTGAAGTAGATGAGTTAGGACAATGCATAGGGTTGGACACATACAAGTTTGCACAAAAAATATCAAAAACAGATGATAATACTTATAAATAAAAAAATACTAAACGAATAAACCAGTAGGTACTCAAAGTAATATAAACTTAGGTACCTACATATATATATAACTATAATCATTATAGGAACTTGGCTTCACGACTCGCTCCTCGCTCTCGAACCGCTTTCCATGAAATGGATGGTTCATAGCTAAGGTTTCATGAAAATACGTTGCGCCGTAGAGACATCAACTCTGAAAGAACGGGTCGCCATTATGTATCTATTAAATAGTTGTAATTTATTACGAGCTTGAATTATATCTGTTTGTGGCTAGCCACAGAATTAATTTACGTGCTAACCTTTTGAACGCCTCTGACTTGATACAAACGTCGTCCTCACACGCCTATGACAGCTGAGAACCACAGCTAATGACAACTTTACGTCACAAATACTCGGGGCTATTTGGCACTGTATCTTTGACCACTATATGGGTCGATGGCGTCGTAGGCACGACAGTACACGACCACTTTAGTGGTTTTTGGCGTTCAAAGGGTTTAGATAAGTACTTTTCCACCGGCGAGGCGAAACGGCGAGAGACGAGGTGAGACGAGGATTTAAATTCCCAAAAAAGTGGAAATGGTTATAAATTAAATTAAAATTCTCGTGCCGCCGTCTCCTCACCTTTAGTGGTGTCATTGCCAATGTTCGCGTTGTGGTGCCCCAGTTAAAAAATAATCTTAGGTTTAACATTAAAGTTGGATTTTTAGGAAAGGTTATGTCGAATAAAATATTTGTTGTTTTATAAATTAATTTTTATTTTCTCTACGTCAGCGGTCTCTGGCAATATACAAAAGTTTACAAAAGTAATAAATGATAGAGAATCGAATGCACCGATAAATCGAATCGAATATTCGCTCAGTCGTTTCGAGTGTCTTACAGTAGGTATAATCATAAAATTAAAAAGTAACTTAAAATTTAATCGCGTACATACCAATTGTTTTATAACGCATAAATAAAGGTATTGTTTTACATTTTTAAGATCACATAGGCAGTGACGAGTTAATTTAATTTACAATGTTCAACCCCCTACTTATTTTAATTAAACCTAAACGAGACTATTTGCTCCAGCACAATATAACTAGGTACCTATCTATATGGAAGGCAGTGGAAAGCTGTACAAATGTTATCTATTACGCCGTATTAACTTAGTATTAACCTACCTAAGAAACCAAAATTACCCTTAAAATCGGAATAAGAATATTTTCTGATGCTATTTCGCAATTTTAGACAAAATTGCTTAAACAGCTTTTTTATCTACAGTGCTAGAAGGACCTTAAAATGAACGCGTTTATCAGGATCTCGTATGTTTTTAAATTCAAGAGCCGAACACCGTAGCTGGCTGGGCAGGCTTTATTGTGGTCTAGGTTTTAAATTCATTATAGTGTTGTACAGTTTTCTTTGCCCTTTTATCACCTTTTACTGTTACAATTTAGTTTGTTTTTGGCTTAGTCTACATTTAATGGCTTTGTACGATATTGTAGTTTAACCAAACCGCATTGATCGGATTCCCGCGATCTGCACCAGATGGTCCACCATTTGGGAGGCCTACCAACTGTTTGCTATGATGACCATGTACTTTAACCAAGAACTACGGCAACACCCTTTGGCAAATATTATAGTGTTACCTAAGAATCACGTTCATTAAAAACCTCTTAGCATCACTTGAGAAAATTAAGGGTAAATCACGATAATAAAACCTTGTTTTTCTACTTGTGTATTACTAGACTGCCATTTTTTACGGTTTGTAACTAGTTCTTGCTATAGAAGTGGCGAAAATACAGGTGAGGAGTAGTTGAGTTCTTATAAGGCACAGGTCAAAAGAGCTTTATGTGATAGTTCGTCATTGCTTTGAAAAAACCTCGTACCTCATATTTCATGACGTACAATTTTAAACTTAAACTTGAAGAGAATTAAGTTCAAACTCATACATCTCGAAATATCAGATACGAGTTTTTTTCAAAGTAATAACGAGTTGCTTAAATAACTATTATGGTATATGTCTTCAAATATCTAATTTTAAGTAAGTTGTCAGTAGACACTTCAGTAAGTACAAACGAACAATGTTTTTTTATCATGATTTACCTAATACGCAAGGGACATTAATTGTTGTTGCAGATAGTCCTAAACAATGTTTCGATGTAATATGTTTCTACTTGTATTACTTTATTATGACAGGATTTATGATGGCTCAACAAATTAAGTTCGTGAAGTAACGCGCACTTTTCTGAAATCCTTTTATAAGCGCAAAAATGTCAATAGACATAATCAGTTAATGGCAAATATGAATACCAATTTTAATAAATAAATAAAAGCGGAAGGGGAAGCTAGTACACCAAGCACGTGCGAAAATGGCACATGTTAAGACTTAAAATTAACATTAAAACTAACGGTTGACAAAATCATGACAATAGAATTGTCGCTTAAAAAATCAGTACCAATCATTCAGGATTCAAGACCAAAGAATTGTATGCACACGAAAATCAATGTTTACGTTAACAACTAGCGTAAGGCTAAGTTGTAAAATGTTAAAAAACGTTTTAGAACACGACAACGTTCCACAAATTCTGTGAATGTTGTCGTGTAATGTTAAGTAATTATAACATTTATAACCGTGTGGGAGCGCAAAATGTTAAGTAATAACAAGCTATCCAAAAAGAAGAGGTTAAACTTAATTTTGAAATATTTACATTAAAATACTATTTAAATAATACATCTAAAGTAGCGCTAACATCACATTCATTGCTTAATTTCTAAAATTAATTACATACCGAGTGAAACAACCAGCTCTTTATAATTAGTTCATTTAGGAACGTGTTTAAGACAAGAGATAAGTAGACACATTAAATTCAAGCTGAAAGTAAATGATCCCCTAAATTATGAACTATGCACTTATTTACATTTTGAGCACGACACATGGTGCATACTGTGACACTTTCGGAAAAGTTTCGAGTCCTAGGCCGAAAATCGGCCAATCGTCCACGTAGGTCTTAGAAAATTACGCTTTCATACACGGCTGACCGGTTGTCAAAATTTAAACTTGGAAATCACGTACCTCTGTCCCTTTGATTTGATCACATGATAACTGAAGCGTGAAAAGGACAGAGCTTCCGCAACTTCGTGTTCCATTAGGTTCGGAGTAAACCATCAGAAGTCAAAATTGACAACCGGTCCTGTCTATTTTTGTGAGCGAACTCTTGCCATATCTTCATTAGTATCCTGACTCTCTAACCGGAGGCACCCGAACCGCTCGTGTAGGCATCTGAGGCGACACGCTGGCCCGCTCGGATCACGCTTTGGACTGTTTGGGCAGCTCCCTGTAACCATAAGTTGTAATGGGTGAGGCACTAAATAATGTCACAAAAATTATAAAAGTAGAGTAGCAAGTAAAGTCTCTATTCTATGCGGTAAAAAAAATATCGCTTTTGACATGATATCGTATAGTTTTTAACTCAGCTGCCATTTCAGTATTTATGAGCTATCGAGTAACGTTGACAATAAGATAGCATCTCAAAGGTAATATGGTTTTTAGAATAGAGGCTATGGGGTACATAATTTTACATGAGGTACCTACAAAACTTGTTTATATAAATCTAAGTAATATTGTGCAAATTGTGGTTACAGAGTTATCAACAACTTTTTGGAGTTGTTGGTAATTCTGTAGCTCTGCCTACCCCACTCTGGGAATGAAGGCGTGAAGGTATGTATGTAGGTATGTATGTAAGTAATATCACATACTCAAGTAAGTAAGTATAAAGGTAAGCAAATAAAATATTGTAATTAAGGTTTACTATACTAACCAAGAATAATGATTATTGATGTTATAGGTTACTGAAATTTAGAAACGATTTTTAATGCATGTCGATGCCGATTATCAGAAAAGCATTACGTATAAATGAAGGAGATTATACGATAATTGTAAGAAAATTGGAAACAGTAGCAGAGAATTGAAACAAATCAGAAAGATAAATGCAATAATTAAAGAATACATTTTTTTTGTTTCTGAAAATCGCATGTTAATGTAAAAATGAAGGACATGATATCGGTCAGTGATCGTTAAATTTTGAACTTACAGACCATCGTCAATGTACGCGCTGCATTTTGAATAATTCGTAGAACAATCTTTATTCACCTTCAACTGAAAAACTACACGATTCAGTTTATAACAGTATTTTTTATTTAACAATCAACTCAAATTATCCACCGAGACTGTTTATATCGCGTTGACCAATGGATGATTTTATTTATTTAATTCTCATCCACATTAGGAAGTCAGGGGTGAACTGTTTGTTACCTGTATCGCAGCCCCCAGGAACTGTGAAAAGGCTCTCGTAACGTTAATAGCTGCTGACACCAGCTGGCCTCGACCAGGAGTTTGTTCCGAGGTCACGACCCTTGGAGGCTCCAGAGGTATCTAGTCATGATCAGATGTTAGATGAATTATTAGATATAGATGGAGAAGTTGGTAGAGCTATGTGCGAGCTGTTGATGGGCTTTCGACAGGTTGCTTCAATATCATTAAAATGGCAGTAAACAAAAATGCAGCGAATTAAACTGCTAGAATTTTTGGAATTGTATTAGTAATAAAAAAACAATTTAATTTAAGTATAATCCGATATGTGTGAAGCAACCCCTCCGTTGTAAGTGAAATGTGAATTGAAGTATATTTTGCGTTTATAAATTAAGTGCATACATGTATAATAAAATAACTTAATAGAAGTTTTTTATTTATGCTGGTGCTGATAGTTTGCATGCATAACTGAAAATAATTAAGCATTTTATATACATTAAGGTGAATTTGTTAGTAATAATCAATAAGTATTTATATAATATCGAAGGATCGTTCAGCATATTAAGGTTTAGTTCAACATAAGGATTAAGTCAATTTAGAACAAGGAACTTATGTTATAGTAAATATTATTACTTGGTTACACTAGGATTTTAGGAAATACAAAGTTAGACTGCAAGCTAAGACAGTTAAGGAATCAGAGGAAAGTTACAGGTTGGACAGTTTTTATTATTATATTTACTCACCAACACACTGGAGTGCCGTCTTACTTTTTGATATTACCAATAATGCAGATGTTTAAATATGAGGGTAGGTACTTTTTAGTACAAAATATTTCGTAATTTTAATCATACCTACCTTCAAATGTTAAATGAAGATTTGATGCCGAATCTATGTTGATTTATACCTAATTTTTTTTTGTGAAATAGTTCCAACGCAAGATTTTAATAAAAATTTACCTGTCTGGTTAAATATTACGTTTGAAAAAGTTTAAACGAGCCATATTTATAAGGAATATGACGAATAGCAGGATGTCAAAGGATCCGATTTGTTCACTTAGTAGACGACACTCCTGATATAGCACACTTATTCACTTAGTTACACGGTAAGGACACGTTTTTTTTAAACACACTATTAATTGGGTTGACGGGTTCTACGGTCTATTTACATTTTAGTAAAAGGTTGACTACCTACTTGTATGTATGTATGAGGGCTTTACGAAGGGCGATAGGATTCTGTATTACTAAATTGACAAGGTATCATAATGGGAACATCAGAATTCATAGCAGTATTTATGTAGTAGAGTAGAATACCATTACCGTTCGAAAAACCCCCATTGGATTCGTGGTTTTACAGGGTGGTCAAATCTACGATTATAAATTTACGATTAATACAACTACGGTTCGATTAGATGTTACTTTATGATTTCGATGAGGAAAATTGATTGGTGATATTAAAAAGTGACACGTATTATTATGGTTACGTTAAAACTCAACTTAGTAATGATTATAATGTAAAAATAAACTTCATTTTTTGAACACATCATGTGTCAAAGTAAAATCTAATCTTCGTATTATTTAGTTATCTACAATCGATTTATTTACAATTATCTACAGAAACAACGTGGATCAGTGTACAAAACATGTATTAGGGAACACCAACATTTATTTTGTCTTTTATTAAAAACGCAATTCACTCAAAAAAACTCAAGCCAATGAAGCAATTAACAAATAAATTAAAATAAAACAAATCACTGTACACAAATTACATTTTAGGACTAAGAGACATATGTCCCATACGGAACAAAGTCCCGTCGACAGTACAAATTTCTATTTACAATTTACAGTCATCAACCAAGGACTACCAGTGCTGTACACAATCCCGATCCCGGCAGACTTAGATTAAATATGAACAAATTCTTATTTAATTAATGACAATTCACTAAGCAGGTTCTTATTTTATCTAGTCTGCGTCCTTCACCCCCAATCACACAGTTTTAGTAAAAGAGATGAAAAACCCACTCTGTTCGAGGATGGCCTATTATCTGCGTTCCCTACAAACGGGCCCGAGCCAAACCAGTTGACTCTATTGCTCGTGGCTTGGGAAGCGGAGACTGAGGCCGTGGGAGCAGGTTCAGGTCTTCTACTCGGTCTATTTTCTCCTGTTCCCGGGCTCGTTTCCCTCCATTGCTGCCAGAGCCAAGCCAGCCCGTCCAATAGAGGTCTTCTGGGCGCCGGCGGCGGCGGTGGCGGCGGCGGCGTCGTCGTTCGTCTAGCTTTCGGTGTCACTACCACTTGATTGAGCAATGCCTACGAGGTTATAGTTAGAAAGTTATCCTAGATAGATATAGATCATGCATATTCCAGAGAGAAAGATTAGAATGTATATTAGAAAGACTATGAAGCCATAGACGAAAAGAAGTCTGATGAACGAGAAGCGTTTTGATGATGGGATTAAAGTAATGAGCTTTTTCAAAAGGAATTTTGGTTTCTTTTATTCCTTTGGAAAAAGTAGTCTAGAAAGAAAATAGAGGAAATTTTGGGACTAACGGCGAGGCGGAGTTGCTCGTCCAAGGAGCTTGCAGTCGTTGGTCCGAAGCCCTGCTCCTTCAGCAGCGCGGCCAGTAGGGCGTCGTTGCTCTTGCCGTACTCTGTGCTGATTGCGAGCGGCGTCTTAGTCGCCTGGGGCACCATACCTGACGGCTTCGTTCGTTGAATAAGTTTTTTCAATGCTTCGTCTGTCGACTGACCTGAAATATTAAATGGAACCATTTTTAACTTTGCTTTGTCTTTAGCCACAAAATCTAAATCTAAATATAAAATATCTAAATCTAGTAAATATCTAGTCTAAATATATTTACGATAATTTCATTTTTACCTGTTAAAGCAATTTTACTCTTGAGCGTCGTTGTCTCTTGCACGCCCTGCAATTGTATCAAAGTTTGTAACAATTGTCCATCGTCTTGTACATTTTTGAGATCGTCCTTAACCGCAATCTTCGCTCCGAAAGGTTTAGTAACAGCTGGAGCATTTGTTTTAACCTGTTGTTTAGGTTTCTGAGTAAGAGAATCAAAAGGCTCGTTTAAAGGTGAAGGCGAAGCGAGAAGATTCGAGAGAAGATTTAGATCGTTGTTTACTCCTGGAGGTAGTTTTGGACTCACTTTCGTATTTAAAATTGGTAGTGTCGGTAGATTTAATTTAGATGGATCTTGTCCTGTTGCTTTCAGCAAAGCCTGCAAGAGTTTAGTGTCTTCTTGAAATTGTCTAATATCATCTTCTATGGATGGAGTGCTTGGTCCAGATGTAGTAGGACGTGGAGTGGTCGTTGTTGAGGTTGTTGTGGTTGTACTAGGGGTTGTAAGTGCTATATTTTTTCCCGTTCGTTCAGTTCCTTGACCTGTTTTAATTTCATTTAAACTTCTATCGACTGCAAGAGCTATAATACGATTAGCCAGCGACGCTTCAGGGTCTGAATTATCTGCATTTGTGTTCAGAACATATTTCTGTAAAAAACAAGATTAAAAGTAATTCTTTATTTACTTCTGATGCAAGAATGTTCAAGTTAAGATAGTATAGTTTTTAAATCTTACCAAGTTATTCAAAAAAGCCACGTCTTCTGCGACAGAGAATGTTGATGATGTAGGAATCTCCGTTGTCACAGTAAATCGAGAATATGGCACTCGTCGCGCTGTTGGTACGGTTGTGGACTCTGTAGTAACAACCGTTGTGGTTGATTGCTTTCGCTGCTGATTGAATGGCGGGAATGTAGTAGAAATCCGAGCAGTCGTAGAGTCAGTTACACGAGGCTGGAAAGTAGTAGGCACAGTGACAGTACTAGGAGGAAACGTCGTTTGGGGTGATGTGTTCAATGTTGTGTATATCGGCCGAATGTTTATTGGAGTAGTTGGGCTAGAACCAAGTGATGTCGTATAAGGGTTCGATGCTATTCTAACGTTTGATGTTATACCAGATATAACTGGTATATTTAAGTTACTGTTGCCTTGACCAGTAGCTTGGAGTAGCGCTTGTAAAATGTTCTCATTTTCCAGTAGGTGTTGTTTGGTTTCTTCTGCAGAGGGTGTGGTTGTTTGTGGTTTAGCTACTTTGGATATTGGAGTTGTTATTGCAGTGAATGGTATTGCTGTAGTTTTTATGTCCAAAGTAGGTATGTTAAAATTAGCTGGATTTTGACCAGTAGCTTGCAGTAACGCTTTAAGCAATTTGGTATCTTCTTCAAACTGCCGTATATCATCTTCAATTGAACGTACAGTTGTTGTTGGAACAGTGCTGGTCACTTTTATGTTGCCACCAATATTTGGTATTGTTAAAGTAGTTGGATTTTTCCCAGCAGCTGAAAGAAGAGCTTGAAGAAATTTGTCCTCGTCGTTTTGCTCAGTGGTCATGGCTGGAGTAGTTTTTGTGTTGACGGAAGAAGTTCCAGTACTCTGATCTGAAATGTTGAAGTTTAGTTTCTTCGGAATACGTTCAGTGCCATCTAGGAATGCTTGTAAAAGTTCGGCGTCCTCTTGATATCTTTTTGATTCCTCATCAGTAACTTCAGCAGTTGCAGCTATAGTTGATGATGGTATAGTTTCAGTTTCATCATTAAATGAAGCGCTTGTTGATGCTGGCGTTGTCGTAATCACTGCCTGCGTTGTCCTTGCAGTTGTGGTTGTCGCTTCAGTTGTGGTTGTTGTTGTCGTTGCCTCAGTAGTGGTTGTTGTTGTTTCTGCAGTAGTTGTTGCTTTTGTCGTTGTTGTCGCTTTAATGGTTGTTGTCACCGGAGCTGCAGTTGTAGTTGTAGGTAGTGTAGGTGTTTCAGTGACTAATAATGGAGTAGTGCTAGCTTCAGTTGAAGTAGTCGTTATCAGACTCGGCGTGGTAGCTGATTCTGTAATAGTTTCCATAACAGTCCCAGCAGTAACTCGAACTGTAGTTGTTGGGTCATCAGGTATAAGAGTCGGTATTTGTGGTGATTGTGTGTTAGATTCAGTAACAGTTTCCGTCACCGCCTGTGTTAGGCTGGTTTCAGTTGTGGTCGGAGATTTGCTGGAAGCTAACTTCAAAACATTTGAGTTTTGTGATCGCACGGTCACTTCGTCGATTGGTATAAACTTGAAAATTGCACTTTCATTTCCTTCACCAGGTTTTTCAGTGCGTATTTGTTTTGTCTGTAATCGTTTAAAACAAATTAAAGTATGTGAATGGATGTAAAATAACAATATATTGTCAAGAGCGCAGCAATCTATTACTATGCTACAGCTAAACCAATCACCAAATAAAGTTTACCAAATTTGCTGAAACGTCATTTTTACAACAAATTTGATACATGCATGAAATTTGGTCCCTATGGAGTACCTTGACTTTATTTGGTACTTAGTGCTTGATACCGTATAGTTAATTAATTAACGATGTTAAAAAACATAATGTTAAAAAAAATGTGGTGATCATAACCGCGATATAAGTTCAGTATTTATACCTCCGGATCGATATCCAGTGTTAATATTGTTGGCTGGCGAGTTGAACTCGCCATAGATGATATAACCATCTCCTCTTTAGCAGCTGAAGATAAACTATTAAGCAGAATCTCATCGACAGAGGGTAGCATTGTAGTAGTGCGCAAACTCAAAACATGCGAGGCAGTGCTTTGTTCAGCAGGGGACTTATTTGCTGCAGCAGTTACACCACTACTGCTATCTTTTAAATTAAGTGCCGATGACGATATCTGCAATTATGAAAATAATGTTATGATCGATCTGGTTAGAAGCGATTATCGTGCGAATGCATGCATAGCTTACTAAAGTTCCGCAGGCCCCCGCATGCGCGGTCCCTTCAACACGCGAAGTGAAAGAAAGCACCAAGCACTTCAAGCTAAATAACATGAAGTTGATACCATATTTTGTAGGTTATTTACAGTGTCTGTGGTAGTTAAACGATCCAGTTCGTTATTGGAGGTGGATGTCTCTAAATTAATGGGTACTCGGATAGGGTTAGACTGTGGTCTGACAATGGCCGGATTGTTATGGATGGGGCTGTATGGATTCCTCAAACTCCATGGGCTGATTGGTAGTATATCAATTTTTTGCATGACACGTGGCACTCTGGTTCCGTTTGGGAATTTACGTATTATTGTGTTATTGGGTAGCACACCATAGACTATGTAAGGGCTTGCCTCTGTTAAAGATTCCAATATGTCATCGTTAGGATCTTTTCGTATCACTGTGTTATTAGGTAGTATTCCAAAGATAACGTAATCTTTTTTCGGAATGGTCGGTTTATTATTAATATTAGATTGATTACCAGATGATGAAGCAGCATTTGCCTGTTCGTTAGTTATGGTTGTAGTTTCAATCTCTACCTCAGTGGTTGTTTCCATATCATTTTGAGGAGTTGTATCTTGAGTAGCCAGTGTAGTAGTTGCAACGTCTGCATTACTTTCAATGTTCTGTAAACTAGCAGCCTTTGCGGATACAGGCGTGGTGGAATCATTAAGTGATCCATTAGATAAATCAATAGTAGCCTCAGTGGTTGATAACGGCAAAGTGGCAGTCTCTGCGTTGCTCAATGTAGATGGTGCATTGGTAGAACTCTCACCAAATCGAGCCAATACTGTCGAAGTAGAATCTTTGCCAGTGTTAGTTACTTGCAATGCATTTCTTGATGCAAGCTCGTCTTCAGAAGAAATGGTTGAGGATTGAGACGTAGAGGGTGTAGAAAGAGAAGGTGTCGTAGATAGAAAAGAGTTGGTGTCAGTTGAAGAATTCATAGTACTCATAATTTCAGTAAGTCGTGCCGAAATAGGCGAGTCATTGGTTTGCTTAAACATCTCGGTCAGTGCAGTCGCATTAGATAATTCGTTGTTGTGGTCACGTAAAAGGTCTTCAATCATTTTCAAAACTTTTGCTTTTCTAGACAGTATCCACAGCTGAAGAGGCGTCACGTCATTGATGTCCTGAATGTCAGAATCGTCTTCACTTTGTGATGTTGTCAAGGGTGCTGTTTTCACAATTTGTGTTTGCAATTCTGATGTGTTATTGTTAGCATTACCGAAATCCGTATCATTAAAATCATTTATTTGGGAATTTGTAAAGAATGGAAGGGGAACATTCGGATTATTAGACCTGTCTCTATCCTGAACTCCACTACCGACAACAACACTATCGGAATCGGAAGACGCCGCGAATTCGGTAATATTGTTATTACTTGATATAGAAGGTGTCAAAGATGTTTGTTCAGTAGGCGAAACATTTGTTGGATTATTTGAATTAACTGACGTCGTTCGATTCTCTTGCTCTGGGCTAGTAGGTGATGGTGATAACCCTGAGTTATTTACAATCTGAATAGATTTAGCCTGTGGTTCGCTATTTGTAGTATTTACAGCACCCATTGTGGTATTTACATTGCTAAAGGAATCAACATTTTGAACAAGATTGAAAGATATGGGATTACTATTTACATTTAGTTCAAAATTTACGTTTTCTGTATCTTTAATCTCGTCCAAACTGTAGGGAGTAGTATTTGGAACTGAATCTACATTGTCATCTAATCCATCGATAGCCCTAGGAATCAAGGATTTCAATATTTTAGTCATGTCAGCTGATAACCTAGTTTGAGTCTTATCGTCCATGTTACGGAGTATATTGTTAATATTACTAGACAACATGCTGGTTAGTTCTGACGACACTACATTGTTATTAGATAACAAAAGATCCGAAACAGTGTTATATACCATTGTTGGGTTGTCAGTCGATGGCTGGTTTGATGTAGGTTCAGGTGCTGTCGTAAGTTGGTCTGTTGGGTCTGTATTTGTATACAAGACTTTAAAAGCGAAAGGTCTCCTTGCGGAGACGGGAGTAGTGGGATTGGGTGTGGGTGGTGCCTGGGCCGTCGCCGGCGCTGGTGGGGCGCCTGCCGCTACCGCCGGGTTATTCACATTTGATGGCTGATCAGTGTTTTGTACATTAGTATTTGTGTTTACATTAACATTCGACGACAATGTGTCTTGACTGGGCAAGACTCTGCTATTTACATTAATGTTACTCACGCCATTGAGTGCTTGTACAAAATCAATATTTATGTTTTGTTTTTTTGTTACTTCTGTTGTAGAAGATAATCTGTTTCTAGGTGTAGACGTAAGTATTTCAGCTAAAGCATCGAAAATTGATACAGTAACTGACTGCGAGTGTTGTGATGCCTCAACGTTCATGACGTGTGATTGTTTCACCAAACTCTCTGATTGCTTTAACAGTTCAGCTGGACTTCGTGTTTGAGTAAAGGTTATTGCGTTCATGTCTGGCCCTATTTGAAATTCTTCTCCTTCTATCTGAAATAAGAAGTGATCTCACCCTCATAAATAAACAATAGACAGTAAAGTGTAGAAACTAACTACAGAAAAAGTAAAGTAGGTATATGCAAGTAAAAGAAAAAGAAACCCTTTGAATCAGAAACGTGGATAGGGTACGTGCAAAGACCAAAGCCTCTTTATTACTCTTGGATAAAAAAAAAGATAAGTCAAAAGTACAGCTTGTAGAAATAGAATCGATATTGTTTATTAAAACAAGTTGTAAAGTATTAAACAGTTTAATTGATAATTAACTACACGTTAGTGTTTACTACTAGAACTAACTAAATTGATTTAAATTTACATATAATATAACTTAAAAAAACTTGGACAAGTCATTGGTTAGGGTGTTTTAAAGAGATGCTTTAAAATACAAATAAATTACAACAAAAACACTTAAAATATATCTTAAATGCAACAAATGAAAACTTACATCTCTTTAAAACTAAAATGCAACCTTTTACATCGAAAGATGGGTGAAAATGTTGGTATATGGTAGGGTTAAGCTTTGTGAAAATGTTATTGTTAATTAAATGAATCCATTAACCAGTTCTATGGATGATACGTGAGCGATTGGCGTGATGTTGAGTCTTGACATGGGTGTTGTAACGTCACTATAGTCCTCCTCGAACCAATTTGGCTCCTCGACAAACTTTGTCAACAGCCGATCAGTGACGAAGAATTTCAGCCAAGCCTTTAGCGATCAAATTTAATTTGTTACTGTATGATTCTTTTTCGATCACAATGGAGGAAAACAACGAAGTAATATTCTATCAGACTAATTATGAATCATAAAATAAAATAATCATACTGCCCATTATGCGTGCTCAATTTAAGATATTTAGTTCTGATTTAAAAAAAACGTCTGGTAGAAAATTGCCTCAAATTAAAAGTGGCTTCTCGTCGCTTTATTTGAGTAGGTATGTGTGGATACAGTAAGTACTATAAGAATCTTTATATACAAATGCAACAATGAAGCCAAACGATCGAAAATGAAATGAAAACAATGTGATGAGATCAATAAATTTGTATTTTGATAACTTTGTAGTCAATTTCATAAAGGGGCTTTGTGATTTATAATTTTTAACTTATATTTAACTGGCACCTGTACGGTAAATATTGTATTAATGTTATTTTATATTTATTCAGATAGGTAAAATAATACGTTACTTACAGTTGACGGGGTAACCGTGGGCACAGTCGCTCTGTAAAAGGGTTTGTCTAAATATGACCCTCGGTATTTGGAACTAAATCTATGTTTCGATTTATCTATTTCTAGATTTATCTGTTGAAAATAATATTGATGTTATTAAAGTGAATATAAAAGCAGTCTACGTTTATATTGAAATAATCGCCACATTGGTACTTATACTCACCCCATTGGTAGAAGCTTCTGTTGTTTTCGAGAATGAATCAGCAAATTTTCCTGATCCTCTTGCTCTTGTAACCATGTCCTCCGAAAATTCATCGTCGTCTTGACTTTTTGGATTAGTCCTTCTGCGGCCAAAGTTTTTAGTCTGAATATTTTTTATAGGAGGCGAGACAGACTGAACTTCAATTTCTTTCCTTTCTTCGTTAATTGTCTGTTGAGGGACTGAGTAAGTAGCGTGGTATTTAGGAGTAGGAAACACGTCGATGATTGGCTTCGTTTCAATCTCTTCAACTGTATTTGACGTCATTTCCTTCTCAGTACTAGCTTCCTGAGACTCTTTGCTTGTCACTGCTATGACGAACATTTTGTTGGTTTTTTCTGTGTGATTTTCATTATCAAGATTATTTTCGTTTTGTATATTATCACTAGGTTTCAACAAAGTAAATATTAACGGCATGTCGGCATTGTCTTCGAGCTTTCTATCTACTGTGTCAACCGCAACGCTGTTATTTTCGTGAAGAGGTTGTTCGGTTGTAGATGTCACGGTTTTATTGTTATTTCTTTGACGCGTGTAATACGAAGTCTTTTGCAAAGAAGCTTTGTGCTTTGCGATACTTTCAATAGCACTTTCCATGTTGACTTTGTTATCTTCGCTTGGAGCAGGGGTGCTCACTTCAAATTTGCTAGAATTCCTTCGTGAATAGTACGAAGATCTATTTAAGGTTCTTTTTAGCAGGTTATTAGTTCCGACGCGTTTAGAATTTACTTTTGGTTCAACTTTAGGGGTTTCTGTGGTACTCATTTTAAATTTTCTATTAAATTTGTACAATGGTTTCTCGGTACTTTGATCAAAAGTGCTCCCTGGAGTTGTAGTGGTAATAGTACTGTATTTCCTGCTTCTAGTCGTAAATGACGGCCGGAATTTGGGTTCAGTAGTCCTAGTAGAATTAACCGCTGGCGCTGCTGTACTCTCTATTTGCCTTTCTTCCTTTTTTGATTCCTCTTGTGTATTTAATTTAGGACGCAACTGAAAAACAAATTAACTATATTTACAACGAAAACAATGCTTGTTAACATCTTAATATTGTTAAATATTAGAATTATTAGTCACGTGTGTGTTTATGTCGTGTTACGTTTACACCATATTATTCATCGTGACGTCCATGGAAAAGTTGCGAATTTTCACTTTGATTTCAAAAGACAATGACGGAAACGCCGCTTGTTAAAGTACCGAAGCTGCTATTCTAATTTTGAATCGAGATGCACGTTCGCAACTATGCCATGGATATGAAGTTATTATGAAATAATTTTGTATGTGTTAATTATAATTTCATATTATTTGTGTATTACCCGTGAGAAATTATTTTTACTGGGACTAGTAAATGTTGACTGTAGTGATGTTGTGAAGGTTTTGTATATTTTCTGTGACGGTTTCACTGACAAGCTCTCGCCTGTTGGAGAGCTGGTTTGTGTCTGAAAGTTAGATATTGATTAGATATGTCATGGTATATTGTATGAAATTGCCAATTCATATTTTGAATATGTATTGCTTCTAAATATGTATACATACCGAAGCATTCTTAGCTTGTAACAAGGCTTTAAAGGGTTCAGGATAGTTGTCATCCTCACTAACTTCATCCGAACGTTTCTTCGGACGAGTTTCAGATGGAGACGGCTTAAAACTTCCTTGCCCTCTCTTTATTGGACGTCTGACTATTCGCATAACCTTCGAAGTCGTCGTTTTCATAGGATTAGTTTCAGTGCTTTGTTGGACATTTTGAACATTGACCGGGGTTGACCGGATTTCCTGGTTGGGAGCGTTATCCTTTTGACTAGACTCAATGACTTCCTCCGAAGCTGTGATGCCGAGACCCGTTAAATTTGTATCAGTTTCAGATAATCGCGTCTTATATCTTAATTTACGAGAATTCCTCAAATCGATCATCTTATCTGTTGTTGGCCCCTTTTCAGAAATTGAAATTGAATTAGTTGTTCCGGAACTAATAAGATCTGAGTTTTCGTTTACTCTCGTATTGACCCTTCCTCGTCTTCGCGGAGCAATAGTTTGGTTAATTGGTGTCGTTGAGCTTTTACGCCGCGGTTCAGCAGTAGAAGGTTCGTATTCTTTAAATACCATTTTGGGAATTTCATCCAGAGTTGAATTGATGACTTCAATTTTGCTTTCATCTATAGTTGGAGAACTGACTTCAGGTGATTTGATTGTTGCTGGGGTTGGTGTTGGTGCAGGTCTAGTGTATCGGCTTCTACTTCTAATCACGTTAGCTTTAGGACTGTCTACATCAGTTTCCGTCCTGTTGCGGGTTCGACTGTACGTTCTTCTGGAATCAAATCGTTCGTTGTTTACACTTTTAGGTTTTGCCTCTGACTCTGTAACTGCTTCCGTCTCTGCAGGCCTAGTTCTCGTCCTCGAACGAACGACGTGACGCGGAGTGGTTTCTTCTCTCCTTCTTGACCCTCTTGATCTTGGAGTTGAAACATCTTCAGTCCCTTGAAGAGCAAGCGTCTCTTCCGTAGACGTTAGTACTGGCGGTCTTCTTCCAATTCGTGACGCTCCTTCGACCTGAAATGGGGAAAATAAACCATCAGTTTTTTATCACAATCACACTCAAGACTAGGTAATCACTTAACGTTAAAGTGTTGTCAAAATAATACCATAACTATAATTACTAAAAATAAAGAAGAAAAGAAAGAAAGAAGAAGTAGTTTTATTAAAAGGAAACAATGGTAAATGTAACTCGTCGTTTGTTACAGTAAATAGTTCAGTAGAGTTAACTCCTATTTATTTCTTTTTTTGTATTTATTCCTGTAATAGCAAATACATTATACAAAATTTACAATATTATTTCCTACTAATTGAATACCTAATCATTGAAATAACTTTATTTGATTTCAGCTACATCAATTTAGATTTACTTAAGATTAAAGTGCAATCTTTAAAGATACGGGTAACCAACAGCGCAACAATGCATTCTTTCGAAATCTTGAATGCATCTGGTAATGCTGAAACAAAGAAAGTGGTATGATTTAACAGCGCATAGCTGGACAAACGGCGGAACATGCGCATGGGCTACTGTTTCTTCATGTGACGTAATAACTAGGTATGGTATGTCATTGAGACGTCTAATTGAGAAAGTAAATTTCTCGATTAACTATGTCTTTTGAGATGAAAAGCAATGGCTACTGCTAGTCTTCCTCTCTTAATTGTGATTTGATTAATATGTCCTCCCAATATTAAGTAAATAAATTGTCACATTGAGCTGTTTTTTATTAGTGAAAGCGGAACAAAGAGACATTGACAAGAATAATAACATTTGATCCACCGACATTTGGCAAACAAGGAACACTTATTAGTAGGTAACATCGCTTGAAACCAAATAATAAAAAAATATTACCTTGCCCGATTTAAAAGAAGTCGAAAGCTTTTAGCCACTTACGTTTAATAAATGGTTTGTCATACCAGTGTCGAATCGTGAGGGGTTCTAGCGCTTAATTTCGTGACCGCCGAAGTCTTTTGTTAATAGTAGAATTGATTGAAGGTCGGCGAAAAAATATTTGGCAAATGCTTTTGACGTATTCAGGTCAAAGTGAAAATAGACTTGGGTGGATAACGAAATTTTAGGTCTTAAAATAAATAAACAAGTGAAACGAAAAAGCGAGGTTTGAAAACCCTTTCTGGGACAGATGTTGACTTCTGCAGAATCAGTCAGGACTGAGGACTACTGAGGAGTTGAAACGTAAGGTTTAGTGAAAAATTCGTCTCAGCCCTTCAATTAGGTAAATTTTCTTGGTAACAAAATATGCTAGTTTTGGAATATTATCGCAAGCTCTTTTCAGGCCCCGTATTCACGGCAGGATTTTTTTTATTAGTAGGTATGACGTTTTTGACAATTAAAACACATTTTTTTACATTATTTTTTTAACTGTGAGATTATGTTTAATTAACATTCTGCATCCTTTAGAGAACCTTTTTAAATTATTATTTATAAATAACAAGCACACTAAATTAATACTTCCTTGAGTTAAAGTTCAAATTTTCAAAAACGAGGTAAAAACGCTGTTTCTATCATGGCGTTGGCTATATGTCTGACATTACACGCAAGTAAATAATAAACAATCATTTCAAGAGATGCGTGTGACGCCACCATCAAGTAACCGCATTTGCAAACTAATCAAATCACATGTAATTTCCAAAAAAATATACGTAATTTAGTTTTCATCACACTTGCACGTAAACAGTATCTAAACATACAGGTTAACTTGGCCGCAATGCCCCATATAAAACCCTCGACCTTTCTTTTTACCATGAAGCCCAAGGTCGGTAAGTATTTTTTTTTTAATTTATGGCACAGCACACAGGTCATGCAAGTTCAAGCAAAGAGTTTACACGCAATTGAAAAATTGTCTTAAAATGTTATTTAAACAGGAATTTCATTGCAATCTCGCTACATGTTACTTAAATACTCAATTAATGTTCTTAATAATCGAATTTAATAGTTTTCTGTATCAAAACGTCGTTTTTTTTACAGTCCTTCAGGGCTGTATGTATACCTACGTAAGTATTTGCCCTTAACGTTTCTGAACGAAACATTTGTATAATCTGTGGAGTCCGCCCGCCATCCGCTTAAAAAAAACAAGTATTTCGTAATAATAGTTGTGCTGACTTGTGTATTAAAGCTATAATTCATAGTTATTTACATTTTATATTTGAAGACAAGTAAAAAGTTATAAAAAATGTCGTCGTCATCGTCCGATGAGTGTAATTTAAATGCAACACCGCCAGATATTATCCATGCAGCAAAAACAATTATGAAAATCTTTATTTATTTACTCGCAAATGTGATGAAAAACATTGTATGTTTCACGGGCGGTACGGGAATTACGAACCTCGACTCAGAAAGCCCTCAGTCTTTGACTTCGGGCTTCTCCTAGAGCCTCGATCGTAATTCCTTACTTACCGACCTTAATACACAATGTACTATTAAAATACAGTGAAATATGTTGTTTTACGCTAATATCTGATAGGATGACCACAAATTTATAGTATATTTTCAATGTTGTCAAATAGCCTATTCTGAAAGACTATTGTCCTGTCGTGTCCATGCCTGGTCTTATTTCAATTTAATTATATTCTATCAACACCACTACCCATAACATAAACATAGAGCCGACATACGTTAAATCAATTCAGTAACATGAAACCTAATCACAATTTAAGGGTGTAGAAACGGGTTTAGAACGCACGTGTGGGACATATAAGGTCTAAACGGACGTGGTTACATACGCGATGTATATGTGAGTTGTGTGACTAATGGTATCGTATGTGGACCTCTCACTTTAGTTTAGCCGATTTATAAACAATCAATATTCATATAGGAAAGGTTTATTTAGGGAGGAATTAGACGGACCCATAACCTTTTCAACACTAATCAATAAATATTATGGGACAATGTCACACAAATTGACCTAGTCCCAAACTAAGCTCTAGACTTGTATCATAGATACTAGACAACAATAAACTATATAATTATATAGGTACTCATACTCAGGAACAAATACCAGCGACGGATTAACCACAGATTCACCACCAACAACGAATAAATCCGTCATGTTGGCAGTATACATTTAGTTCTCTCTGTAGTTCTAGTAAGAATGATTTTTCCTTATTTTTGGACAATTTTCAATTCATCAACGAAGTACTAACCGGCAAACTAAAATTGCCTTATGCTCGTTGGCGTAAGGTACAGTTAGGTACCTACTTCTTTGACCATCTTGCTTCGTCAACGAAACTTTTGTTTAAAGTTCACGCTCTAAATTGTTATTAGTACCCTGACTTCTACAAGCCAAGCCTAGAGCAGTGTTGTGTTCCGGTGCGGGCGTTAAAGGCCTATAACCTACCCAATTTCAAGGGACCCTTACCCTAACTTAGAGCGATAGACTACGGGAGTAAGGGTCCCGATTTAGGTTGATCTGTCTTTAGGGTTGGCAACGCAATTGTAATTGTGGAGATTGTCATCATAAGATTGGAAATGTCTTTGGGCTTCCGGGGCCACTTATGTAGCCTCAGGTGGCCGCCTCCATTTAAAAAAAAACTACGCTGAGTTTATTTGCTACGCCAAGGGTACACGTAACTATACACACATGTAGGAAGTAGATTTTAACTTATTTCTTAATGTTTCATTTAAATTACGCATACGGTATTCCGAGGACGATGTATCGAGTTTGGACTCCTTTTTATAAGTTGGAGGAAGCTATCGAGCCAGTGGATTTCCGGATGGTTGCCCATAAACAAACCACTACCGAAAGAACGTCACAACAAGTTTCGAACTTTAAATATACAACTTTAATGTATTATTTTAATTTCGGTATTCAATTTTGAAGTGTACGATTTTCAAACATCGACCCGGATTAGAGGCAACGCAGACGCGTTAAATAAACAGTGATACAAGTACAGTCAACCAATAAGTCCATTATGGAACTATGTTAAAATGACGTAATGATTCAAATCATAAGAGATTTTAGAAGATTTGATTTTAAGATCTGAAGAGATTTGAATTTGGTATAATAACCCTATGAATCAAATTGGATGATTGTAAAGCCAGCAACGAAGCGTGTTTTTTTAGAGTTTTATCGCAATCTTGACTCTTGATTCGATACCCAAAATTCACAAAGAATAGATATGCCAATATTTCCTAAAGATACTAAAACGAGGTAAGTTAAATAATAACTTGTACAATGGATTAATTTCAGGCCAAGACAACATTCGGGTCGCCGTCATCTGAATCGGTAACAAATACACGTTACGCAAAAGTTCATGCAAAGCCACTTACGCTGACGTATGTGTTACAATTCAGGCCAGATAACGCTCACGACGGGTCTAGATGGCTATCTACGAACACCGTAATTGGAAGGCATAAGGGTGGTATTTGGGTGACTTTATTGCCAAGTCGCTCTGACGCGTTGGTTTATCGACTTTAGTAAAATGTTGACACTAGGGTGACCACGCTAGGTTTTAAATTTTAATAATAACTAATGCACTTTATTTTGTAAGTATTTAATACGGAGCTTTTTTTGCGAGTCAGTGTTTACTGCCGCTTCCGCATGAAACTCTAGAGGCAATCTTGTCAATGGTTTATTGAGACAGTTTTATAAGGGTATGTAAAGCCATGTAAGGCTATTTGGACAAAATAAGCTGGTTTTTATCTCGGTAAGTACGAAACAGTCAACCAAATATCTGCTGTCTTGAAAAAGGCACCCTTTTTAATTTATTCATATTTCACAATAGAACAATATCGCATCGATTTTAATATAGGTTCCTACTGACTTAAAACGATCTATGCGAGAGGAAAACAATTTCTTGTGCTTTTATAATTTTAGCTCTACGTGGATAAAATCATGAGTTATAAATATGATGCACTGTATACAATTAACTAAACTCCGTAGTCACACTACACCCTTGCAAATGGCCGCCTTTCACCCCCCTCCCCGCGCCGCCTGCGCATTTACCAAATGGACCTTTGTTCTTTGCCAATATTAAATCATAAATCATTCACTGTACATTATCAATTTATTCTATTTGTTCAGGTTATATTGAGGTTTATTACAGTTAGCGGGCAGCCGGACATGACCTAGGGAGTTTTTAAGAACCTAAACACTTGTCTAGTGTTTAGGTTTTATTACTGTAATTGTTAGAAAAGGGATTCGACCCTGAGGTTTTTTTTACCGTGTGGTTGCCGGCTTAGAATAGTGCCACTCCATGTCTTCCCGTGGAAGTCGTAAGAGGCGACTAAGGGAATAAAGGCTTGTAGTACTGTTAGGCGATGGGCTTGCCACCTGTCACTAATATACACTGTTAAACATCTTAGCCTTATTGTGCAAATTGTGGTTACAGAATTATCAACAAGTTTTTGGAGTTGTTGGTAATTCTGAAGCTCTGTCTACCCCACTCTGGGAATGCAGGCGTGAAGGTATGTATGTATGTACATTTGTTTTTGTTGTTATAGTATTAAAATTGATTGTCATTTGTTACCACCATTTGAAGCAATATGATATTTAACTGTCTGTTGGCTCTAACTAACCAAACGACTGGAGCGAATGTTACAATAATTACTTAGCCAATACTCACACCGTAGGATAATAATAAAAGGGTGTCATTCGCGATCCATAATATAGTTTGTCCTAACGTTCGTTTGACCTAAACTGGGTTTCAGCTGACTCAGTCAACTTTTTAAACTTTCCAAAAATACTTGCGGTTAGGTTAGGTTAAAGTTGTGTTATGACAACACTTAAAAAAAAAACATCACGCGTAAATGGATTTAGGACAAACGATGAATTAGGACAAATGACTATTAGGGATTCTAATATAGACCCATAAAAGATCTCATAAACGGAGACATTTAAATAATGTAAATAATACAAACAACACATGTTCCTAGACGCAAAGATTAGGACATAGAGTCTATGGTCTTTGTGAGTGTTTCAGACAACAATGCAGGACGTCTATACCATAGACGTTTTGCATTGTTGTCTTCCGTCCAACTAGAACCGTCAGCTATGGAGTTGTGACGCAAGTGTATTGCATTAATTTAGCAGCGTACTTTCCTGTTGAACTAAATGGTCCCTTTTGGATGACGAAAGCCCTTTCGTTAAATCATTGACGTTACCACGAAACAAGTAAAACAAGGTGATATAATGGAATCTTACAGAATGGCAACATTTTTAATACCTACGAGCGAAGCAATTTGCGAAAACTAGAGCGACATATATGGCTGCTTCCGACGGACCAATGTCATTTTTATTGCATTTGGAATAGCTGTTATTATCGCCTAATCCCCAGTACTTATAGTAACTGTGTTTGTAGCAGTATATTTTATTAAATTTATTTAAATGCAAGACTGAAGTCTAGGTACAAAACTCCATCTGAATGTCGATATGGATTCGGATATGTCAGTCATGTTACAACATCTAATTAATGGATATATACACAAACACATCGCTTGGTAATAGTTATGATATCGATGCTCTGATTTTCTTATGATACCAAAAACGAAATTATTTACGTTCTACCATGTTGCACGAACGTCTATTGTCTCAACTTCTTCATCAATTCATTAATCAATAGAATGAAACTCTAAATCAATCACCGATAAAACGTGGCCTACCTTCACTAAGATTTGAATCCCAAATCGATCACACTACCAGCAAAAAGCCTGTCCACTTTCTTACATAACCCAAAGTGCAAACTGCACCGAGGTCAAGGTAGTGACGAAAGTGAATGGAGGGGCGTGGAACTGGAGCAGATTCCGGTTTGTCATGCATTTTGAATACTAAAGCCTATATTCAGTGGCAAAAACTCAAAAACGGGTTCAGTTTGAATAAGCTTTAGATAGATAGGCACTGAATTATAATCTCCTGTGCTAATTACGAATGCAAGAAACGGATCGTTTTGAAATAAACAATCAATGCATGTAAGGTACAACATTGCGGTATGCAGCTGCATCGCCACAAACCATCTTACAATAACTCTGTCGCCAAGCAGCAGTGTTGAAACTGCTGTATTTCGATGTGAAAGGTAAGATACTAGGATTATATGAATCAAAGGCTTTCAAGTTTAGTTCTCATCATAGCAACTTAGAAATTGCAAATTATCATTAGCACAGCCCAATTACTAAATAAAACCCCACAAGAATTAAATATAAGCCAGTGCATACAATTTAAACACGATGTCCTAATTTGAAAGTATCAGTAACTTTGAAGTCTGTTAATTTTCCTAGGACAATGCAGAAACTACCTGTAACCTGTAACTGGTATTAAACGTTACAAATTATTAAGTTCGGCAGCTTATGCTGTTAGGAAAATCAGGCAACTTACTGATGTTGAGACAGCTCGCTTAGTTTATTATAGTTATTTTCATAGTGTTATGCCGTACGGTATTCTGGTTTGGGGAAAAAGCTGCTGACAAACAGACTATATTCGTGTTGCAAAAAAGAGCCATTCGTTCTACTAATAATATATAATCTAAACTTCCGTGATTCCTTAAGATTACTACATACATAAACTCACGCCTTCATTCCCAGAGTGGGGTAGGCAGAGCTAAAGAATTACCAACAAGTCTCAAAACTATTTAAAGTACCTAATTCATATTTTGACAGTAGCGTCACAATTTACATACATACATACATTAAATCACGCCTGTTTCCCAGAGGGGTAGGCAGAGACCACTTCTTTCCACTTGCTACGATCCTGACAAATTTCCTTCGCTTCTTCAACATTCATACATCGAGTCATGCACGCACGTCGGTTTCGGGTACTTAAGATTCGGCCCTTTTCCAGTATTTTTCCGATTTGATTCGAAAAAGTACGCCTAGGGCGGCCCCTTCCGACCCTTCCACACACTTTCGATCTGTATATCTCTTTCGTCAATCTTCCCTCATCCATCCTTTCCAAATGACCGAACCATTGAAGCATGCCCTTTTCAATCTTAGTCACTACATCTTCTTTTATTCCACATTTCTCTCTGACCTTTTCATTTCTTACTCTATCAATCAGTTTCACCTTCTGAACAATAGTGACCTAATTCAAAATTTCAGCTTTCAAATTTGAAGTCATAAATTTACTATCGTAGAGTAGAGACCTAATTCGAAATTAAAAATTTCTGTATTAGGTCACTATTATTCTGAAGGTGCGATGTATTCTCATATACCTACAGACAACACGTGTTGAATCCCTAGACTCTGAATGTATATGCATACTCTCGCATATTCCACGTTTTTTCGTAATACCAAGCACCTACCGCAGCGCATAGACCGTTCTTAATTACCGTTGCGAAAGCCAAGGCAGCGCTGAAGTATCCACTTCCTGATTCACGTATCAAAATATAAGTCTTAACATTTAAGACTAGTGTCCACTTGGAGTTCACAATGATCAGATGCATCACACAGAATTTCGGTCGCGATATTGTCACCGGTGTGTAAGTGAGGAAACACTTTCAAAATACTTTTACTCGTTGTAAAGGTATTATTAATTTATATCACAAGGAAACTTGATAAAATTATAACCACCACTCTTACTTTTTTTTATGGCATAGTGAAGACAAACGAGCACAAAGGCCACCTGATGGTAAGTGGAAACTGTGACCCATAGACATTCGCATTTACAAGACTGCAAATGCGTTGCCAACCCTGAGGACTAAGATGGAATGCCTCTATGCTAGTCATTTCACCGGCTGTCTTATCCTCAAACCAGAACACAACAATGCGAACACTGCCGTTTGGCGGTAGGTTAGTGGATAAGATGGTGGTGGCGATCCGGACGGACCCTGCACAAGGTCCTACAACCCGCAACCGCTCCCGCTGTTTTATTGGGTGTTAAAAAAACGCAGAAGCTGTTAAATATTTGGCTAACATAAATTCAAAAACACATTGATGATTTCAAATAGAGAATTGAGCCAAGACGATGTTGTGTTAAGACATCAAATGAGGGTTTCCACGCATCAGTTTTTTCACTAGATGGCGCCTGTGAAGTGAGGTCTTTTTGACAGTTGATGTTAAAATATATGCCTAGAAGAAGACCAAACTAGTGACAATTTACTTTTTCACTCGATGTATACACATTTCAAATATTTGGGTACAAAAATATTTCAATTCATATTTTTTACGTATTATCAACTATCAAAAAGACCTTACTTCCCAGAGGCGCCATCTAGTGAAAAAACTGATGCGTGGAAACCCTCATTCGACGAGGTATCAGTAATATTGTGCGTCAGTCAAGTCGCATGCATAACGCATTTTGTTCAAACGGGGGCACTTATTAGTCGTAGATTTGCTTCGATCGGACATTTGCAAGTAAATAAGTTTAACCTAGTTATTAGACGGTTAGGTTCCAAGTAATCGTTCAACTTTCCTTGCTGGTCCAGTGATAACTACAGATATGCATCCGCCCTACCACTAATCTGTAACCATTTCATTTTCCTGCTTTTCTAGTAAGTAATACTGCCCTACTAAGCTAATACGCAGTATGTCGGATAAATCTCCTGTAGCAATATCAACCTTATTACTAAGAGTAGAGAACTAAAAATGCTTTGGTTATTGATTTTGGGATGCTGCTTCTTTGCTTAGGGCAGAATACAATGTTGTATCTTACGATAGATCGGAAATAATCTTCATATTAATTGAGATGAAATTAATGATAAGTCGAGTTTTATAATTGCATATCTTAAGTGAGCTCTCTCGTATATGCAGGTTTATTTGAATCATACTATAATGAACCGATAACTATGACCCAAAGGTTTTTTTATCACTATTCATCCAGAGATTAGCGAATAGATTACAGTACAAACCGGCAGACGGATACACCTTTTATTATCACCAGGGATCGGAAATTCGGATCGATATTTACCTAAAGTTGGCAAAATCCCGGAAAATGATAGGCAAAAATGGCGTCGGCTTCTTAAAAATATTTTTTTAATAATATAAGTTTCAGGATTCTCGGATTCTACAAAATGTTAATATAATAATTACTTTACGTGTAGGATAAAACATTAATTTTTGCTCCTATAAATTCGTTAGGTTTATGAGTTTCAGGTAAATTAAATAACATTTGGTAAATCTATACATGACAAATAACTTCAAACAGTTAATATAAATAATTGATTATGAATTAATGCCAGTGCAATTTATTTGAAATCCCAGAAAATTAGTAATGAATTCTATGATTGAGTCCGCCTCCATACAACTGAACAACAAAGCCGGTGCGAAAGTATAGGTAAATATCGATCCGAATTTCCGATCCCTGATCATAACTGAAGAAGTTTCACTCGATTTGGAAAACCTAGACACAGACTTCAACAAATCAATACGACAACGGCAATGAAAAGAATAAAAAGTTCAGAGTTATTTTTTTTATAATAGTTTAAAACCGCCAATTGCTTTTTTTTTTTTTTTTTCAGAAGCATAAACTATGATCATGGACCAAAAAGTATTTAAGCAAAAAAATAACCACAAGGAAGTGAGTGTAGCGACGAAATTTATGAAACTTTGACATGTGTTTTTTGTTATATAAAAAATGAGTTTGTGGTGAAATGACAAAACACATCCCCATTCTTTATTCATGTTCTCCAACATATAACGAAACCAGTAATTAATTATCAATTTTTTTGAACAAATCTCTTCTCAGAAATTAGAGGGCTGGTCAATTTTCAGTACTTTGAAGGCCATTTTCTCCTAACAGGTTGAGTTTGGGCAGCTAAAAAAAAATACGTGTCCGTTATTTTAGACTACTCTATAACGTATATCAAAATGAATCAAATCGGAGTCGGACAGTTGGGTACCCTTCCTTGAAAGTTATTTTTAATTATGCGTTCCGTTGTTATGCATTTATAATTGTTATAATTTATTACTAACGATCCGGCCTCGCTTCGAAGTTTGAAGAACAATAACATAACCTTTACAAGTCAGGAATAAAGAAGATAAAAAGATAAAAGATGTTTATTCAGTAAGTAGGCCGCACGGGCACTTTTACACGTCAAAAATCTACCAGCGCAGCGCTTCACAGGAGACCACTGCTGAGAAGAAACGCCGCAAGAAACTCAACAGTAAGTCGTTTTTTTAATCTTGCTAATGATATTATACAATAATAAACTTAACCTAGCATTATATAAAACAATGAATCTCACATAAAACCAAAAATTTATAAATTCATGCGTAGTTGAGCAGGGAAAATGTGTCAAAACTCAGGATTGTTACTAACTAAGTTTCATAGAAGTGTTTTCTTTTTTAAATTCAACTCCAACATACAAACAAACAACAAAAAATCTTCATCACATTACTAGAGGACGCCCGCGACTGCGTACGCGTAGAATAAGTTTGTATCTACTCCTCCTATTTTAACCCCTTAGTGGTTGATATTTCAAAAAAATAATCTTGACCCCCTGGGATATCTAAGGAATATTTCCTTCAAATTTTAAGTCCCTAGAGGTCCAGCTATTTCGGCTGCGCGTTCGATCAGTCAGTCAGAATCTTATTTTATATATGTACAGTCAGCGTCATATCGTACCTAGTGGTCAAGATCACCAAATAGTTGGAAACATCCGGAATGCTCATTAACATCGACTCAGTCTAAGGGCGATTGTGCACTACAAGGAATTTTACCGTCCGGCAGTCCGATTTTGCACAAACTAGTCCTTATTGGTTAGTATTTATTGCGTAACCATAAAAAACCGGACTTCCGGACGGTAAAATTCCTTGTAGTGCACAATCGCCCTAAGTGATCAAATTGTTCATGTCATCCACAGTGCTCAAATATACCGGAGCACTAACAACGGCAAATACTTGATTACATTCAAGACGTCGTACCGTTACAAGCACACCGCCGCGCTGGTCGCTTAGCATCCGAAGTAACCAAAAGTATGGCACACAATAGACAACTGAGCTTTATTTTAAATTACATATTTTTCATTTTATTTTATCTATAAGTGACCAGCGGCGGTGTGCTTGTAACGGTACGAGCGATGTGTTGCATGTAATCAAGTATTTGCCGTTGTTTGTGCTCTGGTATATTTGAGCACTGTGGATGACCTAAACAATTTGATCACTTAGGCTGCGTCGATGTTAATGAGCATTCTGGATGTTTCCAACTATTTGGTGGTATTGACTGCTACGAACTATATGACGCTGACTGTACAGCTTTAATACTTAGATATCAGTTTGATAGATTTTTGAATTCAAATGAATATTGTACAGGTATGTGCCTGTCTGACTAGCCACCTAATCTAATTAGGATTAAGTATTATAATCTATTTAAATTTTGTTATGTAACCGGTTACAACAAATTTGACGAACCTAACCTTGTTACTCACACAAAATATATTTCAAAACTAAAGTTAGCTTAAAATATTTAAGTCTAAAGAAATGAATAGAAGTTTACGAAATGAACATTAACAAATCAATAAGTAGCTTACTTGAGATGTTTCCACAATTTGCAATGTTGCTATGCTTTTAATTTAGGAAAATCACGAACCACCAATCATCCAATTTGCTAAATGTGCTATAATTCCTTGGAATTCTTAAAGCATACAAATAGAGTTCAAATTTCAAAGCAACTTTACATTAAGGTTAACGTTTAAGTATAATTTTGAAACTATTAGATGCTTAGTAGAGTGCTGTTGAATGTCATAAGATTGATTGCATCTCCGTTCTAATTCGTGATGACTCGACATATATGATTGAGAAATCAATCACGGCTGGATTAATAAGCGAGATCACATTATTATAAATACTTGAGGGAGGACCTTGTGCAGGGTCCGTCCGGGTTGGTACCACCATCTTATCCAGTAACCTACTGCCAAGCAGCAGTGTTCGCATTGTTATGTTCCGGTTTGGGGATAAGACAGCCGGTGAATTGACTAGCATAGAGGTATTCCATCTTAGTCCTCAGGGTTGGCAGTGCATTTGCAGTCTTATGAATGCGAATGTCTATGGGTCACAGTTTCCACTTACCATCAGGTGGCCTGTTTGCTCGATGGCCTTCCTATGCCATAAAAAAAAACAAGTCCCCGGCCGTGTCGGTCTTTCTGTTCGCGATAATCTAAACAACGACTAAAGGGATTTTCATGCAGTTTTCACTAATCAGTTAGTTTTTTTTTAGAAAGAGTTGTTATGAATAATAAATTATGTTGTATTTACAGTAAATTCACACAAATCGAAGCAAAGCAAGGGCAAGTTGCTAGTAAATCATGTTAGAGTATGTGACTTGTTTATTTAATGATGTTGTAGAGGTAAGTCGTTAAATTAACGACATTTTAGTAAACATTTTCATTTGCATAATGTGCCTGTGTTACCAAAGAAATTCGCATTAAAGGAATGACGAGATTAGAGAGAAAGGTTAGTCAAGACGTTATTAAGAGGAAAGTTTGAAATATAGAATCGATATGCCCTATGATAAGAGAGAAAAGAACACAGCTATATGACTGCTATAGCTCTGTCCTTTACGCTCACCGTAAAAAGAACTGCATAATTATGTGTCATAATAACCTCCCATGACCTCTATTAAACACGGCAACCATTTTGCATTCGACTTGTTATCGTATCGTAAACGTTACGATAGCTCTTATTTCTTGACAGATACAAAGGTGAATTCATCCCTTCAAGGGATCTCTTCCAGCTAACCCGAATAAATTAAGTAGCTAATAGCTAATGGTGGCAAACCGGACAACACGGTTTTAACGTGTGGAGTTTGAGTCGAATGCCTAAGCTATTGTTTTATTTTATTTACCTATGTGTTGATTTATTATTATGTAGATTTTTTGCAAATGTTATTAAATTGTTTTTCTTCCTTTCTTTTATAAGCAGAAGTAGATGTTGGTCTGTCTGTCAGAGTTATAGGAAAACGCTTAAATACATATACTATATGCATTGCCGACGCATAACGATGCACGCTTATGTACACATACATACATACATTAAATCATGCCTGTTTCCCAGAGGGGTAGGCAGAGACCACTTCTTTCCACTTGCTACGATCTTGACTAATTTCTTTCGCTTCCATACATCGAGTCATGCACGCACGTCGGTTTCGGGTACTTAAGATTCGGCCCTTTTCCAGTATTTCTCCGATTTGATTCGAAAAAGTACGCTTATTTTAATGCAGTTATCGTAGTGGGTTGATTAAATCGCGTAAAGAAAGCAAAATTAACGATATCTTTTTAGAAATATTTTATGAATGTGTTTTAACATCAATATCAGTTATTTTTAGTTTGAAGCGATTCTCAAGCGAATTTAAGCGAAAGTCGTCCAGCCGCGATCGCTTTCCTGCGAAACCAGTCGGCTTTCTTCTGAGCTTAATAGCGAGCGTGTTGGGCTTCGCCGCAAGTTGAAAGCTTTAGCGAGAATAAATAAAATAAATAAATAAATACCAGCAAACAATCTCTCACAAATTGACCTCGTCCCAAACTAAGCTCTAGGTACTAGACAACGATAAAATAAACATACTTATATTGAGAAATATACACTTAAATGCATAGAAAACACCGATGAAATATCTGCCCTTACCGGGATTTGAACCCAGGACTGCTAGCTTCGTAGGCAGGGTCACTACCAACTAGGCTAACGCGTCGTCAAACTAATAATAAAGCAACTTTTAAAAGTAACAGATTTTTATAGAAGCCGTTAGTTTTTATGGTTTCTTGTCAAGTGGGACTCCATATGAACATATAAATCAATAAATAAATAAATATCAGGGGACAATGCCACACCTAGTCGCAATACATTCAGTGGTTGAAGCGTGAAAGACGAACAATCATACATACTTTCACATTTATAATATTAGTATAGATTATATACTTAAATACCTACATAGAAAATATACCTATTGATAACATAAGTTTTTTTTTCATACTAAATAATACGCCACGCAATGTTTCAAACATAGCTCAATTATTCCTTAATTAACTTGCAATAAACTTAGAAACTATGATAATATTGAACTATGATATTCTACTTAAAATTAACTTAATTTTAAATGAACCGTTTAAAGCTATCGTTACTTAAAATGTATGATCTTATGTATATGTCCCACACTGTACAACAAAAACGTAAACGTGTATTATTAAACGTGTTTTAAAGGTGGGAGGACCTTGTGCAGGGTCCGTCCGGGTTGGTACCACCATCTTATCCATTAACCTACCGCCAAGCAGCAGTGTTCGCATTGTTGTGTTCCGGTTTGGGGATAAGACAGCCGGTGAAATGACTAGCATAGAGGCATTCCATCTTCGGCCTCAGGGTTGGCAACGCATTTGCAGTCTTAGGATTGCGGTCTTGTGAATGCGAATGTCTATGGGTCACAGTTTCCACTTACCATCAGGTGGCCTGTGTGCTCGTTTGTCTTCTCTATGATATTAAAAAAAAAAAAAAAAAAAAAAAATTGTTCTATCGTATAAACGGTAAAACATACTAGCGTTAAAGGATCATGGGCAAATTGGGTGTGCCACCAACAGAATTGAAACCTGTATCATTAAAAAGATTTTAGTTAAAGCATCATTTCTTAATATTGCCGCAAATATCTAGCTCACCGGAGAACAAATATATGGGCACTTGAAAACAAGATATATCGTCCGTAGAAACTTCGGCTAATTAATGTATAATTTTTACAGTTTATTATAGAACTGAGTGTAGGGTATTTGATGTACAAAAATATGTAAACTGTAGTGTTCGTGCTTCTCCAGAACTTGTCTAAAAAAATATATTTCAAAATATTCGTAACAACACGTTACTCGCAAGATTACAAAGTATCTCGTAGAACTCTATCATCAACATAACCTTCGATAAAGTTGCTTAACTGAAAAAAATTACACGATTTTTTTTTATGTATGTATTTAATGTATCTTATAAATGGTGTATTTATCTGTTCGACAAATAAACTCTCGATTTCAAGAAAATATTTTATTTTGTTAATGTATATTACCTAAAGTTTATATGGACTGTCTTGTTTTCAAGTGATCATATTTTTGTTCTCCGGTGAGCTAGGTATTTGCGGCCATAATAAGAAACGATGTTTTCACTAAGTTAATTTTAAATATAAAGGTTTCAATTCTGTTGGTGCCACACCCAATTTCTATACAAAAATGCCCATGATCCTTTGGTAAAGAAAAAAAAAAAAGTGAATATCGGTCAAGTGTGATTCACGTGGAATGGAACCCTCGTTGCGCGAGTCCAAGTCGCACTTAATCGGTTTTTATGTTTGTTGGTAAACTATCCAAAGTAAGAAAAGTTTTCTAGAAAAAACATCAATGTAGGTAGATACGAAAAAAAAACATAAGTCTATACAGTATACAGTCCCCATGACACTTTTATGAATAAAATAAAATAATATAATTTATATTTTGGTAATGAATAAAATAATTTGATAACCAACGCTATGTTGCCTATAAATAACTTTGAACGTATTATTTTGAAATAAAACCTAAGATGTTGCTTGTCATAATTTCCTAAAAAGCTTTGAAATAATACAGGCCATTATTATTAAACATAATACATACATACATACCTTCACGCCTTCATTCCCAGAGTGGGGTCGGCAGAGCTATAGAATTACCAACAACTCCAAAAAACTTGTTGATAACTCTGTAACCACAATTTGCACAATTAGGCCAAGATGTTTAACAGTGTATACTAGTGACAGGTAGCAAGCCCATCGCCTAACAGTACTACAAGCCTTTATTCCCTTAGTCGCGTCTTACGACTTCCACGGGAAGACATGGAGTGGCACAATTCTAAGCCGGCAACCACACGGCAAATTAAACATAATATATGTGTAGATACTGTTACAAATCTACCAACGTTTCTCGCGATGTTTACATGTACATACCAACAGTATATGTAAACATCGCGAATGTTTAAAACAAACAATAATATATGTACATCTAAGTATATTTAATGTTTCTCGCCAAAAGCTTCTGTTTCACTCCACACGCTACTCGTAATAATGCGACATAACGCGTTCAAGGTTGCGCCTGCGCCGAAAGTGACAAAGCCTTCAGCTGCGTACGCGGCTCGATACACGCCGCACCATTTCGAGTTTAATGATCAATGTAACCAAGTTCAAAATCGCACAGCCCCATTTATTGAGTTGAGTCATACTTCCGTTGGGACAGACACTTGTTAGTATTGTTGCAAAATTTTGTTGCATTTTGAATGAATTTGTATGGCAACTTGGAATTATAAAGAGCTTATTAAATTGTGGCCAAAGTTTTATATTTTCATGGCTAACTGCAGAGTAAAATTGCCTCAAGAAACTAATGTGTTATGTGTGTTTTATGAGTAATAAAAAAACCAGATGGCGTTTCATTTAAGTGATTATTGTTAGTATTATTGAAATTACATCTCGTTTGCACTTAAAAAAAAACGCATTTATAAATATTAAACACAAAAAAGTCAAGCGAAGAAACCTTTTACCGCATTTCCTTCTCAACTCAAGAAAGGTTACTTTAAAATGACGTAAAATGTCTAATTTAAACGTTAATCTCAACTAATTCAGGAACTTTGTTATTAAGAGAACGGATGTAGATTATTAAAGCGAGTTCCACCAAGGCCCCTCTGAAGAAAGGAACCTTGCCCCACCACGACCCGTGTGACTAACACGTAGCTGGACCTAAACGTATTTATTAGTTAACTGTGTTATTAAAATCATTAGACACTGCTTAAGCTGTATAACCAGTTCTATTAAAGCATAGTGCAGTATTTGTCTATCTGTCTATAGTTATGTTATAAACAAGTTAATAAATAAATAAATATCAGAGGACAAATTCTCACAAATTGACCTGGTCCCAAACTAGGCTAGTACTATGGACAACGACAACGACAGCAATATAAGGCAACGATATAAGAACTTATATAGAGAAATAAATACTTAAATACATAGAAGATAAAAGACTCGGAAACAAATACTCATACTAATCACACAAATATTTTCTCATAGGTACCGGGAGTCGAACCCGGGACCGCTAGCTTCGTCAATACAAAATTAAACAAAACTTATTTATTTTTTTGTTTATTGGAAAACAAACAGCTTAAATATTACAAAAACTATAAAATAATATGGATAATACATGAGCCGAAACAGTTTTCACTACTAGATAGCACAATTTATGCTCAGAGGAGATAAATGCGTGATAAGCAGAATTTTATTTAATAATAACATTTATAAACGGAAGGAGAAAGCAAGCAAATTTAGAAGAAGAGAAAAAAAAGAACACAAAATCAACAACAACAACAAAAACACAAATTACTAGCTACCGTTTTCTGTTTTAACTGTTTTCACTGCGGAAATAAATTGCCCAAGGCGCAAGCTAAAGGGGTCAATGTGCGAATATTTGATGTTGTAGGTTGAGCATGCTTTGACGAGATAGGATTTTTTTGCCTAAACGCATATTATAAGAATCGTGACATTTTAATCTTTTTACAACGACTGTAATCACAACCAGACTAAAAAAAATCATTTATTTATCCGCATATTTCTTGAAATAGCGGACAACTCGTTACAGGCCGTTTCAACTTCAACACAGCCGTTAAATCTAAACATTAGCAGTTACTAGACCGTTGTTTCTACTTGCGAATGGGAGCTCGACCCGAGTTCACCGCGTGGTTAAACTGTTTAACCCGTGACAACGTGTGAAGATCATTTACTGTTTACTGTTTGTAACATGTGTACTGTGTTTAATCAGTCTTTATTGTATCATCTGCTTCTTGGTTTACTTACTTTGGAAGCCATCTTGCAAAGAATACGGTGGTTATCTCGGCTCGTTACAGATACACACAGCTGTCAATGGTCACTGAATTACTTGAAATCTATATACCTAGTACAGCACTAGACTGTACGCGTCTTAGTAGACGAAAAAACTATGTCACTTTTAGGAGCCTTTTGTTTCGTCAAAAAGTTTTTGCCAAACTAATTCAATTCCCAAACATATCATTTAAACGAAATTATTTTTTTCCAAAGCTGTAAATATTTCAGGATTTATTGCAAGACTCTCCCAATAGGTTAGGTTAGGTTAGATTTATAAAAAACCTGAAATATTTACAGTTTCGGAAAAAAGGTGTTTGTCCAAATGATCTTTTTGGGAAATGAACTAGTTTGGCAAAACTTTTTAAGAAACGAAGGTAACCCGTCATTACTCATCATACAATGAAATTTAAAAACATTTTGTTGGCGATAGTGATGCACTGCATAGTAAGGCCCAGACTAAATGTTTTTTATCTATAGTAATGTCAATGAGCACACTGGCTTTCTGTGGCCTGTTTTATAATGCTACAAATTACAATTCACAGGTTACAAATTTCCATTTGACACAAATTCGACCAATGACGACCAGCCATTGGAGCAGTGTTGCCAGCTTAGACCTGTAATATTGTTACTGGTAGCCTTATAAAACTTGCCCCTGATGGTATATCATTGCCAACAGTGAGAATTAAGATGGAAAGCCTCTTTGCTAGTTATTTCACCGGTTTTTTACGGAGTACAACAATGAGAATACTGCAGCTTGGCGGTTACTAAGACCGTAACAAAAAAAAAACGGGGGACAATCTCACACAAATTTACTTGAATCCATTCTAAGCTCTAGAATTGTACTACTTGTCCTAGGGAACGATAAACAAAATATAATGATATAGAGAAATAAATACTTAAATACATAGGTACAATCCTGTAATTAGCTTAGTCCATCTCGTTTATAAAAAGCTTGTTTTTTTTTTATTATTGCATGGGAAGGCAATCGAGCACGCGGGCCACCTGATGGTAAGTGGAAACTGTGACCCATAGACATTCGCATTCACAAGACTGCGCATTCGTTGCCAACCCTGAGGACTAAGATGGAATGCCTCTATGCTAGTCATTTCACCGGCTGTCTTATCCCCAAACCGGAACACAACAATGCGAACACTGCTGCTTGGTTATATAGTCATACTTATTATCCGCATAATTATAAGTGTATCTGTAACAGAGAAAGATCTTTAAAATTTAATAGCCCTAAGGGTTTCCAATTTCCCTTAACGATTTGTTTAACTTTAACAAATGATTTGTTTTAAAAAACCATTATGTCAACGCAACGTGTTACCGACTCTCTTTGGTCACATATGTTAATTTCAGTAAAAATATCACACAAAAGAACCTTGTTTTCACGTATTTTGGAGATATTAGCATGCCAATCGCGTTACATAAGCGGTGGTCGGGATTTTTGTCTAGAATCTAGGTCGTGAACGAAATCCTTTTGTGGCAGAATACCGTGAAAAGTCTAGGCATCATCAATATGTCGGCAAGTTATTGTTCTGATTTGAATGGTATGAGGCAACGCAGGCCAATTTCAATGGCCTCTAATATTGAATAGATATAAATTTTGTAACAACAACCGTTTTGCTAATTACTGTTCTGAATTCAATAGGATGAGATCTATTCAAGTCTCAAGTTAGTAGGATACAATTGTTTTTTTCTTTAATTATAGAACGTTATAATAACAGGGTGCAGCGAAATTTGAAATAATTAATGGATGAAATATAGTGTAATTATAAAAAAATGTAATTATGTTTCATTATATAATACACGACAACATACTAACTGTAGAAATATATCTGACAAGTGGTTGACAAGAAAAACACAAACGTATAGTAAAAACTTCTAATATGTACCTAAAGACGATTCCGAATATAACTGTGCAATTAAGTCTGAAACCTGAATGCTTTTTTCCTGAAGAAGTCTAAACATAAACCTGAAATTTGACATACTATTTAAGTATATATATTACTAAACCTCCGGTTTATTTTTTTTCATACAAACCTTATGAAATATAGTTTACGTCCTATTGAATATAAAAACAAAATTTCGGAGGAGTTTTGTTACAAACACTATGAAACGAGAATAAAAATTATATATTAGATTTTATGATTAATTTTCAATGCAATTATCTATGAAAACGCGAATGAAAATAAATCATTAGTGATTAAAGAATTAAGAACTGTCGTAAGAGGCGACTAAGGGAATAAGGCTTGTTAGGCGATGGGCTTGCCACCTGTCACTAATACACTGGGAAACGTCTTAGCCTACTTGTGCAAAATGTGGTTACAGAATTATTAAGAAGTTTTAAGACTTTTTGGTAATTCTTTAGCTCTGCCTACCCCACTCGGGGAATGAAGGCGTGAGTTTATGTATGTATGTATGATTAAAGAATTATCTCACAACCCGCCCTCCTCGGTACGCTTCGTTTAGTCGTTCCAGAGATTACCCCTAACATAGAAACAAACACAAAATTTTACCTCAGTACAATATTACTCGTAGTATAAATAATAATTAACACATGAGAACATCGATATCATTAATTTAACATAGTTAAAATCATAAATGATATGAATCAACCGACCGGACGATATGTCCATTGCATTTTGCAACATGATCATGTTCCAAATATTTTTTCTGCACGACTGCCCGCAAAATATATTCATAACACAATACTTAATGATATGTGACAAGTGTTTATTGTTAACTAGGTCCAATGTTACGTCGAGACTTAAGCTGTTATTTTAACTACATACAAACATACATACATAATCTCACGCCTTCATTCCCAGAGTGGGGTAGGCAGAGCTACAGAATTACCAACAACTCTAAAAACTTCTTGTTAATTCTGTAAACACAATTTGCACAAAGAGGCTAAGATGTTTATTAGTGTATATTAGAGACAGGTTGCAAGACTTGCAAGCTTATCGCCTATCAATACTACAAGCCTGTATTCCCTTAGTCGCCTCTTACGACTTCATATTAAATATAATAAAAAATATTAAATTACCTTGTTAAAAGTTTTTTTGTAAGGTGTGTTTGTTTTGTATTCTTTCAGAACTTTTTAGTTTACTGTAATCCAAGGGCATATTTAAAGACAAATAATAAGCAACTTTAAACAGTCAGTAGTGTTACAAAATAAAAACATTGGTATTAAGGAAAAGGAATTATTCAACCTTGAAAGGTCTTTTCGCTTTAAGTCAAACTTCCCTAGTGCCCTTATATGTGTCTTATTACTTGTTTTACTCATTACATTACCAAAATTAATTATGAATAAAAAATAAAGAGTACCATGTCAGCTGAAACAGCAGACATAGGTATCTGTCAAAGGTAGACAACAGCTTCCGATATTTTCTCTGCAAATAAATAACAAATTTTAAGAAACCAAGCCTACAAAGATCTGGGATATTATTCTCTTAAAAAAGTCGTTTGGTCGGTCGAACGAGTGATCACGGCGCAGTCCTGTCAGAGCATACAAAACACATTTTAGCGCGTGCATTCTCAATTAAGCAGGCTTATACGTTCGATCGTTTGACAGCCAAGACTAGAGCAACATGTACCGCCTCCACCGTTCAAGTTTATCTGGCCATTGTTTAATTTTCTTTTGATTCAAGTAGGCCTGTGATAAAGAAAGTAATTCAGTCCGTGGGCAGTCATATTATTAAATTAATGGTACTTATCTACCACTTGCTATCCTACGCGACTACTTAACCTAATTTAATGACAAAGGATAATTGTGAAACTTTTCACTTGTTCGATTTACTTTTATAAAACCTTACGCAAATAAAATTTAAGATGGAGCCGCCATTATTTCGAAATGTGTCATAGACTAAGAGGAGTGAATCCTCAATTTTCCTTTTGACCAATAGGGCAAAACTAAAAATAGAACTGAATTCTAGCATCATTAGGAAAATAGGAAAACGTATCAGTTGTAAGTGGTAATTTTTAGTAGGTACCAGATTTTTAAATTGTCCTTTTAAGGCTTCAATAGTAACTGAAATCACATACATATTTTGTGCTTAAATGAAGATAATGATTATTTTTCACATGACAACATTACATTATTTATAAAATGCCTACCAGGGGGGTTATTATGACATAGCTATGCAGTTCAATTTACGCTGCGAGAAAAGGACAGAGCTATATAACTGCCATAGCTCTGTCCTTTACGCTCACTGTAAAATGAATGGCATTGTCATGTCATAATAACCCCCCTATACGAAATTGTAAAACAGACATTCCATGATATAAAGTGTTAACAAGTGATCTCAGAATGTTGCATCAATAGAAAAATAATGTGAAATAAAAAATATTGAAATGTTCAAATAATTGGGAGCAACAGCATCTTAAATCAATATTTACTGACTAAAATGTGGCCTTGACATTTTTTTACGTAAGCATTTTGATATTCATTCTCATAAAATAAATATTAATGTTCGATCGTGAGAAAACAACGGATTAATGCTTACATAATTAAAATACATTATTCTAATGATAAATAAAGAACAAATATACGTCCTAAGAGCGAGTTTTCATTTGAAATATGGTGGTTTTTGGTATCACTACATAGTATAAAACAAAGTCGCTTGCGCTGTCTGTCCCTATGTATGCTTAAATCTTAAAAACTACGCAACGGATTTTGATGCGGTTTTTTTTAATAGATAGAGTGATTCTTAAGGAAGGTTTATATGTATAATACATTCCATGCGGGCGAAGCCGCGGGCGGGTCGCTAGTGGTTTTATATAACACGATTTTCCAGTTTCCTGGCGAGCTCTATGCCTCTTCTGGCTTTTTGTTTTGAATATATTTATTTGTAACTTTGTTGATTTTTTCTATCTTTCGCACGATCGATCCAGTCCATCCCAATCATATTTATCATGTCTTGTTCCCATCTCATTTTTAGTTTGCCAACTTTCCTTTTTCCAATGAGTGGTTTTCAAATTGTTACTTGGTTGGTCCATCTTTTTCCGCTCATCCTAGCGACATGTCCTGTCCATTGAAGCTTCATCTTGATTATGTGTTCAACTGCATCTCTTACTTTTGTTTTTCTTCTTATTGCAGTTGCTTTCAGTCTATCTCTTATTTTTATGCCTGTCATGCTTCGTTCAATAGATCTTTGGCATTATAATATAGTAGGTGACTAATTACAAATATTTGTGTGTGGAACATTAAAAATGAGCTTTTTTACTGAAATTAAATATTTCTAAATGCATTTTAATTCTAATGTATCGTAAAATCGTATTGATTTTTTTGTTTAAAAAACAAATTGAGACATTAATGACTATGTAAACGCTGGGGGGTTTTTATGACATAGCTATGCAGTTCATTTTATGGTGAGCGTAAAGGACAGAGCTATAGCAGTTATATAGCTCCGTCCTTTTCTCTCACCTTAAAATGAGGCATAGTTATGTCATAATAACCGTTCAGCATTTGACACGTATGGTTCTGTGGCCCTGGAAAATATGCATTCGGTGGACGTCATCGTTATCGAAAACGTATAGGATTGACGTAAGCCACCGGACTGTAGCACCGAGTGGTTATGTTAACTTCATACGTATTCACAGTTTACGATAATCGTCAAAGTTAGCGTTATGCAGGGCTATGGCATGGCCCGACCAGTTATAAAAAAAAAACACATCAGTGCCTTTTCTAGCAAGACAATTCTAGCCTCGTATAAAACATAATTAAATAGCGTTTACTTTCTCGCTGTTTAAAATTAGGAATAGAACTTTGTAGAACCTTAGATACTACACCTCAGTAAAGTACCATCGTATTATTATATGAAAACGTGTCAGTTACGTAAAGATAATGTCGTGATGACGAGATGCATTGCAGTCTATGCACTCGCGTCACCACCTGCTATGCAACTACTTATGCTATAGAAATATGGAAACGTGTTGAAAGTATTAAATTAAATATCATAACTTGCTGTTAGTCGATTATTGCTGGGGAACTATTCAACCTTGTTTCAAATTCATTATGAATACAGTAAATAGATGGAGACACAAATAAAAACTATAATATGAGACTTAATTGGTACGCTATTGACAGTTTCTTATAGTTATACTATACTCTTACTAGGCTAGGTTTGATTCTTACGATGACACTTTAAAAAAATATGTGGTTTTGATATAATTATGTACAGTCAACAGTACATAATTATATCATACAGTGAAAGCGACAAGGTACATAAATGATCACTTATTTATGCTGTTGACTGTACTTCCACGGTTGCATATGATTCAAATTGGTTGACGGTGCGTTTGCTTTCGTGCGTGTGCCGATGTCAATTTCATAAGTTTTGACATAATTCTACAGAGATTATTTTTTCCTTGATTTGATTATATAGTTTGTCGAGCCGTACTATAGCTAGATATGTACACATTAGTCAGTAAGTGACAGTTGTTTTGTCCAAGTTTATTCACATCAATGCACGACCATAATAGGCCCACTGGTTACGATAGATTTATTACAGTTTCGTTAATATATTATGACGTTTCCTTATGCTCGTGGCCAATATTCAGGACGTGGATAGATGTGGTCACAACGGATTGAAATGTAATGTAATGTAATTAACTACGTGCAATTTTTTTTTTAAATCCTAAGTAAGAAATCTATCCAGATTTAAAAAATTCGGAACTATTTTAAAACAATAGAATTAAGTTTTGAAAGCCTGTAGTACCTAGCTATTTTCTTTGGACATGTCATCTATTAATAAAGGTTGTCTGGAAGAAATCGCTTTGTATTGATAATACCGACTATTGTTTACCGTGTACATAATATTGTTATAGCCTGTTTGTGTAAAATGTGGTTACAGAATTAGCAACAAGTTTTTAAAGTTTTTGGTAATTTTGTAGCTCTTGCCTACCCCACTGGGACTGAAGGCGTGTATGTATGTACTTGTTTAAAAATTGAAACTATCTGTGGTATGCAATAAAGAGTCATCATCATCATCATCATGTCAGTCGAAAGACGTCCACTGCTGGAAATAGGCCTCCCCCAAGGCTCTCCACTGAGACCGGTCTTGTGCTTTTTGCATCCACCGCGTTCCCGCGATCCTTACAAGGTCGTCACTCCATCTTGTTGGAGGCCTACCTACAGCTCGTCTCCTGGTCCCACACCTCAAGAATTGTATTGTACATAAAATACTTATTAATAAATTGTTTGCTCATCTAGTTGTGTTGGCTCTATGGCGTATTTTACACGTTACTTGAGAACTTCGAAAGTTTATGCAACTTATGATATGAAGATGTGATTTATGATTGGTACTGACTACCGACCGTCATATCTCTGGTATAATACTTAGGTTTTATTATTTTAATATTTTATGTTTTTTCTTCAAACACCTTTATAATATACTAACTCGTCGTTATAGTTAACTCTTATTTTTCACTTTAGTTGAGTCCCTAACGAAATATGTTTGTAGTCACTTAATTATACAATGAACTTTATCTATCTTTACTTGATTATTATTATTTGAAAATACATAATTTACACACATTAAACACGATTTTGGCTTTTAAAATGTCTGTACAGTAACCTCGTTTATCTAATAACGTAGTTTGTTTTGTCTGTGTAGCTTGCAGCGTTATAGTAATACTAGCTCCTGCAGGTAACTTTGCCCGGCAACGCATTTGCAGTCTTAGGATTGCGGTCTTGTGAATGCGAATGTCTATGGGTCACAGTGTCCACTTACCATCAGGTGGCCTGTGTGCTCGATTGCCTTCCTATGACATAAAAAAAAAAAAAAAAACCGGATATAGTTAGGATTTTTTACCCAAATGTTCAGCCTAACCCTACCTGCGGTCCTAGTATGGTTGCGTTTATTGCGTGACAAAATGTACATAAAATATCCGTCTCTCTCGAACTTATATACGTGTCAAAAAGTGACGGATACCATATTAGGCCCCTGCCCGCTTAAAGCTTCTCTTCTTTCTGTGCCCCCGCGGCGACTGGAACAGCTACTACCGCGGGGATATGGCGTTTCCACGTGAAGTGATTTCGCCAGTGTCAAGTATATATAAGGTCAGGTGGGGTAAGGGGAACTACTGGGAAAGGGAAACACTAGTTGATATATCAAAAACTATAGACCGCAGAGTTGTGATTACACGATCGATAAAGCAGTAACTGAGATTTATTTACAAAAAAAAAACATAGATAGCGTTATGACAACTGAAACTGCGAGTGTGACAAAAACAATACTTTAGTTGACAAACAACGAAAACACGAGTTCGACGTACCTTATTTAGATACTGATTTATGTTATAAAAAGTCTGGTAACAAGTCTGGAAATGTCAGTAAGTATTGATTTATAGATATAATTTTGTTTGTATGCATATAATTTTTTGCTGAATATGCTATAAATATTAAATTTTAATGTGATTCTTAACATAACCTACAAATGCATAAGTGGGGTAAGGGAAACTATCATGACCGGGTTAAGGGGGACATATGTTTCTCTTTCCCGACGTCAGAAGTAACAAACATTTTGAGTCTCTTGAATCGGTAACTAACTATAAATGTTATGATATTTTACACATTGCTTGGGTACCGTAACAGCTGACCCCTCCATACCGATTATACCCTAAATGGCAAAATAGGTTATTGGTTTGTAAAAAAAAATTGGGAAAAACTTAAGTTATGGGGAAAAAATGTTAAGTATTAAACGATTCTATTGGTCATAATTATTGGTTATCTATTAACTATTATTATATGTTATTACTTACTTATAATATGCTATTTTGTATGATGTCAAATTACGGTTGGCGATATGAACATCTTGTTTTAATCAAGACTACATTATTTTTTACAAAAAAATGCCTAGGAACTATGTGAGAACAATTGTATGGCAAAGATAAGTAATTTAAATACGCTACTTGATTTTAACCATTACTTAATAAACATTACAATACAAAATTGCACCTACTTTTTACTTCCTTTGTTTTTAGTTGACTACCCCTGTTCGAAACTCGTACGTTTCCCTTACCCCAAATACCGATTGTGGTAAATATTTTATATTTGTAACCGTATTTCGTTAAGTATGAAGTACACATTTAAATAAAGGTGTTTTTAAAAATGTTTTGCGTATGAATAATCCAAACTAGTATTATTAGTTGTAGATTTATTGAGACTGTTTCCCTTACCCCAAAAATAGGGAAAGGGAAACGATAGAACTAGTCTTACGAATAATCATTTTCTGGCGATGTGCATTAGAACTAGCATACAAAGTATTTGGAAAGCTAACGCAAATAAGTATGTTTTGCCTTTAGCGAAAAAACTTAGAACCTTATACTTTGTTGTATAGAACTCAAAATAAGATAAGAAGAATAAAGTATGTTCCCCTTACCCCACCTGACCTTAAGTATAAATCAATATAGCAATAAATCACAATCCAATCTTCTCTAGGAAGATTGGGGGCAACGTTGTACGGTGATTTGTAGGTCAGAGGTCAAGATAGTTTTAACCTCTGCACCACTGCGAGTCCACTTGAAACGAGAAGAAAGATGCCAGATACACGAAATAAGTCCAAGTCTTCAATCACTGTGCGACACAAAGGCATAAAAAGTACAAATCACTATCAGAAAAGAACTTTGAACACCTAATTACCCAAAAATTCAAGTCTAAAACAAATTACACGACCGCCATCTTTTAACGTTGCAAATGGCCTCCCGCTTAAAGCTATCTGTGTTTTAAATTGTGAACAGAAACTTTTTAAAGGGTGTTCTGAAAAAAATATATATACCCATAATATTAAGTGCGAATATATGTGCTTTACGTAAAGTGTCATAATAACACCCATTATTACGAAACGCTGGTAATTAAAACGAACAAAAATGTCATTCTAATGAATAAATCTGAGTGTGGAACCAAATGACCTTAAACCTTGACATTTCTCAAATAGTCGATGCAAATTTAAACGTGCAGATTAAAGCACCACTATCATCTACTTATTCAATACAAGAAAACGGTGGCTTGAGATTGGTCCAACTGACCGAAATAAGTTTGTATTGCCTACCTATAGCAACTTGATCACCCACGACAGTTGAGGCTTAAAGACAAGTTTCTACATAAATAAGTTTTTTTGTATAATAATGTATCAGGGGCTCTGTTCTTCTCATCAACATTATATTGCCTTGGACATATTTTTTGACGCCCCAATTGTTTTTTTACTTATAAATGTCATGCATAATAAAAAACGCTGGAACCGCACACTTATTCAACATGCAGATAAAGCTAGGTTAGGTTAGGTTTGATTGATAAAAAACCTAAAAAGGTAACAGTTACTGAAATAACTACGTTCCAGTTACTACTGGAAGTGAGGGGGCCATATTTGCCGTAGGTCCGATGGAAGATGGGGTAAAAGGTAGATGGAGTGGAGACAGCGAACGGGCCGGAGAAGCGTGGCAAGAGGGCCGGCGAAATGAACTGATGAATTAGTATGTATGACTGGGAAGGCTTGGATGCAGTAAACACAAGACCTTTCTAAATGTGATAAAATGGAAGAGACCTTTACTCAGCATTGGGTAGATCAAGGTTGAAGATGAAGAAGAAGAAGATTATATGTACAGATGTAACTTGTCATGTTCTGGGCAGTGAAAGGGACAGAATTATCGCAGGAATATAGCTATGTCCCTCATTCTGCCTTTAATCTTTGTTTTCGTGACTAAAATACTCTATGTTTTAGCTAATTTTATAAGTAATAGCAATTAGACAGCCGGTGAAATTACTACCATAGCAGCATTCCATCTAAGTCCTCAGGATTGGCAGTGCATTTGCAGTCTTAGGATTGCAGTCTTGTGAATGCAAATGTCTATGAGTCACAGTTTTCACTTACCATCAGGTGGCCTGTGTGCTCGTTAGCCTTCTCTGTGATATAAATAATCAAGCACGTCTTTTACGTAAAAAGGGCTGTATGTCGAATTACGTGGTTCACTGGTTATCAATTCCGCGACGAATCGACCGGTGCGTCTACACTTACATCACCATTTCTCGATCTGGTTCACGTTTATAATTACACAATAAAATTTTATAGCTATCTGGATTTGAGTGAGAATTGAGAGGATTTAATGAAACAACTTACACACACATACAGGGACATCCACATGTTGCTCTTTATATATCGTCGGTGAAACTGCAAAACCGCGTAAGTAACATTTTAAATAAGGAGCAAAATGGACTTTTTAAATAAGTCAATAAGGTTTATTTTGCTCTATCATACATTTGTTAGTTACGCGGTTGTGCAGTGTCACCGACGATATGTAATATACAGAAACAAAAGCTTAAGATTGAATTGACTAGAATTTAGTCTGGATGGTACTTTGGTACTTTTGGTAGTGCTTGCCTACACAGACGTCTATTTTAAGAATTTTTAGCTGGTTTGATTCCAGGTGAGACAGGCGAATTTTATAAAATCTTTGAATGCAGTTATAATACTGTTTAAAAATAGAGTAATGTTTCCTTTAAGTAAAATGATCTAATTTAAGGATTTAACGCACCCTGTATAAGCGTAGCTGTATAAGCGTAGTTTTCGTAGTCTCATACAAGCCTAGAGCTTAATTTGGGGCTAGGTCAATTTCAATAACATTAATTACCCCTTGGTGTAAATTTATTTGTTTATAAAAAATATCCTATTTCACTCTGTTCTTTTGCTTTGAATTTTTGAATATTCTGTTTTTGATTATTTGCCTCGCCAATGCAATTATGTTTTAAAAATCTAATTTAGATATAGTGTCAAAACTTAAACAAAAAAAAACCTAAATGAATAATAAAATAACAGACATACAGAACTCTAACAATATATTTAACCTCTGACTGACAAGTTCAGCATCTTGCGGTGGCTATCAAAATACATCTCGATAGAAAGTTCGAACGGTGTTGCATGAATTGCATGATCGTTACGTACTCACATCCTTTTATTTTTAAATCCTTTCATCTAGCAATTACCTTTTACTAAAAAACTATATGGTAATAAGCAAAAGACCCATGAATAAATATTAAGTATTTGTTTAAAACGATTTTTTACTGAAGCGGAAACAATTATGACCACTACTTGATTGAAAACCTCTTGATATCCTCTAGGCCTCTATTCGCCAAAATAACCATTTTATCGAAAATTTATCCAACTCTTGCTTTGCAAAGGAAATAAAGGGAGAAAAAAATTATGATGAATGATCAGAAACAATAGTTTAGATGTAGAAATAATATCACTATCATATTGTTAATGTTATGGTTGCTCTTGTTTACTTATTGACAATAAAGGTGTCAATATCATAAAAACGCAATATTGTTTTGAAAACCAGATGGGGTAAAACGAAATGTAATATGCCAACATACCCTTAGGTAACTCAGTTGACACATTTTTCTTACCACATGCATCGATATGCAGAACGAACTGCCAATCGACAGGTTTATCTTGATTCTTAATCGAGCACTTCAAAATATAATAGCAGCGGTGCTTTATAACATGCGACATTATAACGTTTATAACACAACAGGTCGAAAGGCTGTCAGATTAGAGATCTCCTCTTGCAAACGACTTCAAAATAAGTTGTTTCACAATCGAATCTATAAATTTGAGGACACCCTGTAACATTATTGGCGCGAACGTTTTTATGTTTTCGATGTCGAAACGATTCATATACTAGTAAATGTCCTAACTCTGACATTTAGACGATTGTGCCATAAAATCTAGCTTGCGGTTTTAATAAAGTGCTTGCATTAGGTATATGTATATACCTATATCCAGTAATCACGTTCACAAGTGTGTCTTAACAGATATATAGGATGATTCATTTGGAATGTCCTAGTTCATTAAATAAAATATGTATGTATGATGAGATGAGGTTTCTACCCCATAGTGTGTAGCGACTTGTGTTTAAGTTTCATTAATTGCAACATAGCTTGTGGGCAAAATCATAAAACCTTCCAAATCCTAAGCCCTTCGCTGACAATTTAAAAAACTCATATTTGTTTAAAACTGGGCGAAATAAATGTAAACGTTTATTAAAATTGAGTAACACTTCCAATTAAGTTAAACAACCATTGTAAACCCAATAAAGGTAGTTTAATGACGTGATTTACGAAATAACAAACACTGAAATTGTCGTATTTAACAACATTGTGGGCTTGAAATAACTATGCAATATTTATTAACAATCGCCGGTTTATGGTGAGTAGGGATCATCAAGACACATTACAAAGAAGAAAGACGCGAAGCCATCACAAAAACAAAACAAACCACCTAAGTGACGCAGGTCACGGTGAAGCGAGATAAAATGCCAGTTGCAACATGTGTTAGCTATTGGAACATGCTTCTTATCAATGTACCAACGGAACAAGTCTGAGACTACACTGGGCCATTTTCACTTTAGGACCATGGCCACCCTACTCAAACATGAAAATGCTAGGTGACTATATTTTTAGTATTAATTGCTATACTTTCATGGTTTCGAAAACCACTATACATTGAATCGCAGTCATTTACTGAGATACAAAAATTAAGTTAGGACCACGAGACCACGACCCCGCAGTCAGCCTGTATGCATTGCTGATAATAGTAGCCGATGCACTTGCATGTTCCGCGTTCTATCTAGTGTTAGAATAAAAAAAAACACAGACAGATCGCTGATACATCACAACTAACATCGCGCCATTTGGCGTATTAATTGTCCAGCCACGAGCGGCCTCGCTCGAGAAAGGAGACGGTCATCTTCGAACGAGAACAAGGACTTTCCGTGTGGGAAATGGACATTTCGAATGCATCGACGTTACAGACATTTGTGTATTTACTTTGACGTCAAAGCAAAATTATAAAGTTTACAAATATACGACTAGTAAACTAGAATTGGATTTCCGTGTTAGTAAATTACATTATGGATGGAATATAAAGTGGTGATACTTTGGTTAATATGGCCCAATATCACCACCAGAGAAACCTTTTAAATATTTTAAAATGCATGCAATAGTAGTTCTATGCGGTAATAGGTATATAAAGCTAATAATTTATTTATATTGCCATTTAAAAGGATGTCCATTACGCTATTTGAATGATACAATTTTATCATTTAAAATAGTATTAAAATAGTGTTATATACAGACTATACAGTATGAATGTGGTGTGTTTGTTATTTTTAGTTTTGTGACAGAAGTTAGCTGTTTCATGTAATTCTTAGGGAATGCTCAAAGGAGTTCTGTACAAAAAATCTGTAATATCCTTTTCTCAAATCGATCACAATCGGTAACAAGTTACAATTAATTATCATCATGCTGTTAAAACATCCTGCTGTATTTATATATCTTAAAAACGATCGATCTGAGAAAAGGATATTACAGATTTTTTGCACAAAACGACTTTGAGCGTTCCCGAAGGATTAATAAACGAATTAATTTGAGATGAATTGTTTGAAACAGCTAGGTAACTTCTGTATTAAAACTTAAAATATCAAACACACCACAATAATATTATACTATAAAACACTATTTTAATACATAATTATGTCAGGTGGTCTGGGTTGAAAGTCTAGGCAGTAAAAACCGTATCGTCTTTGACTTGCTATCGTTTCATCTACATTTTGATAGCTCTTATTTACTTGACAGTAGTGGCGGCTGAGTTATAAACAATACCATAACAGGACGAAGACGATATGGCATTTACCGCCTAGAATAGAGGCCTTTTCCTTGCCATAAAAACTACTTTGCGTCGATGTTTGTAATATTACTACTACCAGGAAAGAGGCTTCAATAGCGCTTTTCGTTTAGTTATCATATATAAGGCCTGTGAGGCTAGAGAAGTTGCTTATCGCTAACGTACACGATTTTCGAAACGTGACATGACGTATGGAATTGACGCAGGCGCTCGGCGCGACCGTCTGACAGCTTACGTCAATCCTATACATTTTGGATAACGATGACGAACACCGAATGCATCTTCTCTAGGCCTCTGAATCTTTAAGTCATGGTAAATAATAATCAGTCATTTCCATCTAATTTTAAAACTTAACCGGCAAATTAGCGTGACTCCATCGATAATTGAGCTATCAATTCGCCATAATTGTTATTTATCAATCGACTTTCAGCTGTCACCGCCGCAAGGCCACGCCATGATACGAACGGTTTCACTAAACGGAAGTTCGAATTTATGTTTTTTTATTATTGAGAATATAAGCGGTTTGTTATTGCCTGTAAGCTTACAATGGATATTGCTTTACATACATGTATACATGAGACAGAACTGTAGCGGTAGATATTTTGCCGAAATTATTTGGTATTGACAGATTGGAAGTTGGAAGCAAAAATGCGTATCGATTATTTTCAATTCCACTTAATTATTTATTGAAAAAATATTATGGCAGACAAAAGGGACTTTTTTTAAATTGAACACAATAAGATGTGAATTAATACTTCTAAAGAGTTACATAACAACAGATTGAATCATAGTGTTACATACGTCGTATAATATATCAAGCTGATAAGATAATCCATTATTAAAGATCAAGGTCGCAAAGCTGGACCTAGTCCAACAAGACACCTTTTATAATTTATTAAAAAACAACTGAAAGTTTAACGTACGGTAAGCATGATGAAGAAAAATAAACGATGTAGAATCCTTGGCAGTGCAGCGAGAAAAATCACAACCTGTAGCTGCCGAGGAAAAATAAACAAAGGTATAAAAAGGGCAGGTTACAAAGAAAAGGTAAGTACCTACTTACAGTGCAATAGCACTTATATAAAGGTCTTTGGGAATGTACTTCTCTCTCACTCGCTCTTGTACGATGGTATGCTATTATAGTCTAACCAGACTTTTAAGCCCTTTGCAGTGTACCTGAACGTATTTAAACATTTAAGAATTATTATTCTTCCTGATATTTTTTTCGAGAACATTAATGATCAGGAACAAAAACTGTTCTGCAATGCAAAGATCCACACTTATTCCTTCTTCCTCCGTCTTCCTTCCTTAACCAGACTCACACCAAACAACAAGTAAACACGACCCTTTGAAAACTCCGAATATGTAGATAGTGTCCGTTTGTTAACGTTTGCACTATAAATCTATTTTAGTTAAATTATTCGTTGTCTCTTTCCGTCAAATGGAAATGTCACAATGAGTGGGACGCTCGAGTCAGGAGCTCAATCATTGTGTGCAAACTGCAACACATTCTTATTACACTCGTAACTCGATCAACGTAATCTCTATCAGCTGACATTTCCACTTCATTCCGCTCTACATTGACATTTGCCGAGTGTCCAGACTCCCCTAACAATAGGTCGGCCACACACTAACCAGCTTATTTGACATTTGTGTTGGTTAAACTGGTTCATTTGTAATAATTGGAGTATTTCATAATATAAACTTGACATATTAGAGATATGATTGTTTGTGTGTCTGGTTTCATAGTTTTTTTTTACTTATAAGAATTTTCAGTGCAATACAACGTAGAAAAGAAGACACTTTAAATATACCTCTATGTATCTAACACGCTTTTTAAATATATCACTAAGTACTGACTTTTAAAATGGGAGCTGGTAATAATATCCTAACATTGTGAATATAACTAATAGTTCCTAAAGATCAAGGCTTTAAATGCAATTAATATATGGATGCTATATAATTTAGTCCACATTCCGGATGTTTTAATGACTGTAATATTACAATTTTGTCGATCCCAAGACCTCCTAGATCAGTCTATTGCCGCTTTCGTAATAAAATTACATGTTTTTCGTGTTTACTTCCGCTATTACATGTATTGAAACTTATTTGAATGTTACATAAATATACACCACAATATAATATATCCATGGATATACTTCGACACAGTGAAAATGTAAAGGTAAGTTATAAAAAGTTGGTTAAAATAGCATGTGTCCAAAACACTACCTTGGGAGACGCCACAGCAAAAAAGTGATTTCGTCTATTATGTATTATCATTATTTAGTTTGATTTTCTGTGTTCTATCTTTTAGGCAATTGGTGATTAAAACAAGAAATATGAAAGAAATATACTTATTTTTTGAAATCTATGCAGAAGAGGTCGAATCCAATTACAAGGCTCTCCTAATAATCCTAAAATTCTCACGAAAGTTGCGTACTCGTATTTAGTTAGCCACCATGACTGTCCATAAATTCTGCTCTGGTTTCTCGATTTTTATCCATTAAAAATAGTATTCTTGTTAAAATAGATAAACGTTTAATTATACTCGCTTTACTCCATATAACAAATTTTCTGTGGGAATACCACAAAGCACATAACACTTACATAGAGTGCCCATTTGTGACCTATAGCGCAATCCGAGTCTCTTTACAACTAAGTGCACTTAATAGCGTCCAGGATATAATTATGACATTGCCATTTCAAAACAAAAACATCGGCTAGATAATTGGTAGTTCTGTCACAAGGATGCGAAGCGCGATATATTATCTAAAGGACAACATGACATTTAGAGCTGAACCATGTGATAGTCATATTTCACACATCATTTGATGCCAGCCTGAAGGAGTTCTATATAAAATACGCACGTTATTGAGTTTCCGGCGTTGAATATGTAAAGGTCGAATAAAAACAGGAAATTTTGGTTCGTGATTTATACAAACAGTAATTAAACGATTCAAAAGTGGTATATATGGTAAAATATGCCGAGATGTGCTTATATGGAGAAGCAGGACCTTTTTTACTGGTGTTGGACGTCATAAGTGATTTCAGTTTCGCTTTCATTCATTTGTAATTTTTTTACGACGGAGGGATTTTTTTTTTTTAATAGAGAATAAGGGTAAAAGATGTTTATTTAATAAATAGGCCACACGGGCACTTTTATACGTCAAAATCTACCAGCGCTTCGCAAAAGACCACTGCTGCGAAGATAGGACGCATTTTCGCCGTAATGGTACATGACGGAGTTCTTATCCAAATAAAGCCAAATACAGCATGAGTGTACAATACAATCGTAGAGTGGAAATCTGCTTAAATTACTAAATTTATAAAGAAATTTAATGTTATGTTGCTAAAACCTTATAAAATGCTCGAAAGGTACACAAATACACAAAGCACAGCATTTTGAGCATTCAATTCAGAAAAGAGTCTCTTTCCATAGTCTTATTAGATTGTGGGTCCAGTTCGGGGAGGTTATTATGACATAGATTTACAGTTCAGTTTACGCTGAGAAAAAAGGACAGAGCTATATAACTGCTATAGCTCTATCCCTTCCACTCTCCGTAAAATCAATGTCTTAATAACCCCCTAGATCATTTTTTTCTAATTTTAAATAGGTATCTGTAAAACTAAATTTGTACATTAAGGATCCAACTAGGCCCCTGTATAATACTGAGATTTTGCAACATTTAAGGTTTTTAGTGCATTCCTTTCCTCATGATATTGACTACGTATCAAGGAGATCTATACTGGGAAAGTCCACCAGCATCAAGTGATCTTTATGCGAGGTCGCCTACTCTTCTTTCGTACAGTCAACAAAGTCGTTAATTGTGACTGGAATGTAATGTTCCAGTTCCGTCATAAAACTGACTCTGTGACGCGAAGGCTTACCCGCGAATAAAATTGATGCATTGCTTCTGTATGTAGATGATTTGACATTTATTATTTGACGGAAATCTATTTTAGCCAGCCATTAATCATGTAATAGTTTTTAGGTTCTTTTGTACAAAGTATGATATGACTAAGACTATTATTTCTTACACATACAGTTCCTCTAATTTTTACCACATAACATACAAAGAGTACAAGTAGGTAGGTAGGTAGGTGGTTCTCCTAAGATATGAACCATTTTCCAAACTACATGAGACATTTTTCACCGAGCGGCCCCAACGGAAGACCAGCGATGGCTTCACAGCCAGCACATGCTGAGTTGGGACCATTTCGCAACATTAGCACATCTCTATTCTCTTGTCTCATTTTCTTCATTTTTATTGCTACTTTTTTTTTGTTGTTGTGTGTTATTGTTGAGAATATTTTTTTTACTTACTTACTTACTATTAGAGAGTTAAATGATTCATTGTTGTTATTCGACGTACTCGTATTAATATCCCGTACAAGTAACCCGAAATCAGGCTTCTCAATATTTTCATTTAATTTTCACAACAAATGTACTTTTTGTTTCAAAAACATGTTAAATAAAGGAGATATATGAAAGTATGTGTCATGATTGTTATGAACAATCAAATTTTGAAACATCTAAGTGAGTTTATCGCGATCGGAAGGGACGCAATGGACAGAAACCGATGGAAGTGAACCATACACTCCATGTGCAGATCGTCCGCTGATTACCACAATCCTCTTTCATGAGGGAATGACCAGAAAGAGAAGTACAGGAATTTCTATGGATTAACTTTCTTATTCGTAACATTAGTTAGTAAGTTTAAACGTGGTCGACTTATTAATCTATATTGATAAAATATTTGCACGAAAACAATCTGTCAATGTCGAAAGCGAAATCGGAAGACTTCTCCGACGTAAACATCGTTAAATCGAATGACTTTGAACTAAAAGAAAGTACCCGGCATGCCCATAAATATGTAAAATTTCCTCATTATCATATTAAAATCTTTAATTTAATAGAATGAAATATTTTATCAACATAACATTAGTCAAGAGAGAAATACGATTGATATAATATTTTATAAAATAACTTGTCAACAAGGTTCTTTATAAATAAAGTGAAAAATTAAATTATAATAAAAGTAAGGACACTTAGGGTTAGGAATAAGGGTTATTCATTTCTTTTGCAACAATCAATTTATAACCGTATGATCTTTGAATTATAAGTAGGTAGGTAAGTGTCCATAATTGGTGCTTCAACAAAAAGTGTCCAATATATGCCACCACCCTTAATTCCAGAGCCCTAAATTAAATTTAAACTAAATCATTAATTTATTCACTTTGTCAGTTTTTGTTGTTGTTATTAAACCACACATAGATTTTGTCTATATCTACTTATTTTAAGTTAGCTATAGTTAACGAATTATTAGTGAATCTTCATTTGACAAGAATAAACTTATTGAATTAAATTTCAAATTTTGAGCATTTGCTCTTTATACAAACCGACGTGTTAACCTGACAATTTTTTTTTTTTAGGATAGTCAAAAACAAAGTAATTGAAATGCAACATAAATAAAAAAAAAACAAAAATTTTTCAATTCAACTGAAACAAATTTTGTATGATATATTTTTGCTTCTGAAAACCTTCACAGGGTCAAACGTTTCGATTAAAAGCTATGTCGATGTCGATGTATTATTTTATTTGACATTTATATCAACTTCAACGCACCGTGACAATTGGGCGTGTGGAAGCGACCTGGTTATTAAATCGCTTCTTGTACAATTACACAGCTGACAGATGGCAATGCGGAACGAGGATATCTTTAAAATGTTAATGGCGCCGCACAACTTAATTTGACATAATCGGTTACCTTTAAAGATCCATTCACCACGAGGCGAGGTCTTGGACGAGCGAGGCTAGGTATTATGGACGCCTTTAATGCGGTGGATAAAGCATCCGTCACTCTCGCACTTACGTGTCTTATATACTGGTCTGAAAGTGACAGATGATTGATCCATGTTTATCAACGTCAATAAATGCGACCATATAATTTTATGAACGTGGATAAATGTGTAAACATTTTAAATTACGCAAAATGAAAGAGAAGATATGATTTTGGTGGTATGATCCTAGATTGGATCAAACTATTCGACCGATTTAAACAAATGGGTTGTCAATTTATTGAGAATGAAGCGTCATCATTGTGATATGTTTAAGGATATGGCACACCACTGGCCAGTCTGGTTTTATTATTTTACTTTTCAATTATGCAATGTTTAACATGCAAAATGATAAATTAATTCAAAATAAAAATAAACTATTTTAATCATCGTCATAAAACATTTAGGTTAGGTACAAAAACTTCCGGAGCTGACGAAATAATATACAAGATTATTTTAAGCAATTTTATGGGATATTTTATCAATTATTTCCTGTATTTCAACTGTACACATAAAGACACTAAATCATTTTTTTATTTTTTTTTGCCTTCTTACACTTATCATTATCACCGAAAATGTATTTGATGCCAAGGCTGCGAAGACTAAAGCGCAAACACATTCAGTCTTACTAAATTAGTAAAGACATATTGAACATTAAATACTAAACTACAGTGCGATAGTAGTTTTACTTGTGTCTCACTCGCTCCCATATGCTCTTATAAAGAGCGAGTGAGAGAGAATATTACCCCCAAGCACCCAAGTGCTCACAGACTGTTCTTGACTTTATCTAAGTAAGGTAGTGCGGGGGCGATTCAAGTGACCATTCTGTCTGACAGCCTAGTACGAAACTAATAATAAACATGACGTTTGTCGGTATAAACCAACTCTCTAGTCTCCTCCCACACTGTTTAAACTGATCCTAAAGGAATTTTCACACTGGTAAAAACCGTCCACGGTAAAAATCAAAATCAGTAGCGTTGTCTGCAAGTGTGCCGAGTGGTTGCCGGCTTAAAATAGTACCACTCCATGTCTTCCTGTGGAAGTCGTAAGAGGCGACTAAGGGAAAAAAGGCTTGTAGTATTGTTAGGCGATGGGCTTGCAACCTGTCACTAATATACACATGGTAAACATCTTAGCCTGTTTGTGCAACATGTGGTTACAGAATTACCAACAAGTCTTAAAGAGTTGTTGGTAATCCTGTAGCTCTGCCTAACCCACTCTGGGAATGAAGGCGTGAGTGTATGTATGTGTATGTATGTATGAGCTCAAGTCGTTTATATCTGTGTATTGATTCATCTCCCCAAATAGAACTCCTTTTGTTCGGCCACTTTAAAAACTCCTTAATTTCTCATTTTTTGTCACGTCGTCTGTCCGTTGTCGCTACACTCAACAGACAGGTTTAGGTACCGTCCCGTCTGTACCAAGAAACACGTGTGATAGTATCCAACGGTATTTAATTCACTGGTTTTACTAGTAAAGATTAATCAATAATAACATATTATCACAAGTTATTTTCAACGTCGTAGAACAAAAGAAATAACATTTGAGGATTAGATTCGATACCTACATTTGAAGCCCCGACCACGGCACCCTGTATGATATATTCATGTGAGATTATCTTAAAGATGCATTGGTCACAGCCTATCAAAGCTCTGAAGAGTCAAGTGGCACATCTAAACGCCAAACACACGCACATGGTAGCGTAGCTTATTGTGTATTCCAATTAGCAATTTTGTAAATTCTGTGAAGCTACTGGTATACTTTTATTTAAGTTTGAAGTATACTCTCTTCTTATTATTGATAAACGCATTATAACTAAAAGTGTGCTTAAAAAGTGCTTTGTCCTTATGGTGACATTTGCATCTGACAGAAAGTGACAAAGCATACGAATGGGTTAGGTTAGGTTAGATTTCCGAAACTAGCGTTAAAAAGTTCAAGATGCCACGTCTTTCAATAGGGGGTGTTTTACTAGAGTAAAATAGACCATAACTAATATGCTAATAGGCTGTTCACAATGGAGTGCTGGCCCCTACTCTGATGTATGGTAGTGAACGTTGGGTGTGGCAGGACAAGCATGAAAGTCGTGTAAATGCAGTTGAAATGCGCTCTTTGCGTAGTATGTGTGGTGTGAAACTGATTGATAGAGTAAGAAATGAAAAGGTCAGAGAGAAATGTGGAATAAAAGAAGATGTAGTGACTAAGATTGAAAAGGGCATGCTTCGATGGTTCGGCCATTTGGAAAGGAATGCATGAAAGAAGATTGACGAAAGAGATACACAGATCGAAAGTGAGTGGAAGGGTCGGAAGGGGCCGCCCTAGGCGTACTTTTTCGAATCAAATCGGAGAAATACTGGAAAAGGTCCGAATCTTAAGTACCCGAAACCGACGTGCGTGCATGACTATGTATGAATGTAGAAGAAGCGAAAGAAATTTGTCAAGATCACAGCAAATGGAAAGAAGTGGTCTCTGCCTACCCCTCTGGGAAACAGGCGTGATTTAATGTATGTATGTAAATAGACCGTAACGTTTTCTACAAACTTTTACCAATCCACGTAGTAGGTGATGCTATAATTCTATTGAATATATAACAAACGATTTATATGTCATGGTGCTGTCAGTCGGAGGCGCCTCATCAAGGCGAGGGCGTGGAGCTGGTTCCTTATTCTATAACCACACATTTGGCATTGTTGTATAATGATTACTGTTCCTTTTATCGTATCGGAGGCGGACTATGCTTAACGATGCGGTTAACCTAGTTGGTTATGACTGGCTACGAAGCTGGCGGTCCTGGGTTCGATTCCAGGTCAGGGAAAATATTCTACTAATATTATAAAGATTTGTTTTTGTATTTTTGTAATTAAGAAACTAAAAAAACGACTGACCTGATTTTGAAAATTCTTCGCGCAACGAAGGCATTATTTTATTTCTTTATGCGGAAGGAGTCGCGGGCGACATCCATATTATATATTTCCTGAACAAAAAACATTTTAAGTAGTTTCTTGGTCTAGTGGTTGACTGGTATTAAACATGGGTGCGTCTCACGAGATATAACAACAAAATCTATAATTTCATGTTAATAACGTTTACAAGATATAATAAACGTTAGCTATAATAACAAAATCCATATTTTCATAAGGAATAACGGTCAATTAACATAATATTCATTTTATATAATGTTTTTGTCTATAATACTCACATTGTCTAATTTCAGTTCGTATAACATACATGACATATAACGATCATAATACATAATATCTTTTAGTATAAGGATTATAAGATCTAATATCGTATGCTATACTCAATGGGTGGGTACTGTAAGGAGCGGGTACAGTCGAGTTCATAGATATGTGTACCCCGTAGTACTTTGTCCGTAGTAATTCATATACTTATGGCAGTTTAAACATGACATAAAATAAATAGACAAGGTACTAAAATGTACACACACACATTTATGAACTCGAGTCTACCAGAACGGTCTTGCTTGTAATTTGTTTTAATTTACCAGAAAATGCCACGAGCATGACGAATCAGGTCAGAACCGACTCGGTTAGGTTAGGTTAGAAGGCCTAGGTGGGAGCAGAGCTCCCGCCTAGGCCTTCGAGGTTATTTTTTTTCAGCCCAGAAAATTCAAACTGCTGCCAGTAAAGTTAGTAAGGTAAGGTTGATTGTTAATTAAGAAGGCCACTTAATACTGAAAATAGAATTTAATTTCAAATAACATATGCATGTTTTTATATTATACGTGTATTATGTTTTTTGATGTTAGATAATTTGATTAATATATCTTTTAAATCTTAGGCGTTATGAACGTTATACGTTTTAATAGTTATATAAATTGATATTATATATTAATAACGTTATACTTTATGGAAATAGATATTTTGAAATTATATCTTCCGTTCATTATATCCAGTGAACGTTATACTAAACGTGTTTATACAAAGTGAGCGTATATATTATGAGTGTTATATTATCAGTTCTTATATCTCGTATTACTTACCCATTAAACATACCTACAAAAAATAATTACAAAAAAAATATGGTTTGCCAAATTGTTATATTTTATTTCTATCTTCCTGCTTAGAAAATTGAAGAAATATTGTTGTTGAGACAATGGCGAAAATAATTTTAAGTCGGCAAATTATTATGCGTTCGAGTTCCTATTATTTTTTATTTAATTTTTTTTCCTCGTTTAACTCGTTACCTGCAAAAGCACTAATCTAACCGTTCGACTACCAACTAATATTGCTTTTACCACTTACAATACCGGTATCGGAAACGTTTGTTGTCGAATCAGCATTTATTATTTCACCCAGTAAATGGACACGCATGTTTTTTGTTCCGTTTCCTCGTAATGACAGGGTATTATTTTATTCCGGCTTTGGATGTCATGAGGAAGTTCCATCAATTATTTAATAAACCAGAACGTTTCATGGTTATTAAAAAGTTTAAATCAATTTTAATTAATAAAAACAGTGGTTGTAGTACCTTGTTCAGGGTCCGCCTTATCCTTTAACCTACCGCCAAGTAGCAGTGTTCGCATTGTTGCGTTACAGTGTGGGGATAAGACACCCGGTGAAATGACTAGCATAGAGGCATTCCATCTTGGTCCTCAGGGTTGGCAATGTATTTTTAGTCTGAGGATTATATTCTTGAGAATTCATGTGTATGGGTTTCAGATTCCGTTTACCATCAGGGCATATGCCCTCGTGTGCCTTCTCCTTGTCTTATCAAAAATAACTTCAATGCCTACTCTGCCCTCCTAACCAGTAACCCAAAATCAATAACCAAAGCAGTTTTAGTTCTCTTATCTTAGTAATAAGCAGACCTAGGAATATAGAGGGCAAAATCAAACGACAGCTAGGGATTGCCTATATCGATAAACTAAATTATCGATGCTTTTCCCATATACCAGGGATCACTCCAAGAGTTTTTCGTAAAAAAAAAAAATTGACAGTATGAAAATAAAACAAAATAGCAACAAAATTCTGGTTATTCTTTATTTTAAAAGTATTAGCTTTATTATCTGCGTATTGGGAGGGCAGTACTTTACTCATTCCCATGGGCATATGCTACAAAGTTTAGAAGCCCCGTTACGACAATATCAGCCACTATTACGTCCAAAACACACAAACATGTGTCATTTCGCCATGCCAATTGAGCCAATAATCAGGTGTTGCAAATGTAAACGGTCACTACACTAGACTAGTGTATGCTTGTTCTCGTTAACACGTGTTCATTACGACGGACAGACAGACCGCGACGAAACACGCAACGGTAGCTTCCTTAACTACCGGGGCATAGGTACGTGTGGTCAGTTTCTAGGTTAGTTAATATTGCGAGGCAGCTCCTACAGGATCCTCGAAATTATTTGCTGGTAGGTAGGGACGTGTAAAAGAGCCCGCATGTGGCCAATTTACTGAATAAATATTTTGAATTTCGATTTTTTTGAATTTCGAATAGATTTAACTGTCCTATAATATTTGAATATTGACATCGTAAGCTGCAAGCACAGAGCCTGTTTTTTTTAACAATGTAAGTATCATGTATGTTAAGGTTGTTCTTATTAACTTGACAGCAAAGGCGGCCATATCGTAAATAGCAAGATGGTTTCGAAAGTAAGATTGGTTGAATCAAAGCGTTTTCCTGTGCTACCCATCTTTGGTTCGAGATTTCGTTACGCGACGGTTTCATTTGCCTTTTTTTTAATAGACATGCTTTTCTCAGTACGAAAAATCATAGTTGTTGAAAAAACAACGAGAAATGCTTTAGTGGCTTAGAAAGTATTTATTTATTTTAAATGCGTTGATATTTTGGAATGATAGTGTCATTCAATAATATATTGCTACGTTATTGAAGATTACATAATTATCTAGTATAATAATCAAAAAATATGGCTTTTTTGGCCTAATGGACCTTAACACGTTCATGGACAGTAATAAAAAACCATTTTAATTTGACCCCCGTATTTATGACGCCCATGCTATAGCCGGTATGATACACGACTGCTATAGCATCCGCGTCCATGAACGTGTTAAGGTGTACCGCAAGGTAATGTTATTCGTTAACAGTATCATTAAAACCTTAATAACTCTTTAACTAATTGACATACATAGGAGGCGCTTTCTTATGCCCTAATATTACGTGATAACAAACCTAGCCTTTCCTAAACTTGGAAACCTAATTAGATTCCAATATACGTCAAAAAAACTACCAAAGATGGCGAAATGTCACAGTTACACGTGTCATCATCATTGTGACGTTTCAGGAAAAAACAACCTTTTGGTACAATAATTATGTTAAAATGAAACAATATAAGTTATTTCCACAATATGATAAAGGTCAAAATAATAACGAAATGAAACAACAAAAACTTAACGGAAAACAAAAACTTAACAATGGAAATCACCACGGGGCGAATAGGTACAGAAAACATTCGAGCTTTCCAAACGTCAGATGTCGAATGAAGTGACAATAGATGTTATGGCCGCCACAGAACCACCATGTCCACCATAAAGGTTACCACACATGATCAACTGATAATTTTTTGAAGACTTGATGATTTTTTGAAGATTTCGGTCAAGTTTTGAAGACGTACGTTAAAATATGATTGATTTTTTTTCCTAAAAAAGTAATCGCACATAATGAGAATAATAATTGGTACCAAATGTTATTAAACCCTGAGTTATTGCCATTGTTATTTAAACTTTTCTCCTATAAAACAATTTAATTAAATATCTTTTTTTGCGACGAGTATTTAAATAAGATTGTTTATTTAAGAAGGATAATTAAATGTTGCCTTTAATATTATAAATAAAATAAACAGCTACCTATAACATTTACAGAAGTGAAAATTTACCGATCCACCTAATATGTCATTTTAATGGCAACACTTTTTTGACGTATGTTGGAATCTAATTAGGTTTTTTAGTATATGGGTGCTAAAAATAACCTTTTTTTAACGTATGAAAGTTTGACTAATGAAACCGTCAGGCAAATCAACTTTGGACTTGCGATAGGTTACCTGTTTTCCTTAGTTTAATTACTTTACTTGATAACATTGGCATACTTACCTACCTTGCATTTGTAGTTCTTAATGTCTCTGAGGAAAACAATTCTTACCTGTAAGCAAAATAAAAAAACAGGTTAATAGGGGAACCAAATTGGTAATTGATGAACTTAAACAAACTTATAACCAAACTTAAAAATAACAAAGGTACTATCAACGACTTTATACATTGATCCACCGTAGAACCTTATCATAATGACAGCGTCAAGTGACGATATAGAAATTACATAGAAATTAATAGTTGCTTTTATGCGACAAGGGTCTATAGTGGTTCAATCAATTAGAGTCCGTAACCGTATTACCGTACACTTTAATGTAGAAACGCTTTAACTCTCAATATCTATATAAGTACCTATACCGTGTGGTTGCCGGGTTAGAATAGTGCCACTCCATGTCATCCCGTGGATGTCGTAAGAGGCGACTAAGGGAATAAAGGCTTGTAGTACTGTTAGGCGATGGGCTTGCAACCTGTCACTAATATGCTGGTAAACATCTTAGCCTATTTGTGCAAATTGTGGTTACAGAATTATCAAGAAGTTTTAAGACTTGTTGGTAATTCTTTAGCTCTGCCTACCCCACTCTGGGAATGAAGGCGTGAGTTTATGTATGTATGTATCTATATAAGTAGGTAGATACCTAGTAAGCAAGTGCTTTCTTTAAATTAATAAAATAAATGCAAATAAGGTTAGCTTTACGTAACTTTATGTTACCATTGATCAATTTAAAACCTCAAGTAGAGCAATTGGCAAGATAAAATGATACTGCGAAAATAAGCACGCGACACAAAGACGGCCGAACAACCCAACAAGAGTAGTAACAGTCGCTCTTATTACAACGGATTAAGGTTCAAATTGTATTTAACATCGCGCATTAGCGAGATGCACGAACTATATCAATAAACCACTTCGCAAGCGCAAGGCAAACGACAAACCGCCTGTCGCTTGTCTAACCAACGCCCCATTTAACTAAAAAAGCCTTATTTTTAAAGCAACAAGGTTTAAAATAGAACATTTGGACCGTAAATAGCGCGGTTTCTTTCAGCGTTGACGTAAAAGCTTTTATTTTTACGAGAACAAGTGCGCGTGAGTTCTTTGTCAGGCAGATCTATTTGCTTTATTGGAAAGGGACATTAATTATGTTGGTATCCATTATGCCGTAGCAAATTGTTCTGAATCATGTAAGGGAAAAGTAGATGGCTATTTCCAGGGACTGAAAACGATTACAATATAGTTTTAAATATAATGTAGGATGGTCGACTTTGTAGAGTAGTAGAACTCATCTTTAATTATAACTTCAGCTTATTGTGTAAGGTCAATCTAAAATTCTGTTGACTTGACAGAGACGAAGATTCTAGGTGCGGAATCATTAAAAAAAACTGGAATGGTGGTGTTATTTAGGCACCATTAACAATTAAAATCGTTACAAGGGATAAAGAGACATTTGTAATGGGATAATGCTTAAGAGAGCGACTTTTCAGAGATTTGACAGAACACTTTGACAGTTATCGAAAACGATTTTCGATAAATGTCAAAGTGTATGGAACTGATATAAGCGCTTGACACGACCATCTGGCAGCTTACGTCAATCCTATATATTTTGGGTAACGAACGCGCCACAAACAAGTGACAAAGAGGTCTTGTGCGGAATCTAACTAAGACAAATAGTTACCATTGACATTTACAACTGTCTCAAGAGATATAGACGAACATTTTTATTTGAATAATGCTGAAATTCGCAAGAAAATCCTTAATTGAAATTCCGCCTGTGACCTTTATATTTTTTAACGTAGTTACTATCTGATATTGAATAAAACTTAAAATATAGCCTCTTAAAGACAGATGTTACAGTTACGATTGAGGACTTCCAGCCCAGTGACGCGAATCGTTGCGTCAAACGCGCTGCGTAGCGTCACGCATCGTGCGCCGGAGTGCGATCAGCTGACGCGGAGTTCCCCAAATACAAATAAGTCATTGACATAATGAAGTCTATAAACTACGAACTATAAATAAATTTAGGATAGTGATATTTCTATTACATAGAACTAGTGAGTGTTGCAGGATGCAATTTGACGTGTGTATCACTATAGGTATGTATGTGTATAAATATGGCAAAGAAATCGCTGGTCTCAAAACAGGAATATAAGAGTAACATTATGAATTTAGAGCGAACCCTAATTCAATTTAAATCTCGTATAATCAGGATGGAGCTTTGCAAGATTTGATCAAAATCTCCCTGAAAGTACTTTATTTAAAAACTGTTCCCGTTCCCACGACTATAATTTGAATTTTAAAACCATTTACTGCACATTGCACGGCCATCATAAAAACCCAATGACTCTACACTTCCGAAATCATTCCAATATTCACCGGAGCGAAAACCACGTCCTTATTCACAAAGTTATCTATACCGTCCTAAGAACCTTCACCTCATACGAATAAAGGGACCGTGGATAGAATACAGCTGCATAAGTTAATTTGTACAATACTGATCATGGCTACACATTCGTTACAGTCGATGACAAGTAATTTCAAAGTTATTTGATATGAAATCTTTGATTTTAGCTTAGTGATGTTATTTTGTAAGTAATTTGGACAAATCCGTGGTTAATACGCAGTCAAAATGTCATCAGTGTTTTGTATGAGTTTAAATCGTCGATGGTAATCAAGTATTTGAAGACTAAATGGCTTGAAAAAGTAAAGTTCAAGGGAAAGACCTTTTTGGGTTGAACGTTAGTGAAGTGAATAGGTAAAATGATAACTATTATTCATCTAACGATAATCATTGTAGTTGAATTATTCCACGAACGCGCTTGTAAGGGCTCCTGTTACCAAGTATTCAAGTTCAAATAAAATTTATTTTGCACTTATAAATATATATTCTTTACGAATTTTGTGCAAATGTTTTATGGGAAAATGGGGAATAAACACATAAGACACATTGCCGGGGTTTCATTAGCATTTATACCTTATATTCGTTTCTTTTTATATTTGAATTAAAGACGATACTTAGAAGGAAATTATCGTAGTTACGTACTCTTCTTACTGTCTTATATTATCTTGAATCTCTTGCTACCTCAGCTGAAATAGTTGCATCAGTGCTCATATATTCACTAATCGTGACTACATGACTGCATGACATTAACTGATAACTTAATTACACGTTATGTTTTATTAATAAAAGCATTCTTACAGTTACTTATGGGCTAAAATAAGTTATAAACACTATCTGGATTGTATTACTATATCTGACAGACAGAACAATGCGTGTCTTTTACGTGAGATTGCAATTAAAGTAAATGTTAATAGTACCGTTTTATTCTTTAGTAAAACGGCATTTTATGAAATAACTATATTATTATATTGTTCATTTAAGTTAGAAGATAACGTACCTATCTCCCTTATGTAAAAAAAAATAGATTTATAATAATAACAGTTGTGTATAAATATACTTTCTAAGAGGTGACCTTACGAGTAGATATTGGGTTTTGAGAGATTAAGTATAGTTGCATTAAAAAACGAAGCTTAAAACCTCTTTCAACATCTTTAAGCAATTACAACTAAGTGTATTTGATGAATCTGTAAGACATAATAAGTCAAAATGAGTATTTACAAGTAACAGTGGGTTATCGCAACAAAAAGTAATTTTGTCCGACCAAGATGGAATTTCGTAAGTTTTCGTAAAACTTTAGCGAAAACCAATCTCGCTATAGAGTCATTAACTTAGAGTTGGCTCAAGCGTTGCTTCAGTTTTTTTTATAACAAGGGATTGTTATTTATCAAGATAATGGTTTTACTATTTATCTAGAGGCTTGCCGCACCTTCAGTCGATTGCTACATTATACTTTAAAAAAATCCTATCCGTGAGTCAATTTATCTACCTAGCTAAATATATAACGATAACAAGCGTTATGTCTAGACCTCACTACGAAGAAAAGGCCAAAAAAGAGGGTGTGGTTGTTAGGTCGTTTGCTGTTACCGATAAAATTATAAATATAGAGATACTTAACATGTTTCCATAGTTCAATAGATATCAAATAGTTTTTATCGTAATAAACACAATTAGGCGATTTTCCGAATCCTGTAATGCTGCTTCGTGATTTGTGTTAACCAAAACGTCATCTACGTAATAAAAATGTTTAACAAACACATCTCTCACTCTTACTCTCAGTCACTCTCTCTTTCAAAATGACGTTCGAAATATTCAAATTATCCTCGGCCCTATCTTTCTCTTCGTTTACCAAATTACAATGTCACAGAGCTTCTGTTTCGAAATCTATCTCTCAGACTTACGCTAAACTACCAGTGAAAGGAATTGTATAAAAAATGTATCAGATGTTGAAGATAACAAATATAATAGGTGGTTGCGAAACTGGTATCTGCTTGTTTCCAATGATAACAATAATAACCGTTTTGGTAACATGTTTCAAGTTTGAGATGTAAGACCGCGATTAATTTTAATAGAATTTGAGACTAATGAGGAAGTAATAGGAAAAGGAATTATTTAGAGCTCAGTCACATTGATATACACCTGGTATTGGAGTAAACATTATTGGATTTTTATTGTTGGAAAGTGAAGATGTCTAATGAATGTATAGCGATAATGACCAAAAGTAAACAGAATGGGTATCTGAAACTTATCAAATGTGGGTTATTATGAGATAGCTCTGCAGTTCATTTTACGGCGAGCGTAAAGGACAGAGCTATGACAGTTATATAGCTCTGTCCTTTTCATAGCTGTCTCATAATGACCCCCCAGTCAGTAGTATAAGATGCCCGACATAAGATACGTTAGTAATGTCAGTTGTCCATGTCATGACTTTCACGTGTCTTAAGATGGACATTTCAGGCACGATCAGTAGGTGTATTAACTTCACTCGGTGCCGCTTTGCTCCTAAGATACAGGCTCAGCCTAGTTTGAGTACTTATGCCGGATATACAGGGTGGAAAAAACGAATGCCACATGGATAGTAACATACCTTAAATATTGGAAATAGTAAGTTCTTCGCAAAGAAAAAATAATTTAAATTTTAAAATTAAAAAATACTGCATTATTGTTTTTTTTTGTCATATTGGACAAGTTCACTTCCCGGTTAAGACAGGCGAATTTTCCAATATTCATAAATGCAGGTTTTTTTAGTGAATATAAGTCTCCTTTGCGTAGCCATAGCTATTTCCAATATTTAAGGTAGTTGCCGTCCATGTGGCGTTCGTTTTTTTATCAAAAAACCATTACTTAAATTACTAACTTCCTACTTACCTACTTACTTATTAACACTGGCTTAAGACACATAAAATCGTGCTAAATGGTTTCAAGTCCCTAATTCTTTGATCCCCTCGAGGACAAACGTGCGCATTTTTTATTTTACTGATCATAATGCACCGTGTTAGATTGATAACTACATGAGGTTAGTTCGTTTTTCCATTAGCAATCTAGGTCGGTGCAGTCACGCAGATCATCTGTTGATTTTTGAAACCATTACGCAACTTTACCGTCGGATGAGCAGGTTAAAGGTCCATTCATATTTTAATCCGTTGATTGGTAATTTAATGTAAGACTCTTGCGTCATAGAAGCTAAGTAAATGTTAATAGTGATTGCTAAGGCTACTTTAATTGCGGGATTTTGAAAGGTGTTATGAAGTAGCTTTAAATTTGTTAAAGGAACGTTGTACGATATTATGGATAACATTAAATATCGGTGTACATCTTTACGCATGAACAAGTAAGTAATCATACAGCAATAAGCTTTCTCCTCTGATATTTCGCCAATACACGGCCTCATTTTAAACCAATGAAATTTTACAACGTTTAGTGCTTGGCAAAGTTCTCGTCCGAGCTCAGTCTCCGATGCGTCAGCTATCACGTCAGTATAGCGCTGTGCCAGATAGCGGAAGTTGGAGCACCTTTCCTTTAAATCCATATGACTAATACTGCACCATGTACTTACTTACATAAGTATTTTTTCGAATTTCAACCTATAAAAACCTACTTTATGCCAAATTAAAAATGATTTAAATTCCTGCAAAAAATACTCGCTATTTTCGTGATTCCTCAAACCCCTTTCAAGCTCCTTTGTTTTGTAATAATATGCTCAACAGTTATGCAATTTTCAATACGATTGATAATAATTTCATTAGAGTACTTTCACTACTCACGCCGATTAGTCATGACTAGACATGTCACGGTATCACAGGTCACGTAGATACCATCTTGTGTCTGACACGCGTCTGGAGCGAGCTACGAGCTCTATCGTATTAGTGTCTAGTCATAGATCTTTTCACAATTTGTGAACGGTAAGCGATATGCGATTAAATTTGTGTCATAACTGTGATTTGAGATCACACTATTGTAGTAATACGTCACCGAAGTTAAGACTGTTTTCTGATCTTACATTTCAATACACGCCAGACTAGTTGGTAATGACCCTGCCTACGAAGCTAGCTGATGAGCATGAATATTTGTTTCTCAGTCTTGGGTGTTTTCTATTTATTTATGTATATATTTCTGTATGAAAGTATTTATATCGTTGTCTAGTACCTACCCAACAAGCCTAGAGCTTAGTTTGGGACTAGGTCAATAGAAGTGACATTTATTTTATTTATTTAATCATATCAACTACTTTATCGATTGGTTGTTTTGTCAACTTAGTTTTCTGTTAAAGGTTTGCATACGTTTAACAACTTTGGTTTGATACAAAAAAAATATTATACGCTAAACAAATGACTAGAGATAGTTTACAATCAATGTATTTTTATTATCACCGATGTCACCACATATTACGAGTATATTTACATTTTGGTTAAAAGAGAAACAGTTTATACAAACAGATCAATCGAGTGTAATAAACACATTATCTGAAGCTTTTTAATTATTGAAAACAAGGTCAAAACTTATACCGATCAAAAGACAGCGTAATAAAACCAGGAAACCACAATAGTTACGTGGGTGAACTGAGGCAATATAGCAATTGTGCGGAATCGACAACGACGTCGACAAAAGGAACATAACATGAGCTACATTTAAAAACATATGCAACCGACTATTGTCCATCCCACATCCGCACCGCACATCACCTCTCACTCCTAAAAGTGATAGCAATGACCTATTAGGTCATAATTACGTAAATCGAATGCACTTCGCATTGCATTATATTGCAGGAGCTAACGGTTAGATGATGCAAAAATAGTACCTACAAGTATAGGTGATGATGCTTGCTTGTTTAAATTATAGATAAGTGGTCGTATAAACGTTTTCAAAACGGAATGTTCCTAAAGAGTTGACTGCTATAGGACTATTAAGTTGATGACCGTTATTCATTTAATAAGGTTCGGTGGTAAACGACAAAACTACAAGTACGACTTAGTTTTGCGGCCTTTTTAGAACAAGGTATTTTTTATAATTATAAATAAATAAATAAATAAAATAAATATCAGGGAACAATGTCACACCAATTGACCTAGTCACAAGCTAAGCTCTAGGCTTGTTCTATGGGTACTAGACAACGATATAAATACTTAAATAGATAAATAAATGTACTTAAATACATAGAAAACATCCATGACTCAGAAACAAATATTCGCGCTCATCACACAAATATCTGCCCTTACCGGGGTTTGAACCCAGGATTGTTAGCTTCGTAGGCAGGGTCACTACCAACTAGGCCAGCGGCAGCGCGTCGTCAAATTATATTACAATGTAAGCGCGGACACCAAGATTGGTTTTGAATTATTTATGTTATGTAAGTAAATATAACGTTTATAGAACATTATTTGATGTTTATGTTTGAAGTATTATGAGAAATTGTGAAGGTGAAACTGTGGTAATGGTGGGCCACACCAACATCTGCGCGTCCTGCCTGAATTGTACTTTGGCAAAAAAACAGCGCTTTTGTTGCAGGTTTTCACAAGGTAAATGATCCAAATAAAGGGGTTTTTCGTTCCCTGAACCATACTAGGCCTGCTGGTTGCCTCCGTGGCCTGTGTCACAAAAAGTATAGAGATATAAAAAGAAGAAAGTGCACTTGTAATAACTGTACCACATTAAACCCTTTACTATTATTATTCACGCGTCGTTTAACTATATTTAGCAAACAAAGTGGAGGAAGCAGGTCGTCCGTGTCATATTGTTTTGAATGAGCACGCGCAGAATGCTAACGCGTGGATTGCGAGCTTTCGCGCGCTACAATGGGATTAAGATACGTTTATACAAACTCATTCATACATACAAATTATGTTCACGACCGCAGTTCGTAAGATCATGACATGTAAACAGGAAGAGTGTAATCACCTTCAATTTGTTAGTAAAATTGTTTAATGTTTTTTTTATTGCAACTTCTGTTTAGACATACTACATATACTATGCTTTTATTACTATGTTGATATTACTATCTCAAGTTGCAGTCAATAGAACTTGTGAACGATGTAAACAAATTAGCACTGATTTGACACATAATGTTCACCAAGCGTGTTTACTAAAAATAACGCATAATAAATAGTTATTTCATGTTAAACATAATATGAAAATAAAGCTCCAGTGTATAAATCATTTGATCTTTAAAAGGTCGTGATAGAATATCGATAAACCATGGTGAATTCGTTCGTTTGGTTTGGTTTACATCTTTTGGAAGCTCTATTGACGGCGACTTTATACTTCAATACTAAAATTTTAAAAAAGGGGGTGTGATTTTTATGAGTTTGCATCTATCCGACAAGTAATCTCCAGAATCACGTAACCTAAACCTATTCATTTTTTTCAGCATTTGAAGGTACTTTATTCCGGATGGACATACTCGTAGGTTAGTTTTTTTTAATTTTTAAACCGGAGCGCAGTGAGGGCGTGGCGCTAGTTTACTTAGTAAGCTTGAAAAGGTTTTATTATTACGTCTATTCTGTGTCATAACTTACTCTTATATTATGAGAACCATTTAAAAACCTTTTTAATTTTTTATCATTGCCATTGTGTGGTTATCTTTTAGGTTTTCTGCTGCCTTCGATCTTGCCTTGCATTATGAGCTGCAGTCGCTGCAGATGATCATTAGAGTTAGGACTTTTGGTGGCATATCGTGGTTCTTGAATCCATGGAGTCGCTGCTTCCTAATTATTATAATCATGCCACCTTGACTTTGACCTTTGTTGTTGTCATAATAATATCTCAAAATGCATTAATTCGTTAAATTGCTAAAAGAGGATATCTCCGCTCTGAAAGCTTTACAAACAAAGCAATTTAAGTAGGTATGTATGGATAACGAGAGCCAAAAGTTTTTTAGTTTTGATATATGACAACATTGAAGGCCAAAATCAAAGTTTTGTTTTTAATAATTAGGAAATAGCAACTCGATGGATTCTGATACCACGATATGCCAGCAAAACTCCGAACGTCATCATACCGTACCTTCGGTAGAAGAAGGGCACAATGTACATATGACAAGAAGAGCAATTTTGCCCTACCGAAGGTACGATACTAGTTTTATGTAAAACAACTTAAATTTCTACATGCTGTAAGTAACATATGTAGGTAGTCTAGAACAGTTTACCAGACAGGTTATCAACTTTCATATAACGAGTCGGCGACCTTAAATCCTGACGTGCATTTACGTACGTTTCGCAAACTTAATATAAAAACAATTCAGTCCATAATATTGCTTATCAATTTACCACCTTAGGACTGTTATACAGTACATTGATATTAGAATGAAATGTTTTTTGGACTTAGTGCTCTTAGTTTCTTGAAGAGGAAACCGCAGCGCTGTATCTATAGTGTCGGTTTTATGCGTTGCGTTACAGTATGTGACAGCTGACAGGTCACTGTGGAATTACGTTTCAAACGTATCCTAGTTTGTATCTAAGTAGGTATATAAATTATATAGAAAACAATATGACACAACAATGACATACAGAACAGACATAAAAACCAAAAAAGAGACAACATGTTGTAGGTACTAATTGTGCGTAGAACGTAGCGTTTGTGTATATTCCTTGTGGACTTCGACCGAAACGGCTCGACCGATTTTGATGAAACTTTCAGGAAATCTTCAGATTAGCCAAGCGGGTGATCTTGTAAAGTATAGCAGTGATCAGATGAACACAATAATCCTTGTTTTTTAGTGCCACCCGTGCGAAGCCGGGACGGGTAGCTAGTATTACAATAATAATATATAGAGGACGCCTTAAATTCGTTCGCGTAGAATTAATTACCCGTTGCAACCCCTATTTCTTCCCAAAGGCGGTTAACTTTCTTAGTGCACCCCTAGGGTACCCAAGGAAGTCCCTCCCAAGTCCATATATTTTCAGCGGTTTAGGCTGTGCATTGTCAATCAGTCAGTCATAAAAGAGAATACCTACATATATATGTGTTTGTATACATACTGATGTACTTTTTTACCCGACTGCGTCAGAAGGAGGGTTATGTTTTTCGAGCGTATGTATTTATCTCCTGGATTCCTAATAAATAAGATTTATTCACTACGTTATTTGATATCATTTTACCAAAATTGGGACTGACTATCTGCTATCAAACTAACCTACTTACATCTAGAATAAAAAAATCCTAGCATTTTCTGGAAAGCACGAATAACAAACAATTTCACAAAAATACAGAGTTAATCAAGAAAATTAACTAACTCTGCTAACGGATGCTTAAAGAATCGTAATACTTTCTCTCGGTTTAAATTATCAACGTCACGATGACGTCACGGAAGCCGGTCAGTGATAGTGAAATTATTCCGACTTCACTGATTGATATTTTATATATCGGGTTATTGACCTGAGAAAGTATGTGGATGCTTTTTTATTGATTAGAATTCAGAAAGATATAGATTCTCAGTTTCTCACATAGGTATAGATTTTTTCTTGACATCATACTTTTTTCTGATGGGCATGTTCTTGACTGGTAGACCTTTAACTGTGCATTTTCCAATAGTCTTAATGTAATGAAGTTTAGGTATAAAGGAATATGGTACCACCTGAACCGTCCGTCCGTCATATTAAAGAAGTCGACAAAGACTACGATTATAAATAAGAATAATAATAAGAAATGTTTAATTGCGACACACCAACTTAAGTGGCAGTGGGCGGGGCACATCGCTCGCAGGACTGATGATCGATGGGGTCGGAAGGTTCTTGAGTGGCGTCCGCGGACCGGGAGACGAGCTGTGGGTAGGCCTCCAACAAGATGGAGTGACGATAAGACCGGTCTAAGTGGAGAGCCTTGGGGGAAGCCTATGTCCAGCAGTGGACGTCTTTCAGCTGACATGATGATGGTAATGACACACCAAGAAAATATACAATAGACAAAATTTATATTTTATGACATGAATATGTTCTAGAATGATCTCGGTCGAGTGACAAAAGGAGCGGGCTTAGCGTGTGCTGCGAGCGCGGGCGCAGCCGCGTCTGCGCAGCGCTGGTTTTCAGTCTTTCCTTCACATATTATCTATCATGTCATGTTAAAGTCAAGGTTTGTATGAAAGAAAATAATTGAAAAATCCACCGGGGAAGTCAGAAATTTGCAGCACGGCAAAGCCGCTGGCGGGCCGCTAGATAAATAATAAAAACAAAAGCTCGGCTCTCTCATTAAAAGAAACACGAAACAATAATTTAAAACAGGCGAGTATGAAATCCTTTAAAACATATTAAACCTAGTGATTGTTGTTTTATAGTCAATGAGCAAAACAATATTTAGAGAAAGATGAGAAACTGCCACGGAAGTAATAATGAAAACAAGTTTAAGAGCCTTCTAATATGACTGGTATCAATTTTACGGAAAAATGGAAAGCTGTCTAATCAAGCAATAAATTGGACCAGTGATATTAATGACGAGAATACAAGTAAGCAAACCCGCAGGCGTTACTAGTTACCATTCTAATCTAGCATCAGGTTATCTACTCAGTCTAATTCTAACTAACAACCCCAAGGCTGCAAGCCATATTTAATTATATGCCACTAGATATAATAGTTGGTATTTAAAAACACGAACCGTGTATTAGGACTACTATATACACTCCGATGAAAAAGACCCGTTGCTTAGTACATTTAAGCGTATTCAAGGTAAAGCATCTTAAAGGATAATATTGAAGCTGCAAAACAAGCCGATTTCAATGACATGAACCACTTTACACTAATAAACATTTTAAGGCTCTTTTGCTTCAATAAATGTGCGACCCCACCGCTGCGTAAAATAAGTAGTCGTTGCGTAAACAAAAGACGGGTCATAGTAACAACATGGCGCCGTTTTTGACGCACCGTAATATACGCACCGGTAAGTGCGGTCGCACCTTTAAAGCAATGGATACGGAATTACGGAGATCAAAACTTTGTTTCTTAGTCATTTTCCAGGTTGAATTTCTTTGTGTCCTTAACCCTTAAATAATGATACGATCGTGCGGGATAAATTTCATTTAAAATGAACCTTTATCCGTGACTCAAAAATGTGAAAAAAAACAATCAATTTAAAACTTTAAAACAAAACGATGCAAGACCTACATACATACATACCTTCACCTTCACGCCTTCATTCCCAGAGTGGGGTAGGCAGAGCTACACAATTACCAACAACTCTAAAAACTTGTTGATAACGCTGCAACCACAATTTGCACAATCAGGCTAAAATGTTTAACAGTGTATATTAGTGACAGGTAGCAAGACCATCGCCTAACAGACTACAAGCCTATATTCCCTTAGTCGCCTCTTACGACTTCCACGGGAAGACATGGAGTGGCACAATTCTAAGCCGGCAACCACACGACGATGCAAGTCCTATTTTCTGTTAATTAGGAAGAATCAATAAGATTCAGGTCTCTCGGAAGGATTTATTGGAGCAGCTATCCTCATAGTATGCTCCATAGATCCCTGGGCTCCGTACGGCAGCTCCGTTATATCAACTTGATAAAAAAACAAAGTTTGTCCTATTTTGGGGCTCCGTGAAATATTTAGCGTGCCAAAATGGTTCCGTCGCAAACAAACAATCAAGAATTATACAACACTTCCCAAATTTTTTTCTTTTGAGTATTTGACCTTGTTAAATATTCTAATTAAACGTTGAGTAGTCCAATAAATATTTAAATTTAAGTGATGCAGTTTACCTTCATATAACGTGGTCGTTAATTAGGACCAGTTTACTAGTTTAATAAATTAAATTTTTGCATTTGCAACAGTACCATTTAGCATTTAAAAATATGACAACTATAATAAAAATGACCTTGACTTCCTGTGATACTGTTTCTTCGAATTGTACGTGTTCCCAGTACAGGAAGATAATACAACCGTTTTAACATTTTAATTATAATTAATGTTTGCAGCATACTCGTCTATACCTAACATTCAGTATGTGATTTCTTAGAAGTATACAGACTAATGACACTATCTTCTCGTCCCAAATACCGCAGTGCCTCAAGACAAGAGTCTTCGATCGGTGTGTGTTGCCAGTGATGTGATGACGTATGGATTAGAGACGTGGTCGCTCACAATAGGCCTCGTAAGAAGACTCAAGGTCACTCAAAGGGCGATCGAAAGAGCTGTGCTGGGTGTCTCCTTGCGAGATCGAGGAATAAGGAGATCCGCAGGCGAACTAAAGTAATAGCTTACCGAATTGCAAACCTTAAGTGGCAGTAGGCGGGGTACATTGCTCGTAGAACCAATAACGGTTGGAGTGGAGTGGCGACTACGTGGACTGACGATCTGATAAAGATCGCGGTAAACCGCTGGATGACAGCAGCAGAGGACCGATCGTTGTGGAAATCCTTGGGGAAGGCCTTTGCTTCTACTAGCGTAGAGGCAATCCATCTTGGTCCTTAGAGTTGGTAAGACATTTCTGTCGTCATGCTAAAGAAGGTGGCGAAGTGCACAGCATTTAATTTAATGTGGTTACTAATAGAATTTAAAATGGTTCAACTGCTAAATTGCAGTAAGCCGCCTTCTTTGGTAGGACGGCAGATTTACGGTCTTAGGATTGTTATCCTTAGATAGTCTTCTTAAGCAAATGTCTATGGGTCACAGATCACTTACCATCAGGTGGCCTGAGTGCTCGATCACCTTCTCCAATACATATAAAAATAGATACTATTGAAATCGAATCGAAAAAGGTCGTATGCAGAATGCAGTACATATGCTCATACTGCCTTTTGGTTTAGGGGGGCAACCTATTAATCCAAGTGTCTTGTAATTATGTGGCGTTCACAAGACGGAGCTGCGTTAAGCGCAGGTATAATTCGACATAATTACAAGACAACAATGCTCAGTTCAGCAAGGCCCAGCTGGACAAGTTGCATCGGCGATCTAATAACATGCATAAGATGACAATATTGTCATAAACGGACACGAGCGTTTAACCTATATATACCTACTGTAAAAACGTTACAAATATTTATTTTTTAATTTATAGACATTATAGTTTTTGAAATGATGGATTTCGGTTTATTATACAGATCGAAATTATGCAAATCGTGTTATGTAAAATGACCATTAGACCATTCGTTTTTATGCTAAACATTACACACCCGTAAAATTGACCTAATATCAGTTATTTTTAAGGCATCATCGATAGGGCTACAGATGATATAAGGGCACCTTTTATAATAAATACTGGTGATATCATCTTCAAGTACCGATTTTTCTTCAGATCGTGATTAAACAAATTAGAAATAAGTAACTACTTGTTTTTTACTTTAGGTATTTTATTATTCGATATGGTTTGACATAAGTAAAGGAGTATTGCCCAATGCCCATCACTAGTAAGTTCATCATTCAGAGACAATTTCAGTATGGCGGTTGGTTTACATAGTTAGCAAGTTCCATAGGATTACACTTTATAACAAAATTGGATGCTGATGTAGAAGACGGTTGTATGCAATTAAGACCGTTCAACTTGCCTTGTTGAAGAAGCGAAGGAAATTTGTCAGGATCGTAGCAAGTGGAAAGAAGTGGTCTCTGCCTACCCCTCTGGGAAACAGGCGTGATTTAATGTATGTATGTATGTAACTTGCCTAAATTATACGAACCTAAAAGAATTATATGACTTTATCAAAATTTTATTATTTTAATAACTTTATTTTACCTTGTCATATCATCCATACTTCCATGATTACTATAATAGGTTTGAAAACTGTAATAATTGTGTTCTAGCAAATGAATACTTTATAAATATAAAGGTAACTATGATAACGATGCATGGGTTAATAAAAAGTGAGACAAAGGTTCAGATTTCTTATTGTATATACCCCGATTACTTGAATACGGCTGGACCGATTTGAAAACTTTTTTTTTGTTTGAAAGGTTAGGTATACTTTCTAGATGGTGTCCTTGTCATCAGGTCAAGATCTCATGATGGCATACTGGAGCAATCGAGGGAACTCTTCAAATATTATAGGCCTACCTGCACCTTTAGCGAAATAAATATTTATATGTAATAGGTACTACAAGAAAATTATAGCAAAAACCTGACCCCCTAATTCATAAACGCACAATACAGGTTTATTGTGCGTTTATGAATTTTAGGTTAGGTATGCGTTGTTTCTTTCTGTCAAATGCAAATGTCAAAATGAGAGATAAGGATAAAGCATACTTCATATATTTAGCGTTTATGAATATGAGCTTAAACAATTGTCGAATGAGGGGCTTCGTATTAGCAATAAGAATATTCAAATATTAAATTATTTGATGACTCATGAGACCTCTAGATAAGTTTGAAGACTACAGATTGACTAGAGGACTTTCATTTTATTGAAATAACAAAGTGGTGTAACATTTAAAACGAAAGGAATAAAACCTTTTTGAAACCGCGTGTGACCGAGATAACTATCTGCATTGTGTTTCATTCACTCTTACTTTTGTCTTTTTACAGTCTCAAAAGTTAGGTATGAGACCTTCATTCATTACAAATAAGAGAGCTTTATCTTGCGAAATTCATGTATGAGAAAGCAGATAAGCTACAAGGTTCAGTATTTACGAAATTACTGTCTAATTTAAGATAAGGGCGGGTATTTTTGTGAGTGTATTTTTCAACGAACTCTTAAACATAGAGTTTATAGTCGAGCAATTTTGTAAAAAAATATTAAGGACAAGGTTTAAAATAAGGCTCTATATGTAGTTCGAATCAATAATATCTTTATAGCTTTACATAGTATAAATAGGCTTCCGCCGTTAGTCCCTCTACAGTGTGTCTCTGACCTTGGGGCTTTAATTTCAACGATCGATTCTACTCGCTAAACTGAACTACTTTTGTTCTGCAACATGAAAAAATAACTTAAATTTAGATAACTAATTGATGTTAAAGTCTAATTGTAAAATCAGTGTATTACATACTGGCCATGTAATCACTATCTCATGGTACCGGGGGCGACATTACCTTGGTACGAGGGCTAAAGGAAAATGGAGAATTGGATCGCGTACATTGAAAATTAGATTTAACTTGTATGATAAAAAATAAATTTAAACTGAACATATTTTTAACAACTTACAGAACAAAAGAAGTTTAGTTTCAGGAGTAGAATTGATCTATGCATTTAAAGCCCCAAGGTCAGAGGCACCCTGTATATGTACGCTTGTATCTTTCAAACATATTGACGGATTTTAATGCGGTTTAAATCAATAGATAGAGGGATTCAAGACGAAGGTTTTTATGTATAATAAATTCTAGTTTTTGTGCGGGAGCTACAGAAATAAAGGGGCACTAGTTAATTATAATAGAAATTTGTTCGATTCAGTGACACAGAATCCCTATTTCTTTTTATTAAAAGTAAAAAATATGAAATTAAAACCACGTAAAATCGTACTAGAAAAAATGTCGGTTTGCCATTGGCACGGTCACAGAATCGACTGCAACACGATTAGTTCCGATCGTTACAGTGGGCTCGATAGCCGGTAAAGTGTTAATGTTACACGAATGTAACACTACACGACACGTAATTCGTGTAAGTTTATGGAGCAGAATAGTCACAGTAATATTACGTGGGTTATACCTCCGCTGAGCTACACTGCCGAGCAATAATAACGGGTCACTTGGACAAGAATTTCAGTAGCTACAACAGTTCGATAGTCGATAAATATGAACTTTCCAGTGTTAATGAAAAGTGCCACGAAAATACCAGTTTCTGCATATATTTGGGTGGTAGGACCTTGTGCAGGGTCCGTCCGGATCGCTACCACCATCATATCAAGCGGGTGGTAGGACCTTGTGCAGGGTCCGTCCTGATCGCTACCACCATCATATCCAGCGGGTGGTAGGACCTTGTGCAGGGTCCGTCCGGATCGCTACCACCATCATATCCAGCGGGTGGTAGGACCTTGTGCAGGGTCCCTCCGGATCGCTACCACCATCATATCCAGCGGGTGGTAGGACCTTGTGCAGGGTCCCTCCGGATCCCTACCACGATCTTATCTATTAACCTACCGCCAAACAGCTGTGTTCGAATTATTGTGTTCCGGTTTGGCGATAAGACAGCCATTGAAATGACTAGCATAACGGCATTCCATCTTAGTCCTCAGGGCTGGCAACGCATTCGCAGTCTTAGGATTGCATTGCAGTCTTGTGAATGCGAATGTCTATGGGTCACAGTTTCCACTTACCATCAGGTGGCCTGTGTGCTCGATTGCCTTCTCTATGCCATAAAAAAGCAAAGAATTGTACAAATAATAACATCACCAACAATAACAAATACGAAAACTATATTTCCTTAATTGCGTAAACTTAATATGCCACCGTGAGATTTTCACTTAACTAACACCGCAGTCACCGCATATCATGTTGGTTCTCAAATAGGTCATTATTAAAAGCCTTATAACATACACACAAAAGAACGGGCAAGTATCAAGATCGACTGTCAAAGTGCTACCGGATCTTGATAATTATGTCGAACTAATTACGCGCCGAAGGTCAACTTATAGGTCAAATGCGGCACGTTGATAAATTTTGTCCGTCAACCTGGCGACATTATAGGAGTTGTATAAAATTTTCAATTGTTTTATTGAATTCATAATGGAAGAGTTATGATGACTAGTGATGGGCGATTTCTGACACGTTACAAAACATTCCTTAACTGCGAAAATTACAACTTCTGCAAGTTACATAATTAGATGGAAATGATTCTGACACAAGTAAAATTCATTTAAATTTCATGAAAAGTTTCCGTTACTTACGTTGCATTACAAAACTTAAGTAATTTTCAGAAATTAAACGATTTCACTTTGGTAACTTTCAGAATAATACATGAAATTTTTGGTGAAAAGTTTCACTTATGAAACATTCAGAATATTGCAGAAATTTAAGTGAAAGTTTCACTTTTGAAACTTACAAGCCGCCCATCACTAGTTATGACCAGGGGCCCTATTATGGCTGCGTTTGTTGCGTGATAAAGTTTGGATAAGAAGCACTACTCTGAAAATTGAAGTTCCAAGTTACATTAGCTTCAGATTCAGATTCAGATTCTTACATACATACATACATACCTTCACGCCTGTAATCCCAGAGAGTGGGGTAGGCAGAGCTACAGAATTACAACTTCATAAAGTTGTTGACAATTCAGTAACCACAATTTGCACAAATAGGCTAAGATGTTTACCAGCGTATTAGTGACAGGTTGCAAGCCCATCGCCTAACAGTACTACAAGCATATATTCCCTTAGTCGCCTCTTACGACATCCACGGGAAGACATGGAGTGGCACTATTCTAACCCGGCAACCACACGAATAATTTACAAAGATTGTATAACATATATTAAAAATTAAATCATTAAAATGGGAAATAAATTAAATTAAGCACTACTTACATGTTTTGTTATTAAATATTCTTTTACAGAGTAGAAGCCTATCTCAACCAACCAGTGGAAAAGTATGGTTTTAAATCGATGGTATTTGAGATTTCTTATTTTTCATATTTCATCCCTGTCAGTCCTCATTCGAGACTAAATCGTTAGAAAGGGATGGAGCTAACGTTCGAACTTCGATTTTCAAAGTAGGGCCTAAGGCATCCGTCACCTTCTGACACGTAAATAAGTTCGAAAGAGACAGATGCTTTATCCTCATTTGCCACGCGATATAGACGCAGCCACACTAAGCCCGCAGCAGTGGACGCTTTTCAGCTGACGTTATTTTAATAATAGTTATATAGAAAACTAGCGTCCTTTCCGAGCTTCGCTTTGTAATATGCGAGTTTTCTGTAACAACCATTTATAAACCAGAATTTATTATAAAAAAAGCTAACTGATGGTGAAAACCGCATACAAATCCATTCGGCAGTTTTTGAGGTCATCGCAAACATACATACAGACTGACAGACTCGTCTGAGGACTTTTTTTTAATAATATTAAGGCTGTTTTTCACCAAACTGGAATAAGAATTAAGTATTCCGAGATTAGTCTATTACAAATACAATACAAATTCGGCGTTTAATCTAGATATAAGACCTTATTCCAGATTGGTCGAATGCAACCTTAGTGATAGTCATATGCCTTAGCACCTAATAAAAGCAATATTTATTAAAAGTAATATGGATTTACCACATAGAATAGAGCTCAAGGCCGAATAGACGTCCAAGACTTCGTACGAATAGACTAAGTTTCCCACTACGCCCCCTAGTTATTTCCCTAGGTGGTAAATTTTCCAAAAATCCTTTCTTAATGCACCTAGGGTACCCAAGAATAGTTATTTGTTATACAAGTGGGGAAAGTTGTATTTTACCTGCGAGTGTTCATTTGAAACACGAGCTAGCGAAAGGATTCTATGACTGACCACGAGCGAAGCGAGTGGTTCAAAAATAGAATCCTGAGCGTAGCAAGTGTTTCAAGACACGAGACGTAAAATAACTTTTCACCCGTGTATAACACAAAACTTTTCACCTCACTACAGCGAGGAAACTAAGAAAAGGGTTTGTACTGTAAGCTCAGTTCCGCATTTTGCACGGGTTTCTGTAATTCCACAGGTGTTAATACGTCTTTATCACTCGAATCACTCATTCATAATAACAAAACAAACTAGAAAAACATGCGAATATTTAACGTTGACCACAGCGAGGAAACTAAGAAAATGGTTTGTACTGTAAGCTCAATTCCGCATTTTGCACGGTTTCCTGTAATTCCACGGGTGTTAATACGACTTTATCACTCGAATCACTTATTTTTAATAACAAAACAAACTAGAAAAACATGCGAATATTTTAACGTACTTTAACGGCTTAATAGAAAAGTTTTGACGCAAGTTTTTTTTTTATTATTTCGGATGCGTTTTGTTTGCACATCGACTTATTTGGACTGTCAGAACATTTTATCCGTTTTTAAAACAAGAATGAAGGTTAATTTTGAATGCTGATATTTATGAATTAAAATAAAGTAGTAAGACTGTATTTAGTGTTTTTTACTCGATGCAATTCATTAATTGTGATGTTAAAAATTCAGCACTTGTAAGGTTTTACGTTTGGTTAGCTGTCAAATATCACTTAAGCTGCCTTCAAATGTCAAAACTCTTTCTTCACTTGTGGATAAAAAGCGATTTTCTCAATAGATATCAAACAAACAAAAAGGGCTTTCCGAGCTAGTGAGATGAAAATATTATTAATATAGGGTACCCAAAGTTGTGCTGTCTGTCAGTCGATTAGTAATTCACGGAAGAGTTAATACATATACATACATTTTACGACCTAATAAAGTAAATGGAATCAACCTTACAGTAATAATTATGACTTATACAGCAAATTACATTTTATTGGCCTGTCTCGAAACGAAAACGCTTATTGAGGTAGGCCTCAATAGTTGTGGGTAATCGGCATACATATATCAGGTACGGCGTGATGCGCCAATACTAGCACGACAGTGCAGCTTAAGGCGCTAGCTGAATGCTGATAGGTTTTGCAATGGAATACTGACAAATGCTGCGAATGAAATAAACAGTGATCGGAATAGGAAGAGCTTATTTACTAACCTATACTCGTGTCAATGACTTTATATATTGAAGGTAGAGATAGTTAGAGCAGCTATTAGGTGTGCAAGGCCTTCGGCAAAAAATCAACCTAAAAATTAAGCTTTGTTACGTACATATCTTTTGATTCTCACTACTGAACTTACGAGTATTAAGCTGTGCTGCTGTGCTGCATAGACCAGCGCTGGCTTTAATGCCAGCATTACGCTGAGTTGGGACCATTTCTTGGCTACTTTCTTCTTGTATTTGTTAATCTGTTCTTTGTTATGCATGTCACGAATAAATGATTTTCTTTCTCTTTCTTTCTTTCTTTCATAATTAACAATGTTTTTAAAAGGCTCTGCCGCTAAAACGTTCGGGAACTGGTGTGTTTTAAATAATTAATGATGTTCCTATCTTACTTGCGTGCAGTATTAACAAAACAAATGTAGTTATTGTTGTAAGTTTAGGTCAATCCGGTCTGAATATTCCGAAAACTGCACATAAAGGAATACTAGGTTAACAAAGAGTTATTTGCCGTCGTGGTGATACAATATTTTCTTGTGGCATCTGTAAACATTGCATCAGGGTAGTCTGACCTCATTTTTTCCAAACTTGTTTTTGCCAAACTGACCGACTTATATTATAATTGACAATGTCCGTGGAAGCAGTATGGTGTTTTTATATTTATGTTTCTATGATTTTTTGACTTCACTTTTTGAAAATGGCAATAAATAGTACCTATTTGGAAACACATATTCTTGCTTATCACACATATATTTTTTTACCTTTTTCGTAGGCAGGCTCACTGTGCTATTTGTCGTACATCATCATATATATGTACCTACCTACAATACTATCCATTAGGTAACACGAGAAATATTTTTAGTTTGTTACACAGGAAAAAATACACTCGTAACTTTTTACTTTACTCATACTTAATAACATCCTAAACATGTTTTATAAAGTAAACTAACTAAGGGCTTGGCAAAACGTGCACGCAAATACGAAACACAACACATAACATGTGCTTTCTCGAATCGTCTTCCGCACCAAATATTTTTTTACCAGAATATTAAACTATAATTTGATGGCCAATATGCAAACGCTAAGAGAGTTATTATTTTCTTTCGCTCAAAATGTATGAACTGACGGTGGACCACGTGGCTTACATCAGGGATGTTACGGAGCTTCGACTTCGGTTCCGTTAAGTCTGAACTTCCGATTATTATTACACCTTCGGTTCCGACTTCGGCTCCGACACTTTTAAATCGAAGGTTTTAATCGGAGGTTTAATTGGAAATATACCAATTTTTTTTTCATTGTTTGTGTTTTATTTTATAATTGAAAATTGAAATGAAAAAAAATTTGACTAAATAATGTTTTATTTGTCCTTAAATAAAAATTCTCTCTCATGCCACCACTTCTGACCCTGCCTCCGACTCTGATTCCGACTCCGATTCCGACTCCGATAAAGCAAATTTAAAAACTCCGACTCCGCCTTCGGTTCCGATAAAACTAGAGTCTGTCTAATGAAAGCTGAACCTGGATTTTTCTTGGCTGACGAGTCTGGCAACACTATTTAATATGTCGTTTGGACTTTGTTGTTGTTAGAAACTTGTCAATTCGAGATCTAAATTGATAAAAATACGGAGTAATCATGCCGTCGGCGATAAGAGGCGGTGTCCGGGAGATTCTGTATACTATTATACAGAAGTACAAAGAAAAACAAGAAGAAAGAAAAGCATTATTGATGCAAAAAATTAATTGTTTAGTTACGGTGACCAAATTTATAGGTTAGTACGACTTTAGTACGGCATGTTCATTTTGATACTTCTTATTTCTCTATGTGCAATCCTAAGTTTAATTTACCTTTTTCTGTCTATTATACGATGAGATTAAGAAATTAAACGAAATTAAATTCGTTTCAGAAAACCTGGACGTGCACGTTGACAAAAGTGTGCTGGAAAACGTAAAGCAGCTGAAAGAGGTTGAGGAAACTGAGTTAGCCTGCCAGACTCAGACGAAATATTTGGAAGAAGTATCTTCAATGACCGGTAATTACTAAAATTATCATTGTCTTTCCCTATATAATAGGTGTAGGTACCTATTGTCTGTCCCTATATCATGTTGAATCTCTTAGCATTCACAATTTTATTAAATTAATTTAATAGACAGATGATTAATGTAACTGACACTCATAGTTTCAATAAAACAATAAGGAGGTGTTTAGTTAAAAGATATCATAAACATATTATTTGATATGTATTTTCTGTGTGCGGAGCAAACAGCATTTTGTTGTTTATGAACCAAATGTACACTGTACAGTCGATTTCATAAATATGTGTACACTTTAGTACCTTATCTATTTATTTAATGTCATTTTTGATCGGCCAGATATAAAAGATGTTCGGGTTATATGAGTCTTCCTTGTTCTTAAACCGTTGCGATTAGAACCTCACCGATGCAATTTCATTTCACCTAAACCCAAATGTTTTTAGGGCTGTCGGACTGTACAATGGGGCTGTACTGCGCAACCACACAATGTATTTCTAAATGGTGTTCTGTTTATTTAACACTTTCTTTCTTCTTACAGATATCAGTGTTTCATCTTTAAAAAGAATAAGTAATGAGGGAAAATTAAACAACGGTGTCTTTAGTACTCCCGGAAAAAAGCGACCTCACAAGGCCACGGTGTCTAATTTGGATAGCTTTGACATCTAAGCTATCCGAAATAAAATAAATGAATTTTATATTGTAAAAAAACAAGTGCCTACACTCAGATGCTTATTGGCAGAGTTGAGAGAAAGCATCGGTTTTACCGGATGCCTTGAGACTTTACGCCGAATACTAATGGCAAATGGATACGAATTTAAACAAAATACTGAACAACGTTCGATACTTATTGAGCGTTTTGACATAGCAGCTTGGCGACACCGCTACCTAAGGACTATTGCATCAAAACGTGCTGAAGGTAAAAAAATAATATACCTGGATGAGACTTACGTTCACCAGAACTACAAAACAAAAAAGTCGTGGCAGGGGCCTTCCACCCAAGGTGTAGTTGGCAATATCTCAGCTGGAAAACGATTTATTATTGTTCACGCTGGATCAGAAGATGGTTTTGTGCCTAATGCTTTATTAACGTTTAGCACAAAATCAATCAAAGCAGACTATCACCATGACATGAACGCCACAAATTTCAATAAGTGGTTACGTGAGAAGCTTATTCCCAACTTGAGTGAACCAAGTGTCATTGTCATGGACAATGCTAGCTATCACACGGTGCAAATTAATAAGGTACCAAATACCAACACCCGCAAAGCCGAAATAAAAGAGTGGCTGCGTTCTAAACAAATTGATTTTGAAGAATATTATACTGTACCAGAACTTCTTGTCTTGGCACATAAACACAAAGCAGACCCAATCTATGAAGCCGATGAAATTCTAAGGGAGCACGGTCATGAGGTTTTAAGACTTCCGCCCTACCATTGCGACCTTAACCCCATTGAGCTAATCTGGAGTTCGGCGAAGAGAAAAGTCGCGAGTAGAAATGTTGGCGTATCAGCAGCTGAAATTGAAAAAATTATTAAAGAGTCTTTTGACAGCATAACACCGGAGCATTGGAAGAAAATGACTAATCATGTGCTTAATATTGAAGCTCAGTACAAAACCAGGGATGGAATAACTAAAGAACTAGAATCATTCATTATAAGTGTCCGTGATGATGACAGCACTAGTTCAGATGAATCATTAGAAATAGAGTATTTAGAATCTGATTTTAATTACAGTTCCTAGAGTCTTAGGGTATCATCTGAACTGGAACTACTGGAAGGTTCACCATCACATACACTTATTATGAAGCTTTCCAATTGATTAGTAATTCCATCCTTTTCCAAGTTAGAAACCGTGGCTGGATGAGGTCGCTTCATACCAGGAGTGCTAAAGATTCCGTTGTTTTATTAGCCCTCATTAATTATTCTTTTCAAACACATGGTTGAGGAGGCGATGGCTGAGATCAGCGTCATACTCGTGAACGGGTGTTGTCAGTGGGGTCCTGTCTGTTCACGCTTGCAAGAACCTGTTTTCCAGTTAGTTATTTTAGTTATCGTTCCTGACGTAGAGACCTCGTCATGTTGTTCTCCTAGTCACTATTTTTAATTTACTCAATGTTATTGAGCGTACATTTGTAACGACTAAGTTTGTGTTGTTAGAAATAATTATTAATTACTTTACTACCTTGTAATGTTACTTTTAAGAATAATTGTATTTTATGATTGGAAAAAATGATCTGCTGGAGTTTCTTGCGGCGCTTCTTCTCCAAGATATAATTGTCGTTAGATAGAGGTGTAAGGGTGATGAGAATAATGTTACCTCTAATTACTTTATTAAAAAGGTTGAATATAATATTCCTCATCATCATTGTTTTATTATGCTGTGTGCGACACAGACGAAAACCTCTCGTATCAATGAAATCTATCAACAGCACGACTAGCACAAGTTGCTCGTGACTTGTTTGTCGCTCGGATCTCCCTTACTATCTAGTCTGTTACGATAGAGACGCACAGAGCGACAAGCGAGAAAATACAACTTGTGCTACACGTGCAGATCACTATATTTTCATGTCAAATATATTTCGAAAAACCAAATGTGCTCCAGTCACTGTCATCGTATTTTACCTAAAGTGCTTTTCATCAAAATATAGCGCTCGTAATAATATATATGAAAATATAGTACGCGTTTCCTCTTCCTTTGTGCCCACCAAAATAAATAAAATAATAAAAGTATCAATATCGTTTATTCCTTCATTGATCGGTAATACCATATCAAGATTTTTTGAATTTGCCGCTTTTTCCCAGGTTCAGCTTTCATTAGACAGACTCTACCTCCGTTACATCCCTGGTTTACATACATTTTGAGCGACAGAACAGAAAAACGTTAGAGCTTTTACATTGCGGTTTCATGAAGCAGATCGGTCAACGCGGTAGCCAACTCCGCGTTACGTGTTTTCGCGCGGGGACACTTAATTTGCAAGGAACTTGGTCTACAAATTGAAAAGCGACGCGTTTAAGAGAATACAACCGCAAAATATTAAGTTTATGTCAAGACAGCACTGCGTCTTAACCAGCCATATTGCCGTAATGTCAAACTAAATTACTGTGCGCCGCCATGGCTAATAGCAGTTCGACTGTGCCGGTGGCGCATGTACAGACCACTAATACCACTATTGCCTCGCTTTGCGATCATCTGGGTTGTAATCGGAGAGGTTAAACGATGGCTTTTGGGCTTGTAAAGCATTATGCATTATGTAAAGCATTGATTTATTCATAGTTAATAGATGGTTGAGATAATCTTTAACCAATTTGCGATTGGTATGATTTATAATTGAGCCTACTTCGTGAGTGAGAGAAGGAAATGCATGAACAAAACGTTTATCTTGCAATATTTAAAATTACACAAATCAAAATAATAAAAATAGGTATACCTACTCCTTTACATTTTTGTTCAATTCTTATGACGTAAATCGAGGCTTAAATCGCGTAGCTGTGTGTTTCTCACCATCTAAAACAAGTCGTCCACGATTTTTGAATATGTTGTAGTTGTTATTAAAAACTACACCCGTACATTTCAGTACTTTTTTGTTTCTATTCAAGACAAATTTTCGTGAAACAACAAAATATTAAAAATCAGTAAAAAATTGACTTCTTTTAAGGGAAGAGAAACGCTATCGCATACATGGTTTTTTTTTAACCACACAATCCTTTATTTCTTGATATTTATTATGTTGCCTAGCAACACAAACAAAAACAACACGAACAGCAAAGTCTGACATTTAATAGTGCCTGCCTACCTACTTATTCATTGCAAAATTAAATGCATTTAAAAATACTTGAACGAGTAAATTGACGTTTCTGCAAACTCACTTTCAGAATCCAAGCCGCATTTGGTCATGCTATAATCGAAAGTTATACGTGCTTGTGCTTGCATATCATTTGAGTGCAGTTACCTATTGACAGCCTAATCGATGGGTGGACTATAAAATAGCAAATGATGTTCGTTATATGTTTATCATCGTAAAGTAACTGCTATTCAGTTAGTTGACGTGTTTGTCATTAATAGCTAGATTTTCTATAACACTGAGTCACTGTTAATGGTTTGGTTAGAATCAACTTTTGGCTGGTAGGTTCTTGACGAGTCAAATAAATACTGAATAAATCGCTGCTTAATTTCAAAAGCACCTCAATTCAAAAATAAATATCGTTTGATTTAAAACTTAAATAGCATTCCGAATTTAAATGACACACAAACACATTTTGATTTGTGTCGCTTTTGTATTGAAGCAATGAAATGTCTTTTATCTTTTTTAAATCTATATTGGTGTGTTGAACTCGATTATTTGTTCCTCATTCTTGAATGTTTTTTCTTTCAAGCTACATACACTAGAGAACGCCCACGAATTCGTACGCTTAGAATAAGGTTCCCTCTACTTCCCCTTATTCTTCCCGTAGTGCGTCGATTTTCGGAAAACCCTTTCTTAGTGCTTTCCTAGGGTACCCAAGGTACTTTCCTCAATATTCCTAGTCTCTAGGTTCAGTTGTTTAGCCTGTGCTTTCAGTCAGTAAGTCACGGAAGAATGTTATTTGTATAAAAAAATATACGTAATTTACTGGCTAATTTGTCACTAAGTCAATGAAAAATTGAGCCCCGAAAATTAAAAAAACTGTAGAAATACATAAAGTCAAATCAGAGATTAGAATTCTGACGCATTTCATGAACTACTGAAAGGTTTTTGCTGTGTAATAAATTATATTCCACGATGCAATTCTAGGATTAAAACCATATGCAATTATGCATTCTGAACTCAACAAACCAGCATTATCTGATATACGAGTACGTTGTAAAACATTAAATTTGGTACGGATACGGAGTTGTTACTTGACAAGGATTGTGAAGCTAAAAATTTCCATACGAAATGTAATAGAATTTCAAGATCTCTCCTTAACCCTTAATTTGGCAAAAATAAAAAAAGTCGGGAATTCAAACCCTTTTTGATTTTGAATCAGCAAAAAAATAAAAAAACATTCCAAACATTAAAAGTGAACATTATAGTATGGTCACTGTGATGTACACTGCCAAATTAAGGGTTAAACCTACTCCGATTCTTATGATTTTAGAATATTATGAAATTATTTATTGGAGAGAAATAATTAAAATGAAAAAGAACGAAAGCGTAGAGACCTACTTTTTCATAATAACTACAAATATTCAAAAATCGTGAAAATTATTTATCGGAGAAGAATATTTAATTTAAAAAAAAACGGAAGCGTACAGACCTAGTTTTTTCATAACTACAACATATTCAAAAATCGTGAAAATTGGACTTGCTTTAGGGGGTGAGAAACGTTATGTTCCGGCGCTAAATTAGTATGGTTTTTCATGACAGCCTCGCGATTTAAGAGTTCACAACCTATTAATGCTTGCACTAGACATACCACAGCCAATGACCGATCAAATCAGGTGACGGATAACAATTCAATACTAGCCACGAATCTGTAATTATGAGTGATTTATGAGACGATCAATACATGCAAACAATAATGATCAATTACTCAAATTACCAATTCAAATCGTCACATCGCATTTGTTTCGTTGCGTGCACAGAGAACTTGCGAAGATCGTCCACTTTAGTCGAGCTGCGTAGAAAGCGGGGTTGATGCTCTGAGCTAATTCATTCGAGATGTTCACGCTTCGGATAAATATGATTTAATCTGTGTTTACTGTTATGACATTGCCGTGAAAACGTTACGCAGTCCGTGTTAATTGTATAGTTTTGATTGTTGGAACGCGGATTCTAGATTTGTTTTGAGTTGTTAGTAGTTATAGACATTGTTGAAACATGTCCTAGAACCACAGCAAAACAGACGAGGCCTAAGTACATCAGTAGGACCTAGATGCTGCTTAGATATATTAAGGTATGTAGGTACCTAAGGTAAGAAGGATGCATATTCGGTAACTGACTACTCACACGCAATATTCCGCCTTCATTGGTTGTAAGTTATCGACAGTTTGTAGCCAACGTTCAATAAAACTCCCTTTACTTACTAGGTAAGAAATATGACAAAGTGCAACACCAAATAGAAAATAAGATCAAAAAAATCCTCTTGTCTCAAAACGTAGAACCATTTCCCAGACGTCAGGAAATAATCACCTTTAATCACAGTGTTTTATTTTGGCGCGTAACAACCTAAACAAAAGAATAAACGCCGGTGCCCTATCATTATCCGAATTTTCTTTCACCAAATTCCGATGGCCAGAAAGTTATTTCCTGGTGACGGTCACAACATTTAATGAACATTGTGTCGGATAAATTTAAGTACTAAGAGTCAGTTGACGACGGTTAAAACGTCCCTTAGTGGCGATTTTTCAACCACAAGTGTAACTGACTCTAATAAAGTAAATTAGCAACTAGGCCTGTTCACTGTAGCCAAAATTTATTGGTTGTGTCAGTGTTCCCTAAAATCTTTTTGGCAGTTGACGAGTCTCTTATAATTAATTATAACGGTGGTGGAATCTTCAATAGTGACGATGCAGATAGAAATACGAGTATAACCAGATATCGGATGTTGAGGAGTTCGTTAGAGGACGCTATATTGAGTAGTTACAAATGGGCGTAATTTGACCCATTCTTACAGAAATCCCGGTATTTCTTTTATGGACAGGAGAAGCCACACGAGCAGGCCGCCTCATGGTGAGTGGGATCTGAGACCATAGATACCAAGACTGCAATCCGAAGACTTTAAATTCGCTGCCAACCCTGAGGGCTAAGATGGAATGCCTCCATCCAAGTAATTTCACCGTAACGCTTAATACACATGAATTTACTTACAGGCTGTTTAAGATTAGATTGTGGTAACCAGGGCCTGAAACTTTATTTTTTGTCTTAATGATGTTATTGTAACACGATATAACCTAAAACATTATATACTGCAAGCACTTTTACGTGTAGAAGGTAGGTACCTAATTACCTAATCTTTACATAGTATAAAAAACAAAATCGCTTCCCGTTGTCAGTCGCTGTATGTACACTTAGATCTTTAAAACTACGCAACGGGATCTAAAGCTGTTTCCACCAATATATGTAGTGATTAAAGAGGAAGGTTTTTTATTTATAATCAATTATGGATTATATACGGGTGTTACAGAAAACTTACAGTATTACACACGGGTCACTAGTTATACAAATAAACCGATATATTACCCGGGCTGCCACTCCATATTACACCCTCTAACGAACCTTAGGTACATCAGCTCCCAAATGTCTAATTTCTGCATGTAACATTCGATAATTGCTATATTTGTTACCTGAGTGGTCCGAAGCGCGCTGATGACCGCCAGCAGCGCGAGCGCAGCTGCGCACACGCCCCACCGCATCCTGACGCTGAAACCAACGAATAAGATAAGATACATCGTACTTGTATGTCACTAATATGCTGGTAAACATCTTAGCCTATTTGTGCAAATTGTGGTTACTGAATTATCAACAACTTTTTTCAAGTTGTAATTCTGTAGCTCTGCCTAGCCCACTCTGGGATTACAGGTGTGAAGGTATGTATGTATGTACGTCGTACTTGTTTCGTTCGTCGTTTACTTGTGGGAGGACCTTGTGCAGGGTCCGTCCGGGTTGGTACCACATTGTTGTGTTCCGGTTCGGGGATAAGACAGCCGGTGAAATGACTAGCATAGAGGCATTCCATCTTAGTCCTCAGGGTTGGCAGTGCATTTGCAGTCTTGTGAATGCGAATGTCTATGGGTCACAGTTTCCACTTATCATCAGGTGGCCTGTGTACTCGATTGCCTTTCTATGCCATAAAATAAATAAATAAACAACGAATAAGACAAGAACATATCATCCCTTAACTTTGGCAACCTCTTATCTGATCGAATATTTTCATAGGAAGGAAGTCTTTATGAACCTTGAAACATGCGTTTTTTTTCTATCGATTCTATCAGATAAGAGGTTGGGAAAGTTAAGGGACGATATTCGTTGAATATTTTAAACGATATAGTAGTCTGAATAAACAGAAAAGACAGAACAATGAGTACCTATATAAAATGACAGACTCGATTATATCCGTCGTTTTAGTCGTTATTTTTTCCTTTTTGAATTGGTCTATACATAGATGAAGGTAAAGCGATCTGGTCAGTGGAAGTGATCTCAATTTAAGTTGTGAGTCTGTTAGGCATCTTTAATGCTAAATTTGGACCAATAAACAGCATAATTAGACCTTTGATTTTTAAAGTAGGTATATGCCCAGTTTGTGGTTTAAAAATATGGTAACCTAAATGAATGTTCCTGGCAAGACATTTGGCCAGTTTATTCCGATCGTGGTGCACTTCCCTTGGGTGATATGATGACGATTTTATAAATGTATTGTCACTTAATAAATAATTTTATTTGTGATTTAATTTTGATGGAAAATGTGTAATAATCTTCGCTCTACTTTTTAAGTTATCTTTATGCATGTTCCAATAAAGTACGAACATTATTGATACTCTTTAAAATGTCAAATGTAAATGATGTTTAGCAATATTAATTCATTTTAATGATGATGATGATAGACCAGAATAATCTTTCTTAAGGTTTCTTGAAAACAAGAAAAAAATAACAGTTTTAATTTATTCGTGTAATTCAGAAATAGAAACTAGGGTTTTCCTATCGCCGCAAAAACCTGCAACCTTGCGTCGTTTTACAAATATTAGAGTGTCGCGTAATTGCCGGTTGACGTTTAACTGCATACTTCAAGCGTCAAATTACTATTCCAGTATTTTGTCGAACCTTCGTCGCTATTTTAAGCCTAAGAAAAAATGGTTTAGTTATAATAGTGTTCAAAATGGCGTATACTTTTAAAATGTGGAATTTTATAAGAAGTAGCTCGTGCCGCCCGAATATTTAAGCACTTACTGTTATTTCTGGGCTAAATACTGGCGCATATGTCGATGACATAAATTAGGTGTATTGTTAGTAACTTAGGCACATGAAGCATGTCATGTAATGTAGACGATTTAGTTTGGCTTTCTGAATCAGTTGGATCAAATGTTGAATGCACCGTGCCCCAAAAGTTATGAAAAAGTACAGAATGATAAATCAATCAACAAGATCGCTATATTGCTGTTGAAGAATTCAGAAACGTCTAATAATGAGGGTTTCCGCGCATCAGTTTTTTCACTAGATGGCGCCTGTGAAGTGAGGTCTTTTTGACAGTTGATATTAAAATATATGCCTAGAAGAAGACCAAACTAGTGACAATTTACTTGATATAAACACATTTCAAATACAAAGGTAGGTACAAAATTATTTCAATTTATATTTTTTACGTATTATTAACTGTCAAAAAGACCTTACTTCCCAGAGGCGCCATCTAGTGAAAAAACTGATGCGCGGAAACCCTCATTCTAATCTTCAGACATAAATTCATACATACAAAGCAAACACTATAACAGAAATATCTACAACGTTTTGTACCCGCTACGCTGTCATTCCGCAAGCTTCGTCGTATCTCATTTAGCAAAATTCAGTTATTTGGCATTTATACAATTTATTGACATGATGAATATTCAGCAAATACGACGTATTCATTGTCTGCTTGAATGCCACTGTCTTCCTCTTTTCTATTTTCGTCAACAAATCAATTTGACGTCGCTTTCGCTATTAAAGTCACGTTAACAAATGGTTACATTTACCTTCCATTCTGATAAACGTAGTGTCGCATTGTCTACATACTTACTTTCTTAGTTAAATTTTCCGATTTAAATAAGCTAAGAACTAGCCACATCTTCTATGGTTTTTATACAGTCATACCTACAAGCTTGCATACCTCACATGTTTTTTTTATGGTATAGGAAACAGATAAATTAGAATGTCAGTCACCTCATGTAAAATGCTGCTCATGGATCAATCTAACTTCGTCCATTCCCTCCACATGACCAAAGCACAAAATAAAACCACAGAAATATGTTTAAATCATGATATAGGTACCGGATTGCACTTTATTCGTATACGGTTAGACACGAAAGCATGGCCAGAAAAACTTCGTATGCTGTGAGACTGATTTTAGAGTCCTGTTTGGAAGTCGTCCGTCGCCGTCGCCGTCGTAGTAGCCGTCGAAGTAGCCGTCGTTTATGCTTTATCACGTACCCGCATACACCTAACTTAATATTTTAGCCTTGACCAGCCTATTATGTAATCAAATCAAATGTATATTGACGATTTAAGGATACGCAAAAGTATTTCTTCAATCGTTCTGATGGTACTCCATTAAGCAGGATTACTGACAGAGGCTTCTGCGTCATTTCGCGAGAAAATAATATGACAAATTGTCAAGCAAAGGTCAATATTTATTTTTACTTATTAATGTTAGTTCACCGTACTAGAATACAGATTATTAACTTCTCTTACGACTTAAGACTGACGATTTCTTTGAACTGTTTGGGGCTAAAGGGCTGGTAGATTCTTGACGTGTAAAAGTGCCCGTGCGGCCTACTTACTGAATAAATGTCTTTATCTTTATCTTTATACATTTGCGGGTGGCCGGCAATCGTCGTTACTTGGATCTCGAACTTTAGTTTGAAAACTGATAATGTGTGACAAACGACATACGACTATTGCCGGCAGGGACACATCGGCTAATGTTAGCGCTCTGTTGATTTTAAACTTTCAGGCTGCCAGGTCGAGGGTCTAGCAGGCAGTTAGGTGATATGATAGGTGACAATTCGCTATACATTGCAAAGTTAACAGGCTTTCACATTAGTTACTGTCAGGCCGCTAAAATAGGGGGAGGTAGTTAATCTATCAGTGCCTTTTAGTTGCAGCCCCTTTAGATATGAAGTGGTTTCTTCACACAAAATAGGTCCAATAATCTTCTATCTGTATTAACCTAGTATACTTAACTGTCAGAGCGCGTGTTTGATCAACGACACGTCAAACTCTCCACGCATCGCTCGCTGCACTTTAAGACGTTGCAACTGCAACACTTTCCCCGGGCCAGTTGCCATGTGGAGCGCTTATGCAACTAATTGTTGCTGATTACATTGATTACTATTGATTTGCCAAGGCGATGATTAATTCAACGATAGGCGCAAATCGTGCGTAGGTTTGGAACACGATTGTCTACAGGGTGAATTCAAAAACCCAAAACTATCAATTGGGATGAAACAAGCTTCATAAATGTTAAAAGATGTTCAAAGTAGACCATTTCAAGAAAACGTATTTTGTTCAGTACGCTTTTATTTCCTACTAAATGTTTTTAAGATTCAGACAGATTCTTTTGTATACAAAAACAAAAAACCAAAAAAAAAAACATTTGAAATTATTCATGAGCAGCCATACATCGTTGAAATATGGTGTATCCCAAAGAAACGCTTAGATTTAGAATTCAGGAAAAAAATACCGGATCACGCATCCGGTATTTTGTCATCTTATATATTTCCAAGATGAAAAATCGCCGGCAACCGCTAAGCTTTACCCCGTAAATAACATAATATTACCGTTTAGCTACTGTTCCTTCTCACTTAGATCGATATCTTCAATTTTAGTGCGATCTATATCACAGTTAAATTTCATTCTGGTCAGTGAATCGCTATCGATTTCGTTACAAGAATGCACTGGCATAGTTTAGTTTTTATTACATACTAGCGTTAGAATACTTTGCGATTTGGAAACTCCCTCTACATACATACATACAACCTTCACGCCTGTAATCCCAGGGTGGGGTAGGCAGAGCTACAGAATTACCTACAATTTTAAAAAAAACTTGTTGATAATTCTGTAACCACATTTTGCACAAATATGCTATAAGATATATATAAGAGTATATATACCAGGCTATTAGTGACAGGTAGCAAGTCCATCGTCTAACAGTACTACAAGCCTTTATTCCCTTAGTCGCCTCTTACGACATCCAAGGGATGACATGGAGTGGCACTATTCTAACCCGGCAACCACACGGGAACGGCAACCACACGGGAAACTCCCTCTATAATAATTATGTAATATTGTTAGTGTAAAAGATTAGTATAGATAATATTTTACATAGGTACCTACTGTATAAATAAAATGAACTTGAGTGAGTCAAGGGCATAAATATACATACGTTCCTAAGACGTCAAAAATGTATATACACCTTTATGCCTCTAGCAATAAGGTCCGTGTATACATATGTATATTTGACGCTATGGCTGTATAGATATTAATGCCTTTGACTGTATCTTATCAACTCGCGTTATAAAAAACTATCATAATCTACGCGTTTTGAGACAGCAATCTTAGTAACTTGTACTCGTATATAATCTGTGATCTTACTCAAAATAAGTTTATTAATGTGACCCTAAGACACTTCAACGACAGAAAAAGTTAAGGCTGGCAGGCTGGGGTGAAGAACACTCTTACTCAAACCTCATATAAATTCACAGATGAATGCCTGATGTTTCAGAGCATAAAAGTTAATTTCTATATTCGGAAATAATTGCAGTAATTATTGGTTGAGACTTTCTCCATTTTCCTCGCGCTTAGCTCGGCGGTCATTCGCTTATTGCTAAGGCATTTAAGTTATATTGGCTTTGAACTAAACTGGTAACGCTAGTTGATATAAAATATTATTTTTTTTAAACTTCAACTATACTGGCGCCTGTGTAAAACTCCCGATTTGACAGGTGTCATGGGTTTGAAGTCCAATTTTTTTTTCTCGAAATCACTTCTGTACAGTTGGACAACTTTGCTAGTACCAGGATTAAAGGCTAGGTCGGTAATTTGTTTCAACTCAATTGAAAATCAAAAACAAACAAGAAAAATGTGGAGCGCTTCACGATTTTGCATGTCATCCTTGCGCGTGTTTGAGGTTATATTTGTACTTTGTACTGCGTGTAGAGCTGTCAAATAGGACAGCTACATCTGACAGCTCTATTCACTTGACATTAATGGCGGCAGAGTTGAAAACAATAGGATATACATGTCAAAGGCAATATGGTTTTACCCTGTAGAGGCCGTAGATTCAACGTACTTCTTCTGGACCTCTATTCCAGGGGGCCTAGACAAGATGCAAACGCTTCCAGGCGTTTTCCTTTCTATAAAGTTCAACGCCTAGGCGTTAGCGTCCAACATATGTCAGACAAAAGGAGTTAGAATAGAAAAACTCATTGTGCGCTAAATTGTCTATGCTTAGCGCAGATTGAAACGTCAATGTCAAACGTCATAGTGACAACAACTGTCAGTCCAGATGGTAAAAAACCATATCACAACAGGGCAAGGATATTGTTTTTAACTCAGACGCCATTACTGTCAAGTAAATAAGAGCTACTCATGTAGTAACATTCACGATAAAACGATAAGGGTCGATGACAGACGATGTGCTTTTTACCGCCTCAAATCTCGGCCTTGGTATCGTATTGTCAACGTTTTCTAAATTCAAAATTCAAAATTCAAAATATTTATTCTGTAAATTGGCCACATGCGGGCTCTTATACACGTCGGTTTTTTTTTTCATGTGATTTATCCCATAAGGAAAGGCAAAGGACATTAATCCATACAGCCTAGTCATATTTTACAATATTTATGATCCAATTTCAAGTAAGGCCGAAGCCAAGTCTTTGTAGATTTTTCTATTTCAATTTAAAGTAAGGCCGGAGCCAAGTCTGAGTATTATACACGTCGGAAATGTACAGTGAATCTACCAGGCAGATGATTTTGACAGGCGGACAGTAATGGCGGCTGAGTTATAAACAATACCATAACCCGTCAAAGACAATAATGTTTTTACCGCCTAGAATAGAGGCCCTGCTAAATATTTCCCTTCGGCCGCGTACAAGTTAGTTCGTAGCTACATACAAAACTTAGTTACGTACGCGGCCGAAGGGACAAACGAAGAATTTTTGTAACCTGGCTACAAACTAAGAAAAGTAAATCCTAGTTCGTAGCTACATACAAAACTTAGTTACGTACGCGGTCGAAGGGAATTCTTCGTTTGTAACCTGGCTACAAACCACGAAAAAAAAAATCTAATTCGTAGCTAGTTACAAAACTTAGTTACGTACGCGGCCGAAGGGAAATATTTACTTAGTTTAATACTTTTAGACATCGGTAGCGTCGATTAAACAGTAGCTACACACACCGTGCAGTGTAACCGGTATAAATGTACCGAAAGTGAAACCACGGCGGCCGGTGATACACTTTTACTTGAATTAGTCGGCTGATTATGCCGAATCTATTACGTTTAAGACGCAATTGGTGTAACATATTACTGGTCATTATTATTGATACTTTATTTAGTGCAAAGGAAACGTTGCGATTTAATTAAAACCAGGAAGGATATTAACTTGTGGGGAGCTAACTCGAATCGGATATTTTGCAAAGTCCAATAACTTAAAAACAAATCTAGTCAATAAACATGTACCGTAAAATGGGGTTAGTTCGATTAAATTTAAAAATAAATCTTTTGTAACTCCCGCATTTAATTGTAAAATAAATTATTAAAATTATTATATTGGCGACTACTAATTTGGAGCAAATTAAAGCAACTAGAGGCAGACCACGATAGATGGCTTTGTAGAAAAATAATAATACGTGGTTTAAAATCTCGTTTCTTAAAATGGGGTGGGCGGTTACTTTGATTATCGATGTGTTTATATCACAATATCAAAGTCGCCCTGAAGTATGTCAAAAATTAGAGGTTTTTTGTTTCGTAGTTTTCAAATCAGAACGTAATGTCGCGAAAGACCTCAATAATAACTCTGACATTGCATAAAATCGATGAGATGATTCAAAAAAGTATCAAAGTCGCCTCGCGATTCTAAAGTCACCCAATTTTACGGTATTGTATCTTGTATTATTAGTTATTCTGTGATTGTACTTCATTCTTGTAACTACGAGTAATAAATTCTTACCCACTGGTAAAATGATTCGAGAAGAAATTTCACAAATAACTACTACTAATTACTACGATATATATTTAATTACTTTATTATCACTAAAATAACTCCGGAAATTAAGTTTTTTACGAGCCCTAGCTTCTCTTAAGACCAGTTTCCTCAAGTCATACAGATCTCATAGGTATCTATTGAACTATTCTGTACTGTAAACAACTACTGCGTAAAGTTTGTACGTAACTGTTGCCGAGAAAACATGATCTCTTAAATACTATTGTTACATAATATGGCCAAGCTCTTCATCTAAACGGGCAACATAAATGTAAGAACGCTGGGATTATTATTCCACTTTATTTCAACCTGTTTTTGAAACCCTTAGCTGTAGCTTTCTTACAAAACGCCTGACTTTCTATCTCATAAAGAAAAATCAAGAAATAATCATATAATCGTAGGTCTCTTGAAAAATCAATTATAATCATAGAATCGTAGGTCTCTTGAAAAATCAATTATAATCAAAGAATCGTAGGTCTCTTGAAGAATCAATTATAATCATAGAATCGTAGGTCTCTTGAAAAATCAATTATAATCAAAGAATCGTAGGTCTCTTGAAGAATCTATTATAATCATAGAATCGTAGGTCTCTTGAAAAATCTATTATAATCAAAGAATCGTAGGTCTCTTGAAGAATCAATTATAATCATAGAATCGTAGGTCTCTTGAAAAATCAATTATAATCAAAGAATCGTAGGTCTCTTGAAGAATCGAAAAAGAATCATAGAATCATAGGTCTCTTTAAAAATCAAAAAATAATCAAAGAATCTAAGATCTTTTAAAGGTTGTTTGCAAAATTATTTTCAGATAGATAAGCAGAATAATGTCATGGTGACATTTTATTGACAAAGCATGATAATCTTAAAACGACGGACGGTGATGGTGGGACCTTGTGAAAGGGCCGTCCGGATTCTACATCTTATCCTTTTAACTGCCAAGCAGCAGTGCTCACATTGCAATGACCAGCATACATTCTATGTTAGTCCTCAGGGTTGGCAACACATTTCGTCGGTGATACTGCAATACGTATACTAACTATGATAGAGTAAAATAAACCTTACTAATATATTAAAAAGGTTCATTTTGCTCTTTATTAAAAATGTTACTTACGCGGTTTTGCAGTTTCACCGACGATTTGCGGTCTTAGGATTGCAGTCTTAAGAATAGAAATGTCTATAGGTCATAGTTAGATCCCACTTAATATGAGGGGCCTATGTGCTCGTTCGATCAATGCCACTCCATTATTTAAAAAAATAAAGTTTACATTTTGGAGCTCTATGCCCTACAGTACAAACCCGTAGGAACGCTCCCTTGACGACACGATAAAGACAATAATTTGTATTTTTTAATACCAGTCGGAAAGCAAAAGCTAAGAAGCAATACCGAAGTGTTTTACAACAAATGGTGTTAACATTTTTATTAAGTACTATGGTCATAATTTAAATGCCAGGGTGGTATTCAAAACTCGGATTAAACGTGACCTTATCAATTATCTACACTTGCGATAAAAATCAAGATGCATTCCTTTGTATTCTCACTAAACAAAAGATTCAAATTCCATCAAAAATTAAGAAATCAAATAGACCTTTTATTATATGACAGGAAGACACCTAGCCAGTAAACGTGTATTATGTACCAGAGAACACCATAATTATTGAGTCAACTTTATACTTTATCTTAGAAACATGGCACTGAATATGCTGATAATAAATATAGCCGTCCAAATCAAGGGAACCTTGAGGTAAATGGGGGTTAAGACGTTCCAGTCACAGCTTTTGAACAAATAACATGTAACAGTAATCGAAATAGCATAAACGCCTCCCGCCGTAGAGCTCTCCTCAAGAAAATCACAGATACAATAGAAATGTCATGGCCAGAGACAATAGATGCGCGTGCGCTTAATTGAGACTATTCGTATAATGATTGATGAACAGAAATTAATCGAATTAACACATTATTGTCAGTTTCTCTAGATTTTAGCGACAAATGGGTATTAAGTGATCAAAGCTTTCTTTTATATGAATATATAAATATAATTATAATACATATAAAATGTAAGATTTAATAAGTTTCATTATAAATTTGTTTACGAACTCTGTCTGTGTTTTATTGTTTGTTGATCTTTATATGTTTAAAACTTGTTTAAAAAATATTCCTTATATTTGATTTTACTTCTTTTTTTTTCAAATGTTAGGTAAATGATTATTTTCGAGAAAGTAAGTTCTTTGAATGTAAGTATATCTTTTCCAGATGATAGTAATTTAAAAACATAGCCATGGCGCCCGTGACATATAAGTAAACACTACAGTTCAAAGGATTCGTTTTGACCAATTAGCTGCGCCACGAAAATAATGACGAGAATGCATCCAAAAGTTTTATCTTATTTATTATTTAACATAAATCATTATCAATTACACAAGATAACAAATTCTATGTATTGTTTTCAGCGTAATTGATTTTAAACTCTGTTATTTTACAGTTAGTGTTTAATTATTGTAATGGCTGAGTGTAATGGTGACACACGCAACGGTGATGACTCTGCGGCCCTCACAGATGTTTAATTGGAGAAGACAAGTGGCTAATAAATGTTTAGATAATATTATGTTTTCTTTAATTGTAAGAGTAGGGTTGTCGAAAAAAACGTAGCTATGCTATGTTGCAGTTTTGATGGAATAAACGACACATCAATCAATTTAAAGGATTCTGAAGCGACTCATCTCACCCGTTGATGAGCGAAAATATTTGATCCTGAGTCTTGGATGTTTTCTATGTATTTACGTATGTATTTCTCTACATAATTAAGTTGATCATTGTCTAGTATCTTAGTTTGGGACAGTGGGACTAGGTCAATTTGTGTGAGATTGTTATCTGATATACATTTATTTTTATTTTATTTATCGCCGGTGAAACTGCAAAACGGCGTAAGTAACATTTTAAATAAGGAGCAAAATGCACCTTTTTAATAAGAAAGTAAGGTTTATTTTGCTTTATCATAAATTGGTTAGTTACTTGGTTTTGCAGTATCACCGACGTTATATATTATGTATTGAAACTCATTGAATTAAAGTACTACGTTACTAATTTAATTATATTAAAATCATTGTCTTTTTCTCCTGTCACCAGCCGAATTTTAGAACAAAATCCACAACCAATTTAGTTCTTCAAAGCCTATAAAAGGAAAATGTGTAAATGGATGTCATTTTACTGGAAACTACCCTAAAAGGAAATTAAACTGGTCACCCTGCCTACTTTTTTACCCCCTTAACACTTTTATTAGCCGAATGTATCACGAATGTAGTCAACCCTATTGAATCAATTAGCCGACCCGCCTTGGCCGGGCATGAGCGACACCTTTGCAGTTACATAACGACTTAATTACCTGCATTCCACTTAGCGGTTCCGCTTTATAGCCATTGGGCACCTTACGTGCACACCATGATTTTACAACAATAGGAAAAGGTTCTAAAGAGCCAGGAAATATGCTGTACTCGTATTTAAAAATGTACATTATAGTAAATTCTAGAAAAATCAGAATAACGTTATTATAATGTAGCAATGTGCAAGAATACATTTTTTACTATTTTACTATTACTGTTGCATTTACACGTACGGTTTCGCGCCGGCGGTGAAACAAGTGCCTTAAGTGCGGTCGTCAGGAATTAATACTCCACAATACCTATACAAATATTTGTTCTCACCGGGAATCAAACACGGGACAGCTAGTTAGGCAGGATCACTACCATCTAGATTAACCGAGTCAAACCGATTGAAAACACTAACCAATGATCTGACGACCTTGCCTTTATAGACTTAGGCAAGATGGAACTAATCAAACGCTTTAAACAATGATCATTCAAATCGCTCGCATCTTCTCGTTACCCGTGACCTTGTGCCGAATCCCGTCTGCATAGAGCACAATTTCGCCTGACCTTGCGCCTAGGCTTTGTTCGGGGCTAGATAAACATCCGCAGTTCATAGCAAAAACGCAGTATACGCATTTGGACCTCGTACTATGATACTGCCTTTTTCTTCTGGAGGGCATCACAATGCAGTTATTAAGGCGTATTAATAATGTAATGAAACTGACACAAGTGAGTCTATTGTTGGAACGATTTAATTTGTGTTGTGTTTGGAGATTGGATGTTAGGAGATAGACAAGAATCTTACACCGGATATTACACTGCAAGCGTCTTATTGAAGTAAGATTTCATGTTCAATGCTGTTTGGATGAGATTAGAAGAACACTGGGTAGACTACCGTTAAAATGGTTTCATACATTAACTACGAAGTTAACGGACACTACCTATTTTTTATTGACGACGCGACGGGTTCAGCATACCTAGTTGGTACCATGCCTACAAAGCTGGCGGTCCTGGGTTTGGTTACATATGGACAAATTTTTGTGTGATGAGCTCGAGTATTTGTGCTGGATTCTTGGATGATTTCTTCGTATTTAATTATTTATTCCTCAATATACTTATGTCAATCGTTGCCAATTATTATAGTAGCTACCTATTTCAGCTCCATGTGTTTGTTGGGGAGATTATTGTATTTAGTTTTATTTATGAAACATACAATTGACAACATTTCAAAAAAAAAGCATTATTGTTTTTTCGCGTTTATATTTATTAATAGCTGGTTAAAAATTAGACTACCCGTATTTCTCGGTTTTTCTATATTTAACTTAAATTCGTCGTTAATAATTTATTTAAGAAATTGACATTAAAAAGACCGTATATACAAAGTTAGGAATACTGATGTCGTGATCTTCGCATGATATAAAATTTAAAAAAAAGTAACTTTAAACAGAAACAGAACTGACTGTCATGTCATGTCATATTTTTTTCAATTCCTTTGGTAATAAATGGACTATAAGGGCACTATAAGTGTATTCCTAACATTCACAATCCAACTTTTTTTACTGTTTTTCCTAAATATAAAAAAACTACTGCATAAAAAAATCCAAAGATATTTTTACTGTAATCAGCAGTGTAAAATCTAGAAACGGTATTTTATTTTACTACCTTAGCACATAATGAATTGTTGTCAATTTAAAGATGTCTTCTTATTAATCAACTGTTTTTTGTCTCACATAAATCCGGTTCACGCTTAACCAAACGTTTATTGACTCGTCACTCCTTCCGTACATTGAAAGGCAGTCATACAAATTGTTTGTATGAAGCTTCCCGGAACATTCGCTATTAGATTAACATACAAAGAAATACCCTTGATCTATCTGCATTGTGATAAAATGCCGCTTCAGTTTCCTAGGATTCAAAATAGGTTTTTTTAAGGATCATGTATGTTTTTTTATATATATACATATAGTTGCAAAGGCCGTAGTAACCTACCTACATACAATCAATTATAAATACATATACAAATCAAATTATAAATTAGCATACAATGATTTATTAAAGTTCTTTACATATACCTGTCTTCAGCATACGGTATAGTTTCAGTTTAAAATGTGGATAAAGCATCCGTCACTCTCGTACTTATATATGTGTCAGAAAGTGACCGATATATTATCCACATTTGGTCACGCGATAAACGCAGCTCCTTGTTTATTTGAAATTATGACAGCTCTTGACTTACTGATCCGGGTTGTGATCCGATGCTTAATCGTGAAGCTGTCACTATTTTTCAATATAGGTATTAATTTACCTTCGGGTCATATACTCGCTGCATGAGTCATTTAACTTTTTTTTTTTATTGCGCCTTATCGTATGTGCAATAACTAATTTTGTTCTTAATTGAATTGTGAAATTTTGGGGACTCCACACACTCGACTTTAACACCACCATAGAACGGTGTAACAGTGACATTATAAAACAATTTATTTGACACAACTTACGACTTGAATCATAACGTCACTGTGACATAGTCCTATGGTGGGTCAGGCTTCTATTGGGCTGAGAGTGCGTTATAAAACCATTTTTCATTTCTACACTGAGCTTTAAAATACTCAAAGACATGAAACACAAAGCTACACTTGTATTTAAACCGTTAAATCACTTGTAAGGCGATCAATTCATCATTCAGTTATCTCACCGGTCATTAGCTTACGCGCTCGCAGAGAAAGTGTCATCGATATGTCCGAGTAAGACGAGCAATGAATTAGAAAGTCCGCCGTTTTGGAAGTTGTTTCAGAATTTTGAAGATTTCTGACGGTTTGATGATTTTGAAAGGACCTAAAGCTTGCATTGGTAATCGATTTTTGATGACATTTTTAGTATTTTGCCAGCTTGGTTTCTTTTTTGTTTTAGTAGACTGTCATAATTCTTAATTAGCACTGCTACTACTTCTTATGTAATGAAATTAAAATGACTCGGTATTTATGAACGCACGGCGAAGGCCTACTTTTGAGAGTTATGGTATAAACCCATACTTAAACTATAAAACGGGACTTAATCGCAAGAAGACAAAACTCGTTTTACTAAGCCAAATTACTTTTTTTAATTAGGTAGAAAAATAAGTTGGGATTCATCTAAAACGACACTAAATAATATATAAAGAAAAGAATTCTAGATTTTTTTTTAAACAAACTCAAAACCAGTTAGTTGAATGCTATGCTATCAAAGATTAACAAAAATAGTCCCAAACTAAGCTCTAAGCTTGTACTACGGGTACTAGACAACGACATAAATATATACTTAAAATACATAGAAAATATCCATACGACTAAGGAACAAATATTCGCGCTAATCACAAATGCCTTTACCGGGATTTGAGCCCAGGACCGCTAGCTTCGTAGGCAGGGTCACTACCAACTAGGCCAACGTGGGTAACAACAGCTAGTGTGATACAAAAAAAAGTGTTTCGTTTTTGACGGTCTACATACTTTTACTCGAACAAACGTCCTCCTTCACCCCAGTGAACAATAGGATGTACATAATCAACGCAATTTACTTTGTACTCTGTTGCGATAAGAATAAGGTTTATTTCCCTATGTTCATAAATTGAAAATGGCATTTTCGAACAATCGCAATTGAACTTTATTCCCTTGATTGTAGATTCAAAGTCCCAGTTACAAAAAACTCCCATTTGCAGTGTTACAAGCGAAGCTCCACAAGTGCGCGCGTTGATGTCTCTTTCTCGCCCGTGAACAACACACCTATTTCGTTTCTGTGGCGTAATTTATTAACTATGTAACGCTGCTTTGTGAAAAGTAAACTGTTAAAATGTTCCTTTAAGTGTAACAGCTGTTAGTAACAAGCTTTGCTGGCTACGGGTTTACAATAAATATACCTCGGCAAACTTTTTGCCTCTTTATTCAACTTATTTAACTACATAATTCCGAAGGGTCCTACATAATTCCAAATTTTCACAATTCCGAATACAATGTTTTGATAGAAGACTTACTTTAACCTACGTCTAGCAATTACATTATGCATTTAATGTAAAATAGCTCCAGCATAACATACCTTTCGGAAAAATTTAAATTCGGAATTTTAAGGTGTTCCCGCTTTGAAAAGGTGTTCTGATAAAAATTGTGCTTTTATAGAGTTTTTTTCCATTTTTTTATAATTATTTACTGAGAAAAATAACAGTGATATTTATGTCACTGGTACATATTGAGGGTTCTTAAAGTACGAATGCCGAGGTCCTCTAATTACAGGCACGAGTACTTTCAGAGCTAATTATGTACCGTTGCATACATAACTTTTTGTACAAGGTTAAAATGACGACAAAAATAAATAATCACCAACTTTTCTTGTTATACTTAGGAACTTTCCTCGATTTTTCTACGAAGAAATAACTAAGTAGTCAGCAAAGTCATTTCCATTATTCCGATTGGTGTTAATAGTTTGAAAATTTTATTAGAGTGAAGGCACCAATGATGGACACTTTTAGCTGACAGGCACTAGTAATGGACACTTACTCTTAAATTCAAATTTCGCACGGTCCTAAATTGATTGTTGCAAAACAAATGAATAACCCTTATCTTCTGTAAAATAAGAATCAACTGTCCATTATTGGTGCCTTGTCCATTACTGGTTCCATCACCCTACTAAATGTTTAAAAATTTCATGCAAATTTTAAAAGTTACTAAAACAGGTCAGAGGGGTTATTATGACATAGCAATGCAGTTTGGTTTACGCTGAGAGAAAAGGACAGAGCTATTTATCTGCTATAGCTCTGTCCTTTACGCTCAACGTAAAATGAACTGCATAGCTATGTCATAATAACCCCTCTGACAATTTATCATAAACATAAAACATAATGGAATGCCAAACGAAACGTCTTTACTATTAGTACGCATTACTGTCATGTAAAAATAATTATCAATACGGTAACAACAGAAGAAAATTAAATGTACAATAAGGCCCGTCTTCGTATATGCACATGTATTTAGTTACAAATACCAAGGCCCGATTAATACCCGTCCACACAAACATCTGTGCTTTGTAGGTATACGTACAACTTTCTCTTCCTGTCAGTTTTTACATCACTGGCTTGGAGCTAATAAAAAAAAGGTTTTGAGCAAGCCAGCTAGTATTATTATTCTGAACAAGTATAAAGGGGAATTTCTTGTCATTATATTAACATCAAACGGGGCATGCATTATTGGCACATTATTGCCTAGGCAGGGAAGTAGGCAATTGCGGGCCGAGTTCCTATTGGTTTAAACGGACGAGCTTGCGAGCTATCCTATTCGCCATTTATTACTTACCTTATTAAATTTGATATAAAATACGTTTTAAGAATAAACAGCTGGGTGAAGGTCGTCTCCTATTCGCATCTTAAACTAATTTATTCTATTCTAACTATACATGTACGATTTCCATATATCTATCTATGTATCGCACTGCCAGATCTAAAGTGTAGTAACTGAAAATACAACTGTATTTTAAAATCAACTTTAATACAACGTCTATGGGCTTGAAACAAAACTAACAATGATTTTGAGTTGATGCTGTCTTGATCTAGCAGTGCAATATGTAAAGTTAAACTCATCCCTGACTGATTCACGGACAACGAAAAGACTAAGCCGCCAAACATATGGACTTACAATTTGGAGCGAAAATTCTACTCTAAAGGTTCACTAAGAAAGTATTTTTCTAAAATCTACGCCCAATGGAAAGAAATAGGGGTAGCGAGCTAGCGAGACACGAATTCTTCGCGTATATAGTCGCGGGCACAGACGACCTGTACCTATGTAGCATAATTTATAATGACGTATACAGTGTGTCTCTGACCTTGGGGCTTTAATTTCAACGATCGATTCTACTCGCTAAACTGAACTACTTTTGTTCTGCAACATGAAAAAATAACTTAAATTTAGATAACTAATTGATGTTAAAGTCTAATTGTAAAATCAGTGTATTACATACTGGCCATGTAATCACTATCTCATGGTACGGGGGCGACATTACCTTGGTACGAGGGCTAAAGGAAAATGGAGAATTGGAGCGCGTACATTGAAAATTAGATTTAACTTGTATGATAAAAAATAAATTTAAACTGAACATATTTTTAACAACTTACAGAACAAAAGAAGTTTAGTTTCAGGAGTAGAATTGATCTATGCATTTAAAGCCCCAAGGTCAGAGGCACCCTGTATATGTACCTATGTTATGTAATGTACATAAGCCGAGAGTTTGGCACTAGGTCAATTTGTGTGACATAGTTCCCCCTGATATTATTATTATTTATTAAAATATGTGAAATACTTTATATGTACAAACCTGACAAATAACAAACAACAAAATAGACAGAAACAAAATAGTATGTACAAAAGCGTACTTATCTCTTTAAGGGATCTCTTTCTCTTTCTCTTTCTCCAGTTAACCTTTGAGCGATTTCGAAATGTTTGAAAACATCAAATAGCAAAACGTACAACAGCGAAAGGGACAGAAGCTTCATGATTACATGAATATTATATAACGAATTAAAATTACATTACAATGTTGGTTTGTTACAAAGTAAATATAAATATTTGTTTATTTCACTGCAATTGGGTCGTCGTCCTCAGTATCTTCTAATTTAGTGTCTATTAAGTGATTAGCGAACAATTTTCCTCGCAGAGCGTGTACAATATGCCGCCATTTCACGAACAACACGCGAATAGATAATTGCAGTTGATTTAAAGAAAATACTTTTGTTTTATTGCCTTAGCTTAAAAAAACAAACGAGAGTCCGTTTAAAAAAATACTTTAGCCTTATTTTATTTTGTTTCATTTAAATATTTGATTTAAAGGTTAAAGGAAGATATCCTTTAATATTTTTTTATCTATTTTATGACTGTTACCTCTTTTGTTTTTTTTATGGCATAGGAAGGCCAACGAGCACACAGGCCACCTGATGGTAAGTGGAAACTGTGACCCATAGGTAGACATTAGCATTCAGACTGCAAATGCACTGCCAACCCTGAGGACTATGATGGAATGCCTCTATGCTAGTCATTTCACCGGGTGTCTTATCCCCAAACCGGGACACAACAATGCGAACACTGCTGCTTGGCGGTAGGTTAATGCAATAAATTGTTTACATACTTACAAACATACATCCATATTTATAGCATATAAATATAAGATAGCATCCATAATCATGCAAATCGAACTTCACTTGTTTGTAGTTTTATTTTGTCATCGTTTAAGCAAAAAAGTTACTTGCCTACACAATTTGAACTTCATTGTCAGCCAGTCGCTTTCGAAAACATTCTATTATAAATTTGGAGGTAACTAAACCCACAATAACTTTATTGTAACTGGAGTCAAGTTGTAATTTTTGACAGCTGTAATATTATTTTCTAACGGTAAAGCATTGAGATCGCACTGGAAGCTTTATGATTTATTTTATAAGGAATTTCTTAAACTACTAATAAATATATACACAACGTTCCCAAGGCGTCAAAAAAGGGACCTTTGTTTCGGCGAAATATGTTTGCCAAATGTATCCTTTCCCAACAGTTTCATTTGCCAACCCGCTTTGTTTTCTGTAACCGTAAATATTTCAGGATTTTATATAAACAAACCTAACCTAACCTACACGATGGTACTGAAATAAATCCTGAAATATTGATATAAAATTGGGTTGGCAAATTAATAAGTTGGGAAACGATACATTTGGCAAACATATTTTTGCCAAACGGGAGGCTACACGCTGAACCTTACTACCTAGTTTTATTTTTGTAGGTTTGAGTACCTACCTATTTTAACCTATTATTTATGTCGTGATTAAATATGTACAAGACTGTTTTAATGATTTCTTTGAGAATAAATTTCAAAAATAAAAAGGACGCCGCACGGCAAGTATGTTTTTTTTGGTATGTATGTATGTATGTAAACTCTTCATTGCGCATAAACAATTACAAAACATTATGCATCACTATAGATAATGTAGGTACATAGGCGAACTTATCCCATATGGAATCTCTTCCAGTTAACCTTGGAGTAGAATAAGCAAGGGCAATGCCATGTTACGTGTTTCATTAAATATAATAAAATACTTGGCGAGCTATGAAATTCTATGATTAATTTAAAAAAATAATGTTTTATAAAAATCATGTCATGAAAAATAGCCGCATAGCCATGTAGGCACCCCTCAAATGTAGTTATTTTCTTTACGGGTTAAACGCCACAGCACAGCACTCAAGTTTGAGTGACATGGCTTCTTATTGCGACAGGGTTCTATGGGATTTACATTACTTAATGGACGTGCCGTGTTCGGAAGTGTATCAAGCAGTAGCCACGCACGGTTCCACTTTCTATCTCGTTCGCTCAGGTACCTAGTGTTACGCGTGATTAGAGTTCAATGTATTGTTAACTACATTACATTAAATCACGCCTGTTTCCCAGAGGGGTAGGCAGAGACCACTTCTTTCCACTTGCTACGATCTTGACAAATTTCTTTCGCTTCTTCCACATTCATACATCGAGTCATGCACGCCATCGGGTTCGGGTACTTAAGATTCGGCCCTTTTCCAGTATTTCTCCGATTTGATTCGAAAAAGTACGCCTAGGCGGCCCCTTCCGACGCTTCCACTCACTTTCGATCTGAATATCTCTTTCGCCAATCTTCTTTGTTAACTTATGAATCTGTATTGTAGATATAGTTTTACGGAGACTGATGGATACTAAATGTTAAATTAATTGCAATGAGGCATTCCATCTTAGTCCTCAGGGTTGGCAGTCTTAAGAGATTTTATTATTTAGCTGATGTTTGGGTGTATTGATATTTATGTATGTATTTATTTACAATTATCCGTTTAATTATGCAAGTCATATTTATTTTGTATTTATTTGTATTTGTGTACTTATCAATTTACTTGTTTGGTAAGCGTATATTTGTTACTTTTTCTAGATTTTTAACCGACTTCAAACAAAAAGGAGGTTCTCAGTTTGACTTGTATGTATGTATGTATGTATGTATGTTTGTCCGTGATTATCTTGCTACTGCGATGAGCTATGTTGATGACCTTGTCAACTGTCAATTTCACACACTAATACCCATTCCCAATATACTTTTGGCATTTATAAATAGTGTCAAATTTTAATTCGATGCAACTCATGCATTTCTTTTTCTTTTGAGGCCCTAGCCAAGATGTAAACGCAACTAACGCTTTTCTTTTCTATCACTCAAAATGTATCGGATGACATTCTCGTGCGGTGCGATAAACGTGTTCAACTGTCAAATCATACAATATTGAGTGATAGAAAAGGACAGCGATAGTAGCGTTAGTCTTGCTTTCTGAAGTCGTGACTAGTCAACAATATGATCGCTTGATACAGCAGTTAAACTTCAGACTTAGTTTCAGATATAAGTAGGTATTTATAATAAATATACTTCAACCGGTTTAATGTCGTAACAATACTGAATTGGCCGTTCGTTAATTAATTCGGGATTCGATCCAACTCGGGTAAGGTCAGGTTGCACAACGGTACCTTATACAATTGTTTTATTTTGAGAAACTATTTTTTCATAGAGCTGGTTGTCTATAGAACCATAGAAATTTAAGTTACGATGTTTCGAAAATTATACACTTAGCTTATCTGTTGCGGCTAATGTTCAAAATACTATAGTTGCTAAGTTTGTTACTATGTTCTTACTGTGTAAAGAACACCATTTTATTCACTTTAGTGTTAAATATGGAATTATTTTTTAATAAAGCAAAATTAAAAATGAAGGAGCGTGCGTGTTGGATATTCGAGAGGAATTTATTTGGGAGAGTGAGGCTGGACTATTATTTTGAAGGCCGACCAGCAGACGAAGAAAATTAAGAAAAACTGGGGTCTTCATGTTTTTCTTTTTATACTAATAACCATACGACCATCGTAAGGATTAACAAGAATTCCACACGTACAGTTTTTGTTATTTCAGAAAAGTTAAAGATTACTTTCTAAATATCAAATTAAATAGTAGAACTACAATAACGTGAATTAAAAATAATGTTGAATTAAAAACAAAGTATATTTAAGTTTTAACTATTGTTAGATTGTTACGGCGTTGAGTTGACGCAAGTTTAACTTGTGTAATTGCTCTTGTACGGCTACTAGGAAGTAGTCGCCAATCGGTCAAATAATCTGACTTAGTTTACGATAGACTAAATATTAGGTCCTTACCTATGAAATTGGCGTTTTATATGGAGAATTTTATGAAAACGGTGGTTTTCATACATTTAATTTTGCGGATTCTTTAGTAACGTCAAATGCAAACCAAGCAAAATTCTGTCAGGAATATTGGACACTTCTAAGCTATATTATACATATCTTAGTTACTTAAAAATAGTTCGCTTCATAAAACTCTGCGTAATTGAAACACTTGAACTTGCAGCACTTAAAAAGAGTTAAGTTCACACTTTAATTTTAAACATTAAGTAAGAAATTGAACCATATTATTTGTATCTAAAACCTTTGTTGCATAGTGTATTAATGAAATTTAAAAATATTTTGGAGGTTAAAATTGAAATAAATAAATTCCGTACGAAATAAAACACGTAAAAAAACGCCAATTTCATAGGTAAGGACCCAATACATATATACGTCTAAATATAACAGGTACGAATTACAAAGAAAACGGGTAACTTTGGTTTTGTCAAGTATTTTCCATAATAATATACTGTTGAAATTAATTTTACTATGTAGAAAAAAACTCATGTTTACTGTATTTAAACTACTTAAAATAGTCCGTAGTGCCCATTCTTTTAGCAATATGATTTATTTTGTTTTTGCAATCGGCAGATATATCTATCGATCTTAATTCTACTAATATACATACATATACATACATACCTTCACGCCTTCATTCCCATAGTGGGGTAGGCAGAGCTACAGAATTACCAACAACTCCAAATACTTGTTGATAACTCTGTAACCACAATATGCACGATTAGGCTAAGATGTTTAACAGTGTATACTAGTGACAGGTAGCAAGCCCATCGCCTAACAGTACTGCAAGCCTTTATTCCCTTAGTCGCCTCTTACGACTTCCACGGGAAGACATGGAGTGGCACAATTCTAAGCCGGCAACCACACGGAGAAGCCTACTAATATAACTATTCAATACATAAAAAAACTCTTAATAATTGTGACTCCTAGTGTTAGGATATAATGAAAAGCTAATATTATTGTTTTATTGGTCATGGAACCGTAAAGCTAATAGTTAAATTTAACGGTTGAGAATCGGCTATTTGCTATAAGTTTTTTCATGCAGGTTATCAGTTTGATTAAAAAATACTGTCACTTAGTGATAGGAAGACATAACCGTATAAATAAATAGTGGCAAACATTCCTTTTTTTAAATTGTCTGAAAAAATGATGCTACATTTGTTTTTTTATTAAAGCATTTTTTCCATTATACCCTTAATTTTGTGAATTTTTTTATTTCCCTCGGCATAATTTCCACTACAATAATGGCTCGGTGTTAAGCCCCATATATTGACAATTAGGTAATAATTAACATTTCATGTTCATGTTTCATTATTTTAAATAAATATCCGTATTACCCGTGTTTTTATTATCTTAACAGAATGTACTTATATCCAATGAGAAAAATTAAAGCTTTTAATTTATTTATTCTTTACTTTATTTAATTATTAACTATATATTTCCTCTACAACTGTGACCTTCAATAAACTAGGTTCTAAAACCATTTTCCTACCAATATAATAAATGTACTGTTTGTTGGGCTAATCTGTTAGTTTAACCTAGGAACCCTCGGATTTTCTAATCACAATGGTTACTTACAATGTTCGCTTAATCATCCAGACTCACGAATAATATCGTCTAAATATGCACGTGTTACATAACAAGGTAATTGCGTTTTGTGACAAATGAAACGGAATGTTTTAATTTTAACGGCCTGCTAGTTGCGAGTTATTCACTTTCATAAAAACTCGTTTTTATACTGCCTTCGACGCTCTAGTTTTAATATTACAGTCATTTTAATATCGCAAAGGCCTTAGTGCTAAAGGCTATTTTTATTTTCATACATTCTCGGATTATGTTCAACTTTTTTAGCGCTCTGTTGCTTTATCATGTTTTTAGTCCAAATCTTGTTTTGCTAAGAAAATAAATCGAAACACAGCGACTTACGTTATGTTTATTATGTCGTTTCGTAATTGTTTCAGTTACCTACCAACTTTGTATCAGGTCCTGTAATTTTACTTAGTCTGATAAAGACTGTATTTACACAAAGTAGGTACAAAACAAAATCTTTTTTCAATTTTTATTTAGTATGACGTTTGTTCGTGATGCTGACACTCCTAAAATATCTATAAATAAGTGAATCTTCAGTCAGTGTGAGCAGAATTGCTTCGCTCTTTTCAACTTAAGTAGGCAACTTGTAATAACTAGCCTTAAAATTATGATTAATTTATTTTACAAAGCATTTCTTATTGCAAATTTACCCCGGTCGTGACTTCGGCCACACTCATGGTCGAGTCTTTAGAAAGCGAAAGACACCAGAAAATTTATCATTGAGTAACAGCGCTACTTTAAGTTACAGTAATGCTTAATTATGCAAACTAAGGCAACTATAACTTTACTTACCTTTAACTGTTCGACTTTCTTCTATTTCTGCTTGTAATTAAAAAAACACTAATATTTTTAAGTGGAATCCACCATCGTTCGTCACTTTACGGTGCAAACCTTTGTCACGTTCACTGTCAATTTAAAAAAAACTTTAACACACGCACCTCCCGCCAAATAGCATCATGTTCGAAAACGCGCTCTGAAATTCAGTAAAACGTTCCATATCACTGGATTCGATGTCAACGGCCGCGATGCGATTTGGACACTGGCGAGTCAAGTGTCGTTGAGTTTTGGCTGTACGCGCGAGTGCACTCGTTGCAATAAAAAAGAGCGGTGTTCGAACATGAGGCGTTCGAAGTTTAAATTTGAATTGTGGCGGGAAGTGCGTACCTTGTGAGCGTGCGTTCGGGTATACGCCGAGACCGGTCGGTGTGCGGGTTGCAACTGCGGTCACTTGAGCTCTCGCGACATTCTCTGCCCACCGCTGCCCGCATGTGTTGAATGTTAATCCGCGATATTATTTCAACTCAAACCAACCACAGCTGACCCGTAACAACACTTACAACCGCTAACTTTCGTACGGCTAGCGAAAGACTGCAGCCAATGAACGGTTCTTTGCATTCTGGTCTTCAATTAGACTACTTGTAATGTCGCGTTTAGCTACACAATAGAAACGGTAATTCACTCGCAGTGACAGTTTCAGGATTTCAAAACTCACGCTGAAATGCATTTTAAAAGGAAAATATCCTTTTGTGTTCAAATATGTTACAACACAGTTTCCAAAACTTTTAACAGGAGGTAATCATAACACCTAGGATACCTAAATTGCATAACAACTTTGTGCTAAAATCTTTCTTTGTAAATGTTTTAGAATGTAGGTAGTTTTAAAATTATTTCGATTACACTACCGCGTAGTATATTATACCCACTACACTTTAAAATAATTACCCTACATATATAAAATGAATGATCCATTATAATTTATAATTTTGTATTTCAACTACTTACCTTTATTTTACTTTTCCTGTTATGTAGGCACCCTAATATTTTGCAAGGTTTGGACGAGTGAGTCAAATCAAATTTCATTTATTGTATGATTATAGGTACGTAAGGTGATACAGTAATAGTCGTTTCCTACTATAATCTACCATATTTGTGGTGTACAATAATTTATGTACTTATGACTTAAACTCATACATAAAAATTTATTTAGTAAAAATTGTACTTAATTTATAATTTATTATCCAAAAATTGTTCAATAGAGTAAAAAACTTTTATCAATAACCACTTATTAATAGCTTTTTCAAAAGCAACAGTATCAAGACTCTTGAACATGTCCGGAATGTCCATACATAATCAGCCAGAATCGATTAGTCGCAAAATTTATTAAAATGTGGTAATTTTAACTGGACTTACTAAATGTATGTTTTGGTTGAAGTAACAAAGTTATGTTAGGGATTTCAAATTTGAAGCCCATCACCGATGGATGCTAGTAGCACCAACTGACCACCCTGGAGATCCTTTGAGAAGGCCTAATGTCCAGTTTGACAAGCAGTGGCCGTCTTTCGGCTGGTAATTAATTATAGAATAGAATAGAATAGAATAGAAAATATTTATTCAACGCACATAAAAAAAAAACAGTAGAAAAATATAAAGTGAAAAGAGGACATTAACGTTGAACTGGATTCCTCTCAGCATTGTGTCGCAGGAAGATTGAGATGATTTTGTGTATGAATGTTTGAAACATAGTTTTCCTTACATAAATGTTTCACAATACGTCACTTCCATGCTTATCTTATGTTCGGAAAAAAATAATTCGAACACCTTTTTAAAGTAATTTCGAAATTCAAATTTACTTTTTCACACTAATGGGTAAAGTTAACTTTCGCAAGCAAAGCCTTTCCGATCTGGTAAATTAAAATTGGTTATTAATCCTTAAGCAGACTCCCCAGCACCAAAATTAAATTATTTGTATGTTTACATGAACTAGGTACCCTTTAATGTCAATTAGTGACATTCTTCGTTTTCGGGAAGTATATAACAAAGCTCCAGAAATATGCCGCTGTTCACCATATTGTATTTACAACTTAATCACATTAATCTTGCAGAAAGGTGAAAGGTCATTTTACAAGTACATTTAAAGCCATGGATTTTTAATTGTTCCAAGTACTTTTGTATTTTTTTCTAACATTACAAATTCGATTTTTCTATCCTATTAAAAAATCGCTTACGTATCGACTAAGTGACAAAAAGACAAAAGGAAAACTGTACAAAATAAAAAAGAAATAACCTCCTATTATTAAGACATAATTTTAAAATGTATACACCGACGCGTGATTTTAAGCTGTAGGTGCAGAAATAAGACGAATTTATGCGTAGGAAAAAATAGTAGATAGTTAAGCGACTTGTCATAATTTATTTATAACTGTTAATCAAGTTAAAAAAAAACCAATATAATGGCGAACCCTTCTTTTAGAGCTTATATCTCTTAAACATGATACTTACAAGGATAGGTACCCATCTGTCCAGCTCCGACTTGGTTTATTTTGATATATGTTAGATTAGAGAGTAGTCTAATATAACAGACACGTTTTTACTAGCTGCCCAATCTCAACCTGTTGGAAGAAATTGTCCTTCAAAGTACTGAAAAGTAACTAAACCCTCTAACTTCTAGAGAATATAATAAATAATTGCTAGTTACCTACTGGTTTCATTATAAGTTTAAGAACATGGAAAAATAATGAGCACGTGTTTTGTTATTTCGGGTAAATTCATATTTCGAAAGGAATATCAAAGAAAGTGTATCTTCAGTGAGAAATATTAGGTTTTAATGTGCATATAATAATTATAACTGGCTGTATTAATATACTTGTAGCTGTCTAGTTATTTTTGAATATGTGCTATAGTCTTCTTTTTGTAGTGTCTGTTTGACATGTTTGTAATAAAAGATTTGATAGCGTGATGTACTCATTATAGTTTGTTATTTTTACTCTACTTTCCTGTGCTTCCACTATCCGCCATACTCCTGCTGGATCAATCAACCAGATTATCCGCCACAGTGGTTATGGGCCCAGTGCTCAGTAAGTAAGAAATAGCAATTTTATTTCAAGGTCAGCTTACACAAGGTACGTCAAAAAAAAGTACGATCAGCTGACGAAATTGACGTAAAAGAGTCAACAATATGAGTACTGTTAAAATAGAATCGCTCACTCATGAAAATTACGAGACCTGGAGGATTCAGGCTGAGGCGATCCTTATAAAAAACGACGCATGGGGCTACGTGAATGGTAAAAGGGGCAAACCAGCAGAGCCGACAGAATCCGAAAAATGGGACACGGAAGACGCAAAAGCTAAGTCTGACATAATTTTAGCTATTAGCCCAAGCGAATTACGACATATTCGCGGATGTAAGACATCGCGGGACGTATGGCTAAAACTTGAAAGTGTTCATGCTTCTAAGGGACCTGCCAAAAAGGCGACGTTGTTGAAGGAAATGTTGCTTCATAAAATGGATGAAGGTGGTGACATTAGAGAACATGTCATGCATTTCTTCGATATCAAATGTAAGTTAGCTAACATGGAGATCGAAATGCACGATGATTTAGTTTCTATTATGCTTCTCTACAGTTTACCATTGAGCTTCGAGAATTTTCGATGTGCAATAGAATCCAGAGATAATTTGCCAGATCCTGAAACCTTAAAAGTTAAGATCATTGAAGAAGTGAATGCAAGACGACAAAAAGGAAACGACGAAAAAGCCTTCCTTGTAAAGTCTAGAAAACCTTTCAAACCGAAGACTGGTGCGGACAAGCCAAGCTTCAAATATAAATGTTTTAAGTGTCACCAACATGGTCATAAATCTTCTGAATGTAAAATGAAGAAAGACAAGGATCAATGCTCAAATGATGCGAAATGATAGAGCTGTTTGCAAAGGGAATGGGAGCTGGATCATCGATAGCGGATGTACGTCACATCTGTGCAACGATTCTAGTAAATTTGACAATTCATTGATATCGATGTCCGGTAAGCTAAACTTAGCGACAAATACAAGCACACACGTACAAGGTAAAGGTACCGTAAAATTGTATTCATGTAAAGACGAAGTTAAAACTTTCGTGGAGTTGCCTGATACCTTATTTGTTCCGGATTTACGATCTAATCTAATTTCAGTTGCAAGAATAACAAATAAAGGGTATAGTGTTATGTTTGAAAAAGATGTAGCTTATATTAGGGATAGTTACGGTAAAACTATTCTTGTGGCGAATCGTGTAGGTAATTTATATTATGTCGAGGAACGAATGGGGTTAGTTTCAGTAATGTCGGAAACATTAGATGACGTAAGGTTGTGGCATGAACGATTAGGTCATTTGAATGGAAAGGACCTTGTGAAACTCTTAAAAAAATCTGGTATGAAACTTAAAATGTCAGATGTAAGTCATTTATACGACTGTAGTATTTGTGCGAGTGGAAAAATGAGTGCGTCATCTTTTTCGAGATCGGATGGGCCGTGTGAAGAAAAACTAAAAATTGTTTATTCGGACATTGTAGGTCCTATGCGACACGAAGCCATAGGTGGAGCAAAGTATTTTATTACTTTCATCGACGATTCATCAAGATGGTGTGAAGTACACTTGCTCAACAAAAAGAGTGAAGCTCTGAAATTCTTTAAGATATATAAAAGTCATGTTGAAAATATAACTGACAAGAAAATTAAATATCTGCATACCGACAACGGTGGCGAATATTGTAATAGAGAATTTGATGAATATTTACAAAATGAAGGTATAGGAAGAAGATTAACGATTCCTCATACTCCTCAACAGAACGCGGTCGCAGAAAGAATGAATAGAACATTGGTGGAGATGGCGAGATGTATGTTGATTTCATCAAACCTTTCTTCGGGTTTCTGGGGTGATGCTGTCATTACTGCATGTCACGTACGAAACCGATGTCCAACAAGTAGTCTTGGTGGTGAGACGCCGTACGAAAAATGGTATGGGCGGCCTGCACAAATCCATTATTTACAAAGATTTGGATCCAAGGTACACCTGTTGAACAAGGATGAAGGAAAGGATAAATTCGCTTCACGCAGTTTGCAAGGCATATTCGTAGGTTATCCAAGAGATAGAAAAGGCTACAAAATTTGGTTGCCTCAAGAACGAAAATATATCGTATCGAGAGATGTAAGATTTCACAGAGGCAAGAGTGACGTAGATGAAAAGGAGGTTTCTAAAATTGATCCGCTTGAAATTGAAAATAAAGAGTTAGAGACTGATGTCAATCGAAAGAACGAACCAAGATTAGTCGAACTAGATTTTTCCTCGGAAAAGATTGTCGAAAATCCAATCAGGATTATTTCTGAAACTGAAAGACAACAAGAAGGACCGTATGTCGAAAATGCTGAGGAAAACACTGATATTTTGGAGCCAATTGAAGTACCATTTCATCATCCAGAATCGAGTTTTGAGATGCTCAATAATGAAAACAGGATAATGAAAAGGGCCCCAGGAAGGCCAAGACTCGAGAGAGGACATGTTGGACGACCAAAGAAAATATTTCGCATGGTCGAGGTAGAATCTTCTCAAGTTCCAATTGAAGAAAGTTGTACGGAAGAATTCTCCGACTGTCAAGACTTTGCAGGTGTGATAGAAGTGACGTTGAAGCAAGCTTTGTCTGGTTCCGAAAAAGATAAATGGGAGGAAGCTATTCTTTCAGAAATTCGGAGTATGATAAAGAATGACACTTGGGATATCACAAAAAGGCCTGAGAGTCGCGAAATTGTTGGTTGTCGTTATGTTTTGTCGACTAAATTGAACGTCGATAAAACAGAAAAGAAAAAGGCCAGACTCGTTGCAAAGGGTTATAGTCAACGATATGGTATCGATTACCATGACACTTTTGCACCTGTCGTCAGATTGGAAACTATAAGATTATTGGCTGCACTTGCTGTCGAACTTGATATGGAAATCCATCAATTGGATATCAATACAGCTTATTTGAATGGTTCACTCGAAGAGGATATTTATATGGAAGTGCCTGAAGTATTAAAGGAATGTTTACAAAAGCTTATACAAGCAGATGAAAAAGATACTATTATCTGTGAACGAGCTAAGAAAATGTTAGTGGATTTGGAAGCTGGTGGTGATGCATGTAAACTAAAAAGGTCACTTTATGGACTGAAACAAGCTGGTCGCCAGTGGAATGCACGACTCGATAGTCAACTCCGACGAATGGGGTTGCAACCTTCGTTGAATGAACCTTGTCTATATTTTCAAGACATAGACAATAATACCAACCTCTTTGTCACCGTGTACGTGGATGACATTTTGGTTGCGTCTCAGAAAAGCGTTTGCATAGAGAATTTCAAAAGAAAACTGGCCAGTGAGTTTGACTTGAAAGATTATGGCATTGCGAAATATATTTTAGGAATTGACATTGAGCGACCTGTCAAAGGAAAAATTAAGTTGTCACAACAAAAATATATTGGAGATTTGTTACATAAATTTGGCTACAAAAATTGTAGAGATTCGGTATGTACGCCAATGGAAACGAATTTGAAATTAAAACCATCAAAGGATACGGATAAGGTAATTCCATACCGCGAATTGATCGGTAGTTTAATGTATTTATCGGTCGGAACTAGATTAGATATTTCTAACAGTGTTTCGAAATTAGCACAGTTTGTAAACTGTCCTACCAAGGAAACCTGGAGTGCCGCAAAACGCATATTGCGTTATTTAAAGAAAACAAAGGATCACGGAATAATTTTCAACAAAACAGGCGAATCGTTGAAAGGTTATTCAGATTCGGATTGGGGTGGTTGCTTGTTAGATAGACGTTCTTACTCTGGATATGTTTTTGTACTAGGAGGAGCATGTGTGTCATGGAAGTCCCAAAAACAAAAATGTGTCGCAACATCCACGTGCGAGGCCGAATATGTTAGCTTAACTTCGGCTATGAAGGAAGCTATGTATCTGAATAGCTTGTTAACTGAAATTGGATTACGTAAGTTTGCACAAATAACTTTACACGTAGATAATCAAGGAGCTATTTGTTTAGCCAGTGATCCAGTTTTTCATTCCCGGAGTAAACACATCAGCATTAGGTATCATTTTATACGAGATGTGTTAAGAAACAATAATGATATTAAATTGGTATACTTATCGACTGATTTAATGTTAGCAGACATATTAACCAAGGCGTTGCCTAAAATGAAACATAATTTTTGTATGGCTGGTCTAGGTATTGCCTGTTAGTTAGATTAGTTAATATTGTTTTGAGTTATCCTTAACATACACATTAAGGGGGCGTATTAGGTTTTAATGTGCATATAATAATTATAACTGGCTGTATTAATATACTTGTAGCTGTCTAGTTATTTTTGAATATGTGCTATAGTCTTCTTTTTGTAGTGTCTGTTTGACATGTTTGTAATAAAAGATTTGATAGCGTGATGTACTCATTATAGTTTGTTATTTTTACTCTACTTTCCTGTGCTTCCACTATCCGCCATACTCCTGCTGGATCAATCAACCAGATTATCCGCCACAAGAAATATTATAACTTTTGTAAGATAATTATATAAAATTATTTATATACAAAATTGTTATTTAAGCGGTATTAATTTAATGCATTAGGATAAACAATAAGTTGTTCGTGTGACGTCATTTCCGAGTAAAAGGGCGGCAATCGGGCTGTCATAAGAATGGTTGATCTTGTTTTCGGCGGGCATTCTTTTGACAGCCTTCTTACCGATCCGACATTGTATTTGGGTGCTGAATTGTTACTCTGTGAATTGAATATAGAACTAAAGATTAAAACAGTTACATACATACATACATAAATTCACGCCTTCATTCCCAGAGTGGGGTTAGGCAGAGCTAAAGAATTACCAACAAGTCTTAAAACTTCTTGATAATTCTGTAACCACATTTTGCACAAGTAGGCTAAGATGGTTCCCAGTGTATTAGTGACAGGTGGCAAACCCATCGCCTAACAGTACTACAAGCCTATATTCCCTTAGTCGCCTCTTACGACATCCACGGGAAGACATGGAGTGGCACTATTCTAACCCGGCAACCACACGGCAAATTAAAACAGTTATTCTTTAAAAATCTGAGTTATATTATGAAACCCCTGATTCCTCAAGGGTATTTTTTTAATATGAGTTTTAGCCCATTTATAAAAACACGTGCTCATTATTTTTTCATGTTATTATACCATATATAGTAATTTAATGGTTTATTATACTAATTAGGATAACATAGATAGATGAGAATTGTTTAGATAGATAAGAAAAGCTCATCACAGAATTGTTTTCACGCTACGGTTACACTATCGGTGGCATTCTGATACCGTTAACGATATCAATATTAGCGGTTTACCTCTTTTTCATTGGAGTTTAAAAATATGCCGTAATAACACGTGTTCAAGTTTGATAGTTCAATAGCTAGTTCGAGTGTCATATGGCATTTCAGCCTTTACTTTTCCAAAGCTCAGAAAGAAATACTCGGGCTCATCACACAAATATTCGGCCATGCTGGGTTCGAACCTGGGGTCGCAAGCTTCGTAGGCATGGTAACTACCAACTAAGTCAATGCGACGTCAAAAAAATACAAATTTGTACCTACTGCTATATTTTCCTCTCTCCCCGTCACTCGAATGAAGTAAATAAAAAGCGGTTTTCTGGGTTATGTGCTTATGTGTCAAAGTGTTTAAACGATACGGTACAGTCAACGTCAAAGATATGTTTACATTTGTGGACCTTATTTCAATGGAATAAGGTGAAAAAATGTAAGCATATGTTTGACGTCGACTGCAAAACTGTGTAAGTATACATTGGTGGTGTCCCCTTATTTTACAGACTGAAATTTCTCAGAATATTATTTCATAGAAAATGTTTCATATACTATTTGGTTCTTGTATTTTTGATTCGATTTTTTTTTTTCTAAAACTGTTTACTTGAATGAAACATATTCCACAGAAAATCAATTCAATGAATTTTATAATTTATTTTTTTAATTTATCAAACTTATCAAATAATATAGTTATTTTTTAAAGAATAATGCTTGGACAATGTATTTTTTTTTTCAATAAAAGTAGTATAAAAACACGTGGGAAACTATATGTTCCGTGATTATTTTTTGTGAAACAAACCGAAATTACTGTCTGCATAATAAGGGTAGGTACACCAATAATAATAAAAGCAATACAATATAATACATTATTATATTTTAGTATAAGGGTAATATGATAAATAATATGGTATTATTTGTCCGTTCGACCGACGTTGTTGAGAGAATCATTACCCTGAACCGACTCGAATAGGTTAGGTTAGAAGGCTATGGCGGGAGCGAAGCGAAGCAAGCTCCCGCCTTAGCCTTCGAGGTTATTTTTTTTACATCCTTTGAATAAACTATTATAGGTAACTACCTACTGTATAACATGATTTTATTGTTATTAAGTCATATATGAACTAAATAACATGAGAACTAATAATATTTAATTTGCTATTCTATGATATGAAAAAAGAAACATTGAATTTTATTTGAAATAAAAAACGATGATTTAAATGTCTTCAAAGTAATTATTCTACATATTGATTATTCTATGAAATGATAATACGAGAAAATTTTTCTATGAAATGAAATTCTAAACAACTTCAGTCTGTAAAATAACGTACAACCATACATTGGTACATAGTCAACATTTCCAAAACAGTGACTGAGGCGTATTCTAGGTGCATTACAAACAGCCAGCTACACGTCGCTCATGTCACCTGAGCTACACGATAGCTACACACACACACACCTCCACCCTCTCCGCCCTCTTTGCTATTTGTGGCTTTCCAAAGGAATTAAAAATAATCAAATCAAATAATTTATTTGCTGCCATGTACATAATATAAGGTAGGTACTTAATGCTGATCTACACTTTACAACATGAACCCTGGTAGGGTAAAGCAAAACACAATATAAAATATACTAATTAATATTAATTTGTTACAAGTGTTACAACCATAACAATGAAGAAAATAAAAGAAATAAATAATATAGCAATTTTTGCCTCTAGAAGCATCAAAGTATTTGCTAGAATTTTATTGGGATATTTTAAAACATGAGAAGTGAAAAGCAATTTTTGGTATGTTTGATAGTTTTTTAAAAATAGTGTTACCCCCTTCGAAATACATTACGAACTTTTTTGTTAAGGGAAATTCATTCAAGTCGGAATTCCTCTGCGGCGCATGCTTCGCACACGCTCACGACACACGTGGCGTGGGCCAAATAGCACATAATAAGCACAAGCAGATAGATCTTTATCAAGGCGTAATTTTGTGCATGTGCCGATGTAGGAGCTCAGATTATAAGGGTATCCACAAAATTGATACGTAGCCAATTTATACCAGCATGCGTAGCACAACCATTCGCCACAGTGGAATTACGTCTAAACTAGAGTTGCCTGACACGTTACTTATAATTTTATTTGACAAATCTTTGCCTGATGAAATTTGTAGGCGCATTTTATTTCGCAAAAGTTTTTAAGGTAAGAAATAAAATTATTAAAACTAATTAAAACGTATAAAAACCAACAAACACAACTAAATAAAACAATATTTATATTCTATGCGTTAACATTATTCAGACAAATCATTTCTAAACGTACCTTTACATTAATTTCCGAACGCTAAGAATGCGTCACTTTCGGTCAATTCCCGGTCATTTTAACCCAGGGGTTAGCAACAGTCTTTTTTATTTAATAATAATAATCCATTTATTTATTTTGAATACAACATAATTTTGTAGCTCTGCCTACCCCACTCTGGGATTACAGGCATGAATGTATATGTATGTATACAACATAGCTTAGATTAATACATTTGCAACTGTTGATTTCACAGTTGCAATAAATGAGCATTATGCTTTTGGTAAACTATTAACATATATCTAACACAATCTAGCGGTCGACAATAATATCAATAGTATCGGTTTGATTGCAGCGTCAAATTTAAATATGTAATTGCTGTCTACTATAAAAGTATTAACTTGAAAATGGTGTACCCTACCTGGATTAAGTAGTTGTAATTAATTAATTATTTATTTAATCAAAATACATCGTTACAGATCGTAGGGTGTTAAAGCTTAAACCTAAAACTTGCGAAAAAGGTGGTCACGTTGACAGCAACTTTCGAGGATTTTGTTTCTAATCGTGTTTACAATGCTTAACAGCTTCAAATAAATAATCATCAACTTTAACATTACCCAAAGACAGGCGTTATGGTTGTTGTGGTCCAGATCTCGGACCTCTACCGTCTTTAGCCTATGTGGCCTCTTAAAGATGTGTTTGCATTTAGCGATGAAATTGACAAATTATTAACGCTAAATAATGTATTTAAGTAAATTATTTCTTGAAATATTATAGAATAGTATAAGAAAGAAAGCAAAATTATTTAAGCGCTTTTTTTGTAATCTGGAATTGTAATCTCCATTCCTTAGGCCGGTGTTGCCTTAATTGTTTACGTTACTTTGATCACGCATAAAAACATCCTAAAGGTTTATTATCCCTGTTAACTTGACTGACGTCTGGCATATGGCTGACGTCATTGGCCTTTAAATTTGAACAGTGTTTTTTATTGATATCGCCTTGAACTGACCATTAGTTCCCATGATACAGGTAACATACTAACGTAACACTAGTCATCCGCGGTTCGCTGTTTTTATCACCCAAACATGTGCAGTGCTAACCTATCTGGATTTCAATTGAATTGAGATATTAGTAAGTATTTCCCATTGTTTCGCTTAAATAGCTACAAAACCTTCGTTTTGTGCATTGAGCCATAGCACATCTCGTCAAGGCGAGTGTTTTTGTTCCTTTCGACACGGAACCAACCTGTTTCAGCAGCTATTGTGATCACACTGAGATCCGATATCACTTACGTTTTCTTATCTTATCAGAGAGATTATGTACACAAGTGTCAAATTCATAGCGTGTAATGGACAACACATTACCTACCAACCAAGCGGATATCGCATATCCAGTACAGACTTTTCTGAAAATACTAATTACCAGGAGTACATGGCTTCCAAAGAGTTGACACTTAGCTTTCATAACCTAATCAAACGAGGTAGTGTTTTGTTTTTATTTAAAAAGGTGCTAAGAAGTGAAGTTAGTGTGCAACAACCAACACAGCTGTTCTAAATTTAAAACAAAAGTTTTCATTGATTTTGTTAATTATCTGTGACCAGTTCTAGTGTTTTAAACGGCCAGTATTAAACTTGAATATTGGATAATATTTAGTTGTTAATGTTGTGGACAAGTATGATATTAAAAGATATTGTTATGTTGCTGTTAATGTTGGTAGTGATATTATGTGCATCCATTCGAGTGGTATGAGTGATTTGCTATCAGAAATTGATTGTGCTGTGTATTATTTGTTTTATTGTCTAGACATAATAATTGGAATTATTTTTTATGGCACATTGTGATCCATTTTATTCCCATATTTTTGTGTGTAGGTGTCGGACTGGCATGTATGGAGCCAACATGCTATAAAAATTAAATTCTCCTGATTATTTAGTGAGTCATTAGAAAAGTTACAACACAAATATTATTATTTACATATGATCCTATTGAATTTAGAGATATCATTCGCGAAGACATACCCAGGGCACAGGGGTGGGGGGGGCTTTCGGCCGAGCGAGGCACACAGACATACAAAACCCAGGAGGGGTAGCTGCCGAGATACTCCCTTGGTTATGCAATGCAAGTTCTAGTTTTAATGTCTGATGCCGAATAATGATAGTGTATATACTTCCAGATATGTATGCATCTGTGTATATAATTTAATGATACTATACTCCCTAATGCACACCACAGTGAGTTTCAATTTGGAACAAATAATACCAATTTTATGTAACATTGGAAACAACAGGCAGTCTTATAGCTATTTCATTGTAAATTTAGGATTGGCTTTCTTATTCTTATGGATCATAATTTAGCCTTAATATAGAATTAACATTTATTTTATTTTGGTTTAATTTTAATTTAAATAAAAGATAGATGTTTTTTCAGTAAGTAGGCCGCACGGGCTTTTTACACGTCAAAAACGTAATGTACTCATATCTATATCCTCTTTTGTAGACCTACACAAATACTATGCCTTTTGCTGAATAGCCAGCAGGCATTGTGCAAAGCAGAAATAAACATAATGAAATACTTAATTTACTAAGGATGTGACGAGAATCTTCAGTTTTCACCTATCGGAGAAAGGGTGTGTGTTCTGTGTAAAGCTAGTGTTTCATATGTAGTCTTTTTTTTGTATTAAAATTATTCTTTTTTAATCCAGGTCTTGGACTACATTGAGAGATATTCTCCAAATATCACATTAACATTCATAAAATGAGTAGGAATGGCATCTTCTTTCCTTTTTCCCAATATAATACAATTTAAAACAGTCAGATAAGGTTTTATTCCAGATAACATTAAAAATAAACATACCTTGACTACAGGTTATTGTTGAGGAAAATATTTAAAATTCTATCATACTTGATGAACCAAAAAAATGTTTATGTGTTAAAGCAAAGTTTTCTAACTAAGTTTTGATGTTTTTTTTTACAAATAAAAGATCATGTTTGATCTTTCTACATAATATGTATTGTAATTGCACTACAATCTGTCATATCTTTCAACATGAACCTCACAGGCTGTTGCAATAATGCATTAAATAAAATTAATTTGCAGACAATGATTCCTCTTGTAAAAAAAAACTTACAATACATATAGTTTTTAACAATGTTATACGAGTTCGACACAAAGGTCAAATTCAAAATCGGGTTATTAATAATTATAATTGTTTTAGATGAGGAATTATACAGCTACACTAACTACGGTATGGAGACCCCGACCCCTGCAGCTACCCCCGGGGACTGCCTGCCCGGAATGTTCTCGAGGTTCGACTCAAATCCGGGTCCAGACTCAGACTTTGACTTAAGTCTAGCCGTCCCGGAGTCTCTGTCCGTCATCGAGTTGGACAGAAATAAAGATGAGGCTGATGCTATAGGTGAGTGGATTTGTATCATACATTATTACTTATTAGACAAGATAACCCTCCTTCAGGTAGTAGGGTGAATAGAGAACCTATTCTTTCTTTTTGTTAGTAAGGACATCACACACACAGACGTACCTTCACGCCTCTAATCCCAGAGTGGGGTAGGTAAGGCTACAGAATTACATTCAACTCTTTAAACTTGTTGATAATTCAGTAACCACATTTTGCACAATTAGGCTAAGATGTTTACCAGCGTGTGACAGGCTGCAATCCCATCGCCTAACCGTAATACAAGCCTTCATTCCCTTAATTGCCTCTTACGATATCCACGGGAAGACATGGAGTGGCACTATTCTAACCCCACAACCACACCGGCAAATCATAACGACAGTTGGTAAAGTAGGTATAGATATATATTTTTTTTTTATTTTTTAATTTTATACACAGTGTCCCTGGAAGTTTAAATCAAATTTATGAGTAACGTGGGAGACGCAAATTGAATTTGCAATTATTATTCTGTAATTATGTTAAGTGATTTACTATCATCATCATCATTATCATCATGTCAGCCGAAAGACGTCCAATGCTGGACATAGGCCTCCCCCAAGGCTCTCCACTCAGACCGGTCTTGTGCTTTTCGCATCCACCGCGTTCCCGCGATCTTCATAAGGAAGCTCAAAGTCACTCAGAGGGCTATAGAGAGGGTTATGCTCGGGGTTTCTCTGCGTGATAGAATCAGAAATGATGATATCCGTAGTAGAACTAAGGTTACCGACATAGCCCGAAGAATAGCTAAACTTAAGTGGCAGTGGGCGAGGCACATCGCTCGCAGGACTGATGGCCGATGGGGTCAGAAGGTTCTTGAGTGGCGTCCGCAGACCGGGAGACGAGCTGTAGGTAGGCCTCCAACAAGATGGAGTGACGACCTTGTGATTTACTATAGTTTAAAATTATTTCAGGAAACGATATTACTGGAGCTCTTTACTTGTAAATTTGTCATTTTGTAAAGTGTGTTAAACTGTAAAGTAAAGAGTGCCCTGAGAACACAAACATTGATTATCAATAGGTTGTGTAAAGTTCTTATGCACACATCTCGTCTTTATTTTGTAGGTACATAAGTATTTGTCTATTGTTTAACCCGACGGTTAACTGGAAGAGATCCATTAGAGGGATAAGTTCGCTTTTGTAATACTTTTATTTCTGTAATTTTAATATTGATATTATGCAGTTGTGTTAATACAGTAAAATGTTTACATACAAAGGTACATATATACCTACACAAATCATAACCATTGGATACCTACCTACTTACATAGCCTCGCTTTAAGGGGCTACCACGGGCAGATGACCTTTGATCTGAAGCTCTTAACTTTCAGTGGTTTTTAAAACCTATTTGCATTAACACTGCTGATCTAAACTAGCTGCCATCTCAATTTTTCTTTTACGAGTCTCTGACATCGAGATTTATGCTAGTTTGTAATTTTTACTCAAAAAAAGTAGTTTTTTAACATTTATTTACATATTTTTCACTTTCGGAAAAAGCTTCGACGATTTACTAGATATATTAATGAAGAATATTTATATCAATTGACGCCAAGATGAAAAAGTTGATGATGAGAGAAGTTTAAAAAAAAAAACATTTTTTTTTTATAAATTTACATTTAGTTTTGACTTAGTAATAAGAACTTAAACTTTATCAAAAAGTCCTTTAACATACGTTAATGTTAAATATGGTGTAAGTATTAATTTACAGTAGATACTGTGTTTGGGATAAATAACTTTTATCTGGAGTTTGACCTACTTTCATGATCTGATATACATATATTGGCTGTATTGCTGATAACGGATTTTTTATCAGTATCAAATGTTATTGCTCTTGTCACTATTAAGATTTCCCTTAATGTACCTAAAATTAAAAATCACCTGAACTGATATTATCTATATGAGTCATCTAATCGTTTTTGGCCGCGTACCGATTTATTTGCCCCATGAACTCTAACATACATAACGTAGAGACGATAATTTAACAATCAATAGGTGCCAGTAACAGGTATTTTAGAGGTCAGTAATTAGGTGTTTTACCCTAAATATTGCAAAAATAAAGACCTTTTTCAAAGACCGTTTCAGTACGCGTCTTATATACCTTCATTACGGTTTCGGTTCGGATTCTTTATCAGGTGTCTGATCTTGGAGGCCAGCCTTATCTAATGCGAACATTTAAATTCAAACAGCGACCACGTTTAACTCTCGTATATTGAATTAAGAAAAAGGTTACACTTATGCACAATTATATTGTAAGCAAAAGCCTGCAGAGATTTTAGTTAAGAGTAGCAATTGCGGAGGCATGGAGCAGAAGAAGAAGTACGGAAAAAATCCATAGATAATGTACTTACTTTGTTTTTAATAATACTAGTGATGTTACCACATGTAAGCATGCCTAGTATCATAGACAAATTTCAACAGCAAATGCTACGGGAACCCGGGGCTTTGTATTTCTACCCGGTTCTGTTTTATTTAGCACGGTAAACTTAAGGAAAAACCTTAAAGAAACCAAGGGCCTCTTTATACAATTTGCTAAGGGACCTTCGCCCTTCGCTCGGTTAATCCGGCGCTGCAGGTGTCTATATTTCAATGAGCCCTCCCTGACTTGCGCAATTTACGCGGGAGCGGGACGGTGTTTCTAAGTTTATAACGCACGCATACCTACCTACTGATACCACAATAACAAAAATCTACCGGCCAAATACCGTCAGTCTATAGTGGTGTTATTTTGGGGTAATCGATCTGTATACATTTATCTAAAGCAATAAATATACATTATCTTTAATGACCTGTCTGTCTGTCTTTGGCCTGTGTGGTCACCGGGTAAGAATAGTGCCACTCCATGTCTTCTCGTGGATGTCGTAAGAGGCGACTAAGGGAATAATAAAGGCTTCTAGTACTCTTAGGCGATGGGCTTGCAACCTGTCACTAATACACTGGTAAACATCTTGGCCTGATTGTGCAAAACGTGGTTACAGAATTATCAACAACTTATTTAAGAGTGCTTGGTAATTCTGTAGCTCTGCCTACCGCACTCTGGGAATGAAGGCGTGAGTTTATGTGTGTGTATGTGTATGTGTATCTTTAATGAATTAGTCAGCTTGATATACTTACCTACAAATGGACTTTGTATATCATTCAAATAATTCACATTAAGATAATATCACGTATCGTAATTGCTTTGAAAAAACCTCGTATCTTATATCTCGTGACGTACGATTTTAAACTTAAATGTGATGAGAATTAAGTTCAAACTCATACATCGCTAAATATGAGATAGTACGAGTTATTTCTAAAGTAGTAACGATATCTGTCCTGTTGCAGTACCTACTTATGCACGTAGTTAACAAAACCTCTATTTCTTTTTCACTACAGGGGGGCTATTATGACCTAGCTTTGCAATTCAGTTTACGGTGAGCGTAAAGGACAGAGTTATATCAGTTATATAACTCACTCTGTCTTTTTCTCTCAGCGTAAAATGAACTGCGTAACTATGTCATACATAATAAACCCCCAGTAGAGGAAAATATGAAGTCAAATCATTTTCTCAAACATGCTCGGAAAAAACGGTTTTCCGATTGAAACACAAGGACGGAAAGAGCCTCATTTTACTCCTAGGAGTAAAAAAACCATATGAAAACACTTTCCGTCCATGTCCATATATTTCTTAAAAATGCTGTCAATTTGCATACAAAATCAAAAGGACCAAGAAAAAAATTCCAAACAGCCAAGGTAACTGCTCGCTTTTTTAGCACAGTGCGTGTGTTTCTTTTTGAATTTGCATTCCAATGTCTATGGTTAGTATTTAAAAACAATTGACAGTCGGTAACATTCGTTCATTCTGCATAATATAATTGTGAAACCGAATATTAAACTATTTGTTGTGTAAATACTTACTATAAAAAATGAGCTCAAGCGACGAAAGCGACGAAATAGGTACCACACCGCTTATATTAAAATCTGAAGCTGCCTCGGTTAGGAAAAACCTGCTTCCCGCTAAATCTAAGGAAATTAAATTACTTGCTTTTTAGAAATGTATTTGTATTATTTCCTCACATGTTTGAGAAAAGCATTATGTATGCCTCGGCGGAAACGAGGATTTCCTGACTCGTATTTTAGCAGGCCTCGCTGTTGCTCGGCCTGCTAACCACCTCGTCAGGAAAACCCTTACTTTCCGCGCCTAGGCAACAATGTACTATTTCAACACCGTGTTTCATTTGTTTATAGGGTTCTGTACCCCACGGGTAAAAACGGGACCCTATTACTAAGACGTTACTCCGCAATCCGTTTGTCCGTCTGTCTGTCACCAGGCTGTATCTCTCGAACCGTGATAGCTAAACAGTTGAAATTTTCACAGATGATTTATTGATAGAAAGAAAGGTGAAAAGTGTAGTGGAGAAGTGGTTCACCACTCTGACTTACGCTGAAACTGAGTACCTCCTAGAGGTCTCCTCATAGGGGGGCTTCACTTCAAAAAACGCGCACACCCACGCACACACACACGCACACACTCACACACACACACACACACAGTTTATTTTTGCTTCGTTTTTTTATATTTTTATCATATTTTATTTTTAAAGGTATTTGGTAAATGAAAATGTTTAACGCCTACATGATAGCTTCACTCCTGGGATGCCCAAGATACAGGCTCGGCCTAGTTTGGGATCCGCTGTAAATTAGACACAACTAACATGTACTTTTTGGTAAATAAATTATTCTTATTCTTATTAATGTTGCCGCTATAACAACACATACTAAAAACAGAATAAAATAAATATTTAAGGGGGGCTCCCATACAACAAACGTGATTTTTTATTTATAATGGTTCGGAACACTTCTTGCGCGAGTCCGACTCGCACTTGACCGGTTTTTTATTTATTAAAATGATTTTCCTCAGCAGTCGTTTTTATTTCTTGATTGTTATGGCTATACAGATAAAACATAAGCTCTGAAAAACCCAAGAGGCTTTAACTCACAGACACAAGATTGCTTTTAAAGCAAACATAATTTTAACATTTGATTTAAGCACATAATTATTAACTATTTCAAGTTTTGATTCCAATCCAAATTTAAATAACCCGGAGGTGCAAACTGTGTTTAGTTTAAACAAATTACCATTTGCAAATCACACAACAACAACTACAACTTTTTTTTTTCAGCTCCGCAAGCAAAGTCCGTGCCATATATCCACGTCCACGACCCACCGGTGAAGTTTAATTCGGTGCACAGGAAAGTGTTCATTCCTGGCTTAGAAATAAAGGTCAGAATTGAAGAGAACGAGCGGAGCGTTACGACACATTTACTTAATCCTAATTTGTGAGTACTTTGCGAGTAATATCTTATTTCCATGAAGTTTTATGCTTTTGAACTACCTAAAAGGAAACGCAAGGCGTCTTTAATCATTTTTTGAATCATCGATTTTGTGCAATGTCTGTGTTATTGACGACGCGCTGGCCTAGTTGGTAGTGGACTCTGCCTACGAAGCTAGCGGTCCTGGGTTCAAATCCCGGTAAGAACAGATATTTGTGTGATGAGCGCAAATATTTGTTTCTGAGTCATGGATGTTTTCTATGTATTTAAGTATATATTTCTCTATATAAGTATTTATATCGTTGTCTAGTACCCATAGTACAAGCCTAGAGCTTAGTTTGGGACTAGGTCAATTGGTGTGATATTTTCCCATGATATTTTTTTTTTATTTTTTTTATTAAGCTCCTTCGCGACTTTACTTTCATATGTTTCACATGCGAGCGCAAAATCTATATATATAAAAATTACGTGTCACGTTGTTTGTCCGCGATGAACTCCTAAACTACTGAACCGATTTTAAATTTGATTTGCACACTGTGTGCAATTCGAGCCACCTTGAAAGATAGGATAGCTTATACTTCAATTTATAGTCGCAATATTATTTTATTGCAAATTATTTGTCTTTATTATTTGTCTTTATAAGGCAAAACAACGTTTGCCGGGTCAACTAGTATTAGTATAGTTCAAGCTGTTCAAGTATTTCAGACAAATTGGATTTAGAACCTTCCAAACAAAAAAAATAGTTTTACATGCTTCAGGGGTGACTTTGATATTGTGATGTAATCACAAGGATAATCAAAGTATAGTATAGTAAGTGTTTTCCATCGTATTTTCGATTCGACGGATACTCTGCTCTTTAATTTTCACTTATTAGTTAAAAAGACTGTAAACAGTCTTTTCTCAAAAATGAACGGAAAAGTTGACATTACTAACTCCATACTGAGACGCGAAGTACATAGTTTACAGACAGTTCCCAAATTAAAATAGTTATTTGTTATACAAGTGGTGAAAGTTGTATTTTACCTGCGAGTGTTCATTTGAAACACGAGCTAGCGAAAGGATTCTATGATTGACCACGAGCGAAGCGAGTGGTTCAAAAATAGAATCCTGAGCGTAGCAAGTGTTTCAAGACACGAGACGTAAAATAACTTTTCACCCGTGTATAACACAAAACTTTTCACCTCACTACAGCGAGGAAACTAAGAAAAGGGTTTGTACTGTAAGCTCAGTTCCGCATTTTGCACGGTTTTCTGTAATTCCACAGGTGTTAATACGTCTTTATCAGTCGAATCACTCATTTATAATAACAAAACAAACTAGAAAATCATGCGAATATTTAACGTTGATTACAGCGAGGAAACTAAGAAAATGGTTTGTACTGTAAGCTCAATTCCGCATTTTGCACGGTTTCCTGTAATTCCACGGTTGTTAATACATCTTTATCACTCGAATCACTCATTTTTAATAACAAAACAAACTAGAAAAACATGCGAATATTTAACGTTGACTACAGCGAGGAAACTAAGAAAATGGTTTGTACTGTAAGCTCAATTCCGCATTTTGCACGGTTTCCTGTAATTCCACGGGTGTTAATACGTCTTTATCACTCGAATCACTCATTTTTAATAACAAAACAAACTAGAAAAACATGCGAATATTTTAACGTTGACGACTTTGACGTAATAGAAAAGTTTTGACGTAAGGTTTTTTTTTATTATTTCGGTTGCGTTTTGTTTGCACATCGACTTATTTGGACTGTCAGAACATTTTATCCGTTTTTAAAACAAGAATGAAGGTTAATTTTGAATGCTGATATTTATGAATAAAAATAAAGTAGTAAGACTGTATTTAGTGTTTTTTACTCGATGCAACTCATTAATTGTGATGTTAAAAATTCAGCACTTGTAAGGTTTTACGTTTGGTTAGCTGTCAAATATCACTTAAGCTGCCTTCAAATGTCAAAACTCTTCCCTCACTTGTGGATAAAAAGCGATTTCCTCAATAGATATCAAACAAACAAAAAGGGCTTTCCGAGCTAGTGAGATGAAAAAAAAAATACATTGCGTGCTCGCTACACAAGCCCGCAATGTTGCATACAAATTTCATTGTTATCTAGTTTGTAACTTTTAAAAAAGTGAAAATGGCCATAGTAAAATGAGGGCACAAGTCTTATACATCCATATTTTATTCGAAACGTAACTTCTTTATCTGTGTCTGGAATAGCTTGAGTTTTTTTTTTCTAAAAAAAGCTTGCGTTTCTCCTTGTCATAAACATAAAGGCGGTAAAGAGTGATGTTATTTCACGTAAAGTTTCTGTTTGTATGCGATTTGTATCTTGCGATTTTTGAGAAAAGCACTATATATGCCTCGGCAGGAACGGCAATTGCGGGCCTCGTAAACCAATACTCGGCCCGCAATTGCCTGCTTCACTGCCTAGGCAATAATGTACTATTATTTTCATGCATGTAGTGTGAAATCTTTTGACTCTGTCACTTTACTACACCAGTACCTACTTGCTATCCTATATTATACTATCCGCAATACGAAGTGGCGAGAAGGGCAATAAACGTCCGCTACCGTAGGGGTGGTATTTCGATAACTTATGATGTAAACGTCGATATAATGATTATATTTTCAAACGATATCTTTATATCGTTATTGAAATTGTGTTTACAGTTATTTAATGATAATGACTAATAATAAATTAATATGTTTAAGATATTTCTTAAATAATTTGCTAAGTTAGTGATTAGCAGGGATCGGAAATTCGGATCGATATTTACCTATACTTTCACACCGGCTTTGTTGTTCAGTTGTGTGGAGGCGGACTCAATCATAGAATTCATTACTAAAATTTCTGGGATTCAAAATAAATAAATTGCACAGGCATTAATTCATAATCAATTATTGATATCAACTGTTTGAAGTTATTTTTTATGTATAGATTTACCAAATGTTATTTAATTTACCTGTAACTCATTAACCTAACGAATTTATCGGAGCAAAAATGAATATTTTATACTACTTACATGTAAAATAATTATATATTAACATTTTGTAGAATCCCAGAATCCCGGAACTTATATTTATAAATAATATTTTTAAGAAGCCGACGTCATGTTTGCCTATCTTTTTCCGGGATTTTTCCAACTTTAGGTAAATATCGATCCGAATTTCCGATCCCTGGTGATTAGGTAAGAAGATATTGACAAATGCATTAGTAATTATAGTACATATAATTAATAGTTATATGTAAGTCATTAGGCATGGTTGCCGGGATAGAATAGTGCCACTCCAGGTCATCCCGTGGATGTCGTAAGAGGCGACTAAGGGAATAAAGGCTTATAGTACTATTAGGCGATGGGCTTGCAACCTGTCACTAATACGCTGGTAAACGTCTTAGCCTATTTGTGCAGAATGTGGTTACAGAATTATCAACAAGTTTTTAAAGTTGTAGGTAATTCTGTAGCCCTGCCTACCCCACTCTGGGATTACAGGCGTGAAGGTATGTATGTGTATATATGATTGTACATATTTGAAGGTAAATAAATATTAGTACAAACCTATTTAACATTTCGATAGTAACTATACTATTGTATTGTAATAAAAACACTTTATCGACATTCCTTTTTATGCGTAACGCTACCTGCACTATTGTTGCTCGGCCCGCTCCATAAGGCCGTGCAGGTGTGAAAGAGATAGCATGATACTAGTCGCCACATCGTATTGAGGATAGTATAGTCATTTGTAATCTACTGTTTAAATCTACACAGATTGCGTGAAGTGTTTAATTGAGTTACCTACTTGTGTAGCCGCTGAATGTTTGCTATTCGTTTTGACTCGTACTGAAGAGTACTTTAGATGCCTTTGTGGTTACGTTTCATCATCATCATGTCAGCCGAAAGACGTCCACTGCTGGACATAGGCCTCCCCCAAGGCTCTCCACTCAGACCGGTCTTGTGCTTTTCGCATCCACCTCGTTCCCGCGATCCTTACAAGGTCGTCACTCCATCTTGTTGGAGGCCTACCTACAGCTCGTCTCCCGGTCCGCGGACGCCACTCAATAACCTTCTGACTCCATAGGCCATCAGTCCTGCGTGCGATGTGCCCCGCCCACTGCCACTTCAGTTTACAAATTTCTTTCGCTTCTTCCACATTCATACATTGAGTCATGCACGCATGTCGGTTTCGGGTACTTAAGATTCGGGCCTTTACCAGTATTTCTCAGTATTTCAAAATCAGTCAACATCTGTCTCTTGTACGGTGCGGACGCGTTATAGTGCTCCCCTTTGCATGGTTGTTTCACTTTTTACCTAGCTCGTTTATTGGACTGTTTATCGGACTGTTTTCTGATAATTCTGTGACCATGTTTTTGGACTGATTGTTGGTGAATTATGGGAAATTCACCACATGATTAAGAAAAGGCGTATCAAGCACTTTTCGAGAAGTCAATGATACACAACATGTATGAGACTTTTCTAAAGGAGGTTCCAGGGGCCTCGTACATACATACATTGACATATCGCAGGCCTCGTACGCGACACAATTACCGTTTTTGTTGCAACTGTGCATTACTAAGCCTTTTAAGAATGCATACAGGGTGCCTCTGACCTTGGGGCTTTAAATGCAACGATCGATTCTACACGCTAAATGGAACTAATTTTGTTCGGCAACATTAAAAAATAACTTAAGTTTCGATAACTAATTGATGTATAAGTTTAATTTTAAAATCAGTGTATTAAATACTGGCCATATAATCACTATCTAATGGTACGAAGGCGACATTTCCTTGGTACGAGGGCTAAAGTAAAATAGAGAATTGGATCGCGTACATTGAAAATTACATTTTACTTGTATGAAAAAAATGATTTTTTTATTGGGCATATTTTTAACAACTTACAGAACAAAATAACTACTTGTTAAATACTTATCCTCGTCAATTAAACTTTAAAAGGTTATAATTTACCGCAAAAATGTTACGTTGTCATGCCGTGGGTGAGTCACGTTGGTATAAACATTTATCATGCAACAAGCAAACAAATGCATAGCATGCGTAAATCGAGGTACGTGCGTATAACACGACACGCTACTTTAACATTACGAGGCCCTTTATTATAAGTTCCTCATTGAATATATAAGGGTTCTTAGGTTACAAACAGGTGGGTATCCTATTCGAAAAACTACCCTTATCAGCAATATAAGATTTAACTAATTTTAAAAGTTGTAAATAATATTACAAGTACCATATTGAAATACTGCCGAGCCCTGTAGCATATTTATTAGGGCCTGTCCACGTCACCACGGCGCGTAGCGCTGATCAGTGGTACGACGCGGCACCGCACCGTGCAGTGCATCTGTACGAACACTGCAACGTGCCTCTCCACGGCGCCGCGTCGTGGTGATGTGTACAGGCCCTTAGTTGGCTGACATTCATACATACATAAACACGCCTACATTCCCAAAGTGGGGTAGGCAGAGCTAAAGAATTACCCTCGCCTCTTACGACATCCACGGGAAGAAATGGAGTGGTACTATTCTAACCCGGCAACCACACGGGGAATACAGGCCCTAAGTTGGCTGATAATTGCTAATAACCTTAGTTTGAAGTGACATTGCTATGATTAATCGACAATAAACGGTAAATGGTTAACTGACTAATGACTTAGTCATTTGCAAAGTAGGTATTATTTACGCTAACCAAGGTTCTTCATGATCCGTGTAATACACGTCAGGATTTACAAGTGCAAAGCAGAATAACAAAAGAAAAACTTATTAATTGACTACATCCTATAAAAAACGTTCTTAATTGGTCATATTTCAAAAGAGTCGTCATTCTTCTTATTTTTTGGTATTGGACCAATTAGAAAAATGACGGCATCAGGAACAAATACCGTTTCTAAATTCTAAAACAAAATAAACTGGCTCTTGTCTGCGACTCTGTTCGTTCATTAATCGCTATAGACTCTAAAAGTTTTCCTGTTTAAAAGGTACCCTACGTACCCTTACCCTTTCTCAAGGTTCAAGCTATCTCCATGAATAAATTCACTAAAACTGGTACAGTTGTTTACCTGTGAAAGCTTAACAAACAAAAAAGAGGTGCCACAGCCGAATGCGCTCGTTCGTGGTCGAGGAAGGAAGCTTATCTATGGGTGAAAGATCCCACTTACCATCTGGTGGGCTGTCTGCTCGTTTGCGTCTCGTAGTAATACAAAAATACAGTCGTCTACATAATCGTAGAGGCAAAACTCTATTTAATGTTGTGTTGAAACTGCCATATAAGAAATATCACACCGATTAAACTGACAAGGTGCTAAAGTGTATACATATTTACTAACTCAACTGCACAGTCGGTCTTATAAATAACTGCACTTTAACGCATTTGACAAACATGACGTTAAATTGCGACTGGGTACTTACTAATACTTAATTTAGTGCCTTTTGCCTCTCAATAGACGATCGCACTGCTAGATTAAAACAATAGTAACTCAAAATACCGGACCGTTTACACTTTAAAGGGTTTTCGTTAGGACTCAGGGTATATAATTGACTGGTTTTTGCAAACCCTAGCGATGCATTAAGCATATCTTCGACTTATCCCAATCAAGAGCTATCCCAAACGATACAATTAAATTAACTGAGAGCTTACCAATCCTTAAAACCCTCGCTAGGCTTTCCCTATGAAGTGTTTATTGAACGGCTTCAAGTTATTTGAATCTCTTCTCGCAGTCTATACTAAATATTTTTGCACTACTTAGCAATTGATTGACTATCCTCACACATAGGCTTGAAACGAAGAAAAGCGTCAACGGAGAAGGACAACAGATAGGGTAACACTAACGTAATGCTAAGTGCTTAAATCCGAAACCCTTACGAAACTGGTAACTTCAAAGGTTGGTGTGCTAGCAAGGATTTTGAGTTGATACTGTATTGATCTAGCTGTGCTATAGTGTAGATGGACATGGATTGACTTTATTCAGCGTTGACGCTATCATATTTACTTGTGGGAGGACCTTGTGCAGGGTCCGTCCGGGTTGGTACCACCATCTTATCCATTAACCTACCGCCAAGCAGCAGTGTTCGCATTGTTGTGTTCCGGTTTGGGGATAAGACAGCCGGTGAAATTATTAGCATAGAGGCATTCCATCTTAGTCCTCAGGGTTGGCAGTGCATTTGCAGTCCTGTGAATGCGAATGTCTATGGGTCACAGTTTCCACTTACCATCAGGTGGCCTGTGTGCTCGTTTGCCTTCCCGTGCAATAAAAAAATAAAAAATATTACATTACCAATTCCAGATACACAATAAGCCTCCAGCACGGCGACTTCTCGTGGACAGTGCGCAAGCGCTACAAACACATCCTGTACCTCCACCAGCAGCTGGCTCTCTACCGCGCCTCCCTCAACGTTCCCTTCCCCAGCAAGTCACACAAGTCCAGGAGAGCCAGCTTTAAGAATACCGTCAATGATGAGGAGACTTTGGAGAAGGTGGCGCTCCAAGCGCTCCCGAGGAGTCAGTCTAAGAAAGGGGTGAGGCCGAAGAAAAGGAAAGGAGCTTTGCCTAGGTAAGAATCTGATTCTAAATTTCATCATCATAATCATGTCACCCGAAAGTCGTCCACTGCTGGACATAGGCCTCCCCCAAGGCTCTCCACTCAGACCGGTCTTGTGCTTTTCGCATCCACCGCGTTCCCGCGATCCTTACAAAGTCGTCACTTCATCTAAGATTCTAGTAGACCAAGATTCTAAGTTTAAATGAGTACATTTACAGGGCTGTATAGTGTACAAAATTGACCAAGGGCTGTACTCCACTTGGTTAAACCATATTGCGACACTAGCCTAGTTGGTAGTGACTCTGCCTAAGAGGCTAGCGGTCCTGGGTTCAAATCCCGGTGAGGGCAGATATTTGTCTGATGAACGCAACTATTTGTTTCTGAGTCTTGGATGTTTTGTATGTATTTAATGTATTTAATTTAAGTATGTATGTATTTCTCTATACACTGATTTGTTTTTGGTGTTCAGGAACCAATGTTTCTAATTCAGTTATTAATGGCGATCACGTTTATGTCCCAGTTACATGAAACAAAACTAATTTTTTCGTGTATTTTTTTTATTTTGAAAATGACTTTTAATTGAAATTAATTGACACTATACTAATAGTTTAGTCTATGAGTTTACAACCTTTTCTAAAAAAGATATTAAATTTAATGACAGTGAACAAATTATTAGTAAAAATTGTTAGTAAGTAATATCTGTCAAATTTCCCGCCAAAGCGATGGCACTTGACGTATCTACTTCACTTCAATAATTAATGTAGGATGTCCATGTATCCAGTGGTGATTGGTTTTAACAATATCATTAACTGAAATAAATTAAACATTGAGTTAATTGTTTGAGACATCAACCTTTAAATTCCATTTTTGTTGCTTATTAATAATTTTCAACTCCTGATCGCTGATAAAAAATCACCGTGTATAAAGGTCACAGCACACATATCAACTCGGAAAGGGATCGTCACCGCCTCGCCTTTCCACTACTAGGTGAGGCGACTACGATACGATTCCCATTAGTCTGCGTTGCAGTAGGGAGTTTCATACAAATGATACTGAACGGCACGAGTTGATAGGGTGACGATCCCTTTCCGAGTTGATATGTGTGCTGTGACCTTAAGTAAGTTTAACGTTGTCTAGTACCCATGGTAAAAGCCTAGTTATTTATATTTATATTTACTGCCATTGTCATGTTATAGTATCGTTATGATAGCTCTTATTTACTTGACGGTAAAAGCGGCCAAGTTAAAAACAATATGATTACACGTAAAAATCAATATGGTTTTAGAAGTAGAACAGAGCCCCTGGTAACAAACTATAAGTGAGAGTCGAGCTTTAGTTGATCAATAGTAGAAATTGCAGAACCTCAATACTGTGAAAACGTTTTTGGGTACCTCCCGATCAGTAACTACAATAATCCCAGCTTCTTACCGCTCGGTTGGCTATCGCTATCACACTTGCTCTCGCAACTGACAGTATATTTGTCACACGTGTTTCATAGAAAATCCAAATTACCGATCGCATTTAAGGAACCGTTAGTAATGTGTACTTACCGGTATACTTACTTTTTTTCATGTATTACATACATACATACCTTCACGCCTTCATTCCCAGAGTGGGATAGGCAGAGCTACAGAATTACCAATAACTCCAAAAACTTGTTGATAACTCTGTAACCACAATTTGCACAATTAGGCTAAGATGTTTAACAGTGTATATTAGTGACAGGTAGCAAGCCCATCGCCTAACAGTACTACAAGCCTTTATTCCCTTAGTCGCCTCTTACGACTTCCACGGGAAGACATGGAGTGGCACAATTCTAAGCCGGCAACCACACGGCATCATGTATTATAGTACGATTATTTTCCTTCTTTTGCAGGTTTCCAAAGAAACCCGAGGTGATGGTGACATATGAAGGCATCCAGCTAAGAATGAAGCAGCTTGAAGAATATTTGTACAATCTTCTAAACATTAGTATATACAGGAATCACCATGAAACAGTAAGTTAATAAAGAGCAAGCTTTGAAAACCCGGCTGCATTTTTGATCTTGTCGTCTATTATTATTAGGACAAGGGCACAATTGCACTTTTTGTCATTGTACATTATGCCCTCGTTTTCCGAACGTGCGATACGTAAAAAAAATCACCCACTTTTATTACTTTCAATAAAATGTTATGTCACTCCCACAACCAAAACGAATCTAACGACACCTTATATGTTGAAATCCAAAATGCCGCGTTTAGGCTGCAGAGCGATCAAAGAAACAGACCAACTATTTAGAAATGAACCCTCCTTCTGACGCAGTCGGGCAAGCCTTTCCATTCGCAACTAGCAATTTAGTTTTTTTTAACGTCGTCACTTATCATTACGGCAATTCCGCGTAACTAGCAAATGAGATAAGGTGCAAAATACAGCATGTTAACAGTAAGGTACATTTTGCAACTCATTGAAGTTGTTACTTATGAGGTATTAGAGTATAACCGACGTTATGTTTATGCTCTATTTATCTGTTGTCACGAAACGTATACACAGACAATATTAAATCGTTACTTTGAAGTATCGTCTTCGTGACTGTACAATAACTATTAAATAGTTAAAAACCCCCGATATAATGGCGACTCCTACTTTCAGAGAAGCCCAACCGATTTTCATGAACAGGAACGTAGCTAAGGACCATCCCGATTGGTCTCTCCATTTGGAAGCTACGACACCAACATACACAGATACACAAGATAAACTTATAATAACACCCCTCTTTTTTGGTCAAGGGTTAAAAAAATATGAATATAGAGTTATAGCTTCTGTCTGCCACCACGCTTTGCCGCTTCTTCGTCCACGTAGATTTCGATTATCGTTATTACGGGAATTCAAGGTATAAGCTATCTTCATTCTAAATTTCATACAAATCCGCCCAAACGTGAAGGAGTAACAAAATAACACACACTAAATTTCGCATGTATAATATTAGTGGGATAGTTGTGATTGCCGTTTCTCTTACTACCTTAGTCACCGAAATACTAACTAAATCTTTTTCGTTTTCCAGGTGAAATTTCTAGAAGTATCCAGCATGTCGTTTATATCGGAGTTCGGGTGCAAAGGCAAGGAAGGGATGGTCCTGAAGCGGACCGGGTCCACGCGGCCCGGCCAGGCCGGTTGCAACTGCTGCGGGATGCTAGGCAGCATGGTGTGTGTGCGGTAAGATCACGAGTAGTAGTGTGTGGGTAGCAAAGAGGGGATGGTCCTGAAGCGGACCGGGTCCACGCGGCCCGGCCAGGCCGGTTGCAACTGCTGCGGGATGCTAGGCAGCATGGTGTGTGTGCGGTAAGATCACGAGTAGTAGTGTGTGGGTAGCAAAGAAGGGATGGTCCTGAAGCGGACCGGGTCCACGCGGCCCGGCCAAGCCGGTTGCAACTGCTGCGGGATGCTAGGCAGCATGGTGTGTGTGCGGTAAGATCACGAGTAGTAGTGTGTGGGTAGCAAAGAAGGGATGGTCCTGAAGCGGACCGGGTCCACGCGGCCCGGCCAGGCCGGCTGCAACTGCTGCGGGATACTGGGCAGCATGGTGTGTGTGCGGTAAGATCACGAGTAGTAGTGTGTGGGTAGCAAAGAGGGGATGGTCCTGAAGCGGACCGAGTCCACGCGGCCCGGCCAGGCCGGTTGCAACTGCTGCGGGATGCTAGGCAGCATGGTGTGTGTGCGGTAAGATCACGAGTAGTAGTGTGTGGGTAGCAAAGAAGGGATGGTCCTGAAGCGGACCGGGTCCACGCGGCCCGGCCAGGCCGGTTGCAACTGCTGCGGGATGCTAGGCAGCATGGTGTGTGTGCGGTAAGATCACGAGTAGTAGTGTGTGGGTAGCAAAGAAGGGATGGTCCTGAAGCGGACCGGGTCCACGCGGCCCGGCCAGGCCGGCTGCAACTGCTGCGGGATGCTGGGCAGCATGGTGTGTGTGCGGTAAGATCACGAGTAGTAGTGTGTGGGTAGCAAAGAGGGGATGGTCCTGAAGCGGACCGGGTCCACGCGGCCAGGCCAGGCCGGTTGCAACTGCTGCGGGATGCTAGGCAGCATGGTGTGTGTGCGGTAAGATCACGAGTAGTAGTGTGTGGGTAGCAAAGAAGGGATGGTCCTGAAGCGGACCGGGTCCACGCGGCTCGGCCAGGCCGGCTGCAACTGCTGCGGGATGCTGGGCAGCATGGTGTGTGTGCGGTAAGATCACGAGTAGTAGTGTGTGGGTAGCAAAGAGGGGATGGTCCTGAAGCGGACCGGGTCCACGCGGCCCGGCCAGGCCGGTTGCAACTGCTGCGGGATGCTAGGCAGCATGGTGTGTGTGCGGTAAGATCACGCTGAGATGGTGCTTCCTCAAATGTTTAGCCACTAGTCCCCTGCCTTGCTCTGACTCACATGAATAAATTATTTCTATTCGTGTACTGTAATACCAAAGAAGGCGGTTAACTGCAATGTAGTAGTCGAAACATTTTATGCTCTATTGATATACAAAATTAAATCTAAAATTCCTTGGGTATTATTAGTGTGAAGCGGGCGTTATAGCATTCTGAACTTCATGAACTTTGCCAACTCAATTAGTTTTGCTGGATATAGTATATGACTTCCTATCGGGTACTTATAATTTTATCGAAACATCTTTCAGTTGAATTTTCATTTTATCGAAAGGCATTTCTCGCCGCATGAGTTTTTTTTTCTAGTCATAAGTATTACCTAACCTAACCTACGTAAATAATGTTTTCTCAAACATGCTCGGAAAGAACGGTTTTCCGATTGAAACACTAGGACGGAAAGTCATTTTACTCCTAGGAGTAAAAAAACCATATGAAAACACTTTTCGTCCATGTCCATGGATTTTTAAAAATGATCTCTATTGCGTATGCAATCGAAAGGACCATGAAAAAGATTCCGTACCAACTTGTGGGTGGGCAGGTGGTGCGGCGGCGCGGCTCGTCGTGCGTGGAACTATCTTAACTAGTAGTTGTAGTTTTCAAACTAAATTTCTATCCGAATTTGTCAAAGGTTTTTAAAATACTTATAATCATGTATTTGTATCATTTCCTCGCATTGTTTGAGAAAAACATTATATATGCCTCGGCGGAAACGAGGATTTCGTGACACGTATTTCAGCAGGCCTCGCTATTGCTCGGCCTGATAATCACCTCGTCAGGAAATCCATTACTTTCCGCGCCTAGGCAATAATGTACTATTAAAATGAAAATATCATTGTTTCAGCAGAAAATAGCGTTCGATGAAATATAATTCGCGGGTTACCCTTCCTAACTCTGTCTCTTTCTCTGCTTGGAATTTGGCAATATTTTTTGTGTCTTATTAGAAATAACCAAGCATTATTTTATTTGCAGATGTAATTACTTCTGCACGGGTCTGGTCTGCGCCAAGTGGCAGGAGCGGTGGCTGTTCATCAAGGACACGTACTTCGGCTACATCCGCCCCAGCGACGGCAAGATTAAGGCTGTCATGCTGTTTGACCAGGGGTGAGTCTTTAAGAGCTACATCTTAATCTTTAATGTTCGCACTTGTATTTTTTATGGGTTGCTAGACATACTTCGTTATTTTTATTTATATTTCTTTTCAAGTTTTGTATGGTTTATAAACAAATCCCGGATGACTGGAGCAGAAATGCACTTTTCTTAGTGCTTAATTAAATATCGAGTATTCTATAGACATCTACGAACAATTTTTGATTCAGAAATTTATTGATCACAATATTACATCAGGTACCTAGGTAAGCTTACATTATTATATTATTTCAGTTAAATTTAGACAAAATACTAATTGTATATTACGATAATTATATAAAATATTAAAAAAATACAAACAGTTTATTTTAATTTTGTTTACTACCACAATATTTCTGATATCCAGTCTCCGTTCAGTACATCGTGCTGTTTATCGACATCGACTTAAAAAATGTGTGTCCTCACACTATTGAGACGTCAACACAAAATTTCTCCCGTCATCCAGGCTTTGTTTATAAATAAAATGTTTTGTTACTATTGCGCTTAGGTTTTGTTTTATGTTGGTAATAGTACATTGTGTATTAAGGTCGGTAAGTAAGGAATTACGATCGAGGCTCTAGTAGAAGCCCGAAGTCGAAGACTGAGGGCTTTCTGAGTCGAGGTTCGTAATTCCCGTACCGCCCGTGAAACATACAATGTTTTTCATCACATTTGCGAGTAAATAAATAGTACACAAGTCAGCACAACTATTATTACGAATTACTTGAACTTTTTTTAAGCGGATGGCTGGCGGACTCCACAGATTATACAAATGTTTCGTTCAGAAACCTTAAGGGCAAATACTTACGTAGTTATACATACAGCCCTGAAGGAGTGTAAAAAAAAACGACGTTTTGATACAGAAAACTATTAAAATCGGTTATTAAGAACATTAATTGAGTATTTAAGTAACATGTAGCGAGATTGCAATGAAATTCCTGTTTAAAAAACATTTTAAGACAATTTTCAATTGCGTGTAAACTCTTTGCTTGAACTTGCATGACTTGTGTGCTGTGCCATAAATTAAAAGAAAATTACTTACCGACCTTGGGTTTCATGGTAAAAAGAAAGGTCGAGGGTTTTATATGGGGCATTGCGGCCAAGTTAACCTGTATGTTTAGATACTGTTTACGTGCAAGTGTGATGAAAATTACCTATATTGGTGTCCAATTCCGTAAAGCTATACACGAAAAATTTACCTTAATATAAAATAAGCTGCGGTCAAATAAACATTTATGCTGCCCTCTGTGCTTTTTATGCGTAGTTATCATCTGCTTTCAAGACCAAACAAACATGTCTACGTTAAGTATAACAGATATCGTCGGTGAAACTGCAAAACCGCGTAAGTAACATTTTAAGTAAGGAGCAAAATGCACCTTCTTAAAAAGACATTAAGGTTTATTTTGCTCTATCATAAATTTGTTAGTTACGCGGTTTTGCAGTATCACCGACGATATAGTCTTTAGGGTTTCAACTTTTAGCCAATCACGATGCCGAAAAGTTGTAATTGGGTGGATCAACTTTTTTCTGTTGTTATTCTGTCCCGTAAGCCAGGAGACAACAGTGATAGAGTTTCTTAGAAAAAATATTATAATATATACTTCCAGCACACTCAGGAGAAAGGCCATAAAAGAATGGGTGTGTAATTGCCAATAAAACGGTTTTTTGTGGACTTATATCCTTTGAAATCAGAGTTTTAAAGAGTAACCCAGGAGACGTCACCATGGCAACGAGCTACAAAGAAAAGTTGATTGACCCAATTACTTGCGTGATTTTACCGAAACACATACATGGCAAGATTAAAAAAAAATAAATTGGGTTTCACCTGGTATCCTTAGAAAGGGACCAAGTTACAAGTAAAATACATGATTGTTAGCTTTGTCGATAAAATAATTATATTATTTTACAACTGAATTTGTACTTAAGTTTTCGCAGATAAAGTTTTATCGGCTATGCAAGCAATTTAATATTGTTTTTTTTTAATTGGTCCTTAGAAGTTTTTTAATTTTTTGGATTTGAATTGGACTGTGTGAAAGCGCTCTTATAGTGAAAATCACCTAAAACAATTAGCCTTATAGCGTTTATGTAAATTAAGTTGAACATTACTAAATAGTTAATTGTTTTTGTTCCATGCAGCCCATGGACTAGTGAGTATGGTTTGAAAATCAACATGTGCTAATACAATAATGGCCTAACTCGATGAGGTTCTTCATTCCATTATTGACCCTATAACTAGTCATGAACATAGTTTTGTGTTGATTTTATTATTTCACACCAAAGGCTTTATTCAGTAGCGATCTAAGCCGTCATTCGTGTTGCATTAGTTTTCAGTAATTATTAATTATAATTTGGTGGGACATGCATTATTATTAATTGACTAACGGGACATTTTCGGGCGTATTGTCTTGTATATCGTTAGCCATTCTAAAGTTAAAGCTTTTCGTAAAGTGCAGGGTCTTACGGACCATTTTTCAACTATTTTTATATGTCCGTTAATTAATGGTTGATATGACTGTTTTACATTTAGACATTATTCCTGTCTCGGTTAGGTATAAACCCAACGGCTTGTTACCTATTTTTACAACGGCTCAAAAGACCTTGGCAGGCAAGTTTTTGTACCTTTATATCGTATTCATTTAGAACAATTGAAGGTTTTTTAGTTATTCAGTCATAGTGGATGATCGTTTATCCTCGCCGGTCAAAAGAAGTCATTATTTAACGAGTCATTTATTTTGTGAAGAAGCCTATTTCAAGGGTTACAATAAAAACCATTTACATTAAAATTGACCAAGTCGATACAAACAATTCTCAAAATATATTGAAATCTCTCTACTGTATTTTTTTTAATGGACGCTAGTCATTTAGTTTTTCCGGCGTCGTTGATCTATATCCTTAATACCCTTGGTACAATCGAGCTCCAAACCAAGACTAGAAGCGTCGCTTCACTCTTTTCAACTATTTTTATATGTCCGTTAATTAATGGTTGATATGACTGTTTTACATTTAGACATTATTCCTGTCTCGGTTAGGTATAAACCCAACGGCTTGTTACCTATTTTTACAACGGCTCAAAAGACCTTGGCAGGCAAGTTTTTGTACCTTTATATCGTATTCATTTAGAACAATTGAAGGTTTTTTAGTTCAGTCATAGTGGATGATCGTTTATCCTCGCCGGTCAAAAGAAGTCATTATTTAACGAGACATTTATTTCGTGAAGAAGCCTATTTCAAGGGTTACAATAAAAACCATTTACATTAAAATTGACCAAGTCGATACAAACAATACTCAAAATATATTGAAATCTCTCTACTGTATTTTTTTTAATGGACGCTAGTCATTTAGTTTTTCCGGCGTCGTTGATCTATATCCTTAATACCCTTGGTACAATCGAGCTCCAAACCAAGACTAGAAGCGTCGCTTCACTCAAAATTCATTACTTACTTTGCAGCAAAGACCTTACCATCGTATTCGAGAAAGCAAATAAGCTTATTTTAATAAATTTGTCTCTTATACGAATAGAAAGAAATAAAATCATTTTATTCGTGACATACACAACACAGAACAGATTAATACGCTAAATAAGAAAGAAGCCACGAAACGGTCCCAACTCAGCGTAATGCTGGAACCATCATCGCATACTACGAAACCATCTGAATGGCACTATAATATCAATCCTAACACATTTTCACCAACTAATAAAAGCATATTCCATTACCAGCTTCGAAGTATCAAGCGGGATGTACTCCACCGGCCTGAACCACGGGCTGCAGATCCTCAACCACAGCCGCCAGATGGTGATAAAATGCTGGACCAAGCGGAAGAGCAAGGAGTGGATGCAGTACCTCAAAACTGTAGCTGGGCAGAGCGGTGTGTTACTTTTTATTCAACCTGTACTAGTCTGCGCTGTTTATTGGTATCTGAGTTGTTTATTGGTATTACCACTTAACTATCTGAACTTTCCTTGGCTATTAACATACATAAATACATACATTAAATCACGCCTGTTTCCCAGAAGGGTAGGCAGAGACCACTTCTTTCGACTTGCTACGATCTTAACAAATTTCTTTCGCTTCTTTAACATTCATACATCGAGTCATGCAGCACGTCGGTTCCGGGTACTTCAGATTCGGCCCTTTTCCAGTATTTCTCCGATTTGATTCGAAAAAGTACGCTATTAACTACGTAGCCACATCGATTGATTAAGGCGTTGAAGCATGACTATAGACCAAACAAATACCATAATATTAGTATTAGCTAGCTAGCCTAAATGAATCTGCATCAAATTTCCCAGTGTCTTTTTAATAAATCTACTTTTGTAGACAGTTATTCCAAACATCCCAAAAATGTTTTATCTTTGTTTATTAATTGATTCTGCCCTTGACTTTTTCCGCGTAGATTTCGATCATCGTTTCGCCCTGGGAAGTAAATTTGTTCATTCCAAATTCAAATCAATCCAGTCGAGAAGTTGCAGCTTGAAGGAGTAACAATTGGTTGCGTGAGCATCGATTATGCTTCCGAAGTTGTACGAAGATTGTCGAAGCTCAATCTTTATCGGGATACTTTTTTCCAGCGCGAGAGTTCACCCATCCGAACGTCCACAACTCATTCGCGCCGCCGCGCGCCGCTACTCCGGTGGCCATGCTGGTCGACGGCTCAGCGTATATGGACGCCGTGGCTGATGCCATGGAGTTGGCTAAAGAAGAGATCTTCATCGCCGACTGGTGGCTCAGTCCGGAGATATACATGAAGAGGCCCGCGCTCAACGGAAACTACTGGCGGCTGGACACGATACTTAAGAGGAAGGCAGTGAGTATAGCTACTAGTATACTGCCCTCTTTAGAAAGAAGGGCGTAAGTCTCATCATAGAACCGCGTGTGTATTAGTGACGTTATTTCTTCAGCGGGGGGTTAAATTTTCTTTGACTATCAAATTGTGCTTGCGTCCTTTTTATATAGGAGTGCAGAATAGACGCCATGTGTGACGCCATGGAGCTAGTCAGAAAAGAGGAACCATGTATCTAGCAGGCCTAGGTGCAAAATTTTTTATTGATAAAATCAATACTCAAACTGTTTAGGTACTTAAATAAATGTAAACAAAAAAATCACGTGACATAGTCGGTCAGCCAATAGGAGCCGAACATTGGTACGCCAAAGCTCGACGGAACAGTTTTGATTGGCTGATGATCAGAGCCACGTGGTTTGATTTGTTTACATTTATTGACGACGCGGTAGCCTAGTCGGTAGTGACCCTGCCTACGAAGCTAGCGGTCCCGGGTTCGATCCCCGGTACGGGCAAATATTTGTGTGATGAGCGCGAATATTTGTTCCTGAGTCTTGGGTGTTTTCTATGTATTTAAGTATGTATTTATCTATATAAGTAAGTTTATCGTTGCCTAGTACCCATAGTACAAGCCTAGAGCTTAGTTTGGGACTAGGTCAATTTGTGTGAGATTGTCCCCTGATATTTATTTATTTACTTAAGTACCTAAACAGTTTGAGTATAATCTAAGTAGCCTATTTAACGTCCCACTGCGGGGCAAAGGCCTTTCTCTAGTCATCTCTTGATCTGGCTAATCCTTGCCACTCTGGGTAGAATTTGTTCAAATAATTCTGCCATCTTCTTTTTGGTTTGGCTTATTTGGCATTTAGTTAGTGATGAACTTGCTCCATCGGTCCGGATGCATACCATACGGCAAACATATCCTCTCCATATTTATTAAATAGGATAAAAAACTATACGTTGGTTTTTGTGGAGTCATTCAGAAGCAGAAAATACTATCATACATATTCTTTCGCCCACTTCGGACATTGGAAAAGAACGCAGGGTAACCGATGAAGCCCATCCAGTCTCAATATTGAACATACGTGTCTGTCATCTCTTAAATTTTAATCTTCACATCTCTTTTTTACAAAATCTATCGTGTCTAAACGTTTAATACGATTTGTTCCAGGCTCAAGGCGTAAAGGTGTTTATCATGCTCTACAAAGAAGTGGAGATGGCGCTGGGTATCAACAGCTTCTACAGCAAGTCTAGGCTCGTCAGCGAGAATATCAAGGTCAGTCAAGATGCTATACGTATAACAGTTACCTTCTGCTTTCCACTTATGAAATCGAAGATGTATGGAGTCGCAGACGTATACGAATTGGAATTTGAACCTTGATTGATTTTGCAGCAATACTTTTCACACACTGTAATAATTAAGCGAAATAAATCACACCTTCAGAACGATAGTGCCCTAATTCAAAATTTCAGCTTTCAAACTTTAAGTCATAAATTGATTATGATAGAGCTCTAACTCGGAATTCAAAATTTCTGAATTATGTCACTAGTCTTCTGAAGGTGCGAAATGTTTCCTATTGTTTTCTGTTCCATTCTATTTTCCATCAGGAGTGAGAGCATATACAGGGTGGGAAACAAAAATGCCACTTGAACGGCAACTACCTATAATATTAGAAATAGCAATTTCTACGCAAAGGAGACTTACTTGTATTTTTCACATGTGGCGTTCATTATTTCCGCCCTGTATGGTATTCAGTGCACTCCAAAGTCAACAATGCACTCCAAAGAAGCTACCTTAAGAGCTTTCGTTTCGTATGTTTTCGTCACGGTGGCAACGTTTGGTATAACCATAATCATTAATAATAAAATAATCATCATCATCAATCATTGTATGCATTTATTTTCAAAAAAATATTTAGATGTGCACACATCACACTCAAAAGCTGAGAAACCCCTTATTGGATAATCCATTGCACTCCGTCGATGAATATATGGAACTTAAATTGTAAAATTATTATTGTTTTTTGACATTTATAATTGTTTTTATATTGACATCGCAAACTGACCATTTATTAGTTGTATATTAATGTTGTTCTTAATTATTTAGTTACTTTTGTATTATTATATTATTTAGTATTAATGTTGACGATATCAAATAATTAATTTTTTTGACATGCAACGCAATTTATATTGTATTGTAACATTACATTTCATTTTTCAACTAAACTAAACTATTAGTACATTACTGTAGGTACGTCCTTTAAAATTGTTGTGTGTTGTGTTTATTTTCTAAAAGTCAGTGCAATAGACGTTTTAACTCTGTAATAGAAAACATTTGCTTATAGACAATCATAATTAAATGAAAATCAACCTCTGAAACATTGGAGATGATGCCCGAAGACATTTAACACTGCAAAAATATTTTCTCGATATTGGAAAGTTGTTGCACAAATAATTAGACGATTTATTGGCCCCGCTTTGCCCGGTGCGACGTATAACATTTGATTAAGTAAAATCCTAACCAAGTAACCATGATGATCTAACGTTTAAATCCGCGTGTTGTGACGTTAAACGGCGCGTGAACGCTTGTAAGCTGTCCATCTATAAAGGCCCTTAGGCTTATAGTATACGCATCTCTGTCCCGTGATTCAGTGGTCCAAACTCAACCGGTAATCATCATCATAATTTACTTAAGAGCTAATTCAGCTCTGATGATGATGATGATGATAAGTGGGGACGCCTAGCCGAAGCAGGCGGGCAGTCGATTCGGTCAGCCGTTCATTCTGCCCTATTCCCCTCAGTCGTGCCTCAGGTTACTGGCCCGGCGGCGCTCCCATCCAGCAACGATCCCATCTTCCTGTCTTCCTACAGAACAGCAGTGCGTCCCGTAGGTTGATGCTTTTGAGATCTTCTGTGGACAAAACGTCCTCTCCGAATGTGTGGTATCTCAGTGACGAGTACATGACACACTCGGCTAGGACGTGTTGACTAGTTTCCTCTTTGCCACAGTGTGGGCATTGAGGGTTCTGTTTAATACCTATTACCGTCAGATGTCTGTTGAGCGGACAGTGTCCAGTCAGAATTCCTGTTAGTATGCTTAGGTTGTACTTACCCAGGTTTAGAAGGTACCTTGTTCTGTTTTTATTAACCCTTCCTATCATGAGTTTGGATTGTCTGCACCCTTGCGTCATCCCCCATGCCTCATTTGTTTTCTTTTCCATTCTTCTGGCGATAACTCCTTTGGTTACCATCTCCGATATCGGTAATACCGGTTCCGGGCCTAGGTACTGTTGGTCCGCACCTGCTCTGGCTAGTTCGTCTGCCTTCTCGTTTCCCACTGCTCCACTGTGTCCTGGCACCCACGCCAGTGTTACATGGGATTTGGTGCCTAGAGTGTTCAGTTCATTCCTACACTCTTGTACTAGAGATGATTTGATCACCGGATTGCCTAGTGCTTTGAGTGCCGCTTGGCTATCTGAGTATATTATAACGTGACTACCCGTTACATTGCTTTTTTCCTTGAGGCTCAGGGCACACTTCATGATGGCAAAGACTTCTGCCTGAAACACACTGGTGGAGCCCCCTAGTGGTATCGTCGTGTGCTCATCTGATTCTTGGCTATATATGCCCGCTCCCGCTCTTTTGGTTGAGGATTTCCATGAACCGTCTGTGAAGCATGTCACTTTGGGTTCTGGTATTTCTCTCTCCCAGCTGTCTCTCTCTCCTATGTGGATTCTGTATTTCTTGTCGAACCTCTTCCTTTTCTTGATTAGGTCATTGTTTACCATGAGCATATCCATGTTTGACATTGACTCTTTCTGTATGCTTGCGTGTCTCTTGTCCGTCTCGGACCCGATCCACTCCCTGCTCGCTTTTATTCTATACCACTGTTCTGTGGCTCTCTTCTCCACCTCTATGTGTACCGGGTTCAATCCTAGCATGATCTCCAGGGCTTGTGTAGGTGCTGTTCTCATTGCCCCGGTTGTCATCAGACATGCTAGTCTTTGAACCTTTGTTAATTCTTTGTCTATATCTTTTATCTTTGCTCTGTGCCACCACACGATGGCTCCATATAGGAGTCTGGGTAGGACCACCGCTCTGTATATCCATTGCGTTATCCTTGGTCTTAGTCCCCATCTCCTTCCTATGGCTTTCCTGCATTGCCACAGGGCTATAGTGGCTCTTCTGCATTGCTCCTTTACGTGTGTCTTGTATAGCAGCTTGCTGTCTAGTACTACTCCAAGGTATTTTATTTCCTTGAGTGTTTCTATCTCTTCACCTTTTATTTTTATTGGTGTTAGGACGGGCAGCTTTCTTTTGTTGGTGAAGAGTACTATTTTCGTCTTGGTCGGGTTCAGGTCTAGTCCCCTGTTCTGACACCAATTTAGTACCTGTTTTATCCCTCTTGTCATGACTTCTCTCATTACACTGAGGACTTTTCCCCTCACTAAGAGTACCCCGTCATCCGAATACGCTTGCATGTGTATACCTCTTGTGTTGGTTTCTCTTATGAGCGAGTCTAGTAGGAGACACCATAGGAGTGGTGACAGACAGCCTCCTTGTGGGAATCCACGGCTCGTCTTTATCCTTATTGAGTCTCCCCCCAGTTGTGCTGTGATCGCTCTCTCTTCTAACATGGCCATTATCCATCTCCTAACTGCGGGGTCTATGTCATCCCTCCGTATACATTTCTTTATTGCACCAAAAGTAGCTCTGTCGAATGCTCCCTCTACGTCGAAGAAGCATCCCAGTGCCAGCTCCTTGTCTTCTAATGCTCTTTCTATCCTTGTAGTCAGGTTGTGCAGAGCTGTCTCTGTTGATTTACCTTCCATGTAGGCGTGTTGATGCCCGTGTAAGGGTAGTCTACCACCTTGCATGCTTGTCCTTATCTGTGTATCTATGATCTTCTCCAATGCCTTCAAAACAAATGATGAGAGGCTTATGCTTCTGAAGGATTTAGCGTCCTTGTAGTTTTTCTTGCCTGGTTTAGGTAAAAATATTACCTTTACCTCGCTCCAGATTTTCGGGATGTGGCCTAGCACCAGACTTCTTTCATAAATTTCTTTCAGATGGTTCCAGATGTATTTCCACCCCTTTTGTAGTAGTGCGGGTATCACTCCATCTGGTCCTGCCGCTTTGTAGGGGGCGAAGGAGTTTATAGCCCATTCCCCCACTTCATCACTTATCTTGAGGTTCATCGTTTCCCCTGCTTCCCTTATCTCGTTATTATTTTCTACTGTAGCCTCATGTAAGTTGTCCTCCCTGCAATCGGGAAAGTGTATTTTTACCATGTGCTGCAGTACTTCTTTGGGGTCCGTCAGTTCGGTCGATCCTACTATCAGGCTACCCAGTTGGCAGGTTCTCTCGTTCGACAGTACCCTTACTAATCTCGCTGCCTCTGTGTAGCGTTGTATCTCTCCCGTGAATGTTTTCCATCCCTGTGCTCTCAGTTTTTCTCTAGTATTAGTATATTTGTTCCTAATGCTTCTGTACTCGTGCCAGCACTGATCATTGTTCCTTTTCAGAGCTGATCTTAGCGCTTTACGAGATCTCTTCCTCAGTTTCTGTATCTCTTTATTCCACCACGGCTGTCCTTTGTCTCCGTTGCTCGTTTTTTCCGGACACGCCGATAGGTAGGCTTTTGATATGGCCTTGTTCAGATCTTCTGCAGCTCTGTCCAGTTCCTCACTCGTTTCTGGTCTTCTATGGCTCGGTGTCCATTTACTCAGTATGTCGTTATATTGCTCCCAATCCGTTTTTCTGGGGTTTCTTATTTTCGTTCTTTCCGTGTAGTAGTCCAGGCCGTACAGTAGTCTTCTGTGGTCCGACATACTGTCCTCCCGGTCCACCCTCCAGTCTCTTACATGTTTGCCTATCCCCCCTGAGGTAATTGTGTAATTAAGCTCTTGTCAGTGGAGTAAATTCCATTCTTGCCTGTTCCAAGCCTTCTCTGTAACACACTGATACGGCACGACTCCTACTTTTTTTTTGTTAAGTAATACGAATAAATAAATAAAAAACAGTGTATTTATGGTCACGCTTGTTAATTAAAAACCGTGCCTCTATTTTGCTCGGTAAAACCATATCTCTTTTGACGTTGTCAACTCTTACATACCTGTCAGCAATGGCGGCTGAGTTAAAACCAATACTACCAATAATACATGTCAAAAGCATTGTTTTACCGAGAAGAGAGGGCCAGTAGTATATAAACCCCTACTCCCACTGTATGTCAGACGTTACCACATACTAACTCATACGGAATGGAAGCTCACCCACGTCCTCACGGTAGGTTTTCCGTCACCCAGACCACGCGCGAGCGGGGGTGCTATTCTGGGCACACCACGAGAAGATCGTGTGCATCGACCAGTGCGTCGCATTCCTTGGCGGCATCGACTTGTGCTACGGACGCTGGGATGATTATAAACACAGGTGAGTTAATTGTCTTATTCAAGTTATAAACGCGCGGAATGAGGATGAAAGAAATTAGTTGGGCTGTAATGGTATCAAATCAGAAAGTAAAGTAGAAAAGTTGGATGTTGCACATTATAGAGAACAGAAGAAGAGGGATGATTGGCCATTTGTTGAGGTACATGCTCATGTTTTTCATGAGCGTGTCGTGTAAAAGGAAAGATTGAAGGCAGGAGAGGCAGAGGAAGACCAAGAAGAAGCTACGCTACATGAACAAGGAGAAGCATGTCGTGTTGTATTATGAGGTCAAGGAGCTGGCAGAGAGGCGAGAAGATTGGAAATTACTCCACTGACAAGAGCAAAGCTCTTAGATTAAGATTGAGAGAAACGCGCGGTTAAGCCTTGTTGGTGACCTTGTCTACGAAACTAGCAGTCCCGGATTATATTCCCGGCAGGGTGAAATATTTGTGTGGTGACCGCGAGTATTTACTTCTGAGTCTGGAAGGTTTTTCTTATGTATTTGAGTATGTAACGTTGTCTTATAACATAATAATATTTTTATGAGAAAAAGAAGGCAAACGAGCACACAAGACACCTGATGGTAAGTAGGATCTGAGACCCATGGACATTTACATTCTTAAGACTGTAATCCTGAGACAGCAAATCATTACTACTTTAGAAAAAACTTGTATCAGATATTTTGAGATGTATGAGTTTGAACTTAAACAATGTTTAAGTTTAAAATCATACGTCACGAAATATGAGATACTAGATTTTTCAAAGTAATGATGAAATGCATTGCCAACCCTGAATACTATACAGGGTGACTGGTAATTCACCGTATTCCTTGAAAGGGGTTATTCTACAGCTCATTTGTAACGATTTAAGTCCAGTCAACCAGGGGTCAAAACTCACTGGTTATCGAGTTATTCACGTTTTTAGAATTTTTAAAAAATACCCGCCTTTCGACCTAAAACTAGTCATTGTGTAAAAACTTCGTCATTTAGAAATAAAAAAAAAGCATTTTTCAAATAGCCAATGAATTACTGATTACGAAAAATAGTAAAAAATGCCAAAGAAATGCAAAGTTTTGCAAATAACAGGATTTGAAATTGAAAGTTCAAGTAATTATTTTCCAAATTTTGTAACATTTTAAAGCATAACTAAAAAAAAAAGTATGACACTTCGCGTACAAATGACAGGAATAATTTGCTCAATTCATAAGCTTTCTAAAAAAGTACAATTTATGACATTTTAAACTTAATTTTCATTTAAAAATGTATAATTAATAAAAAATAGCAGAAATTTTCGCGGTTAAGCTCCATCGTTTCAACTAAAAATCGCGGAATCGTTATCGTTTTTAAATTCACTTAATCGTGTTCTTTTAAATTTGCTTTAAAACATTAAGTGCGTTCCATTTTTAACCGAAAAACGCGGGTAGTGTTGTAGTAAAATAAATAAAACGTCATTCTCCATTTTAAATTCGGCTAATAGTGTTTTATTTTTAAATAAATTTGCTTTTTAAAAACAAAGATCGTTCCATTTCGAAATTTCGAGCATCTCAAAACTTTTTGAGTGACCTACGTAATCAGTTACTTTCAACTTTCTTTCCATTTCGGACGATATTGATAACTAAGCTTCTTTCTCAAATGCCTGCTTGGCAAATCGAAGAATACGCAGATATCATTTATTGTTACGGATTCTGCGATGGAGACGCGGCTGCAGCTAGAAGGGAATACTAACGTCGTTACCCTAACCGCCGTTTACCTCACGCAAGCGTGTTTGGTTCATCGTACCGTCTTATTCGGGAAAGAGGATCAGTTCAACGCCGCCAAGCTGATGCTGGAAGACCTCGACATGATACTGCTCAAGATGAAGAAATCCTTCAGTGTTTGCGGACAGACGGCACTAGTTCGACGAGAATTGTGGCTAACCGGCTCGGTATGTCTCAGTGGAAGGCGTGGTTTACACTGCACTCAGCTCGGCAGTACCCGTGTCATTAAACTCCAATACACGCTATTGAAGAGGGAGACCCGGCGAGAAGGATCTCATCAAAGTAGTGCCGTCTGCCCGGAAACACTGAAAGATTTCTTCATCTTGAGCAGTATCATGTCGAGGTCTTCCAGCATCAGCTTGGCGGCGTTGAACTGATCCTCTTTCCCGAATAAGACGGTACGATGAACCGAAATGATTTTTTTTTATTTCTAAATGACGAAGTTTTTACACAATGACTAGTTTTAGGTCGAAAGGCGGGTATTTTTTAAAAATTCTAAAAACGTGAATAACTCGATAACCAGTGAGTTTTGACCCCTGGTTGACTGGACTTAAATCGTTACAAATGAGCTGTAGAATAACCCCTTTCAAGGAATACGGCGAATTACCAGTCACCCTGTAGATGGACGGGGTCCTTATAAAGCCAGGGTCTTCATTTTGGATTAGAAAATGTCTTTTTGTTTTCATGAATCATTATTATAGTCTCAACGGAAGTCAAATTAACAATCTACCACAAAACTGTCATGACCAACGATTCTTCATGATGCTCCTCAGGTTGACAGATCTCGGCAACATCGCGCAACCTTCTAACTCGATCAAGACCAAGAAGAAAACGTCCAGTTCCCCCGGCGGCGGCACCATGTACTTCGCGCACGGCAACGGCTTGGACGCCATCTCCGCTCTGGAGCTTGCTAAGAGCACCAAGGACATTCTTATAGGGCCTGATGAGTAAGTGACCTTGAAAAGTTGTGTACAGTTGGCCTTATAAGTAGCTATAGACTTGTACCTTGTCGCTTTAACGCCTTTGGACAGATTAGTACAGCAGTTTAATATAAATCACTAAAGTCTGCAGCTATTTATATCAGCTGAAAGACTTCCACATAGGACTTTTCCCAAATATTGCCATTATAATCGATTTTGTGAAGCCATCTGTACGTCTTTTGAAGGCCCCCTTTAGATTGGGTGGACCGACGCCGTGCCCCCGTATTAAAGTCGCCTTTTTAGCGGTCGATATAGCATCCGTCACTCTTGCTCTTACACATTGGTCAGAAAGAGATATGTTTTATCCACGTTTATCCACATCGATAAGGTCCGGCAGTAATTTCCATACATTTGCGATGGCCATAAAGTTCGCCGAGCTCATCTCGTCCAGGGCCACCGGTCTTTATCTGCTATCACCTGTTTGGTTTTTAAAAGGTGATCGTATTTTTTCCAGTGCAATACAAATCCAAAGCACAGAAGAACCTATTCCAGAAAATCCAGAAACCAGGGAACCTAACACTCCCGACCCCGACTTACTACCCCAGTTAGAACCCGGCGACCAGCTCCTCATAGCCACTAACACCCACACAGACAAAGACAAAGACAGCCCTGTAGAAAAGAGAAACGTCCTCAACAAAATAACAGAAAGAAGCAAAGACATTCTAAGCATAGTTTACCCTCCGTATGAAGAAGAGCGAAACGAGCAGAAATTCGATGATTCAGAACGAAAAAAGGCTGAGAAATACGCGCTTTCGAACGACCAAGTGTTACTGACTGATGCTTTAACAACCAAAGGAGTCGTTCAAAGGAGTAGGAGTGTTAGTAAACCTACGCCTTTGGCTCAAGTAGTTGAAGGGAGAGTGATTACGGAAAGTACAAAGGATAAACTGGAAGGGATAGAAGGGAATTCGAAGTTGTGGATCGGGAAGGATTATACCAATTTTATTGTCAAGGATTTCAACAGTTTGGATTTGCCATTTGTTGGTAAGTTGACGATATTTTTGTTCTCCCAACTCTTTAATTTAGCTATTGAAATTTATACATCTTAATGTCTGTTTTTGTTTGCACTATAATCGACGTGTGGCTTGCAAGCTATCAGTAGGTATGATAAAATGTTTGATCCGAGATGGTATGAGATTATGGTGTTTGCACTTTTAGTTCTAGCAGAGACCCGGAGACCAATTAAGCTTGTTAAGGATTTCAACAGTATAGACCAGCTTATTGCTGATAAGTAACGATCGAAGGTTTATTCATTCCAAAGGTTGAGTCCCAACATCTGATATTGAACTGGCTACCCCGTAGGTAATTGGCGTATCATCATTTCCATGGCACTATTTAATGTGGCGCTGTTGAACTGACAAAGATTTTTGCTATAACGGCAGTAAACAAGTCAATAAGACTAATAAGATAATAAGATAAGAAGAGAAGAAGAAGAAGAAGAAGAAGATTAATCATTGAGTTTCTGTGACAAGGACTTATAATACGTTATGTATTACTAGGGTTAGGGTCATTTTGTAGAAACCTGTGTTTTTAGAAAATCATGGAGTCATTTTTAGGGCTCCGCACCAACTAATGCAAATCGGAGCCCTCATAAGGTGACTTTGTTGTCCGCCTGTCCATCGATCTGCCGAGACCCTTTATCTCTGAAGCGGTTAAAGCTTTTGGAATAAATTTGGAATATCATCAGTAGTATTCGAAGTCGACACATTATTGGAGCAAGTCTCGAACTGGGGTCACCTTAACTTGGTCCAATTTAACCCTCAGAAGACACAAGTCTGCGCCTTTACCGCTAAAAAACAACCTTTTAGCCTTTCTCCTCGTTTTGAGGGTACTTCCCTTAATGCAGCGTCCAGTATTGGGATTCTTGGTGTTGATATATCGAGCAATGTTCAGTTCCGATGTCATCTGGAAGGTAAAGCTAAGTTAGCCTCAAAGAAGCTTGGTGTGCTCTGGAGAGCGGGGCGGTATTTCACGCCGGCTCATCGCCTTCAACTTTACAAGGCACAAATACGGCCTCACATGGAATATTGCTCCCATATTTGGGCCGGAGCACCCCAATATCAACTTCTTCCTCTTGACCAAATTCAGAACAGAGCTGCTTGATGTATCAACAACCGGGGGCTTCTCAAAAATCTGGATCCACTGGCCCTGCGGAGGGATGTTGCTTGCTGCTGTTGTTGCTTTACTCTGTGTCTTTTACCGCATCTATCACGGAGAGTGCTCTGAGGAATTGTTCGAATTGATACCAGCCGCTGGATTCCACCATCGTACAACTCGTACCAAACTATCATTTCATCAACACCATCTTGATAGTTGGAAATCCACTACCGCGCGTTTTTCAAGGGCCTTCCTGCCACGCACCTTATCTATGTGGAATCAGCTTTCGGCGTCTGTATTTCCGACTCAATACGACTTGGGAGCCTTTAAAAAACGAGCCTACTCTTTTCTCAAAGGCCGGCAGCGCACCTGCGATTCTTCTGGTGTTGCGGGTGTTTATGGGTCGCGATGATCACTTACCATCAGGTGGCTCGCTTGCTCGTCTGCCCCCTTTTTCAAATAAAAAAAAAAAAAAAAAAGTTCGTAACTCAAACAAAGCCTCATAAGAAACAATAAATAATTTATTTTAGCAGCAAATTGATTAGTTTAAACTATGATGCGATGGTTTTTAGAACCATAGCGTGCTACCAAATACCCAAGCCCTATGTAAGTCTAAGGACCGTATTAATAAACTGATCTGGACTCGGATGCTCGTCTCAAGATGCGTCAAAAATGACAGTTTTCTATGGTTTGACTTATCTTGTGACGGGCATCTCAGCCGAGATGAGTTTAGTAATATGGACCGAAGTATAGCCCCGTCCGTGTGGCAGACCTGGTGGACCGCAACTCGACGCCGCGCATGCCGTGGCACGACGTGGGCGCGTGCGTGCAGGGCGCGGCGGCGCGGGACGTGGCGCGCCACTTCATACAGCGGTGGAACGCTGTCAAACTAGAGAAGGCCAGGTACGTGTTAAAATTCCAATATTCTTTCTCCGGATATTCACTTGTCCTAATTTTGAATATTCCGAAAACTATATTATGCTGGAACTATTGTAGATTAAACGCATAATTCAATTTGTATACGTAGGTCAGGATTGGTTTGATTTATACGTAATAACTTAACGCTCTGTATAAGCCCATTTATTTCCCGGTATTTCATTATTGATAATAATGTCATTACGTGATTTATGTTCATGTATATATATCCTGTGGTATTAGTAACTGATATCAAAAAATAAAGTCTATCCAAACATTGCATTCGGAATTTTGGTCCATACAGAATTATGATTTCACGATTTCCATAAAGATCTATAGCTACATAGAAGACCAGTTTTCGTGACCACGGCTGTTGTAACCAAGTCATAACGTCACCATAAAGTTAATTTGTAAAGCGATTAACTGCTGATTTATAGTTTTAGTTGAATGAACTGTTTTATAATGTATCTGAGATCGTTTATTAAATACTCGCGACCCGCTCCATCTTCAACGATGGGATCATGATCCTACCAGAAGACATTATCTAAGTAATGCATTGAATGAGTAAATTAATGAAATGATGGTATAAACAGTATTAAAATCTGATTAATATTGGGTTCTTGAGTAGTAGTAAAAGTCAAAGTTACTATTATAAATGTAATTCAAGTTCCACAATGGTTTTAAAGTAGTAGTAAAAATATTAAAAAAAGGGGAAACAAGCATCAGCTTGGCGTGTGTATTGCGAAGTGGTTGGCTCGTCCCGGCCGGGCCCGGGCGGGGAGCCGTGCCCCGCATCCCTCCGATGACGCGTCCGGGACAACATCTATTTCGGACCGACAGACAGATTTACCGACTTTTATTAGGTAGAAATAAGAAAAGTTTTGAGTAAGCGCAAATTAACGGATATTTTTTGTTTCCAGACAAAACCCAAGCTATCCTTATCTACTGCCAAAGACGTATTCTGAAATAACCCCACTGCAGGATCTCGACAAAAATCTTAACATCGAGTTTAACAACGTGTCGTGTCAGGTATGGACAAACCTTGTGTACTTATACCTACCTACAGTACCTGGAGGATCGAGCAACGCTCGGGTTCAAACTAATATTCCCGAAGACGACCACTTGACAGATCGATTTCCCGTCCCGCAAAATCCTATACAGTTGATTTTTTGAATTGTAAATATTTATTTACAAATTGTTTAAAAATAATATAAAAATTGTAGTAAATTTAACAAACTTCTGCTGTTCCAATTTTTTTCTTTCAAATCAATGAATTGTATTCAATTGATCGAAACTGACTCGATTTGCATAACACACGGTGGGTCTACATTAAGTATATCGGATATCCTGTCGCCGCGCCGCCTTCCAAAACCATAATCAGATGCTCTTAGAAACCATAATATCGCATTGCCATCGGGTTTACATATGGCACGTTAAATCCAACAGTGACACTACACTATGCATAAAAGTAACTCATACTTATTAAAGTTAAGTCGCACCTTCAGAACAATAGTGACCTAATTCAGAAATTTTAAATTTCGAGTTAGGTCTCTATAATAATAAATTTATAACTTAAAGTTTAAAAGCTGGAATTTTGAATTAGGTCACTATTGTTCTAAAGGTGCGAAGTATTTATAATAGTATAACTGCAATAATTTCATTAACCAGATAGTAATTTAGTGTCACTATTGGACTTAACATGCGATATGTGGTCCAAATTTCATTAACGGAAACTGATGAAAAATTGCAAGATTTGAAGGGAATATAATGACAACTTACATACATAAGAAAAAAAAATAAGCTTGTAAGAACTGATATGAAGATGATATTACTCTCCGCAGGTTCTCCGAAGCGTTTCGAGCTGGTCGTGCGGCTTCCTGGACCACGACACGTTGGAGCAGAGCGTGCACGATGCTTACGTGAACACCATCACGCGGGCCCAGCATTACGTCTACATAGAGAACCAGTTCTTCATCTCGCTCTCCCGCACCAGCGTCGCTGTTCGGAATCAGGTACAAACATCCCTTTCTAGGCGCAATAAAAAAAACGGAAGCTATAAAGTCAAAACGTCAGCAACCAGGTAAAAATGCCAGCAAATAAAATGCGGCGCTGAATACGAAGAATTTAATTCATTGACCCACCAATTCTTTTCTCGATCGGCGACATCATGGATTGTAAACATTTTGCCTATATGGTAACACAGTGAAGGTCAATGTACGAAATTCTTCGACGTTGGTATCCGCACTTTAGCTATAAACAATCGTAACTAAGACATTTAAACCAGAAACCAGGCATAAACGTCGGTAAACAAGTAATAATGCCAGTAGCAAAAAATGCAGCAGAACGGTCTATCCGTTCGCGTAAAGAAGTGATTAATCAATGCAACTGAATAAGGGTAAATGTGTATTCGCAGTGGAGTTAAAATTCAAACAAATTATATTCAAAAAGATGGATAAAATAAAAATGAACCTAATTTTGAGCGACTTGATTGGTAAGGGCCGTAAGTCATTGTTGTTTGCCAGCCTAGTCACGCCTGTGCTGGTAAATAACAATGATTTACTGCATTCTTAACACGAACGGACTATAGCTACAAACGTATGCAAAAAATACGTTTATTTCTCGAGCTTGTGATTCTTATAATCGTTTTTTTAATAATATCGAAATATTCAATGTTTCTTTAGTTAGTTTTAAATGTGCCTTGCATAAATCAACTCTTTGTTAACTTGTCTCTACCTACCATTGATTTATGTACCTACTACAAGTCCAGGTTATGTCTTTCTCATTCAAGATGGCGCATTTTGCATGTGTGCGCTATCTGTCTGTCTCTCTTCCTGTTCTTTGATACTTGACTAGTTAAGAGGCTTGATTATTTTATATTTTATATTCCACCTGTGAACACTGTTTTGTCAATGAACTATTATTCTTTTTAATGTAATAAGATCTATGTAAATGACTGTTTGTGTTCCAAATAAATAAATAAATAAATAAATAAATAAATAAACGTCCGCAACCAAATAAAAATGCCAGCAACCATAACCATAAATAAAGTCTCCAGTTCTATTAATTGAAGAACACTGCCCCACTGGATACCTATTATTTTATCGAAAAACCTTTACCAAATCATGTTTAAGATATCCTGAAAATATCATGGTTTCAGCAAAAAAATAGCGGTCGATGAAACGATAAAATAGTCTATAAAATTCGGTAAAATGATGGGTGACCGCCTCACTGTATTGCAGATAGGCGAAGCGCTGTACAACCGCATAATGCGCGCGTACCGCGCCGGGGAGCCGTTCCGCGTGTTCGTGGTGATGCCGCTGCTGCCCGGGTTCGAGGGCGAGGTGGGCGGGCCCTCGGGCACCTCGCTGCACGCCGTCACCCACTGGAACTACCAGAGCATCTGCAGGTCAGTACAGAGACCCGCTTTTTTGTGTTACAGATGGGCCCTTTCGGACACCCTGTAGAGCTTTTGTGCTATAGAGGAATAAGCATGGATTTTTTTAATAGTCAGGGAACAATGTCACACCAATTGACCTAGTCCCAATTTAAGCTCTAGGCTTGTATTATGGGTACTAGGCAACGATATAAATACTTATATAGAGAAATATATACTTAAATACATAGTAAACATCCAAGACTCAGAAACAAATATTCGCGCTCATCACACAAATATCTGCCCTTACCGGGATTTGAACCCAGGACCGCTAGCTTCGTAGGCAGGGTCACTACCAACTAGGCCAGCGCGTCGTCAGTACATACATTCATACATTACATCACGCCTGTTTCCCAGAGGGGTAGGCAGAGGCCACTTCTTTCCACTTGCTACGATCTTGACAAATTTCTTTCGCTTCTTCCACTTTAATACATCGAGTCAGTCAGTCAGTCATAGTATTTCTCAACAAAATATGTACCGTAAAAGTGATCACCAAAAGGGAAATTAAATTTGGCTTAGAAATACGGGTGATACAAGCATTTTAAACTGCTAATTAGACAGCGATTAGACAGAGAGATGCAATATGCACTGCACTGTGACGTCATGTAACAGGTCGGCCATATAAACTCAATGTTAAATTCTGTTTTGCTAGAAAGAGATAGCAACAAATCTTTGTTGGTTTATATCACACGCGCACAGACAGTTTTCAGGCCGTTATAAGAAAAAAATCACTTCACAGGGCGCGTCAGAAATAGTTCCAACGACACATTCTGAATATGATTGCTGGTAGATACGACTGCCCCATCCTTATCGACTGGTGTTCGCAGGTCTCCAGTGGTATTAGATATATCAAATAATCTTGGCATCTTTTTTTTGTTTTGTGTTACTGTAGTTATTTTTAAATTATTTTTATGTTTAAACTTACTAACCTATTTTAAGTAACGAAAGCCTGAAATAAATGATTCTATTCTTGATAAATGATATTTCGCAACTATTTGTAAAAAAAAACATTTATTTATTGAAATTATAACTTACATACTACTTATACAGTTTAATATATTCCGACCGAAATGTTACGTTTGATGGCGTAACCAGCACATGAATCTACTTTTATTAGGTGTAAAATAGCCACGAATATTCCGTGCTGTATCTCGTACCTGATATCCTGAATAAGTTTCACAGGCTTTGACTACTATAGAGGCATTCCGTCTTAGTTCTCCGGGTTGTCAAAGCATTTTCTATCTTAAAATGAGTATGATGTATGTCACCGTAAAATTTGAATGTCTATGGGTCACAGTTTCCATTTACCATCAGGTGGCCTGTGTGCTCGTTGGCCTTCCTATGACATAAAAAAAAACAAAATATCTTAAGATTGAAAATGTGCTTGAAAGTCCACTTACCATCAGTAGTTGTTGTTAAAGAAGTGTTACTAGCTCAACTAGGAACGTACCTTTATTCTAATCAAATTGCATATAAATAATCTACCTTTTTACCCAGGAGCCGCGAAGCAATCCTCACTCGACTCGCCGAAGCAGAAGTCCCTGACCCATCCGATTACATCACCTTCCACGGGCTTCGAACCCACGCTGTGCTGGAAGGGGAGCCCATCACGGAGCTGATCTATGTGCACTCCAAGCTGCTCATCGCCGATGACAGGATCATCATCTGTGGAAGCGCCAACATCAATGATAGGTCCATGGTTGGGAGCAGGGATTCGGAGATAGCGGTGTTTTTGCAGGTATACAATACAATACAATAAAATACAAATACGCTTTATTGAACACTACACAAAGAAAATATTGCAAGGAAAGACAAATACATGAACTTCTTAGACGGTAGACAGCAGGCGCTGCTTCCATAGATGGGAACTCCTTTTGATACTTTTTACAAAATGTTTTGAACCTCCGCCCATTTGCTTGACTCAAACAATCGCCGTATCTCTTGAGCTATAATAGGTACATACATACATACATTAAATCACGCCTGTTTCCTAGAGGGGAGAGACCACTTCTTTCCACCTGCTACGATCCCGACAAATCTCTCTTGTAATAGGTAAACATATACAGTGGTGGACATATAATTAGAAACAGTACATAAAACTTAGGTAAACACAGAATGAACTATCGTTATGAGTAAAAATTATATTGATTAAATCACTATTGACTATGCCAGAATATAGCCAATGAGTTAAAAAACTCATAAAATATTTAAAAAAGTAAATCTGTTCTATCTTTAATTATTAAAAGATTTTAAAAATCATGATAGTTGAATTTCTATTACTGGCCGCTTGGACAACTAATTAGAAACGGGATCCATTTCGGGTTCGTTCCATTTTTGAAACTAAAAAAAAAACCTCTTTTTACGCTTTTTCTGTTGTTTCGGCGGCAATTAAACGTCAATTTGGAAAATTACGTGAATAATAAGTATTGTTAAAAATGGGTAAAAATAAGAGTTCTGACGAGTCAACCAGGCAATTAATCGTTAAATTACATTTAGATCGAAAGTGGACTTATAGAAGAATTGCTAAACATCTAGAATGTTCTGTGAAGAAAGTTTTCAACGCTATTGCTCATTATAAAACTAACGGAATTACTAAAAGTGTTGTTAGAGAGGCTCGTCCAAGGAAAACATCTCCCCGGGAAGATTCGCAAATAATACGTGTAGCTAAACAAGAGCCGTTCAAAGGCTCCAACGAGATTAGAAATGAAGTTTTTTCACCTGATGACCCAAGGAACATTTCCTCGAAACTGGTACGCCGCAGATTAGTGGAAGCTAAATTGTTCGGGAGGGTTTCTTACCAAGCAACACCGAGAGAAGCGATTATTATTTGCAAAGAAATATCTTAACTGGACCGTACGAGAATGGAAAAAAGTGTTAGTCTCGGATGAAACAAAAATAAATAATGGTGAATTCAGACGGCAAACGCTACGTTAGACGTCCAATGAACCATGCTTTTGATTATAAATACACGAGGAGCATAGTCAAACACGGCGGTGGTAATATTAAAGTATGGGGATGTTTTTCTGGTTGCGGAGTTGGACCCGTCCGTAAGATTGAAGGTATTTATTTATTTATTTATTTATGGATCAATTTCAATACAAAGAGACGAGAAGAAGAGACAATGATTCCCTACACCGACGACTATTGCCTGTGACCTGGATCTTTCAGCACGATAACGACCCAAAACACACGGCCCGCAGTGTTAAATCCTTTCTTAGTGAGCAACGTGTTACCATGTTAGACTGGCCTGCAAATAGTCCCGATTTAAATCCAATTGAAAATTTGTGGTACGTCGTTAAAAAAAAAGTCTCCGTTAAACGTAATTCCAGTCAAAATGAACTTTACGAAGCCTTTGTTGAAGCATGGAACTCGATCCCACTCGATAAATGTATGAAATTACTTGAATCAATGCCACGTCGCTGCAGAGCCGTCATTAATAACAAAGGCTATGCAACTAAATATTAATTGTTGAGAAATTTAGTAAACCAAACATTATTTTACATAAATAATTTGAAATTGTTGACGTTGACACGTTAAAACTTTGATTTTTACCTCATTTCTTTAGTGTTTCTAATTACTTGTCCATGACGGATGGTACTGCAAATGTCGTTTAGTTGTTTGTACGTAACTAAATATCTAAATGGTAGTTGTAAACTCGGATATTTATTTGTTTTTTAATTAATTATAAGTTGTTGAACGTATTCTATGCATTTTGTTGTTTTATATCCAAAAACAAAAGTTTTACGGCAATGTGCCTTGTATAATGTGAAATACGTCGCAAGTGTTTCTAATTATATGTCCACCACTGTATTTTTTTCAAAAATTGAGTAATTCTCGTAATATTGCCGCTATAATATCAGATCACTAAAATTTTAATATAATTAAAGGCAGCTCCCAAGCAAGAATGGTACGCACACATTAGTGATGTGAAACATTTCCAGGTTAGGGTACTAAACTAAAATAAAACCTGCGTACTAAACCAAACACAACTCAATCAAGTGAATAAATCAATATTTTCCCAGGACGAATCATTCACGGAAGGCACGATGAACGGGGCGCCGTACCCGTGTGGGCGCGTGGCCGGGGCGCTGCGCAAGCGGCTGTTCCGCGAGCACCTCGGGCTCATGGACGACGACCTGCAGCAACTGGACTTCAGCCTGGACGACATCTGCTGCGACCGCTTCTACCGACACGTCTGGAAGACTTTCTCTACCAAGAACACTGAGGTGTATGAAGAGGTGGGTACTCCACGGATCAAGGGTTGCAAGCGGCTATTCCGCGAGCACCTCAAGCTCATGGACGACGACCTGCAGCAGCTGGACTTCAGCCCGGACGTCATCTGCTGCGACTGCTTCTACCGACACGTCTGGAAGACTTTCTCTACCAAGAACACTGAGGTTTATGAAGAGGTGGGTACTCCACGGATCCAGGGTTGCAAGCGGCCGGTCCGTGAGCACCTCAAGCTCATGGGCGACGACCTGCAGCAGCTGGACTTCGGCCTGGACGACATCTGCTGCGACCGCTTCTACCGACATGTCTGGAAGACTTTGTCTACCAAGAACACTGAGGTTTATGAAGAGGTGGGTACTCCACGGATCCAGGGTTGCAAGCGGCCGTTCCGCGAGCACCTCAAGCTCATGGGCGACGACCTGCAGCAGCTGGACTTCAGCCTGGACGATATCTGCTGCGACCGCTTCTACCGACACGTCTGGAAAACTTTGTCTACCAAGAACACTGAGGTTTATGAAAAGGTGGGTACGACACGGATCCAGGGTTGCAAGCTGCTGTTCCGCGAGCACCTCGGGCTCATGGACGACGACCTGCAGCAGCTGGACTTCATCCTGGATGACATCTGCTGCGACCGCTTCTACCGACACGTCTGGAAGACCTTCTCTACCAAGAACACTGAGGTTTATGAAGAGGTGGGTACACCACGGATCCAGGGTTGCAAGCGGATCTTCCGCGAGCACCTCAAGCTCATGGGCGACGGTCTGCAGCGGCTGGACTTCGGCCTGGACGACATCGGTTTAAAAGTTTTTTATTTCTCAAAATAATAATTCACATAAGGTAGGCACCTACAATATACTAAATATTAATTATTTCGATTGTTTCAGGTATTCCACTGCCTACCTACGGACAACGTGCAATCATTCGCCGACCTTAAGAAGTACCAAGAGGAACACAAGGAGACCCTTTGGCATTCGGACCCGGCGTTAGCGAACAGGAAAATAGACCTTATACAAGGCTACTTGGTTGACTTGCCGTTGCTTTTCCTCCGCAATGAATCGTTGACTCCGAAAAATACGACTATGGAAGGTATGATGCCGACTGCGCTTTGGACTTAGTTGTATACCGGCGACGGAAGCAAAAAAGTTGTATGCGCATATGGATTTCATACTCTTATACTACCTTTTTCTTTTGAACGGTGTATGTTATATGTCAAGGTCACACTGAGTTCTAATAAAACTCACACCTGAGGTTACAATGTGGTTATGCCTAGTACTAAAATTGGAGATGAGTTCTCTTTTATACGTCGATTATTTGTGACCTTTGTTAAAGGGTACCAGACTTAAAGGTCAGAGCGGTTCCTTTGAAGTTTCATGTGTCAAAACGAACTTGTAGAGATGTGAAAGTTAAGCGTAATAAACAAACACCGGATTGACGGGGGCAAAAATGTACCAGTGCTAGTGATTCATTAAATGTCGACTAAGTTTATCGACATCGATAAAAACAATTTTTAATCATCATTATTGTAAGTAATGGGCAATTTTGAATACCTTTTAATTATGTAAAGATCTCTTTTATTTTTAATTATCACAACTATAAATAACCGGTATCTGACATTGACCCTGGACTCGAGTCACTTTTGACAACCATTGAAATTACATGGAATAAGAAATTCATTCAGTACAACTATACAATTGTTTAGCATTCCGACGAATTGAGAACCTCTTTGTTTTTTTAAGTTGGTTTAAAATGCCTAGAAAGAAAACAGATCGTTTATCTTTATGGAAAGTTGTTCATTCAGATATAGAATATAAAGGTAAGAAGTACTTTTGCAAGAAATGTAAGATCCATATGTCACGAAAAAAGTTGTCGATAAACTTAGTCAATATTTAATGAATCACTAGCACTGGTACATTTTAGCCCCCGTCAATCCGGTGTATGGTAATAAATATGTTATATTAATGTTTATATGAAGTACAAACTTACATATAGCTTCGGTTATTTAAAAATCTTAAATCACACAAAAATATGTAGTGACTCTTTCCTATTTATGTATTTCACCCGACTGCGGCTAAGCCCAAAAGAGCGTTTTGTGTTTGTTTATGTATGTCCGACTCTATATCCCCTGGTAATTACTAAACGGCTAAACCGATTTTAATAAATTATACGTGGTTAGATTCGTCTTAACCACTAGTGTCATAGGCTATATTAAAATTATTAGAAATCAAAATGGCAGATTATTTTAAAAATATATATTACGTAGACGATACTATCAAAAATAAGCACTTTTAGACTTGTTTAATGCTAAGGAACATATAAAAGCTTAATTAATTTCATAATTGCCAATTAGATCGTAACCTTATTACTAATAAATCTATTTATTTACAGTTTTATATCAATAACACTTTGCTGTTGTTTTTATTTTCAAAACTCTTAATGCGTGTTGACTATGTTTATACAATACATAAATTGCGTTCGATTTAATTAAAAAAATCACGAGTATTCTTGAGGTGCTAATAATAATAATAATATAATATTGAAAAGGCAATTTCATATAATTTCGCTTTATAATTATGTCGTTAAGTACCGAGTGATGGCACTTTTGAAAGCTGACAATAGAGTTGTGAAACACTCCATTTTACCATCGTAATAATTTCAGTCAAGTGCGATAAGTATAATAATTTAAATATAGAGACTTTTTATTGTAATCCAATAGTTTTTAAATCAAACTCGAAATAAATTGTACGGCAAAAATATTGTGTCAATATATACGAAATGTGAAATTATTGATAAATGAGTGAATAAATAATCATAAAATAGCTAGGAAGCGATTTTGCCAGTTCACATGAGTTCATTGATACGCGTTGATGTACCAGTCAGCGGGCCTTTGTTATCATCAAGCGATTTTTCTTGAGATGTTGTGCGAGCAAAGAAAAACAATATCAAAATTAAGCTTGTTACGAAATGCGTTTCGGTAAATAACAGCCCCAGCGGTACATCACTATTCCGGTACCTGCAACAGGGTCATTATTCGAGCGTTTCAACCGCCTCACTTTCGTGGACATGTTTTTGAAGAATTGGGCGTATATTTTGATAGCGTTTTTGGAGATTTGATAGATGTCCGGTAAACTTAGATACCTAACCAGAAACAAAATCGAAATCTGAAGTCACTTCTACAAAAATGTGACCACGAAAGTGAGGCGGTTGAAACGCCCAAATAATGACCCAACAATGAAATTTAACATCTGCTCCTTTATACTTCCTGTCAATATTTAGGGAACTTCATCAGCGAGCAAACGTCAAAAGTGACACTCGGTTCCGCTACTTTAATACATATCGCACTGCTAGATGAGGACAGTATCAACTCAAAATAATTGTTAGTTTTGTCTCAAGCTTATATACGTTGTGTTTAAGTTGATTTTAAAATACAGTTGTATTTTGAGTTACTACACTTTTGATTTGGCTGTGCGATATTGTATTGTATGGACTTAATTACAATAAAGTGCCTTTGTAACGTGCGAATCTGCGGTAGTTCTAGTATCTCCCTAGGTCTAAAATATAGATTTAAGAAAAGTGTTTGTTCGTGTCGTGAAAGCTCCTAACCATTAGTAAGTATAAGAATAATGTATGCAACTTGTAATATTAACTTGTCTGTTATTTTTGGAACTAGATCTAGACCAGCTACAACATGATTTTTATAACTCGATGTCTATGGACCTCTAAGGGGTTGCCTTCAATGTCATATCATAAGTGCCGAGGTTGGCTACAAGATTCAATTTAAATTGCTTACATTTCTATACAAGTGCAGAAACATAAACGCCCTTATTAAAAAAACGTGGACAAACGTGGAAACCGTTGAAGCTAAGTCATGCTTCGTCCTTATTATGTCGAATTCTAATGTTACAATGAGAGATAAGGACACAGCATGGTTTAGCTACTCCGCGGTTACTCCCAAGTTTATAAGGTTGTAAGAAACCTTGAAATAAAGCTTTATGGTTGCTTTATAGTTGCTATAGTGTATAGTCCTATTGTAGAGACAGCTAGCTGATTAAAGGTTGGCAAATGGCTAACTGTGTGGTCAGTCGCTGAGTGGTCATAGTAAACCTTCTAATAGTAACGAAGTTGATATTATAAAAATGATTAGACGGTAAAACAATCGGCCCGTATTTCATAAGACTAACTTCAAAAGACCAGGAGGCCCTGCCAAGATGCATTACGCTAACGTTTCTATTCGTTTCGTTTTTAGAGTTTTGTAGTCAAACTTGAAACCCTTATAGTTTCGGCATGTCCGTCCGCCCGCAGCCTAGCTCAGTCTCTTAGTACAGTCAACCGCATAAATAAGTGATCATTTATGTACCTTGTCGCTTTCAATCGTTTCACTATTTTGTATACCATTCCAAACATAACGTTAAAGTGACAAGGTACATAAATGATCACTTATTTATGCTGTTGACTGCACCAGAAAGCTGTAATTTGGCATACACCCTAATATAAAATCATGAAAAAAAAATTTTTTTTTGTACCTCCCCTACTCGTGTCACCATCGTCCACCATAGTGGGGGGTGTCGTTGAATAGGTCTTTCAAAAATATTGCAGGTTTGTAAAATCAATTTTTCGATAAAGGTATCCGTTTATGAAATATTAAGCTTTAAAGCGCTACTTTTTGTTAGAGTCACGTGATCTACCAGTGACGCGATTGGTTTAGAACGAATCGAACGGCTCGACGGAGATTCACTATCGCGGAGCTCCTATTTTTGGTGTTTTGACCCTCCGGGCCAGGTGAAGAACTAACATACCTAAACCTACCTCATATTTATGATAACTGATAACTAATTTTGGTCACTTGAACAGAGCACTTTGACTGCCCCGAAACTGTTTTTTCTCCTTCAATTATCACAGTAACAATATCAAAAACTACGTCGACTCTGAACGGATTTCTCTTGGATCTATTTAAACCTCGTGACCCACCAAATAAAGAAAAAATACATGTAAGAACATCTCTTTCAACTCTCTTTTTGTTCATTTTATAGTCCGGTTTCTACAAGATGGTCATACGCGAATTTCCAAGACTAAGCGCGCGGTGTAGACAGTACTATAGCCTGTTCGTACGTCTCTATCTATTTTACCCAAGTACATCAGGCCGCTAAATATTCCACTTTCGGTGTGGCTTTAGCCTAAGGATGTATGAAGACATAGCCAATATTTTTGCCGTCTAGCATAATATTATCGACATTGAATATGTAATGTAAGTGAGAAAAAAATAATAGTATTTTTAAGCTTTACTTATTTGAGATTATTATTTACTTGTTTAAAATAGATAAGTTTTATGTCTTTAAACGAAAACTAAATGTTAATATTATTATTTTAATGAATCTTCATGCTAATTATTTTTGAATTCAATGACAATTTAATTGAACTGCTTTACTGTTGATACATTTGTGTTGTCTCTAAAACCTAAAGAATGATACCGGTATAAACTAAATAATGGACTTTGTAAAATATTTCAATGATTCCCGAACATTTCATCTGACATGATTTAACGAGGTTCCATACGAGTCTCAGATATTTCGGAGTAGTTGCATAATAATCATATTAATCGTACAAACAAAAACAATAATCTTTATTCCACATTGTAATCATATTGTTCTTGTTGTGGTCATAAGTATCGCAAGTGTCACGTAATTTTTAAACCTAACCTAAGGTTTAAAAATTACGTGACGTCGTCCATAGAAACTTTGGCTAATTGTGACCGTTAATTATAGAACTGGGTATTTGATGTATAAAAATATGTTAAACAATACTGTCGTGTTCGTGTTTCTACAGAACTTGTCTAAAAAAGTCATTTAAAAACAATCGTAACAACACGCTACTTGAAAGATTGCAAAGTATCTTGTAGAATTATATCATCAACATAACCTTCGATTAAGTAATTTGACTGAAAAAAGTTACACGAAGGTCGATTCTTAAGTATTATGTATATTATGAAATGATGTTTTAACAAGTACATTTTGAATATTTAGGTTTCAATTCTGTTGGTGCCACACCCAATTTCCATACAAAAATGCCCATGATCCTTTGGGAAACAACGGGCTCTCCCACTGACAATATCAAATTGACATTTGTGCAACTGGCTATGAGTGTTCCATCCTGAGCGGCTATTGTCTAACGCAATCGCAATCGCGATCGTTTTCATTTTGAAAATCGAAGGCTTGTCTGCATACAAAATAAAAACAACTGCTCTACTTTGAAGCCGGTTGCGATTGCTCTGGTCCTAAGGATTGGTTTGGCTTGTTTGCCTCTGAGCTATGACACAATGAAAGATAAGGCCATAGCATATTTTATTTAAGCATAATTTAACTATAGTGCGTTTAGGAATAAGAGGTGTATCCCAACTATTGTTATTTCAGTCTTACTTACCGCCCTACTCAACAACTCGTTCCTTTTTCAAACTTGTGTATTTAAAATCGCCACTAAGGAAATACTTGTCATTATTAACTGACTCAAAGCATAAAATAAATCGCATGCGAGGAAACGTCCATAACCAACCGTGAATTATACCGATTCTCAAAAAAAATACCCAAAGAGCTCCACTTCACTAGGGTCCATGATAATATCCTTAAGTTATTGAAACACATTCAATAAAGTGACAAGATAAACCCAAAGGGTGAAAACCGGCACGGATGACCTAAATGTGCTAAACCTACAGCTACATTCCTCATCAAATTCTTTAAAAAGTACAAATATACAAATTCCTGTCCTTACAAAACATTCCAATCCCATAACTACTGCGTGGATAATAAACACCTTTTTTCTAGGGAAAAAAATACAATAATTCCGTCTCTCAGCAAGCTACCTTACTCCATCCATTCTACCTAATTTACATTTTAACGTTGTATTTAATTTAAGCATATTTTTTATTTTATTTATTGAGTGGTGTACTATTTTTGTGTTGAATGTTTATTTGGAAATATATTTTTTAATTAATCATTTGTTTTATTGACTTCATGGATCTTTTTCATACATGCATACCTTCACGCCTTCATTTCCAGAGTGGGGTAGGCAGACCAGTGTTGGGCACTCAAGAATAAAATCATTATTTGAATGAAGATTCGTAAGAATAAAATCATTTCGATTTTATTCCTGTCAAAGTTATTCAAATAATTTCGTCGGGAATAATTTGTACGTGGGAAAATTTAATAAAAATAACTTATTCTTAGTCAATTACATTTATTCATGATTTTTTATTTTGAATAAAAGTATCTGAATGAGAATACAGTAGGTAAATGTAACTTACGTAATATTTACAGGTAGAAATGTATTCGACTCATATAAACAAACAAAACATATTAAACTTAAGATATATTAATGCGAAGGGTTCATTTAGCCATGAAAGAATTCCGGGATTCACTTCATCACCATCGTATCAAAGGTACCAAAAAAAACGTCATAACACTTACTTACACGTAAGTACATTGAAAAAATGTGCCAAACCCAATATTTATTGTACTACAAAATTAATTTTATTTCAAATAACATGTTAGTTGAATAAAACGTTAGAATAATCCCATTTCCAAAATAGTTATTTCAAATTTTATTCTTCATTTAAAATAAAAGTACCATGATTTATTCACTAGTATTCCATTTCAACTAACGAGGTACAAGAATTATTCTTATTCAAATCGATTTGAATGAGAATAACTTGTCTGTTTTATTCTTATTCTTATTCAAGTTAATTTTTGCCCAACACTGGGCAGAGCTACAGAATTACCAACAACTCTAAAAACTTGTTGATAATTCGGTAACCACATTTTGCACAATTAGGCTAAGATGTTTACCAGCGTATTAGTGACAGGTTGCAAGCCCATCGCCTAACAGTACTACAAGCCTTTATTCCCTTAATCGCCTCTTACGACATCCACGGGAAGAAATGGAGTGGCACTATTCTAACCCGGCAACCACACGGGTTAACTTAACAAAATATCCACCATGATGCCAGTTACTGGTATTTGAGATTATGGAATTATCGCCTCTATTACCTTGAAATAACGTTCATGGTTCCAATAGTTGGTACGGTCATGTAGGGTGTCAACAATAGGGCATTTCCCCTAAGTTAAACATACTCGGATAGATGATCACGATTTGCCGCCATCTAGCGTTAAAGTAATAAACTGCTTGGACGCGTCGCCGACTAGAAGCTAGGAGCAAAGAGAAAGTTCATTGTGAATTATATTATACTATCAACACAACACAAGATGTCACTTCATGACATCTTTTTACTTCTTCTTCTTTAAATTAATGGCGGTCCAGCAAGTGATTTCGCCAGTGTCAGTGAGAGAGTATAATCAGTAAATAGAACAGTAAATCAAAATTAACAAAAGTAAAAGCCGGGCATTTTTCAATCGGCTATCTTCCCTCGCGAAGGTTACCGGAAAATCATTTTCATCAAGGCCGATTAAAAGTGACAGATAGTCAAATCAGCTACTTTTTATAAAGTGTCAAACAAAACAACCAGCTATAGGAAATAGTAAGTTATGACGACACAGCAATTGAATGCCCTACTGCTTCAGTCGTAGAAAGAATATTACTCTGTGTGCGTCTTTAGTTCTTATTTTTGGTAATATAATATCATAAATCATTATAGGTTTAGGTACGTACTTATAATCAGTTTTGAGATTTACCACAGCCGCGTTTTCAGAAGTTTTAATAATCGTAGGGGAGACGTAGTAGTGTTACACAAAAATTACGTAGGTACCTGGTCTACCTATTGGGGCATTACTGCTTCAATATAAATGTTTGGAGCTCAGTGTTGCCAACTCCGAATTTCATTTAGTGCTGAAACTATGCTGGAATAAGTGCTAAAATTGTGCTAAAACCTGAAAAAAAAGCTAAACTGTCTAAATTGTGTCGTCGTGTTCGATTATTTTAAGTTATTGACAAAATTTGAAAACAATATAAATAAATTTATCAACATTTCATACTTTATTTTTTATAAAATTGCAAGTGCTAAAAATTGTGATAAGTGCTAAATGTAAAATTATAAAGCTAAATCAGTCCTAATTGTGCTAAATTTAGCACTAAAAGTGCAAAACTGACAACACTGTTGGAGCTCAATCCACAGTAAAATCTCTGCATTTATACCTACTAGTATTATTTTCATTTATGATTAGTTAAGTAAGCCAATAAATAAATATCAGGGGACAATCTCACACAAATTGAACTAGTCCCAAACTAAACTCTATAGTTCATTTATTTTAGGATGAGAAAAAAAAGAAGAAAAATAACCAGTAGTCGTCAACTCTAATACTCGCTGGCAGAATCAATAAGAATCTATGCACTCAATATATTGTATCTGTGCATGTGTCATTAATGTTTTTGTGTTGGACAAAACATTGGGTCTCGATATTATATAAAAAAATTACTATAAAACTATTTGAATATGTATAATATTGGTTTCTAACTGCTATACTTAATTGATTTACCTAATTTAAGACTGACTGTTCCGGATGAAGTGTCATCGTTTCTCCGCTAAAGAGTGCGGTAGTAGGGTAGAGATTAAAGATGTAGACTAAACGAGCAGCTGCCAACTTTAACAAGGAAATTAACAACAAACAACTCACAACAAAAACAACTATGGAACAATATCAACGCTCACGCTCTCGAACTCGAGAGAAAATGACATAACATAACATGGGACATTATCACATAAGGGCGTTGTGACGTTCAATCTGTGTATCATGCTAAAATAGGCTTGTACAGTCGTCGGGTACAACAAGATGTATCCACTGTTGTGTTGGACCTTATTACAATGCAATAAGGTGAAAAAGTGAATACATCTCCTTATAGTTGGCTGTACACACAGCAACACATCTAGCTATACACTTCAGAAATCTGAAATATTGCATGAAAGAGAGTCGCACTAGAATGCATAGAAGTTGACATAATACACATATAATATACCTACATCTCTTTCTTTTTCTCTGCTCTGTCTTTAATGGTTAGTTAGGTTAGGTTGATGTTGTGTGTACTACGGGTACCTACTAGATAACGATATAAAAAATATATAGGTACAGAGAAATAAGTACTTACTTATAATACATATACTTACATAGATAAATAATAAGTTACTTTATCCTCAGTTCTAAAATAATTCTTGGGCCCTGTAAAATGAAACGGTACAACGAAGAATTATAAAAGTTAAAGGTACGATTTTGCAGGAACTCGAAGACTTTCCTCTTAAAGTACCTAACCCTCTTCTGTGGCCATATCATATATTTTTTTGCTTACTTCGCTTCATCTATCTTGCACTTGTATTTGTTCAGCATTCTAGAAAAAAAATACAAATTTAAAATATTACATTGAAACCGAGGAGAGTTGAAACAAACGAGGTGGTTTGAAACAATTTGCTTCGACTCACATCATCATTGAAATTGATGGTTAAATTAAATACCTACCTACACTTCATTGCTATTTAAAAAAATAGTTAAACTACACTTTAAAACAAATCTATACCTACCCACCACAAAATAAGTAATAAGTAGGTATATCTAGCATGGAAATATAATTATGAAATACTTGCTTTCGTACTTTTCGTGCAATTATCGACATTATCGCCACACGCTCTAGCTCTAAAACCGTTCGCCGGGCGGCCACGGGCGCCACGGCGTGCACTGAAGCCCTACTTAGTTTCGAAAATGGAAGAAGGAAGTTATGTTAGCTCCATCCCTCTCCCTCGTCATTCGAGAGACTTGATCGAAAGAAAGGGACGGAGATAATATAACTTCGATCTTCGATTTTTAAAGTAGGGCCTCTGACAAAATGTCGTTATAGAATTATCAACAAGTTTTGGGAGTGTTTGGTAATTCTGTAGCTTTGCCTACCCCTCTGGGAATGAAGCCGTGAGTTTATGTATGTAAGGGCTCTGACAAGGGAGTGACGTAGGTAGCAGCAGTTAGAATACCCGCGTTGTAGCTTGAATTCCAATTAGGGAATGCAATTTAACCGGTTATTAACCGGTTTTGTATTAAAATAACCGGTTAAAACCAGTTATAACCGGTTAGTTGCATTCCCTAATTCCAATGCCTAGGTACCTAGGTAGGTATAATTGCCGAGTTGCCGAGATTTTAAAGTTTTGTCAATTTAGTTCTGTGTTAACTTTCCTCGTTCTCTCCTAGATGAAACACAATTTGTATAAACTCCTATTGAGCAGGAAATATTTTCTTATTTTTGGCATTTTATTGAGTTTCCATTTTATCAAGTTGGTTTTTCCATACTTTGTGAAAAACAAACGCGGGGTCCTCTTAGTAATGGAGAAAGTAACTCTGTGCGTTATTTACTCAAAAAGTTGTAATGAAAAAAAAATGGCATCTAAGTAGCTTTAAAAACTTCCTTATCTCATAGTGATTCTAAACATGCAGAAAAACACTGAAAAAAAAGGGAATTGAAACACGAAAAACCTCTTAGGTTTTTCGTATCGCGGACAAGGAAAAATGACAATAATTCCGATTAAAATGATCAATATCTCGGAAACTCATAACAATTGCTGAACATAGGTACATGGGGGTTAAATGAATAGCTTATGAGCTGCTCTATCAGCGCTAGGCGGGTTGACGTCGGTTTCTGGGACACCCAGTCAGTGTAGATAGTACCTACCTCTCTTACTCTTTACTCGTGATAAAATTGGGAGAAACGGAAATAATTATATACCTACTAGCTTTGATTTAACAAGACCAACCTGACGCATTGAGCCAGTGACCGTACATTTCATAAAGAGTTCATTAAAACCAATTTTACACGGTCGGGACAACGACGCAACTCAACCAAGGTCAAGTTCCCTTGATCGAGAAACAAAAAACCAAAACCGGCCAAGTGCGATGCGGACTCGCACACGAAGGGTTCCATAATAGGGAATGCAACTAACCGGTTATAACTGGTTTTAACCGGTTATTTTCATACAAAACCGGTTAATAACCTGTTAAATTGCTTTCCTAGTTCCATACCGCCCCTCAATGTTAACATCGAGCAATAACGCAGAAAAAAACACGTTTCTTGTATGGGGGAACACAATTTGATTTTTTAATTTATTTTATTTTTATCGGACGGACGGACGGTGGAGGCTTAGCAATAGGGTCACGTTGCCACCCTTTCTTTAGGTATGGAAGTCTGGAACCCTAATGATCGTATCTAGCGTTGCCAGGCGTCCGGATAAAGCCGGACATAGTTAGGCTTTTTGATTGTGTGTCCGGCCAAAATAAACGGTGTCCGGCTTGTTCGGCTTTTTACATTTTGCAAACAAGCGACCGCCGAGCGTGGCTGAGCGCAGGCGAACGTCGACTGTCGGTCGCTCTCGATAGGAAAAAAATCCTCAATAATGTAGGGATTTTAGGGTGTCCGGCATTTTTACCCAAATGTCCGGCCAAACTGGTCGGTCTGTCCGGCTATTAAGTTTGGCGACCTGGCAACCCTAATCGTATCTATAGATGGAATGAATTGAGAAGACAACTTGACTAGGTTGTGTTCCGTGGTTGTTCCGACCGTGTCTGTACAATTAAGTATTTCGGCGCTTCTTCTCAGCAGTGGTCTCCTCTTGTGAAGCGCTGGTAGATTCTTGACGTGTAAAAGTGCCCGTGCGGCCTACTTACTGAATAAATGTCTTTATCTTTTATCTTTATCTTTATAAAATGGGTTTTAGTGCCGTCTCGGTTTTTAGTGGCGTGGCTAATCCTTATTTTTTGAGGTAGGTAGGTACCAGTCAACAGCATAAATAAGTGATCATTTATGTACCTTGTCCCTTTCAATCGTTTCACTATTTTGTATAGCATTTCAAACATAACGTTAAAGTGACAAGGTACATAAATGATCACTTATTTATGCTGTTGACTGTAAGTACCATTTAAAAAAGGACATTGCTTGGCGTTGACATTGTGTCAGTAAAAAGCAATAGAACATGTAGACAATAAACTGCTTTGTACCTAATAGGTATTACCTATGAGCCGAAAACTAACCTACCGCCAAGCAGCGGTGTTCGTAGTATCACAGTATATAAATAAACCAGTAAAGAAACTAGGCCTACTTTTCAAGATAAATACCTACGCTCCAATTGAGCGTAAGGGTTGTCCACTGACATTTTGTAAAATTGAAAAAAAAACTTGTTTATTGTATCTCAGCTAGTTAGTGCAAAATCGATACGTGTGATCTGCGACAACAAATCCGTTGCAGATTGAGAAAAAGTAGCCGCCATCTTGAACTTTTTAGTTATTCAACCGATTGCTTCCAAAATCGATATATGGGGATGTGTATGGTCTCCGACAACTTATCTGTTGACAGATTGAGAAAAAGTAGAGGCCATTTTTTATTTTTATTTATTCAACCGATTGCTTCCAAAATCGATATCTGGGGATGTGCGTGGTCTCCGACAACGAATTTGTTGGCAGAATGAGAAAACGTAGCCGCCATCTTGAACTTTTTTATTATTCGACAGGCTAATTCAAGTATCGATTTCGAGAGTTAGGACCACACAGATCTCCAGATATCGATTTTGGAAGCAGCCTGTCGAATAATAAAAAAAATCAAGATGGCGGCTACTTTTTCTCATTCCGCCAACAGATTAGTTGTTGGAGACCATACACATCCCCAGATATCGATTTTGGAAGCAATCGGTTGATTAACTAAAGAGTTCAAGATGGCGGCTACTTTTTCTCATGCTGCCAACGAAATCACTGTCAGAGACCACACAGATCCCCAGATTTCGATTTTGGAAGGAATAGGTAGAACAACACAAAGTGTAACATGGCGGCGGTTTCTTCTTTTTCTAAATTCGAGAGGAAGTATGCTTATTTGACATATTTCATAACCTAATAAACAAAATGTCAGACGTGTTGCAAAAGTTCCCGATTCGTCGGGAGATCTACCGATTTCGGCTCTTCCCTCCCGATATCACGATTTAGCGACCCCGTTTCCCGAATTTCTACATTTCGAACCAAAGTAACAAATTAAAACAGTATTTTTAAGACGACAACACCAAAGGTAGACACTCAAAGAAGGACCTATCCACGGTTGAGAAAAATATTTCAAAAAAAACACTCAATGTTCAAATATTGCAGAGATGTTTATTATTTTATATCGTTTAATAATTTAATAGTTTGTAAATTAAAGTAATTAGTGTAAAATAGAGTTGTTTTATTTCGACTAAAATCTCCCGAGTTCTCGAATTTTCGCTGGGAAAGTGACCCGAGATACCCACTCTACGGGCTCTCCCCCACCGCAGGTCGTTTGCGAAGCCGCAAAAGCTTCCTGCGATCTACGCAGACTACCGACGAAAACCCTACTGACGTGAGGTGCAGGCTTTGGGCAAGCGAGTATCCACATTCACTGTACCCCCCCAACGAAAATCTGCCTCCAGGCTATAAGGAACCTTGGCCCACCTGGAGAAGTCTAAATAGGCTGAGGACCCAGGTTGGCCGAAGCAAAGATAACCTGTGCCGGTGGGGGTACTCAAGTAGCGCAGACGCTAGCTGTGAATGTGGAGAACCCCTGCAGACCATGCTACACCTCACTAACTGTCCCGCGTGCCCGACCGCCTGCTCGCGTGAGGACTTACTTGTCAGTAACCAGAGGGCTACCACGGTAGCCGCTTTCTGGGCAAGTAAGATTTAGCCCGAGTTCTTGCCGACACGAAAGAAGAAGAAGCTGGGAAATTAAACGATTTTTATATTTTTACTTTTGCAACACGTCATCGTATTATAAAAAGCATTTTATTTAAAAATATTTTATTTATTCTTACCTTTCAACACCAGCAGAGAGTTTAAAAAATGAAAGTTCCGGGTTTGAAGAAGCCGAATTCAAACAACCGTATATACCACGCAATACTTTTGTGGCATCTTTCTCAAGAACGAACGTAAAATGCGAAGGAGCCCATTCGTCTCGACGCGACACACGCGACTGACAGCACCGCTAAATCCTCTTAGCGGTCTCGTAGAGGCGTGCGTCTGTGTGAGTGCGTCGTTTCGAGCATTTTTTCGTAGCTTCTTTACTGGTTTATTTATATACTGTGGTAGTATTGTGTTCGGTTTGGGGATAAGACAACCTAAATTACTAACATAGGGGCATTCAATTTTAGTCCGCAGGGTTGGCAATGCATTTGCAGTTTTAGGATTGTTGTCTCGAGACTGCAAATTTATTTGGGTCATATATCCCACATTACTAATGTGGCCTAGACTCGCTTGCATTCTCAATGCCAAAAAACCACCTTCAAAAAGCAAAAAATAACTTATTTTTAAATGGAAGGTACCTACCTAATAGGTCAGTCCAAATGAAGTCTACTTTTGGTTAAAATATTGTAGGACGCCGACTTTTAGTTTTTTTTAAACATTTATTTTATTTCATACTTTTTACATACATAGGTACCTACATACATTAAATCACGCCTGTTTCCCAGAGGGGTAGGCAGAGACCACTTCTTTCCACTTGGTACGATCTTGACAAAATTTCGCTTCTTCCACATTCATACTTTTTAGTGATCATAATTACGCTGTTATGTAGTCCAACTTCTTAATTAATAAGAATAAACCTAAATATGCTTCGTCGTAGTCGCTCAAGTATCTTAATCGAAATATCTTGTCGCCACCCTTGAAATATATACCGTTTAGGAGTTCCGGTGGCCATCTGGGGTCGTCATCATCAGTTCTTCACCAAATAGTGCTTTCCATGAGCAAATACGCGAGTTCCAATGACAAACACCAAAATCGCTATAGGTGTGGTTATGAATTTTGAAGAGATCCGTCGATTCCTCATGGATTCCGTCATCTTCATTTTGATAATAATCGAGCCAACCGAGAAGCACCAGCTTTCTAATAAAAATCGTCATCAAAATCGGATCACCCAGTAGAAAGTTCTTAGGTAACAAACATAAAAAACTAATATCGATAACGACGTAAATAATTAAATATCTTCTCGTCGTTTAACACCCCGTATGCGTAGTAGCAGATCTGATCCATATATACGCAAACTGCTAGGGAGCAGATCTGCACCAAATCTTTGCGTGCCTTCCCGAATTTTATTTGAACCTTACTGTAAAGCTATAAGGTTTAAAGTTTATTGTAGGTGAGCGAATAAAGTAATCAAATTTACAAAAAATCGCTCCTTACATAAAAATATTAAATATAGCCGCTAATTATGTGGGTTCGATGTCACGTGACTGGACACGTGACCGCGTCGCCGCACGAGCCGTCAACAAATTTTCCTGCCTACCGCATACGAGAGGTTAAGACCTATCGTCTACATTACACTGAGCCCTAATACGTTTCTCAAAGCTCCGTTTTTTTTCTGTAATATTTTTTGTACGGTGTTTCATTCAACGCAACATGTGCGCGACATCCATTATTTATGACTTATGACGTTATGACACGAATATCTACGGAGATATTTTTTTACAGACTTAGATTTCGAATATGCTACCCTAAGTTAGTCCTTTTCTTACTTTCTTTTATTTCTGTTAGGTAATCAAAAGATCGGATAAAGCAAAATAAAAATAAGGAAGGAGGAATTTTGAAAGTACCTACTTACTTGTGGGAGGACCTTGTGCAGGGTACGTCCGGGTTGGTACCATCATCTTATATATCCATTAACCTACCGCCAAGCAGCAGTGTTTGCATTGTATTCCGGTTTGGGGATAAGACAGCCGGTGAAATGACTAGCATAGAGGCATTCCATCTTAGTCTTCAGGGTTGGCAGTGCATTTGCGGTCTTGTGAATGCGAATGTCTATGGGTCACAGTTTCCACTTACCATCAGGGGGCCTGTGTGCTCGTTTGCCTTCCTATGCCATAAGAAGAACGCCAGTGCAGTGGAACGTACCGTAAAATGGGGTGACTTTAGAAACGCGGGGCAACTTTGATAATTTTTTTAATCGTCCATGTTGTGGAATTGCCAAGTTATTATTTAGCTCTTTCGCGAAATTACTTTCATATGTCTCATATGAGAGCGCAAAATGTTGAAAGTTGAACTATTTTCAGACAATTTGGATTTAAAAACTTCGAAACAAAAAACCCCTAATATAATATTTATTATTTATTTATTTTATTTATAAAATTTGGCATGCTTCAGGGGTGACTGATATTGTGATATAAACACAAGGATAATCAAAGTAGCCCCATTTCAAGAAACAAGATTTTAGGCTGCGTAATTATTTTTTTCTAATAAGCCGTCTACCGTAGTCTGCCTCAAGCTGCTTTATTTAAGTTAGGTACTCCAAATAAGTAGTCGCTAATATGATATTTTTAATAATTTATTTAACAATTAAATGCGGAAGCTACAGAAGATTTGTTTTTAAAATTAATCAATCTAACCCCATTTTACGGTACCTATAGTTGTCATGTCATGAGGAGGGATGAAAGACATGTTACGAGAAGAGCTTTGAAATAGGTATCTACACAGCCATTAAAAAAATCAACAGTCTGCCTATTATTACGGCTTATGAGATAATTACTAATTACCTAGGTAGGTACAGCCCGTTGACAGAGAAAAAGGGTCTAGTAAAAACATATACCTATCTACCTACCAACTAAACGAATTGACAAAGGCGTACCTCTCTATAGGCCTAATTCTCGGACCCCACCAGAATCAACAATAAGTACCTACCTACCTACCCAGCTAACTTTTTCATTTCTACCTACCTAATTGGAATAAAAAAATGCAACTAGCTAGGGTGCTCTGCTGGCCAGCGTATAGCAAATTGTGTATTGTGGAGTGGATTCAGAGGCTTGGTAACTACCTAATTAGGTTATTTACGCAGATTACGTTGAATAAAACACAGGTAGGTCAACTACCTATGTAAAAAATATAGGTACCTAGTACCTACCTACCTACCTACCTAGGTAGGTACCTACTTACCTAGGTACCTACTAGGTACCTAGGTAAGTAGGTATAATTAAAATCGCTTCATCATCATGGCTATGAAGAGACGTCCACAGCTGGACATGGCAGGCCTAATTATTCTTCCTAAGCGTAGGCCTACCTACTTTACTATAATTTGAATAGAGTGAAAATCGAATTTATTCATAAATGCTGAGATTCTCATTGTGTCATAGCGTGACTAATATACAGTTACAAATTTTACGATGACCGGCGAATGTAAAAAGGGACAGAGGGGTGTAACGTGTCATTAATTTAAATATTGCGATGCACTTGTTACTCGGCTCTGCTGCAGTTGCAAGCACGCAGCTCGCGGAGCCGGGGCGTGCGTGTGAAGTGATCGGACGCATGTGTAAGCAGGCAGCGCAGCAAACGCTTATATTCGTAATTATGTTGCATTATTTGTACGCGTTTTAGGGCTGGGACGGGCCTCCCTATCGCGTTAAGTCCTGCGCTCCCTTCTCGCGCGCTTATTGAATAAGCCCGCGCGTTGCGTAACGCGCGGCCAATGACAGCGCCCGTGCACATGCAAGGGGCGGAGCCGTTACGTCACCGCGCTCTTCTCTCGCGCGCAGTCGCTGTGACGTCACACCCGCCGAACCCCACTTGTTTTTCCCCGCACTTGCACCGCGACGACCCGACGACACTAGCGCTAATACTGCCTGCGGTTTTAACCGGAAACTTATGACAAAACACTCGCGCGCTCAAAGATGGCGGATGGGTCGCGCGAGAACCGCTCCGACCCGCAATTAATGGGCGATTTAACTTTTTCCGCGCCCGACACTGGACATGGTGACTCAAAAAAGTGTAGTGACATAACATTTGATAGTGGTACGATGAAGTTATCGTGCTACGTTGAACTTAAATCAAATGGATCGTGTGAGAAAAGTGGTTCGCGGCGCGGCGTGGCCGCGGATGATTCCGCGGCGGGTGGCTCTGCGAACTCTGAAAACTCATCCAAAATGCTTGAAAAAGACGGGGACGACAGGAAGAAGCGATGTTTCGACAGATACGACAGCTCGGAGTCTTCTGACAGGTTAGATTTTTTCGTTTTCTGTTAGTAAATGTTTTAAAATTTCGTAGTTGCAAGCAAAGTTTATTTTAGTCGGCGGCGCCGAAGCCTTTCGCGAGTCAATGCTCTAGTGACCGGAGGCTATTGTGCTGGTTTCGATGTCATGGTCATTGTAGATGATGGTGCTATTGGGCATAGTAAAATGCGGTTGAATGGCCTGAGCCGCGTCGCGGTGCGCCGAGGACGCGGTGGTGATAACAACCTAATCGCGGCGATCGCGCCCGTAATGATTACATAGACAGGTTTTGTTACTATGCACCTATACACGTATTATATTACGCAAGAGCCTAGCGTAGTTGTAAATGTGTGATGCTGTCACAGTCACGATCATACCTAGGTAGGTAGTTATATTATCGATGTTCGTGTACGTCTCCTCACGAAACAAATTGAGAATGGCTTGAAGAGGGATTGTGTAGATGTTTCAAAGCCGTTTCCTAGTAAAGTCAAACTTATTCCTACTGAATATTATTTAGAGATCTTACTACTAGACTCATCGTCACTGGAATCTCTGTCAGTCTTGAAATCAGTTTTAAGTTTTTTTTTGGTTAAGGGGATATCTGGCTATATCTCGATTCCATTTAAATTACTCTCTTAATGGATGTGGCTCTAAAAAGGTCGTAATGATTTGGCTAATGTCAAAACCGTTAAGCAGAGTTTGTTTCTTTGTTTTATAAATTAACTGTCAGTCTTTTGAATTTTTCTACTGGTCTATAGTTTTGGTTAGAGTAATTTAACCTAGACATTCTACAATTTCATAGACTAGGAGTACTTAACTGCATACAAAGCAAGAATCTTAAATGTGTTATTTGTACTGTAGAAAAAATTTACCTACTTGGGAAAGTATTTAAAAATGCACTGTTAGAAGTGAAATTAGTCAAAGAATTACATTTTTATCCATTAACTACTGCTTAATTGCAGTGGTTGCCACTTGTAAATTAGCGCATACAATCCCAGGATATATTTTCATGTACAGTGGAGTTCATAAATATGTGTACACTTTAGTACCTTGTCTATATAATGTTATGTTTAAACTGCAATATATGAATTGTCACAACGATTAAAATAACAAGTTACAAAAGTGTACACCTACTTATGAGCTCAACTAATAGCCTGGTCTGGTATATTTTTCATACAGTTAGGTAGTTAGTTTATACTTTGAAGATTCTACACTCTCATCCACAAGAACTGATTACTGCATCTGATAACCTAGGGGAACTGGTGCTACATTTGATTCTTGCATGACCCAAAATAACCACTTTAAAGTGTCAATGGAATTTAAACTAATGGAAAAGATTAAAAATGTCCTTATTTATTGACTAGGTACATTGTGCAGATTTTGATGCTTTGAGCGGTTTGACTCTTAATTTTTATATTTTATGAAATTATGACCCATTATAAAAATGAAGAGTAGGTTGGTTTGGTTGATATTGGTACCCTAGTATTGACATTTTATTTTAAAGGTCAAACTGTGTTTTTGAAATATATCCATCTGTCCATTCAATTAACATACTGCAGGGCATGGGCCACTCTCTTGCACTAAGCTGTTAATACTTTGACTGCCAAGGACTCTGATATTCATACAAAATGGACCCACGTAGCGGTTCGGTGGCAGTTTGTGTTAATACTACGCTAGTCTCACCCTACATATTCTAATTCAATTGAGATGGATCACAGTCTAAGTAAATCGGTATGTACTTACTAAACCTTTTTCAATACCCACCTTTTGAGTTTATTGCAATGAGCATCAAGCTGTGCGAATGTTAGTGAAGTTTAGAAAAAAAAACCAGGTGAATCACCTCTTTGATAAAAAAAGGAAATTCATGATCAGTTTGTAATATTATTCCCATTTGGGTAGTTAGTTGCAAAGAGTAAATGAAATTAAAGTACCTACTTTGTTATAAAATTCAATGTTTTTTTTAATTAATCACATTCTTTACCTAAGTAGGCACAATCCACTCATATTTCAATGATAAATACATTAAAGTAGAACATAAAAATGCAGTCTAATCAGTAATGACCTGATGATGATGACATTTTTTAATTAACTATGTGCTGTTGGTTGTTAATCATAGTAGGTAGGTATAGTACGAATTTTATGAAGTGACCCGATTAGCAAAGAGATGTGTTTAAAAGAAAGGGCCAGTTTAAAAAAAATTCACCATACATAGGAACCATGGCCGGAAAAGGATTTTAAAAACCTTATTGTTTACCATAATAATTTACTTTTTACCCTTACACCTACCTAAGATTCAATAAGGAATAGATGGAAGATTCTTTGTCTACCTGGCTAGGTTCCTTACCTTTAATTTTTTAATTGCCTATCTTGGCATTTGTGTTTCATTAAAATTATAGTATAGAATGTCAAGATCATTTTGCTTAGTCATACACTTAAATAGGTAGGTATGTCATTATCATTAATGAAATTTATGTTATGATGCTATTCGCTTATCAGAAATTATGCCAAAATGTATCACAATACCTACTTAATTACTGTTTATCAACCTAATTGATTCCAAGGAAATGTTCACAGTCTAGGTCATTATCAAGGAACTATCTGAAGAATTTCGATTTGATAAAAATGTAATCTCTTCGGTTGAAGCGCATGATTTGGTGAATAAACTTGTTCAGATAAGGTAGGTTTGTGTGAAGCAATAATGAAATACCTATCGAGTATTTGTTTACCTAGGTACCTACATGTTAAGATTTTGCCAATTTTATAGTATACACCGTGTTTTTTTTTATTTACGATAACTAGGGAACGTTCCTTAGGTCAAATAAAGTTAATTTCCCGAAGACAGACAAATGATAACTGTAACGGTATTAAAGATATTTAATTTTTAAATTTAATCAGTTAATCTCGTTGAACTGTTCTAAAAGGCTATTAACTGTCTGTGTATGTCACACCAACATTGACGTATTTGACACTGACTATGAGTTAACTCTAAAGGCCCTTTTAAACAAAGTGTCTTTTTAAGATGCAACATTTAATTACTTTGTTCTAAACAGAAAAATAATATTTTTTTTGCTATATTTTAAAATCTAATCTACCACTTAGTTTCTATGGATGTACCTAGTAATATGCCGAAGTTATCGTAAATAAAAAAAAACACGGTGTATATTTGGTATGCACACCCACATACATAGTTGAATTGTTCAGATCTTAGTTTTAGCAGGTAGATAATTTTCTCATCTTTAACTAGGTAAATTAAATAGGTAATGAGTTTTTTTTTGCACAATCATTTGCTTATCTAAATCAAACTAACGAGTTGGCCTATGTTTAGTATAGCGGAGGTCCTGTTGACACTTTCCGATTCCATCGGAATATTGCATTGTTTGCGTTTTAAAATACCTTTCTATACCTTTATGTATTCCAAATTTCAGTTTCAAAAACACGTGAATTTAAATAACTCCTGACACGGGTAGTTGCGACTCCTAGTGACAGAACTGATATCTTTTAAGCAGCCCCACCAATTTTTACACCTGGATAGTCACTTGTCCCACCGACGACGATGAGCGGGAAGCGAATAGCCGAATAGAGCCAGCGACCAACTATTAATATTTGTGTCTCTTTTACTGACACTGCATTTATATATTTTGTTGTAGAGAGCGTTCTCACCGGCAGTGTGAACAGCCAACAAGGAACTATTCATATATGCGTCTCCTTTATTGACACGTGATCTATATCTTTTGTTCGTTTCTTGAGCGAGAAAATAGTCGTTAGTTTATCGCTTCCTCGCTGGGGGTGGGACAAGTGTCTTAAGAACCACCTCACCTCCATTAATTAAAGTTCAGATGCACAGACGCGTTAAAGTTATAAGACCCTTGTTTGTGTCGTGGGTTAAAAAGGAACCCAACTCCAACTTTGTAGAAAGGTCAATGATTATTATTTTATGTATTTTGTAAAATAGCTAGGTATGTTAATTATTTGTATTACTGATAGTCCAAGTAAATAACCAATCAGTTATCTTAGTGAGTGACGTTACCCATTGGAAGCGTTCTGCGGTCCGGTTCAGCATCATATTATCTTTGTCATATTTTATACAAACTGATACGAGAGATAAGATGTTTGACTGGACCGCATAACGCAGAACGCATCCTGTGTGTACGGTTACTAAAATGTGTTATTGGTTGTTTAAATGTCAACTACATAACATAACACATAATTTATTACTGTTGACGTTAAGGATTGTTCCTACAATGATTGTTTCAATTGCTGTAGATTTCTATATGTAAGTACCTACTTGACGTACGTCATAGTATGCTAAAAATATATTCTTCTCACTCGAGTAGGTAAATGATGTTGGTGCACGTCAGAAAAGAATAGCACAATGTTTAAAATGTTTAAATACGGTTTTGTGAGGCAGGACATTGTTGGTCCAACATGTTGTTCTTTACCTATTAATTTTTCATGGACATTTACGTACCTATGTTTGAATGAGGTCATAATTTTTAATTCGTTTTTCTTTAATAGTCATGTCTGAAATGAAATAAACAGTCAGCGTTTTGAATGGTTTTTGAGCCAAACTGAAGAATCGAAATGTATTTTTGTGGATTCTCTGGCTGATTTATCAATATCGTGAAATACCTACACAATTTGTGCTTATTAACCCTCTACCTAGCGCTAATCATTTTGTGTTTTTCCGTATGTTCCTACCACTGTAATGTAGGTGGGCGTTTTCACTAAAGTGTACCCAATTAAGGACTGAAATTAAGGAACTTTAACTTTGTCAGTTTTGTGACGAAAATTAGCTATATATTGACGGCCGCAATGTATGGCTAGTTTTCGTCACAAAACTGACAAAGTTAAAGTTCCTTAATTTCAGTCCTTAATTGGGTACACTTTTTAGTGAAAACGCCCAGGTACCTAAAAAGTTACATAAGTTATATACATAACTACGACACATTCGCTAAAATTACGTCATTATTTTAAGTCTAAACTCTTTATCGTTTAACCCTGGGAGCGGATGAAAATTTCCGTGGTCCTAGTGAAAAGTGACTTGACATACGAGGGGAGGTCCAAAAGTTCGCGGAATGGAGGGGATGGGGGTGGGGATGACTATATTTTTTAGTATAGTACTAATGGCGAACTCATTAAGAGTATATATATCAACTTTCAGCCTGAAGAGCTCATTACTTTACAAAATATCGTCGAGCAAGCAAGTCAATCTGGAAAAATCCTGGAAGTATGGAGCAAATTGAGTATCGAGCCGTCATCAAGTTCCTGACTAAGCAAGGAAAAACTCCTCAGACCATCATAAGTGAGATGTCAGCAGTTTACGGTGATCATTGCCCTGGAAAAACAATGATTTACAAAAGGCACGGTCTTTTTAAAATTGGCTGAGAGTCCATTGAAGACGACCCTCGCCCAGGACGGCCTGTCAAGGTCACCACATCAGATACCGTCGGAAAAGTTGAAAAATTAGTATTAGAAGATGCTCGCCTGAAGAAAAAACATATTTCTGCATTAGTTGGAGTATCTGAAACCACTATTTTGCGGATTCTACATGAACACCTCGGCGTGACTAAAGTGAGTGCAAGATGGGTGCCGAGAATGCTTACGCCGCATCAGCGACAGCAGCGAATCGACGCGTGTAGCAGTTTTTTAGAACGGTGTGGAGAGAAAAGTACGTCGATTTTGAAGCGGATTGTTACTGGAGATGAAACTTGGGTTCATCATTTTGAACCTGAGTCTAAACAGGAGTCGATGCAATGGCACAAGAAGGGTACCCCCCCACCTAAGAAATTTAAGGTGTCAGAATCGGCCGGAAAGTTTATGGCTACGATTTTCTGGGACTGCCAAGGAATTTTGATGATCGACTACAAAAGCAAAGGTGTGAAAATTACTGGAGAGTACTACTCTAGGCTACTGGAGCAGTTGCGGGAAGCTATCAAAGAAAAAAGGCGAGGAAAGCTGGCTAAGGGTGTGCTGTTACTTCAGGATAATGCTCCAGTTCACAAGAGTCGTATTGCGATGGCTGCCCTGAACAAATGTGGCTTCGAAGAATTGGTTCATCCCCCCTACAGCCCGGACCTGGCCCCCAGTGATTATTATTTATTCCCAAATTTGAAGAAAGAGTTGCGGGGAAGAAAATTTCACACCGATGATGAAGTAAAGGACGCAATTTTGGCTCATTTTGACAGCAAAGAAGAAAATTATTTTTATGTGGGTTTAGAAAAATTAATATCCCGATCTAACAAATGTATTAACCTTAAGGGAGACTATATTGAAAAGGAAAAATAGTAACGTCTTTTTATTTAATTATTTAGCCCTCCATTCCGCGAACTTTTGGACCTCCCCTCGTACCTACATACCTTCACGCCTGTAATCCCAGAGTGGGGTAGGCAGAGCTACAGAATTACAAACTATTTTAAAAACTTGTTGATAATTCTGTAACCACATTTTGCACAAATAGGCTAAGATGTTTACCAGCGTATTAGTGACAGGTTGCAAGCCCATCGCCTAACAGTACTACAAGCCTTTTTGAGTTGATGCTGTCTTGATCTAGCAGTGCGTTACCCTTTTTCATTAGGACCCCAGATTTTATTACATCTGAATGTGGATGTCGATAATATATTGAGACATCCTCCGTAGTTAAAAATATTTAAAGATATCTTACGTTATATAAGGAAATTACATACATTTACTTTTTTTAATTAGTCATTTTACTATATTATTCGTGAAAATGTTGGTACAGAAAACTACAAATTAGAGCGTTGTTTTTGACTCTTAATTGGCTAATTGATGAAAGTAGGTACTTTATGGGGCTTCTAAACGGGCCATGTTTTGCTGCAATTTGTGGCCGGTAACTAGTGCTGTATTACTCTTACTTCGTATATTAGAGCAAGATGCGTATAGTTGACGGCCACACATTGCCGCGAAAATGTTGCTCGTTTAGAATCCCCCTAACATGCACACATACTTACCTACGAGCACGCGCTTGCTCTTTCTTGCAGCTATTTGCACAGATCCGCATCGCATAAGCTCCACATAATTTTTTACGGATGCGGATTTTAAAATTGATATCGAATATCCGAAACATCGCTGGTTTGACCCTATACCATTATCCCTTTGGGCACCAAACCAAACCCTAAATATGAGTGTAGTCCGCACAAGCACTTTGAAAATGGCGTGACTCTTTGATTTCTTTTCCCTTTCATTGTAAATTTTTCGCCCTTTAATTTCTTGGTTCCAACACCATAAAGATCAAACAAATGCCACTTTTCAAAATAATGAGTAACGTATAAAGTATTAACAATTTAATTTTGATGAGTAAATCATCACATCACCTATCTATGTACCAAATGTGGTGTATTCCAATCATAATCATGTTATTTGATCTTTACAATGAATGCCCTACCAGCAGACTGACCGAGACCTGCCTAACAATACAATAAGTTTAAGGGCAACGTTCCAGACTCCAGCTATTATTTGACACGGCCATTGATGTCATTTAAATTGAATAGCCCATGAATTGGAACGCGGAGTTGGCGGCAAGTTGACATCGCACTCAGATAGTGTCTGTTAAGTGGCCATATGTGGGTCACCCATTATTGCTCGATAACGCTATCTGTGTTCGTGCTAGGTGTGGTGGTGTTGCTGTCCTGCTCCAACTTGCATGGAATATCCTACGTGCTGTTTCACGTGATTAGGAACGGGCTAGGTTGGTATGTGATAAGTTCTGTTATTAATTTTGGTATAATTGGGACCAGTTTATAAGTAGGAATTAAACTGAAGCTATATTTACATTATTAAAGTCCGGGTAGGTCACTTTTGACGCATTTGAAAATGAATGCTTGAAGTCGCCAATGTCCTTAGGGATGCCAAGGCATTTGTAACATATAGGAAACTCAACCTTATTGCTGTAGAATGTCAGATAAATTTAAGTCTTCGATTGTAGGTTCGTAGTATTTTTTTGGTACATAGATAGGTTATTTGACAAGTTGCTTTGGGTCTTTCAATAAAAATCTAATTTTGGCAAAGATTGCAATTTAACTTCCTAACTCCAACCCAACTTCCTACATGATATTTTTTTTTTGATTTGTGACATTTTTTTCACATCGCATTCTTTCATGATCGCAAATTTAAGTATTCGTCTTACTTCATGTAGCTAATTTTCATAAAGCGTTTTATAATGTTCGCGTTCATTTTCTTCGCTTACTTTACTAGTAGATCATGTATTTTATTATTCGCATTTTTTCCCAACCTAATTTGACAGAGTCGACGGAGTTCCGCATAGCCTCCAGGCCTGATATAAAAATGAACCTAACCTAACTTACCTACGTATGACGATGTAATTTCTAAGGATAATTTGCGATTGGGATAAACTGGGTACGGAAAAACTGCATCATTAAACCGCCACCGATCATTAAATAATGCTTTATGAAAAATCGCTACATAAAAAAAGAGTGATAATTTTATTTGCGATCATTCATGATGCGCTCAATGAGAAAATTCGCTACTATGAAAAAATGCTTTTTGGAAAATTATCAAAAAACCCTTTTTTTCATGCTCGCCTTAATACATCCTCTATGCTGCCCTTCTTAGCCAATAAACTATATCACAGATTCAATTGCCAAAGCAGATAAAATTCTCTACTATTTGTAATGAGATTGTGATTGCTACAGCAGCAGCGGTTTTCCTTGAGATGCTGCTATTTGGCTTAGCAGTGCAGTATGCTAGACTTGAGCCTTCTCCAAAGATCTCCACGGTCGATTCTATGCTTGTGTTCCAATATTTACTCAATAGGAATTAAATAGCTATTGTGTTAATTATCTATTTCTTGACATGTTTATCTCTTTATCTGAGGTCAGTGAACCTAGATGCGCTTGAGTTGTTGCATTTGGAATAACAAATACATATTGTTATTCCTCGGCTATGTTACTATTTCAATAATTTTCGCTTAATCTATATACCTATAATTATTTGTTATATACTGATAAAATTCGAATTGATAAGCAGGCACTTGAACTTTGTTGGCATTTCTTATCTTTGTGGGTAACACGGGTATATCCAATGCTGTAAAATCTTTATAAATAAATGAAAATATTAATAGTATATTTTCGTGCACCTGCCGATATTTACTCCATAATAACGAGTATTAAATAATACCAATAATCAGTCCATTTGTTCTAAAGTTACCTTAATTACATGGTCTATAATTAGCACATTTATGGCTATAAATTAAAAGGTAAGAAAACAGTAAAAAAAGAAATTGACCATGACTCTGTTTCACATAAAAACATATCCTGTAATAACATCAGTTTAGACCAAATTTCTAGTAACTAGGATGAGTTAGGTATACACATACAACAACTATGCAAAATTTCAACATGATTCCTTCTGTATTTGTTAAGAAAACAGCTGTGACATAGGCATCGAATTCTAAGGGACCATAAGGGTTTCTTTATTTCCATTTGGTACGGAACCTTAAAAAACTTCTCCCTTGATAGTAGTAATAAATGCAACACGTATATAGGTATAGCGTTCTACCCATTTCTTTTAAACCTAATCCGAAAAAGAAAGATGATAAAAACTTAAACCCAGTTATAATACGCTGGTATGACTATCTTTATCACACAGCGTTCAAATGAAAGAGACAAAGTTAAACCAAAGAACCAGACTACAAAGCCGTGCTTTCCCGTAACTTTATTCATAGCATCACGTGCACAAACTAAATACCTAGTCGTTAGTAAATACTAAATTGTATAAAGTGCAATTTGAAAGTAGCGCTAAACTTTTAACAACCGAGTAGCACGGAACGTTGCCGTCGGCAGGGCGTTCACGCGAGCCTAAGCCACAAAGGGTGAGCAGTAAAATAAAAAGTTAGAAGTCCTAACCGGGCGCGCCAAGGGACAGCGAACGGGTTCCCGGGCGCTCTGAGGTATGTGGCCGGCTGGCAGTGGGTTGTTGAGTCGCGAGACCAAAGGCAAAAAGCTATGACGACTATTGTTTTGACGTGCGATTGGAAAATGTGGTTGGTATTAACTGTGGAGCGCCCTCGGTGCGCATAACGCAAAGGTATTATAAAAAAATAATTGACATTCATTATATAGAGATGACAATTGATTTATTTACGTCAAGGGCTCGAGGGGTTAAAATAACAACAGCGAGTGAGAGTACCCTATGTTCCCCGTGAATATCGTGTTAGTTTATCGATCTCGTGGCAACCTGCTTTGTTTTTATGTTATTATTGGCGGATAGTGTCCCTATTAAAGAGTAAAAAAAAACGATGTTTTGAGCTATTCAGACCTCTTCTATAAAAATCGTGAAAACGCAGATCTCGAATATCTTCAAGAATCTGTGAAAGATTTAAAGTCTTGACATTTTTTATTACCTAGATGGTGTTGTCTGGTGTTTACGTATCTCACACCTACAATTTTGTGTGAATGAGATTAGCGTCACACATCACACTGACACTTAGTAAAATTATCATTATTGTGTTATCATTCGTTTGGTTCATTTCAATAAACTCGGTTTGTTTTGCTTATGTCATATTCATATGTTACATAATATCTTAGTTTGCTTTGTTTTGTGCGTCTTTCAGTTGTAGCAGATTGCGGAGCATCCTTTTACTTATACTGTTACTAGTTTATTGTTGCGCCTCCATACATGGCACGTATTTTACTATATTATTATTTTCTCAATTCGCCCGTTCCTTACCACACGGCGCCCGGCGACCGGTCGCCCCTCCCCCGCGCCCTCAGCCCCCTGTCATTAGAAGCGTGCGCGGGCGCATTGGCCCTCGCCCGCTGTGCATGCCCTGTACCCTTACCATGAGTTACAATTAACGTACTCGCTAGCGAGTCGAATGCTCTGTCCCTCGCGGACCTCGCAGTGTTCTTATAGAGTGCAAGGGACAGAGAATTCGACTCGCTAGCGAGTACGGTAATTGTAACTCATGGTAAGAGTATACGAGCTTATGAGCGGAATACACACTCGCCGATTCTGACTCCACATTGAGTTCATTTTGTAAGGGCATTGGTAGCTCTGGCATTGAAATTGTCAACAGAATTGCACTGTCTTTGACATATTTTGTAATAAGGACTCCTTTATCTGAGCTCGTAATGTGTGCCAAGTGCCGTGAAAACCGGCCCGAGGTTAGATCCTTCCCTGGTAAGGGGAAATGTTTTCGTGTTGAGGACTAAATATTCGGTTTATAGTCTTAGGTGTTTTATTTGGATTTAATTTATTCTTTATCTAGGTATAATTCGTATTTCGTTGTTCAAGTGAAGCCTAAGTGAAACTTGTTTTGGGATTAGGTTTATTTTTATTACATGAATTAAATACTCCATTGAATTGCGATCTAGTCTTATGACTAATATAATAAGGTAATAAGTATTTTAAATTGTAAAAATGTGTACATTAACACTTTTATTATTGTCTCTGTTAAGGGGAAGACACTTTGTTCTTTGTGTATAGTACTCACAGCGCTAATTACACTATCACTACACTAAACTAACTCGGAAGACTTTGTCCTTTTCAGTCTTTATATCCATGTTGTCGAGGATATAATTAATTATGTCATTAAGTGTAAGATGTTTACATTTTTGGTGCGATTGTTTATTATTACATATTGACCCTTTGAAGTTTCATTTCATCTTTAAACAGGATACTTTTTTTACATCTTCTGACGTAGCCTACTTTGGGGTTACTTCGAGAAAGAGAGGCGTTTTGAATATCGACGGTGAAGTACCATGAACTCCTAACTGACATTTTGATGATAGTTACATTTTTATATAGATACACTGTAAATTTAATTTGGAATCATTACTGAAGACATTACAAAATAAGAAATTAAATGAGTATGAAACCATTGTCTTCAGTAATAATGCCAGATTATGTTTAAAGTGTATCCACAAAAAAAATTAACTATCGTCAAAATGTCAGTTAGGAGTTCATGGTACTTCACCGTCGATATGTGGAATAGGTAATATCTGCCCGACGAATGAAAATAAACTTATCAGCGGCTGGCGGCAGCAAAAGCGAGTGCTGTTATGTCACTAAATCCTTAAACATCCCTCTTTTAGTGTGACTACATACATATCTATCATAGTTACCTCGATGTATGCAAGCTTTCCGCGATAATTATCGATCGTTGTGGTAACAATAGTAATGTTAATAAAAAGTAAGGGGTTGCGCTCTTTGGGGTGCGCGGGCGCTTAAACCTCTGCACAATTCACTTTTTTTTAATTTGAAATAATTTTATGAGGGAAGCCGAAAGGGTGAAGCAGTCACATCCTAATGCGGAAACAAAGTAGGTAAACCTGTATCGACCAATCATCGATATCAGAACTTAGCTATCGTTGCAAATTAATCGACTCGATTCGGAATTCAGTCATTAGTCATTACTGACGGCGCGCGATACGAAATACCTGTCTTTGTGGAGATCATCGGCGAGTAATAAAACTACAAGTCCGGTCAGGTAGAATCTGAGTCATCAGCCCGGCTTGGTCGTTCAACTTTCATTATTGTTTATATTTTTACTGTCTGGACCTTGACGCGTGCGAGTCGATATTGCGAACGCCATAAACCTCAATCGCTTGCCTGCAATAGGTATTTCACAAAGACCTGTAAAAAGTAAGCTTTACATACAACCATAATCAACATTTATAAATCTCATACTTGGCGACGAGACTGCAATCGAATTTAAAATCTAAGCTTATCTCTAAAGCTTTTACTGTAATACCTCATTATTATTTACTAGCGGTACCTTACAGGCTGTATTTTCTTAGAGATCGTGTATCGTGCCTGTCCCAAGCGAGGCGGGTCACGCAAGTCTAGGCTCAGCTCAGGCCTTAGTGAACGTGGAATGTAAACAGCCTTGGATGACTCTGGCACAAGCTATTGCAGATTTATCTATATTTGCTTTGTCACTCCTGCTGTAATGCCGGACATAAATGGTCAAGACATCGAGTTGTAGCTATAAATTATGTTAATCGAATGAGAAACAGCATGTTAAAGGCTCGATTAATGTTTATTCTCTAATAAATACTTAGTTGTGCAATCGCTTGCTAAAAACTGTCATTAACGAATCGTTGCTTCTTTCAAAGAGAAAAAGAGATAGTTACTGCAATAACATTACTCTTTCGTTTTCATTACGAGAAACTTTAATACCTACTGCAACAATCCATAGTACAATCTGTTGGTCTCGGAGCGTGTTGACCGACCATTCTCCCATTTCACAACTCGCTTTATCTATCCGTCGCCCACGCCGAACATGTGTGCGTCAGTAAGAATCAGTGCAGTCAAAGGGCACGCGAAGAACAAACTGGTTCCCGCTAATGCAATTATCGGCTGGCTCGTCAGGGTCTAAGTGACGGCGGAAAACGTAGGTGAAACAGCTCAGACGCCATTTCTCTGAAGCTGTTCGAGCTCGAGTTTTAAACTTTGATTTTATATTTCATTAGTAGGTAGTTTGTATGGTCGGTACTTGCACTTAAAATATTAATTTTATATTTTAAAGTTTGGATAAGGTAAGGTTTATAATAATATGCAGAATAATGAGTTGTCTTAAGAAGTTTACATCAACGAATGCAAATGAAATTGGTAATAAATAACAATTTGTCATTGAGATGTTCAATTATAAGGGGTATAAAAAAGCGATAAAAATATTAAACGTCAAATTTTCGATTAAGAGCCGATGTCACGCCCTATAAAACGCTTGGGAATAAAACAAAACAAGTTTCAGTATTTTGCAGCTGCTGTGTACAGGCACCTGCTCAGCTGACCGTTTCTTTCACCTCTGACATTTCTTTAGAATATTCTGCTACGTGGCATAAACTATTAATTAGCGATCGTAAATTCCCTTTACACCGGCAACCTGCACTTTTAACTAACGTCGCTTGACCGCTGGAGTTGACAGCCTCACAGGAACGTCGTTTATTTCTGTTTTGTCTTGTTACTTGATACCATCTTAACAACGGCTGGTAATTGAGTTATCTATGTGTCACGACGTAGTTCCTTGGAACTTTCTAAGAATTGTTGCGGTCATTAACCACTCGGTCGATAACTTATCTTCATATCTGTAACACTAATATGGTTCTGTTACTGATACCCTTGCTAGAATACATATTACTAATGCTACAAACCGAACACGTAGGTGAACAGCTATTGTTAGGTAGGATCCGAGTGTCATTAGGACCGGGTCTGACCCCGCAGAGGGTACCTAAATCTGTAATTAGTGACCGACTGGGTGATTTGGCATCGGCGATTCGCCGGTACCCTTACCTATTATCTAAATTGCATACCGATTAACTCGAGTGAATCGCCCCCAGGCAGCACGAGCGGTGACGGCACCAGACGACTAGGTGCATCGTAAATCGTGTTCCGTTTTTTTGTCAGAGGACGAGCAAGGACGATGAATGGAACTGCGCCACAAATAAAACTTGCTAAACAAGAGATTCAACTGTTTTTATAACGCGTAATGATCAAAAGCGTTATATCAAAGATGAAAATCTCGTATATAGGATCGTGTCTTGAATTCCTCGGAACTAGGTACTCGGAAGCAATCCATCGGGAAATGACATTAAATTGCACAATGCTGAGGCACCGGACGGACGGAGCGCCATGCGCCATCAGGAATTCAGTCGATACTAAACCTATTAAATATAGTTTACTTAGTGGGATATGACTTGAAGTTAGAAAGCTGAAACTTTGAATTAGGTCAGTATTGTTCTGAAGGTGCGATATATTGTCTAGGGGACAAGGTTTCTGTAGGAGAATGTATCGAAACTTATTTCTAGAAAAAAAAAAAAAATACTACTACTTATTAGTTCTTGTGAAAATTCTGAGATTTGACACTTTTCCCTGCTCATCTACGCATGAATATATTTATTTATTGTTTTATGTGAGATTCATTGCTTTATATAATACTAGGTTTAGTTTATTATTTTTTAATATCATAAACAATATTTTAAAAACGACTGGCTGTTGAGTTTCTTGCTTCTTCGCAGTGATCTCTTGCGAAGCGCTGGTATAGATTTTTGACGTGTAAAAGTGCCCGCATATTTTTTATCTTTTATCTTTATGGGAGAAACATGCAGACAATATTAATCATTAATAAATATGACTGTATTTTAATACGATGCAGAAACGTGTGAAGGAATCCAAGGAGGTGCTTATACGGGTATATATATAGGAAGCTGAGTCAACATTTATTGGATCCCATCAATCACGGCGGAGGTCGTCGCATTGTCCAATGGCATTCCTGGTGCTCGGACGCCGAGCAAGAATTTAGGAGATGGTTCTGTCTTTCCCGTTGATCTGTCTTGAATACCGCCGGTATCAGATAGTCGTTATGGATGCTCAATTACAACTGATCAGTAAAAGCATTGTCAAAAGTATCGTACTGTGATGTGGACTAGTGGCGATCAAAACTTGGTGTTTTTCGCATGTCTATATTGCGCTTGAATCAAGTAAAAGGTTTCTTAAATACCTTGTAAAGGAAACCCTTACAAGCGCACTTTTGCTGTTATCGTTTATACAAATTTACCATAGTGAAATTGAGATGAAATGCTTTAATTTTACGTATAGGCTTATTTTTCGTTGATATATTGTATTTCTTTCGAGAAAATAAAATACTAAACTTTGATTACTTCATTAGGTACAATTATATCTTAACTATATGATATGGTTTAGAGCTTGCTTGGTCGAACTCTCAAGACGCTCTAAAAACGAAATGTTTATATAACCCTTATCAAATCTACTTGAGAGACAAACTACCTATGTTTTAGCAAGACATTTCGCGGTCAACGACCTTTTTATCCGATGATTGGTATAATTGATCGTGTCGAATTGCCTATGACCACTCACTCGTGAAGATCAAAACGGTCTGAATTTAAATTTCCAACCAGAACAACGTGTATTGCCACAAACTTATAATTTACTAACGGCGCACAATTTGCAATTTAAATTTTAATACACAGAAATCCCTACCAGAGTCGGTATTGTTAGTGTACTCCGCCCTGATTCTATTCAACCTCAAAATTTCACCTTTCTCTGATGTTGCGGGGCAATACCTATATTAATTTGGCATTACAACGGTCCTCAATTTCGCGTGATATAATTCGGAATATTTGCCCTCCAGCCTGGGGTAAACAGCAATTAATCCTAGCAACCCGATACGTTTGCAAGGGCGGGGGAGGGCGCCCCCTCCTCACCAGATTGCTGCATGATCCCACTGCATTTCTACTGCTTCTGATGCAATCGCCTAAAGAGGGCGTAAGTTGAGGACCCCATTCAATCTACGTCAGTCACTCTCAAGTACTAATATTTTCTCTTTGTTGGTTTCCAATAGATTTGATTTATTGTACGTAAACCATCCTAAATTGTTGAACTCCGAATGGCATTCAGTTTCAAAACAATGTCGATCACGAAACAATGATGTGAAAATCGATAGGAACATGATATGTTATTTAAACATTATTCAACAGACCATCAAACCAAGTCAAACGCACGCTCAAGCCCGAGTCCCCTCCCAATGCGCATCGCGGGTTTTTTTTGCTTTGAACCTAATGGGTCTGCTTTTTCAAATCGTTGTTTTTTTCTGCTTCTTCACGCTCATTGTCATTTGGTGAGCTGACTCGACAGTTTCATGGCTAAGTTTTGAACATTACTTAAGTGTAAAATGTGACCGTTTTACATTAACGATATTGAGTAACAACTTGCAAAGTTTTGGAAGTTTCCAACGTTCCGAGCTTTAAGCGCTTTCCTCCCCCGTTAAAATAGACAATATATTATACGTAGGTTGTTAATTACGTTATGTGCCACGTGTGTTTTTGGTTCTAAAATAGGATATTATGACACGTTTTAGAGAATCACTCGTCAGACATTAAGCGTTATTCGTGTTTGGCGTATGTCAAATTCGTCATATTTACGACCTTGACAAACCGGTGTGACGTCGTGTGTTTATAAAAACTATAAAAATCCACTTTTTTTTTGTATCTTTTATTAACTGTCGTCTAACATTATTTATACATAAGCGAAGCGAAGTTGCTTCTTTATTTCACTATGACTTGTATATGTGATATAAAATCGACAGCGCTCGTCTTTATCCCAATTTAAGTACCTACCCAGTATAGGCAGGTAAGTGTTTTATTTATGCGGATGGGTCGCGGCTGAAACTCCGTGCCCGTAATGCCCCATCAATATTTCATAGGCCCTGAAACACAATTCGAGAGGCGCTGACTACCCGAGTGATGCTAATCTGAATAACCTGCGACGCTGTCTCGCTTATATTGACTCGATTTCTCCTTTGTTTACTTTAAATACGAATACATTTATTTTCCACCTTAACTTAAAACCTTTCATGTTTCCTTATTTGCAAAGGTCTATTTATCATAGAAAAGGAAAATCAATCTCTAAATGTACGCCGCGAACGCCATGCGCCACTGGATTGTTAAAAACAGACATCAACCCACAGATAAACGTAACGCAATGCCCATCCTTGTTAAAAACACTGTGAGAGTACAATAAATCACTCTGACGCAGACTCGATCATTTTATTAAATTCCGCGATTAAATACCCATCGGCAACGTTAAACGAAAACGTTTCGATAATATCGCGATATCTCGACACCTCGGCTCACCTCGCCCGGTTATAATTACGAGCGTCCCCTCCGACCATCTGACTCTGATATATGTGGGACTCTGCCCGCGATTCGGGTTTGTGGGTAGATCAGAATACCAATTAGCGGATAAGTTTTTGGTTAACGATTGGTGAACCAAATTAGCAGGTCTGACCGAAATAATAGTAGTTACACCAGATTTTATTCAAATTTAAAGATGGCGATATGGCTATCGCCTGGCGGCATAACAACAAAAATGTTACCCTGCAGAAGTCGTTATAATTGGTTAAAAATTCCTGGATCTTTGCCCGTTATGGAATCCATATATTTACAGGAACGAGGCACCCTTGCAAAAGAATTTCGATCCCCTCGATTCTGTCGAGGCAGGTGTCGCAGCCGGTTTAGGAAGCAGCATTGTCCCCAATAACGTGGAAAGTTACGAGACCTGTTCCGATAATGGGCCCCTCTTTACTGCCCACGGAACCCCATAAACGTGCACTGCCTAGCCTTCAACTACCGGGGTTTTGCCGGTCCATCATTAACATTGAGAAGGACAGATGATTCTAGCAAACAACAAATTATCTTAAATTGCAGCGAACCTTTTTTTGTAAGTCATAAACATCTTTTTCTGAACGCTATTCGGATTCACGGAATGATGCATTGGCCGAATGGTATCGTAAAACTCAAATAAAAATAAAGTTCATGTGAACATATTTTCGGATGTTATACCCTATGGAATTTGTCATAAAAGTCGTTGGGACACTTTAATCTCGATATACTACACAACCATTCCAACCATTTAAACATTCTTGCTTAACTTATGTGTCTATTACTTATTTCTATGTATCACGGTTATAAATTCTAAGATGACCCGTAAGCGCGTTAAACGCATGTTAAAGAATTTTTACCACTATAATTTATTTAGACGCGCTAGTGTTTGTTTCCTCGTAAAAAACCAAGCGCTGACAGATAATGTCGATGCGCCTGCTACTAACTAATAAATAAAATACAAATAACACATCGGGTGTACGTACATAAATGGCGTGTGGGCTGCTCAGCACGCGACAGGAACATAGGTCTTAAGTCGTCGACCTGGGGACACCTGCGAGTTTACATAACGCTGGAACAGCAAAAAGTAGAATGCGAAGCGATACGAGTCTATTATGCTGGGATAGTCAATAGTCTATTGCTGTTGGAAGAAGGGAATCAGTAAACATTGCGGTAGTCTTCTTAAACATTCCTACCACATAGGTAACATTATTTTGAATGTAAAAGAAAGCTCATATTTCTTTTCTTATTCAGTGTTTTATTTATCACGTGTAATTGTAATAATAACCTGCCATCAACAATGAAATGAAATGTTCTTTTGTTGGACGCCTCGTTTCGCCCCCGCGGAGTTCGGGTTATCGAGTTAATGTCCATTAGTGATCTCGTACGTGCGATGAACAGCTGCTCTAAATATCTTATTTTGTAAAGAGAAATAATCATTATCATGTACCTACACTTGCAAGTTATTATTATGCGAACTCCGAAGTTTATTGTTTTAAATGTATTTTTTTTGCAGAGTTTTACAAATAGACGTTGAAATTAAGTGCTGTTAAAATACTTAATTACTGTGGCAATTCATTGGATGTTTCCAATAGTAATGAGCGGGGCAGCTGCATCGCTGCGGGGGAGAAATGTCACGGCTCCACTTACTATATGAACAGGACAATGAGATCCCTCCGATTGTGTTATTTGCTCGCCCCGCTCATGCCGCGAGGGCGCAGTGTTGTGAAAATATAAATGAAAATAATGGCTGTCTGTTTAATACAGTCCACACTGTATGTCCAAATCGACCTTCATGATCTTTAATTGACACTAAACCAAATTTAAAACGGGTCAGCAGTTATTCAGAAAAAATAACAAATATTGAGACCACCAGGGTATGTCGATGATACATCGGTGACAACATGCTTTTTCTACTCATTATAAAACATAGAACGAGCTGCATCTTTGCTGACAATTTAAATGAAGGGAAAAACAGTGTAATGTAACATGAGGGCGATAAGTATCGATCAATTACCGTTGAAAGTCTACACAGAATGCAGCTTGCCGTGAAAAAGAGGTGGCACTGTTGATAAACTGAAATCCATTATCCCTTTACGACCACCTTTACTAGAGTTGCCTTTTGATTTATACGTTGTTCGCACACGACGATTGCATAATTGAGGCGCCTGCACTACAAACTGGTTCGATATTTCATAGTATATACCATTTCGGTTTTGTACGTGTTTTTGCTGAAGCTGGTGAGACATTAATATGCATTCGAGGCGCGTGCCGGCGGTCAGCTGTTTCTTCTATGCGGCTGCAAGCTGTGCGCCGTATATGGAAACAAGTAACCAGACCCGCTCGCTGCTGTGGATGGATTACGCCGATTACATCGCAATTATCCGTGCGAGCCGAGAGCGGCCTACGTAACGTTGGACCACTTTCGCGATCTTTGTTCCGCACGACATTGACCTTGCCAATCGCAAGTAAATTATGTAACTTGTTTTCGGTGTACTCTTGTTTTGGCTCGTTTATTTTCGCTGCCATTCACGATTTCTTATACATATTTTCATGCTAGGCGTGCGTCTGCAATTCCGTTTGTTATCACGTTTCTAACATTTACTACAAGAGCCTGTGTTACGAGCGGGGCTGCTGTTGAATGCCTCATTGCTGCTTGCTTTAAGTGGACGCCTGTCGTCATTGGTATTGCTCGGTCGTAACGCGATATTCGCAAGCGCAATGCGAGCGTTTTTATCGCCCGACCCGGGCATACTCTGCAGATGGCATACACGATGCAGGCTTGGAGTTTTTACTGGCTCCGCATCCAGCTCTACACGTTCATGGACAGTCCGTTTTCTTGCAGTTATTGCACGATTCAAAATCTTGTGAATCTCGAAAATAAAGCAGCAATAAATCGCGCCCACACCCGCGCCGGATATTGCAATGGTCGTCAAATTTATGGATAGGGTTATGACTTTCCGTGCACATATGGACCAGAACATATTCAATATTTTTTATATATTCGTTTTCGACTGTGTAAAACGTTATTTTCACGAAATATAAAAGGTTTAATGTCATCTTCCTCATCAGATAAGATGGCAGCTTGATGTTGTGACTAGACTGCACATAATGATTTTGTCAATAAACAACGTTACTCAAAATCTTATCTCTAGCTTTGAACAATTCAAGTGATTGTTCTCTAAGTTAGCACGTCGCAACTCTATCTTAATTTGTATGTGAGACGCGACCCATCTCGAGTAACCTGGACTGCGGTAGCAACCTGACCTCAGTCTGTAATTGACGAATGCCTGTAGCTATTCCTGAAGTGGAGTTTAGGAAACAGGTAGCACCGACACTCGAGACGTCTCGCCGTATCACAAGACTTGCCCGCGGCACCGCCCGTGCCCGCTCCCTCTGTGGGTGGCGGTCGACCACGCTCCGCTGGCTCCTGCCACAAGATACAGGATATTGATAATTTCGCGAAGCCGACAAAAAACAATCTCGAGTAATCCGAACTAAAACAAATAAGGACCTGCAGCGGTACCGGTACATACTGCTTTATTTTCTGTTCCGTCGAAGGAGAATTAAATAAAATTCCCCCTTCCTTACGTCCAGCTTTATCTAAAGCCTTTTAAAGCCATCCGCAGTTATCGATCTTTGCCTCAAACCATATTTGCTGGCCAATTTAGTGAAAATAGCGCAAGAAGCTCTACTAGTTCCATTAGAATGGATTGAATGGTTTTTGTGCGAGCAGGAACTGAAAATGTAATTGTTAAAGTCTAGACCATATTATAACGGTAGTTAGGAAAAGAAAAAAACTTAGCCCGATGTTGGTTCGCATTGAAAACATCAGCCAATTACAGAGAAAGTTGTAAAAAGTGGAATTTGTATTATGGTGCATCTGAACGCGTGCTGGATTTCGTCGTGACTTCTTATTTGGGTTATGTTACAAATTAAATGTTGTGTATGGGCGGAATCAGCAAAAAGCTTTCTGGAAGTGGACAGTTGCCGGTTGTCATCACGAACGTAATGTTAATTTCAACCATAAATCAAGCTTTACTGTTTTTTCTCGCATTCCGTGTAACTTATTGTTTAATAACTGACTTTTTAAAGGGATTGCTTTTTTAATAGTAGGTAGATAGAGGCAGAATTACTAGTAAATGAATTATGAATGAGAAATTAAGGAAACATAGTGACAAAGTGTATCCTTTTGATCAAAGGCACCGGCGCTCGTAAGTAAAAGTTAATATTTAATCTAATAACATTTCACACAGTCATAATTATGTGCCGTCATTATAGCTTATTGTCTCACCGTCGTTATTGATAATGAACTTGGTCTCCGTTTAATGGCTTCATTTACTTAAAGACTTTATAGTGTACACTGAACCGCCCGTGGTGACTTAAACGAGGTCGAGACGAAAGCGTCATATTAATATAATATCTTTGAGGTGTGTGCCTTATGCAGTACAGTACATTCACGGTGTTCGTAAACGAAGTCCCGCTGTTAAGATGCTACTCCGTAGTTAATAGGCACGCAAAGAAAATAAAAGTCATTTTGTGCCAGTTAAGTATGCGCAAATAACAATTGTGGTATTATTAATGCAAATAACAATTTGTTGTTCATGCTGTCTTCTTTTATGCTCCAACTAAGCGTAGCCGATATATGGAAAAGAGACTAGTTGCGCCGACCCCAAACGAGTGGGATAATTTCACGATGATGATAATGACAATACAAGTATATTATGATGTATTTATTTATATGAATTGAAATTATTTTTCTCAGGTCACAATCACCGCTTGCATCATAACACTATAAGATACCATTTTAATTACTGTTATGTCCACCGAGATACGGAAAGAGTATATTCGATAATTCTGAATGTGTGTATGCAATGATATAAGTCCGATAAATATCAGAAATATATCAATACCTATGTATAAAATGTTAAATACGCACAACACCCGAAATGCAAATAAGCTTGTTATTATAAGTCGTAAGCTTGTTAAATCTTCCAAGCTCACCCATGTCATGGGCCCAACAGTCTATAACAAGCTGCCCAAAAATGTAATCGAAGCTCCCAGCCTAATGTAGCTTTAAGAAACGCCTAACACGCTGGCTCGTCGAGCATTCGTTCTATACCTTCGACGAGTTCGTTGCGCTGAAGTCATAGTCAGCTAGGGCATACTATCTAAGTAAGATATATAATGTTGTTATTGTTAATATATATTCTTAATTAATATAACGCGAAAAATAGAAATTGACATGCTCTATCGTATTTTTAGAATAACTGAAATTGTTAGTGCTTGTACACTTCTAACTATTACTGTTTGTAATTGTTGACATAATTACCTTTTTATGTATAATTATTTAAATCTAATGACGTGTAAATTGGCTTTACAAATAAATTATTATCATTATTATCATCATTATTATCATTATTATCATTATCATTATGTCACATTGAACATTGAAGTATTTGTAATTATAATCGTATCTTTCAGAAAATACGTCATATATTTTTAAACAGCCTTATATGCCTGCGTAAGCCGGCTTACCCGTATGAATGTTTATCATTTCAGTATTGTAATTAACGCTCTGACAGTTGGAAATGACAACGATCTCAACGGCATACCACCATATCTCACACCTGCCTCAGATATCGTTGCGGCGAATACCTATATCATAAACGTCCCAAAGCTTTGTCGGAATACGTTTGCCAATTGCAAAAAACCAACAGCCAACAAGCAATAATGTGCTTTACCACTGACTTTGTAAAATTAGATTTAGACCAGCAACTCCAGCTCGTAATTTAAAAGCTACAAAAACGATCGATAAAATGTGCACATTAATGATCATCATATATGATTAAAAGCGGGTTTAATTTACTTTAGGTCGGGCGGCGCGGTTTGTGTTTGTATCAAGAAGGTTCGCGTTCATTATTATGATGTCTTGATCCTTATTCTGTTTGATTGATTGATTAGATCGCTTGCCTGAATGCGACGAAAACGGGAAAATAGGTAATGTTAAGTTCGTAAAGTTGTTGTAGGCAAAGACGTAATAGTAGTACGACGAGATATATTATTAAGTATAAGGTTTTAACGCGATTATGTCTCGTTTTAGATTTACGTCAGTAACGTAGTTATACGTTTAGTCACTTTATAATCGAATGTAATTTAAAATCAGTTAAGCACCTAAATAAGTAGGTAACCTAATGGCATTAATACATACTGCAACTTTTAGACTAGCACGGAAGAAATTTAGATTCGGGGCTCACGCAGGGGAGCCGAGAGGCCCTAGGGCTGCCGCGGCGCCCCTGCCGGCTTTATGCATAGTTCATTTAAATAACTACGGGAGATTAGATTTTGTCCACATGTGTGTATTTGATGAATTGCTTTCATAATTGAAATTGCATAACGCATGATTTAATACTTAGTTTGTTCAATCCCACGTTAGCTATTACAATATTTACTTAAAAGTACATCTTCTATGTTAACATGAGGTAACACGTTTTTATCAGTGTCGTTAACGCGGGTAATGTTTGGTAAGAGAATTGCCTAATGACCCAAGAAATAGATCGGCAAGGTCGCGCGAAATCCGGCCGCTCCGTGCGTGCCCTGCCTCGTATCGCCGTAGCAAGGAGCGAGACCCAGGAGCTCCCCGACGGGCAACATTTAGATGGAATTAAGTGCACTTAATAGCCGGCGCAGGCGCTCGCCCCACTGTGGATCGAAAATGGCCTCTCCATAGAAATAGGGACTTAATTTTCTAAGTGCCTACTTTTTTAATTGAAATCGAATCAATTCCTCATGATTAGGTAAAAAAATGAATATGGGTCAATTTGGCTGGAAAACCGCCGAGTAATAATTTTTTTACGAAAATTTTGTATGGAGCGTGTATGAAAAAACGGAATATCTCAAAAATTGCACAATTTCCCGTAATATCCTTCCGCATGAATTTAGTACCAATTATTTATGATTTTTTGGCGTACTCGAAATCTCCAGGCCAGGTGCACTTTTTTTTTTTAAATCAAAAACATTTTATATAAGGAAAACTTGGTTTTTAGTAGGTATTTAAGTTTGCAAGACACTTTTAATCATAGAATAAAATTAAATAATGGCATTAGATGCGATGGATTTTCAAAAATGAGTTCATTTGAATAATGTCATTATCTTACTTTTTGGCCTTTTATCTCCCTGCCCCCTATTGAGCACATTCAGTGCTCATTAGGCGTATGATAAAATTAAAAATTAAATAATTTACTCTTAATTATTCCTAATGAGTTGGTATTAAGTAAAAGTATAAATTAAATATTATCTTATTATCATTAAGGATGATAATTACCCAGATTTCAATGAGAACCTCATTAGTAATATGCAATAAATAGGTTGCAGTTTAATTTTATTGTTTATTCTTTCTGGAACATATCAACTGCTAACATCACTAACTGCAAGCAATGGAGTAATTAACGACCAATTTAGATTTGTATGTGATTTTGAGAAAATATGTGGAATTATACAACTGGTATCATATGTCCGCAACGGTTCATAAATTACTGGTGCATGGAGCAGACATTATAGCCCATAACGCAGTTATACCGATCGGTCACCTCTCAGAAGAAGCATCAGAGGCCCGGAATAAAGACTTTAGAAGGTTCAGGGAACACAACTCACAAAAAAAGAGTAGACAAGATTCAAATCATGACATTCTCAATATGTTACTTCTGTCATCGGATCCCAAACTTACCGCAATGAGGCCAACACTAAATAAAAAGAACAGACAAACCTTATTTACTGAGACCTTGGACCTTCTAATCAATTCCGACTCGCAAAATGATTCGGAATTGGATGCCGAAATAAGTGACGCAGAATAATAAATAATAAAATTAAACTGCTACCTATTAATTGCACATTACTAATGAAATCTGGATAATTATCATCCTTAATAATAATTAGATAATATTTAATTTTTACTTTTACTTAATACCAACTCATTAGGAATAATTAAGAGTAATTTATTTAATTTTTAATTTTAATCATACGCCTAATGAGCACTGAATGTGCTCAATAGGGGCAGGGAGATAAAAGGCCAAAAAGTAAGATAATGACATTATTCAAATGAACTCATTTTTGAAAATCCATCGCATCTAATGCCATTATTTAATTTTATTCTATGATTAAAAGTGTCTTGCAAACTTAAATACCTACTAAAAACCAAGTTTTCCTTATATAAAATGTTTTTGATTTTAAAAAAAAAAAGTGCACCTGGCCGGGAGATTTCGAGTACGCCAAAAAATCATAAATAATTGGTACTAAATTCATGCGGAAGGATATTACGGGAAATTGTGCAATTTTTGAGATATTCCGTTTTTTCATACACGCTCCATACAAAATTTTCGTAAAAAAATTATTACTCGGCGGTTTTCCAGCCAAATTGACCCATATTCATTTTTTTACCTAATCATGAGGAATTGATTCGATTTCAATTAAAAAAGTAGGCACTTAGAAAATTAAGTCCCTATTTCTATGGAGAGGCCATTTTCGATCCACAGTGCGCCCGGGGGAAGCACAATTTGACTCCGCCGGGCCCGCGTATATAATACACACTTTTTATGATGCCTGTTTCGTGCTAAATTTTGGTTAACTCCACCTTATTTGCCACTGGCTGCTACGCTCATAATAGTTTAAACCTGATGTGTTTTAATTCCAATAAAACTAGCTTCCGCCAGGATAGTTTACAGTTTCCTGAATGTTTTACTTCCTGATTTAGTTATTTTGTTTTGGGAAATGGATTATTGCGTTATTAACTGAAACGTAATAACAATTCGTGACAAGAATATTTGACATGGTAATTGCTGAAGGAAAGCGACTTCGTAATTTGCTATTGCAGTGGATACAATTGTGCGGTGTATTTATATAAATAGCAGTTGGTGGTTCAATGGTTGAGCGAAACATCTGCCAACTGTTGCCTCGCGCTTGTAATTACGTGGATTACTACAATTTACTGTTAACCGTGTAAACTTTTAAAATATCGCTAACAGTGGTCAATGAACGTCCGTAATTGAATCATTAACATTACAGACTTTATTACTGTGTGAATGTGTTGATTGCCTGATTAATTCACTGGCGCCGACAATAAAATACGTATCAGCATTTTCATGATCTCGCGATTGTGTAATACCTTTTTTTTTCTCTTTCTCCAGGATGTTCGAGTTATGTCCGAGAGTGATATGCTGATATGCGATATCGGAATTGGTTTCATTAAAGCCCGAGCCGTGTGTTTATTTTCAATAACACTTAACGAACCGCGTATGTCATAACAGTTGCATCGACTTTCTCGTTTCCGACGTGGCTGACGCCCACCATTTAGCCTCGAGGCGTCTGTTATATTTTCTTATAAAATACGGGCCCAATGCCAAAGTGCGTGTTCTTTTGTGGTTGTTTTCCTCACAATGGGCCGGTTTCATTATGCAGGGTAAAGCAAAAAGAACGAAACAGATGTACGGTAGTAGTAGTGGTGCATTCGCGGCTCGAACAATAGTCACGAACGACGACGGCGATCGATAGCTGTTCTCTTTTGTGTGGATCCTGCACTCCTCGGATACGCTGCGGGTCTTAAGAAGCCCTCGCCGGGAACATTACTCGCTTCACTTGTCCCAATTTGCCATCCTTATCGCTGCCGACAACAACCGATCTTTCAATAAGGGCATCGGTTTTTTAAAAGTTTTAACGCTTAAGAGTATCGTGACGGTGCAGCGCTACAATTTAACGACAGCAATACAACCTAAAGTAAATACGTCTCTATTACTCTTTTACTACGTCAAAACAATCCCTCTTACGTGCTCAACTCGGAAGCAGTTTCCATATCATAACGGTACCAAAATTAGTGTCGTGAGCACAAAAGTCCCCTGTCCATTTTGTGCCAACATTGTTTTGCGTTGGTAACATTCTTAACGCTTTAATGATAATGGTTATTTTCGGTTGTTAAAGTTAGATCAACGCTGGCTGCAGCCGACAGACGAGCTCGCGTGTGCGCCCCGGGCGCGGCGGACGCGGTGAAATTACGCGCACTTATCTACCCACCAGTTATTAGGCTCTGCTTCGCTTACATTGTTGTATACTATTAGGGACCTCTTCGGTTATCATATCATAAAAAACACCCATCCATTACTTACACTATTTCATCTAACCTGTGTCCAACGTTACCCTATTCTACTGATTTTGGCGAAGCTTCAAACTTGATTAATATTTTACAACACCCAGCCTGAACTCAGTTAACTTGTAAAAATATACAAACCGCCACCGACGATGGACGCTCCAAGGCATTCACCGACTTTCCGTGGATTTTTAATTAAAACATTCCCCGCCGTGGAAACTTCCACGAGCTCTCAAAAGAAAAAGACCATCGACTAAACGTATTGAAGGGAAAAAAATCACCGCCCTTCCCTTTCACCCCTAATCTGGTAATTGTCGGTGATTTTTTTCTATAAATGAAAAAATGGAACCCTTTGTCGATTCGTACCCTCACACGTGTACCGGTCGATGCTAACGAATCTTTTTAACCTATCGCAAACATTCAATGCAGGGGTTGAATTGCATTCGACGAAGGCTCCGATTGTTATCGGAAGCCTGATACCGATATTTGCCGCCACGTGTTTGCCTTATGCCCAAACTATTCAAGAAATTTGTGCCCGATCCGATCGTCGCCGTCGACTTTAGAAACAATCTCAATGAAAACTGGCGCTCTCTAAACCGTGTTACAGTGTCTTAAATGAATAATAAAACATCCTCAATAATTCAATGGGTCTGCAGGAGGCGATGGAACGATTTCGTTAATAGGATTATAATTAAGGCCAAAGGGGGGTGAAGTGACATCAGCGGGGAAGGGCACGCAGGTGCAAGGATAAGGGCGTGAACCTTATAGGTACAACAGCTGTTCGATACTATGACGGAAATGGCTACACGCCCGATCGACTCTACGAGAAAATGGAAGAGCGTTAATCTACTCCTAAGCCGTAATACGCTGGTGATAAAACACTGACATCAGCGCAATGTGAAACTTTTATGTGATCATCATTTAATATGTTTAAGTATTAAGTTTAAGCACGCTATAAAACTAGTGCTATAGTGCGCAGCTGCGTATGACCCTAAGCGAGTGAATTTATTATTATCTTGTGAAGGGAGCGACCTGCATCGCATTTGGCGGTGTGTTTATGCTGTCCTGTCGCGCACAGTCCAGCGCACCGTAATGTTAATGCAACTAATACCGCGGGGATCATGCACCGCTCGCCCAAAGGCCATTTGAATATTAATACCGTGTCCGCTTTCCTACCTAAACCCATCGTGCATACGTTACCCGTTACAAGGCAATAAATAAACCCATAAGTAATCTGCATGTCTCAGTTACCCTCAACATAATCAAGTGTAAAACCTTAGAAATGATCAACGGATTACTTTTCCAACTTGTTTCAAAGTATGGAAATCCTTTAACACTCTCGGGCTCTTGACGATTTCTTTTTGCTGTCCCAAGAATTTTCGATAAGCATACGACTGCAATTTACGATAAAGGGAATCCATCCTTCACTTCCGCTCCTAGGGACTCTCAAAATCCTTTGATAAATTACTATTTCATCTCTGGATTTGGAATTTCTCGCGAAGTTTTACAATTTCACCCTACTTTCAGTAGGTACAAATACGGACCGCCGTGGGAGCGATAATCCTGGGCTCGGGCCGGGGCCGGACGGTTGTCCGGGGTTTTTAATTTGGAGGTCGCCCGCTGTGAACGGATTACCGGCCGGGAGAGTCGCAATTAGTCCTCGCGCTAGGTCGCTTGCCGTCACTTGCCTTCCACGGCGGCGCGGCGGCTGCTTCAGGATTATCAGCTCCCGACCTAACGAGCTACATTATTTATGCCCCGCCGCCGTCCTCTATGAGCCTTCAAATTACTTAGTCTCCGACACTGTCTCGCTCCGACAAGATGCGTCGAAGCTTTTCCAAGTTATGTTAAGCCGATTCCGAATTCGTTTTAAAATTCCGCACAAACACCGAAGAGTGATCCCTTAATACAGGCGAGGTGAATGCGGATGCCTACGTAACCTCCCCGCTAGGGTGCGGCTTTTCATTTCCCTGCTTCTCCCAACGCCCGCCATGAATTTGGTGAAACATCAAAAGCTAATTGTTGCCCCGTGGGAATATCGCGGCGGCTTTAACTCGCTTATTTTTTGTTATTATTCTGCATTGTTTGAATGCACCCCGGCGTATGAAGGTTATTGTGGCACTTGTCGAATACATTTGTGCGGCGAGTAATAGTGTGGCACAGCCGAGCTTTAATCTGCAAATACAATTAGAGCATCCTCGGGTTACGTCACTCTTCACGCTGCTTAATCACTTACTTCCTGAGCTCAGTAAGTGAGCTGGTCTTAATTAGACACTCATCTACTAAACTGCAACCTTTTAATCTCAACTTTTAATGTAAAAAAGGTAAAGCGCTAGTCAGTCATGTGATAAGGGTATATTATTTACATTACAATACAAAAACCAGGCAAGAGCGTGTCTGACCATGCTCAGTGCAGGTATTATTATTATTATATAACTGACTGCGTAGTTGGTATGTCTCTACCATAACTACTTCACCCGGGCACGGGTAGCGATGCCCTTACGGGGGGCATGCTGAACCCTAAGTTGTTAGAGGTGCGGTGGTGGTCGCACCTCTGGAGGGGTGCCTCCGTCGGGAGTCAGGCCGGTCGAGCGCAGCTCGGCCGGCTGAGTGTCTTGAAGGACTTAGCTCAGTGCAGGGTTCCGAAGCCGTTACTACACAAAAACTACTTAAGTAACTCAAGTAACAAAAAGTATGAACTAATTATCTATTTAAAGTTATTTGGTGATTTCAGTAGGTATAAACACTAGTCGGCTGTATCTCGGGAACTAATCAAGTCTACTTAGTCGTGATAGTTTTTCTTTTAAATTCGTTATATGCTTTTTCATTTTAAAGATTTCATTTTACCACTTTGTGTTTTACTAATATGTATATTCATGCCAAATTACAGCTTTCTAGTACTAAGAGTTTCTGAGTTAGGCTGCGGACGGACAGACGGACATGGCGAAACTATATGGGTTCCTAATTTGACCACGGAACCCAAAAATGATCTATTTAACATCACATATAGCTATTAATAAAATAAAGTATATCTATATCTAACATTAGGAAGATAAGGAGTTAGGTATGAGGGAAATGATCGATTTTCGTGTATTTATTTTATATTTTTTAAGCGAGTATAAAAATGATTTGTTTCTATTAATGAACCCCACTACATCTTAATTTCTTTACTTAAGCTAACGTCGTACACAAATCGTCATTATAAAAGTACAAATTTGCCTTCCAGCACATTAAAAAAAAGTTTGTGACAGACAGACACGCGATAAGGGTGGTTTTTAGAATTCCCTAGTTCCATCAGATGTACCTACAGAACCCGTACACCGCTAATGAAATAAAACACCTCGGTATAACAACTAGCAATAACAGTAATGCTTGTTTTTTGCAACGTAAACGTCACAGCCATTCATTAAGCGATAACATGTGTAGTAATAGTACGGAGCACAACAATGGTTATGCTAATCGCCGGCCGAGATTGCGATTAACAATAAACAGGGCTGCTCGTCCGTGCGTGGATCGATACGCGGCCATCTGGCTTGTTCTCGCGATCCCAGTTAATATCTACTAGTTTCGTGGGCGGGTCTTCTATTAACGGCAGTTTGAAATTAATCTAACAGTTAGGGAAATAAACTTTTACTGCTTACGGTACAATAGAATAGAATAGAAAATATTTATTCAACGCACACAAAAATACAATAGAAAAAATATTAAGTAAAAAGAAGACATTAACTAGTACGTTGAACAGGATCTCTCTCAGCATTGTGCCGCAGGAAAACTGCGGCTCTGATTTTCAAAGGGACCCTGACTTAAAAACTAATCTACGTTAAACAAAAAGACGAGTAACAGTAAACAGGTAACATAACAAATACTAGCGACAAGTGAAATAAAAAAATAATGTAAAAAAAAATACAAGAAAAAACTTAACAAAGACTAATGCTATTTGTGTGGCAACACCAGAACAACACAACTATTTCCTGTTGGATCGTCGCAAGTGACGGCCAATCACTACATAGTATAAAACAAAGTCGCTTGCGCTGTCTGTCCCTATGTATGCTTAAATCTTTAAAACTACGCAACGGATTTTGATGCGGTTTTTTTTTTAATAGATAGAGTGATTCTTAAGGAAGGTTTATATGTATAATACATTCCACGCGGGCGAAGCCGCGGGCGGGTCGCTAGTATAATATAAAGTATGGATTACGCGTATTACCATTTTCATATACTTACTCCAAAAAATGATAGTACACTACATATAATTATAAACCCGGAATTAGCATTAAAATAAAAAACTTATATTGTAAGAAAAACAAATAAAAAGTAATGAGCTTGACTCATACAAAACGCCAACCCCGCCATTTTTCGACCGCTCGGCAACCCGGCAGGACGGGCAAGTCGGCCATACTTGCGATACGTTTAAACTGCTCCACAAGAAGGTAATTTAAATAAGGTACGCTAACTAGCTCATAGAATGTGATAACTGATAACCATTTTGTCTTTGACGTGTTATGGTAGGTATTGATTCTACCTCAGCCGCCATTACTGTAGAGTAAATAAGAGCTGTCCAAAGGTTGACAATAGGGAAATACGTCAAAAACATTATTGTTTTACCAGGCTAGTGTTTCAGCCTTGGGTATCTGATTGTAACTGGGATCTAAGTAGGTACTCAGAGACGTTCGACAGTTAAATAGTTATTGTTCAAGCTAGTGTATAAAAGGTCGTAACGCTGTCTGTGGATCGCAGGAAGAAGTGTTGTCTCAGAAATGGACAGAAGTTGCAAGTGTTGCCTGTTTCGCATGCGTTTGAAGATTGCCCACATTCGAATAACAATACAATACAATACAACACGCATTTAATGCACACTACAGAGTTAAACTGCTATGTTCTTCAGTAAGTACCTAAATAACCGGACATGAAATCCTATTTCTGCATTTTTTATTAACGTCCGTTCCCAATATTCTATCCGCAAATAGATCGGGATACTTCGGGATAAAGTTGTCACGTACAAAATTGCACGTTCATATTTTATACTGAAATATCAAATCTATCCTAGATTTCGATATTGGGACAGGATTCCATCGAAATCCTCATGGTAACACATTTTTGCGGGGGTACCTATTATTTTATTGTAAGGAACGAATTTTCATTAAATTTCATCTTTTTTTGGTATTCTCATGTCTAACCTAATCTAACTTACATTATTTATTACTTATTAATGTTTAACATTTTCTAAAAACATCATGGTTTCAGCAGAAAATAGCGTTCGATGAAACTATACAATTGATGATGTGAAATAAGATAAAATGATGGGTTACCAATTAAGTCTTGAGATTGTCATCGTAAGATTGCAATCTTGAAATTGCAATTAGCTATGGACTTTAGTATCATTGACAATTTACTTCCCTCCCAGGAGGTTTCTAAATCCCTATCTTTAAATCAACAGGTTAAGTATGTTATATTTAAACACCAACAAAAATCTTTAAAAAGCCAAATATGAAAATGTGTTAAATTGTAGACAGAATATATAGGTGACAGCATAAATCTCGCTCACAATAAATCCATCATCCCCTGCGCCACGATGTCGCTCGCAGAAGCTCGGCATTGCATTAATAAGGGCGGCGAACAATGATATTTAATTTTGAACTAAAAGAGTCTACTTATATTTTGCAAATTTAACTTAACCCTTAATAAGGCAGAGGCAATATATTTACCACATATCAATAAACTGAAATTTGACTTTACTACCTACATTTTATGATACAATTTTAATTGTATTTTCCCGAAAAATAACTTCATGTATTTTTACTCTTTAGAGACTTGCGATTCCATTACTGTATTTGATGTTGGTCTAGTATTTTTAGTTAACGAGGCCTTATTAAGGGTTAATAAACCATTTACAACCCTTCCTACTAAAATCATAAGGCTTATTTTAAGTAATTTGGGCTATAATTCAAAAATTTGCGCTGTTCTGCATGAAGGGTTGCTTCAAGTTGGGGGTGGCACGTGCGTTTGCATTTTGCGTATTACCTAAATAAACAGCAATAAGTTTTCCTCTGTGGAAGAAACTCCACGGTTCACACGGCTATTATTTTCTTCTTTATATTGTTTGCATGGGAAATGCAGCACGAACAATTCACGATCGTACAATTTATTAGTTAAACTTTAAAAAGTGTGTAGGTTAAAGTTTAAGTTTCATAAAACATTCTTTATACCAACGATTACAATGATAATGACAATTGTTAACAGATACCACCCAACGTCTGTTCACATTACAATCGGTTTTATTGGCCACGCTCGACACGAGAAACGTTTTAGCCAAACGTTTGAAAGCACAAACGGTCCGAAATTATTATTTAATCCACTAACGGCAGCATGTTAGTGGACATTGCATAAATTAGTATAATCCGCGAGATGCTCGCGTGGCGTGCGCACGCGGCCCGCTGAAAAGAACCCTTTAGTGGCCATTGTTGAGATACGCATGATGCGAACATTTAATGCAGACTATTGGACGTTACACATAAATATCGACGACCAACAACGCGCAATGAGATCGGCTAAACTTTTTTATTTAAATATAAAAACAATAACGTGATAGTTTTAAAACACTAGTCCTACTGTTGAAGATGCTGTTAATTTAATTATTTTACCTAACTTTTAGCGGTTATTCTTCTATTTAAAGTTTTCACAAACTTGTGACAAAGGACGGTAGGCAAAAATGTGCCCACCCACCGACAGAAATGAAACACGTCTCACTTTATAGATCTTGACAGCATGCTGTATTTTTACTATGACGAAGATCGCCCTATCCCATACATAGTTTTCTTGGAAACTCATAATCGTATTGTATGGAATTTAATTAAAAATAAAAACATTTGCCTTAATTGCTCTTTTTGAAAGGCTTTTTTTACGTATAATTTTGCCGTTTTTGGTTCCTAATGAACATATTGACAATCGTGACTGTTGGGGACGGGGTCCATACAAAATCCCCCATCACTCTTTTTGACGATCTTTTAAATTGTTTTTTATTCCGTTTTGTTTACCCATATTGAAGATTGTTTTGTAGGACATAATTGAAGAAGCCATAAAATCACATCGCTGAGTAGGTTAGGTTTCGTCAAGATGAAGGTTTCCTGAGTATATATTGTTCCACATATTGAATATTTTATTTGTTAATGACCCTATTTCGTTATCTTTCTCTTTATCTCACATCAACCTGTAAAACTAAAAAAACTCCCAACGTTGTAGGTATAATCATCAATCAGCCAAATGTTAATTTCTACCCGGCAAAAAATACAAATATCAAGATGTCCAATTGAAATATTTTGTGAAGCTCGTAAGCAATAGCCCGTAGCTGTTGTGATGTGACGTGGGGTTGCTCGGACCCCACCCGGTTTGTTCACACAGCGCCCCTTTCCGTTTTTAAAACCGACGTAGAATCGTACTAGAAGAGAAAAAAGCAAACAAACAATTGTAGTTCGCCAAAGGTTATAAAAGTAACCACAATTATAGATGTGTTACAATGTATGGAGATAATCCCCCCTTTTAATGTTAGTTTGGTAAAAACTTGTCAAAATCCCTTGTCAAATTGACAACAGATATGCTATATTACCCCGCAATAGTCCAGTAGAGGAACAAACGCACCAGCTAGGTAAGACCTGGCAATCGACGCTATATAAGCTATATTTCCCTTAAGTCAAGTTTTCAATACATTTTCTAGCAAAAATTAGGTTCAGAGAAAGTTTTCGTCATATTTGTGTTAAATAGGCACTTACAATTAAAAAAGGAAGAAAGCAATGTAGTTTATTTGACACACATTACTGCAACATCAACATTACTTCTTTACTAGGTAAATGTGGGTTACGCTGTTGATTAAATTAATCACATTTTTATTATAATACTAGTTGACCCGGCAAACGTTGTTTTGCCTTATAAAGACAAATAATAAAGACAAATAATTTGCAATAAAATAATATTGCGACTATAAATTGAAATGTAAGCTATCCTATCTTTCAAGTTGGGTCGAATTGCACACGGTGTGCAAATCAAATTTAAAATCGGTTCAGTAGTTTAGGAGTTCATCGCGGACAAACAACGTGACACGTAATTTATATATATATATAGATAGACTAGTTGACCCGGCAAACGTTGTTTTGCCTTATAAAGACAAATAATAAAGACAAATAATTTGCAATAAAATAATATTGCGACTATAAATTGAAATGTAAGCTATCCTATCTTTCAAGTTGGGTCGAATTGCACACGGTGTGCAAATCAAATTTAAAATCGGTTCAGTAGTTTAGGAGTTCATCGCGGACAAACAACGTGACACGTAATTTTTATATATATAGATAGGAGTGCCATTTCGGCTTATCCATATCCATTCCTGTATATTTTGCTGCCCTCATATTAAATAAATAGTAATTGTGGACCTGACAATTGCAACGGGTCACCTGCCCCATCCAGTTCGTGTGTAGTGGTGGTCTACCCTCGTGTTCGCATATTGGGTTACCAGGGCCCAATGTCGCCGGGGAGAGCTCGCTGGGCGGGGCGTATCGACTTTACTACAATTATTGATCTTCCCCCGTTTGATTGATAGTTTCATTAACTTTTTTTTTTTCAGATTTCATACTTTTTTCTAACGTTAACCATCAACAGCTGCTGGATTTATGACTATAACGTCAGGCTAAAGGTTTTTTGACACAAATCCTCTATGAGTTTCTATTGCAATGTATGCCGCTGCTGTATAAATCGGTTCCCACCGCTGCACAACAAACGAGTTTCCATAAAAAATAGTATCGTCACAACCGTTAAGTTGATTTCGCATACAATTATGCAGATTCCGCCGACAAGGCACGGAGCATCACTGGCCGGCGCTGCACTGCACCCCACACTAATAACACGTTAGGTTTCCTACTTCAATTACTGTAATAACTAGCCATTGTATGCTGCGCTGTTCACGCCCGAATTCATCTACCCTCGCTTGGCTCGCAGTTTTAATTAGTCGCATTTTATAACAGCGCCCGAGGCGTTCCTGAACTTTATGCGGCAGACAGTCCTGAACTGAATTTGTATCAATTATGCAGACCGCTTGTTAGTTTTCCACTATTCCCGTTGAATGGTAAATTTTTAATTTGCCAGCACTGTAAATGGTAGGAATTATACCTTTTTCCTGCTGCTTTTTTTGCTTTCGATGCTTCCGAAAGATTCTTATACATGATAACAGTCTTATGTACCGAAATGTCCAGGGTAGTAACAGAGTAGTTTGGTAAGATAAACCAAAGTGTGATAAAATTTTACACCGTCTATTATAAGCATTAATTCAAAATGAATTGTTTGTCAGTGCTTTAAATAGGAATTCAGTCCCATTGTCTTACTCCGAATTCTGAACTATCGCCGAAATTAACATCATTTCGAGCTTGCAACTAGAATGCAACTATTGTCTTGCTGCAATTATTGTCTGCGTCTCCCTCACCCTTCGTTACAATCAAACGAGACCGAAATATTATTCCAAACATCTTTCCTTACGAGTAGTCTGTAATTAAGAATGCACTAAATTAACTTCTATTCTTACACACAGTTCCTAACGGGACTAATTTTGCCTCGTGTCAAAGAAGCTGCTTGCCATTTTCTTTGATTAATTCCCCGTACATTTTATTTTCCTTCCCACTTTTCAGATAATGGTTTATGTTTCACGTCTGTAAATAGACCTGCTCATTCATTTATTTTCAATGGACTTATTTTTGTAGGTTAGGTACCTACAAGTTTTGTTAAAAAAATTAATTGTTTTTTTGAGCAAAATGCTTTGTCGTTTCTGACATAATCAAATTTTGGCGAAACCACCCTCCAATCACTTGGAAGTGTTCCTGTAATCAACAAAAGCCTATTTCACGATACATTTATCAAAAAGCAGTTTTAAACTTGCCGCGGCGTGCCATTAATCAGTTAAGACCCAGCTGTTGAAGGAATTCCTTTGAGAGGCATGGCTTAGAGAAGCTAAGGAACGATGACAAAGCAACGTTGCGGTACCTTCGACTATGGCGTAGCATTAAAACGTTTATTACCATACGTTATAGAGTGTAATCGAATGTTGTAAATACTTCTTTACAATTTACCAGACCAGGGTTACCATTCCATTTGAAATTGTAGAGTTGTAGAATCGGGAATAAACAAATGATAACTTTCGTAAAAAATGCGATTCTCCTGTTCTCCATTCGTCTTCCATTTGCTGAGAGCCTCGCTATTCTAAAAATGTATCGGTGCACAGCACACCTTCAAAACGTTTTTATAAATATTCAATCCTCCGTTTTTTCCACTCGTATTCCAAACAATAAAGATAATCACGGAGATCTCTCGGAATACACACAAAACGAGCACAACCCTCTAATGCCCTGAGCAAGGGTCTGATTGCTCATTAATCACCAGCGCCTGTAATTACTGCGCCGGCGCACTGCGCCAGACGTAATTTCATTTTTAGAACTTAGGAATAATGTTACCTGAGAACATATTTTAATGTATGGGAGCTAGCACGGATACTTGTTATACATAAAATCTCATGTCCTTACATATAAGTGCCCGTTTTCTTTGTAAGGGGGGCGGGCATATTACGGTTTAGGGAGATCTAAAAGGTTAAACCTCGCGCCATGAAAGCAGCAGCAGTGTTGTGCGCAGAAATTTATTCCGAAATTATCTACACAAATCCCGTAAAAGCCAGTAATGAAGGCAAGTAAAATTTGTGCTTTATAATTAAGCCCCTTAGAATCTCAATAAACGTGTATTTCGACCCCCGGGTTACGTACGGAGCCAATAAAATCGCTAATGGTTTACGGCTATAATTTATACTGTAAATAACACTTACGGCGTCGTCGGCAATAAGTGACATTTTATTGCCACTATTTCACTTGTAATTACTGCACTCATGGGCAGCTCTCGTTATATGTACAACATAACATAATACAGTCAGCATCATAAATATAGTGGCAGTCAATAGTTCCAAATATACCGCACCATCCAAAATATCCATAAATACGTACTCATTCCAAGTGATCAAATTGTTCAGGCCAGCCAAAAATACGGGACACATAAGAAAATTGAACCTTATTTACCAGTACGTACGGTTGAATATTCAGTCTTTAATAGGTTAGCCAGTAAGCAATTTGACAAACCACGAAAACAGTACCATACTGTCATGGCATATATCTGTCTCACGTTTTAATTTGACACCATTATTGCGTGGACTGCGTGGTTTTAAAAGGTTTTGCAATATTGAAGTCCCCAACTTAAACGCATCAATACGAGGGGTGATCCATAAGTTTTGAGAATCAGTATGAACCATGCACATAATGATATTTTTTTAATATAGAATATACCATGGCACTAATCAAACTTAAATTAGAGAAAAAAAAAACTATATTGTTCATTTGTTTTTCTGTGATAGCTAAGCAAAAAACATCTGTATGAATAATTTTACAAGACGGTAAAATAAGAGTTAGTTTTGTAATAATTTGGAGCGGTGTGGAGAAAATTCTGGTACACTAATAAAAAATATTGTTTTTGAAAATGAAACCTTGATTTATCATTATGATTTAAACGATAAATAAGTTATCATTGCAGTGGATTTTTTATCTCCAGCTCTGTCACCAAAATTTAGGGTAGTTTTTTCGGCCTCGCCCAGGATTATTGAGGCCTACAAATAAATACTTTGACATTCGTTTTTAGCAATTGTGTTTTAATAATCTAGGAGAGTTATATAACATTATTCTATCATAGTTATGGGAAAATATTAAAAATAAGCTCAAGAAAAAAAATACGAATTTGCGGCAGGAAATGTGCTTCAGAGCCTTCTAATTGACAAGGGTGCTGCTCATCTACTAAAGATCAGAACTGAGAACCGCTCTCCCCGTTATTAAGCCCTAACTTTCGACTACTACTTCTCATTCACTAATGTTAAAAAACAACTACATAAAAATCACGAGCTGATGATGACTTAGTGAACGTACAAAATATGACCATTTTGACCTCCTAAAGTAAAATTATTTTTTTAGTGGTAAAATAAAACAATTGAATGACGTTAACAAGTGTTTGCAAATATAGAAAGTGTGCTTATTTCAATTAAAATATAACGATTGACATATCTCCCATTTTTAATACCGATTATCAAAACTTATGGATCACCCCTCGTACGTTTCAATATTTCGCCTAGTTAGCCGTTAGTTACGATGGACCAGTAGTAGTAACGCTATCGAGTCATGTGTTCTGGGTTCTAATCCCCGTATTAGGTGCTATTTGCATTTTTATTTTATATTTTTAAAGTAGTTGTTTTATTACCCGACTGCGTCATTTTAATTTGTAATAACTACTTATACATAAAAGGCCGTATTCCTTTATTACTTGTTTACGTAGACGAAACTCACTACAAAACAAATAAATTATATTGAATTTATATTTTTTAATTTAAGCAAAATGGGCATTAACCTCTTTGGTTTTAATGGGTATCTACTCAACCGCTTTGAAAATGAGTAGTTGTACATTTTGTTTGAGCTCTATTGCATTCAAATAAAGGTTCAATATTCAAAAATATAAAATAAAATTACAAATAGCACCTAATACGGGGATTAGAACCCAGAACACATGACTCGATAGCGTTACTAATAAACCACTGGTCCATCGTAACTAACGGCTAACTAGGCGAAATATTGAAACGTATTGATGCGTTTAAGTTGGCAGCTTCTATATTGCAAAACCTTTTAAAACCACGCAGTCAACGCAATAATGTGTCAAATTAAAACGTGAGACAGATATATGCCATGACAGTATGGTACTGTTTTCGTGGTTTGTCAAATTGCTTACTGGCTAACCTATTCAAATGATTTGACTGAATATTCAACCGTACTTACTGGTAAATAAGGTTCAATTTTCTTATGTGTCCCGTATTTTTGGCTACTTTGGATGCTTAGAAACCTTCGGCGTTCTGGACGTTGCTGTACTAACGGCGGCGGGTTGAATGTTACCAAGTATATGGCGTTGTGGATGCTCCGGTATATTTGTATACAGCAGGGACCGGAACCGCTTACCCTTTAAAAGGTTTTCGTTAGGGTATTTAATTGACTGGTTTTTACAAACCCTAACGATGCGATAAGCATATCTTCGACTTACCCCAATGAAGAGCTATCCCATACGATACAATTAATTCGACTAAGCGCTTACCAATTCCTTAAAACCCTCGTTAGGCTTTCCCTATGAAGTGTTTATTGAACGGCTTCAAGCTATTTTAATCTCTACGCGCAGTCCATACAAATTATTTTTGCACTACTTAGCAATTGATTGGCTATCCACACACAGGCTTGAACCAACCAATCACACGAATCTGCGAAACAGAGTCAACGGAGAGGGAGAATTAATAGGGTAACACTAACGTAATGCTAAGTGCTTAAATCCGAAACCCTTACGAAACTGGTAACCTCAATGGTTAATCATTCATTAGGGTAAGCCTAACGATAGGGATACGCTAACGTTTGGGAGAGCATATGATGTAGTTACCCGATCGATAGACTTAGTCGAATAAAGGGGTTTTCCGGTCCCTGGTATACAGTGGATGGCCTGAACAATTTGATCACTTGGAATGAGTACGTATTTATGGATATTTTGGATGGTGCGGTATATTTGGAACTATTGACTGCCACTATATTTATGATGCTGACTGTACATCTGACTCCTCGTGTAACACAGGATACCACTTGAAAATCAAACCCTCCGACAGTTGTAGCTCTTTGGAAATCAGATTTGGCCAATCCATGCATAATCAGTGAAGTGGAAGTTACAGCTCAGCACATTGTAGAGGTTGTAGTTTGATTCATTACCGAGTTAGATTCGGCCTGTCTGCTCAGATTGGCCAACGTGATTTATCGCTACACCTTTGTACTTCACATACATTGTTCGTCCACACCTGCCTCGAAACACGTAATAAATTATTTAAAAAAATGCGTCTCACCCTTTCGGTTTCGGGAAAGTTGTCTCGTGCCACTGGACGACCTTTTTTTAAATAATAAACACAATAGTCCTCATGATGACATCAACAATATATTAGAACAAGCTTTGGTCAGTTTTTTTTTAAATAAAAGTCAGGAACTGGAAATACTCTGAGGAATAAATGTCTTCCTCTGATACTTAAAATGGCCGACAAAATTAGACCGGGAGCTAATGAACTTGTTACAGGCATAGATCAAGCGGTATTTGATCGCTGGAACACAAATAGGGAGGCAATAAATAGCTGCCTACAAAGACACTTCGACAAGACAAATGCGATGTGTTAGTTTGGTCCGACGACTGACACTGCGGAAACAATCTTAACGCTATCTCGTTCTACACGAAACGACAAGCCGTAAATTAACTCCTATGAAGTTTACAACGGCCGTATCTAAAACTAGGTTATATCATTATAACACGTTATAATGATGTAACCTAGATAAGCAGAAGATACTTATATGACTTGAAATTTTGATACATAATGATCCTTCACTTTGTGTTTTTGAAATAATCCCTTCTCTTTGCCAACATATACCGCAAAGAAGCTAGTCAGATTTCGTATGTTAATACAACATATTATTTTAGTTGTTATACATGAGTCCTAAATAATACATTGTAAAAAACACATATAATCAGAAACATAATTATAGTGACAACAGGCACTTTTGAAAATGATCCCCTCAATTACAAGTTAATTAATATTACCATGTTTTAAAACAGTATCGTCATGTCCCGGTGTATTGTTTCCCCGTCGTATTGATTGTGCCATCCAATCAGGACGCACGCGACGGGCATATCGGCTTCAGTCAACAATATTTAACCAAAATCAACCAATCAATGATTTTCGTATGCATAACACATGTCCGCCATCCAATTCCCGATACCATTTTTTATCAAGTTAAACACATTTAATTAAGAAATTCTGGTTAAAATACACATAATTCCGGACTAGTGCGATTAGCAACTTCTTGCTAAGGTAAGGCCTGCAGGAGTGACAAGCTCTACGCCGTTAGAATATTAAACAGTAATAACGAACCCCTCCCAAGTTTTAACACAAATTAGACCCTAATGAAGTATACTTCGTGTATCTCCTTTTACTTTCCTGGAATACCTAATGATATATTTTCTTTGTTTCTTTCAGGTAATGGAAATTTAATTATGGTGCGAGCGTAAGAGAATAGAAAAAAGAGAAGGAGACAGTGAGTGATAGAATACTAATCCAGCAGAGGTGTAGAATTAAAACTCTCAATTGTGTTGTATTAGTAAACGATTGAACTTTTTTGGAAATATTATCTCGGGTCCATAGCAGTCCCTTTGCAACAATGGTACAATATTTTTCGACTCGTAAGGGCAAAAAAAGCTACAGCTTTAATTAATTTACGCTCTGTTCAACATCTAGCTACTAAATAATGCAGGCAAGAAAAAATCGGATTAGGCGTGCTGCACCGATGCATTATGCCGTGGCAGGCCTAATCGAAGCGAGGTCAATGGCTGCTCAGGTACCGTCCCAGAGTTTTTTGTGGACCCATTCCGGCTCCCTCCCCCCTACCGGTGCATTCCGCCCGCAGAGCTCCCCCCACTAGAGGCTACTGAATTTAATGTCACACTTCGACTTTAAAATGTACACTTTGGTGACAGCACGTAGCATCGGAATGGTAGGTAGGCTATAATTAAAACGAATTTATGAATTAGGGCGTGAAGAGGATGGACCGGTTTGAATCAAATTACATGTTTATTTTCTTACTGACATTTTAATTCTACGCGCGGGCAAGTAATATAAATAAAGCTGTATACGAAATTTCAGCTTTTGAAAACAGTATCACAAGAAATATACCCAATAAAAGCTAACTTGCTTCGTAACGCGAGCATCTTGCTCGAGTTTATTAAAAATATCTCAATTCGATACAGCCGTTGCTAAATCGATAGCTGCAAAATATTCTCCGTTGGTATTTACATTTTTATTGAATCTTTTTCTGTTCGTTCCGTGACCCCTCCCCGGCTATTAAAAATATTCATAATCAAACGTTGGCCAAAGATGGGCGAACTTGATAGCAAGAATATAATGTGAATATGCATACAGAATTATATTACTGAGCAGGGTTTAACGTTGCAAAGAAACATTATTTTGGAACAATGGTTTTTCCTTTGCAATTATATGTTTTTTGTTTAATGTAATATACCTACATTAAAAGTTAAAAACGCTGTTTGAGTTGTACTGAAGAGATTGGTTTGCGTAACTAAATTAAATTGGCAGAGTTGTATTTACTTTTAGGTACACAATCAAAGTTTAAAACTGTTTCCATTAACATCTACATTTTATTTAATTGTTTGTTAATGCCGCGACTAATAATTTTTATAGATAATCTCCACCAATTACCGTCCGAATGGCTTTAACATTGGCTATAGATTAATCGGCATGTATGTTATCAACGGAATAGCATCTTCGTTCTTGGACAAGATGACCTATTCAGCTGCAGGCCAATTATTGCGAGCGTCAATCGGCGACTGAATGGGGAACAGACGATCTCGATTCACACGGGGCTCGGTGTGAGTAATGGCCGTAGTGAATCGACTACGAATACTATTTCCGTCCGCCTCTGTGGGAACCTTCGCTTATCGGTCGAACTCTACTCTGGTTCTATGACCTCTTTAGCTATTGCGAATGACGATAAAGAAACAGTGACGCAAGCGACTTCATTCCATATACAAGCTATCGTAATTCGTTTGATCGACCTCTACTTTTAAACATTCTGATATGTGACACTGATTGCGATCAAGGCCGTCTGTTTTAATTAGCAGGGTTATCGTTACGCATATAACTCTGTGTGCGATGTGCATTTGGAATCAGATGTACTACGGATTTTTAATTTTACAGTATTTGCATGATCATTCAATCAGAACACTTGTATTGCTTACCTATTTAGTATTTATTTAACAGAGTGTTATTGTGAACTAATAAATTAATAATTTATGATCCCAGCTTGAAATGAAATATTTCCTTGCTTCTACTTGTTAAGTAGAAATGAATCAATTTACGGCATCTGGACATGGGAACGATGTGGTATTTAAGTACGCCTACGTTATTAAAAGATTTATGTCCATACTTAGCCGATAAACGTGTAAAATAGGCCTAATTGGTATCCAGTATAGTAATAATTAACACTTAATTCAATGGAGATTAACGTAAGTCGATTTGATCTGCCAGTAATTAAAAAAATACCCCCGCTCTTTATAGGAAGTCATAAAGTATAAAGTCCACAAGAATGAAGCCGTTCGCGAACACAAAACCATCTTGCCATTATATTTCGGAATTTATTATTACAGATTGTTATCCACCTAAGAGCGGAGGCAAGTAAATTAAGCTCGCCTACTTACAGACTGCATGTATTGGTGCACTGTCCGCGCGCGGCGGCGTTGACCGCTGCTTTGTTTGTTCGCCGAGCCGGTTATACTTGCTATTGCATTACCTGGTGATGTCAAACCTACAAAAGTGAACTAGATCTCTCCCCATAAGGCGTGCGATACTCGAGCCTACGCCTATTCTGTTTACAACTTGACTTTAAAATGTAAATATCAACGTTCTTGGTCGCAAAGAGGCGTACAGCATACACCAAACCCATTTATCGCAACTGCAGATTAAAATCTGCCCGCGGTAACCGAATATGTAAATTCCATATCACAAATTTGCGGCAATGCCATTCTCGCGTTTCTGTTATTCGCGGCGCTTCGTAAATGTACGTTGATACGAGACGATATACAAACACTGTATATATTTAACGGCAACGAATTATGCAAATGAGGAAATACAGCGTCGCCGACGCAGTCGCCCGGGTGGAAGTAATGGTCGCGCTAATTTGGTCGTTATTCCATCCTCATTACTCTGTTTGTTTTACACGGCGACGCTTAACCGCGTTGTCCACTTATTGCTGATAACCTGTTGTAGTGTTAAAATTAGAAACAAGACTGAAGCGAAACGTGTCAGTAGTTTTAATCAAAGTAATTGAGCTCGGCATAGGCGGTGGCGTGCGGTGGTCGCGCTGTGACGTGGTGCTTCCCGAGTCACGCACTTCAGAGTAATTGTGGGAGAATAAACAACTGCCCGGCCTGCCCGCCTCGCGGAGGTTCTACTTATGAATAATAATACGTGAGGAATGTGGGTTTGCCGAGTGGACCCTCCATTATAATCATTTCGGAAAGTCCTCTCTCCGAACTCTGCCTTATCGTTCGTAACTTAAATTCTAACCTCCCTAAATAAAACTTATTAAACTTCAATAATACCAACATCGGTCAAATATTACGATGTTTAAGTTCTCATTCCCTTCTCTTAACATAATTCTGTTGTTATGGTTCAAGCTCAACAAAGCATTGTTTGCAAGTAAGAATAATAAAATCAACTTCAGCCGCTAACAGTTGTTGTTATGTAGGTTACTTGGCTTATTATGTAGTATGTAGGGTACAGCATGTCGAAGCGGCTGCTACTAAAAAGCGTATTTTATGCACCAGCCAAGGTTTCATTGCATACTGCACTCAAGGATATAGTTTCAAAGGTTTTAAATGGCCACTGGACCGAACAATAATTTAATTGTATGGAACATTAGCAAGGGCTCTAGGCATCATGTTATTGTATCAATTTTAATGTGGTTTTGTTTTGTCCTTCTTCATGCAGGGCAAAGGTGTGACCTTTTTGAAATTTTAGAGTTTG